>MU249579.1:11968089-12661068 GCA_018977245.1 Lethenteron camtschaticum
TGGTGACACGCTGGCGATTGACGCGGTGTGACTGCACCAAGCACCTCGCCGTGTTAGTATTCAAGAGACGAGGCCGGGAGACGTGAACACACACAGGTATTGCGCAACACGCCATGGATGGTTATTTGTCCAGGGTGTTAACGCATTCAAAAATTGCGTTTTTATACTGAAGTGAGAGCCACGGGGAAGGGCCCATGCCTGTTGCGTGGCGCCGAGGCAGTGGCGGAAATTCCACGTTCCCATGGCGGGGGCCATTATCGCAATATTGCGGGTATCAGTTTTAATCGTCCAAGAAGGATGATGGGCTGGGGAGATCCCGAGCTCATTAACATTCAGTGCATCGTTCGTCAAGGCGACTTGTGCATCTGCAGACTATCAGTATCTTATTTATTTTCTCTGTTCAATGTCTGTATAATTTTACCAATTTAGATTTGGACTTATAACATCAAGACCCACTTTGTCCATCTCTGCAAACTTTGTCAGCAGACAGTTAATGCCCTCTTCATGGCAGATTCCGCACGTCGGAATTCCCAGCGGAAATTAATGGATTGCTGCAGGAATCGAACCATCTGACTCTGGGGAAATTGGCCGAGTGGCACACAGACTTATCGCGATAGGGCTATGCATCTGCCTAACACGGTCTGCGTGCAGCGGAAATTAATGCATCTGTAACTGTTCGTGCGCTCTGCAATATGAGATTAAGCGTTTTCAGATCAACGTAAACTACTTTGCATCCCCCCGCTTCCCCACACAGTATTTGCTAAAAATCATAGTTTTGAAGGAACCGTGGTTGTACAGAGATACATGAATATCGAAGAAATCAAATGCATGTTGTGCAGAAAGCGTGCGTTTTTCTTTTGCACAACATCGCGCTTGTTAGCCAGTAGGTTCTCAAAGATTAACGGGTGCTCGACGCCCAATAGATTTCTCCAAATCACTCGATGCAGTATCACGGGCCTAAGCATGCTTGGAAAATCATCTCCCTTCGTGGGTATTACAGCACCGCTGCCAAAAATCCAATGATATATTCCGACACCCCTAATAATCACATTATTCATCATCACCAAAAGCACTGGAAAATCTACACACCCACATACACAAAAGTATAGGGTGGCGGTTTGAGTAAAACAGGCCAACTAGGTTGAACGCAACAAAATGATAAAGTTGTACGTGAATATGTAAGTACGACGCCAAATGTTATGTTCATGCAGCTGTTACGATGTCAATGTTGTCCCGTCACACCAACTTAGGGTGAGCCGCCAAACCTTGATTGAAAACAACAACAACACGGGAACCAGACAGAGTCAGAATAAGTCAGAAAATAAGAAAATCCACAATTTTCTTGGTGGTGGCAGTCCGAATGTTACGGCAGCCTAGGCACGGCAAATCTTAAGTTCTGATTTAAAGCTTTCGTGACTGCAGGGATTCATATTCTTGGTTCTTCGGTAAAGTCACGTAGAAGGGAAATAATAAATAATTAATATATAAAGCAATAAAATTATCACGACGTTTAGAGTGCAACACAAGCAATCATCATCAGGTGTGAAATCCACAGTAAGAAAATTAGACTTTTTAAAATTTTCTTGCAGTCGAAACGTCGTGATAATTTTATTGTTTTATATATATATTTTAATTATTTTATTGTTTCCCTTCTACGTGACTTTACCGAAAGAACCAAGAATACGGCAAATCTTGTTGTTATTTACTTTGCTCGCTGGGTCTCAACTCTTTTCCCGGGAAGCTCCGGCTGAATTTGTGCACTAGGGGGTGGTGTTGCTGCGGAGTTATGACCAATTAAGCAATTTGCTGTTAATTGTTCAACATCGAGACGTTTGGCCAACACCAGTTACGTTGTTCGTGTATTTAGCTATAGGAGAAACATCGGAGAATCCCGGAGGAAACCCATGCTGAACAGGGGGAGAAAATAAAACATAATCGACAGAGAAAAGCACCCGAGTCGGGAATTTGAACCCAGAGTCACAAGAGTTACCACTGGTCACCCTGCCACCCACATCTGGACGAAATAGGTTTGACGTCCAGTTTAAGACGAGATATTTTTGTCTGTATGGCATCAAAATGTCCACCAGTGAATGCCAAAAAAAATGTGTTGACTTAGATCCACCACCTTAGAATCGAAGTGAACTGGATTCACACACGGGTTACAGACAAGTCGACAGACACACAGTTTTCACAACAACATAGCACACGAATCAAGACACATTTCGGTGGCTGTAATATTCAGAGAGGTTTGAAGAAAAACAGCACTCATGAGTTGTGCCGTGACAAAGTCAAGCCTATTATTATCACCGCAGACCACACACGGTTTCCAACAGTGATAATGGTGTTAAGTGACTCCTCATACACCCAACCATTCTGGCATCAACCACGCTACATCTCGGGTCGCTCGATTTGCAAGACAGCAAATGTCCCATTTGGCTTGCAGTGATTATGCCTTTTTGTAATAAAAAAGAGTGTGTTTAGATTATTGAGTTGATCACTCACTCAATATAAAGCCCTGTGCTCTGAAGAGCACACGGTTGTGATGATAATGACAGGTAGACATTTGCATCAAAGCGGCCCAGTCCACATTTTGTGGTTTTTAATGAGGAACACGGAATGACACTTGTCCAAAGTGTTGCTCTCATCGCCGCCAAAAGTGTCTTGGTGATCTCTTGAGAAAACACCGCAGAACGATAGAGTGACTTGTCGCAACTTCTTGCGCCGTCACTTCCTGAGGGCATGATGATATTACGTAAAAGCTATCGCTGGTTAGGCATCGACAAGGCCAGTCCTTTACGGCACTGTTGTTGTCCCCCCCTTAAAAACAACCGGCGGCGGCAAGCGTTACCGACAGAGCAACGTTTCTACTCTGTAAAATTCCGTGCGGAAACCGGGCTTTAGACTGCCTCCCCATGCGTTATCGTGAAAATCCCTGCGGGGGTTGAAGCCAGAATGCGCGGTGCGGGCTGTTACGTTATAAACATGTGGAGTTAACGGCGAAGTGAGTCGAGCTCCGGTGAAAACGAGCGTCTGCTCAGAACGCAGCGGCCGGGGTGATGCTAACCTTGGTCCATCTGAAGCCTCCACGCTTAGAGGGATGCGGTTTTTTTTGTTTAAGCGAAACGCATAAAAACACGAACACAAAAAACAGTAAAAAAGCAAAAACATCCGTGTTATTATTGGGCATGAAAATGTCATAATAATAATAACAGCAGGACAATAAATGCTGATCGTACAACAAAATTGCACGTGCTTAGGTGAAACGAAAAAGGAATCTAATAAAAAAAAATCCCATCGTCTTCAAAATTATGTATGCATTTGCCCTCACTTAATACTCATTTCTGTCCTGCAACAATAATAACAGATTAATGCACAGAGTTTTGTAAAAGCCACTCTTGTTTGGAGGCCTCTGTCATTGAGGGTTGTTTCACCCTACCCCACCACGCTGGTCAATGTTTTAATCTATCACGTGACTTAACCTTTATTGCACTGCATGCAGTCTCTGGTGACAAGGTTGAGAGCATCAGCCGCACTCGTCATGAAAACTTTATCTCAGGTAGGAGACCAGGACTCGAACCCCAAGGGGTCCCGGACACATGCAAAGCGCTAGCGCCTCCAAGAGCCACCAGGCCCAACAGAAGTTGAATTCTACAGCAATGTCGGTCGGTCAGTTCCGCACCTCATTTAACACGGCAGGTCACCTACGGGCAATGCATTTTTTAAATAAATCAACTTGTCCTTGGCATTCCCAGCGAAATGCTTGATAAATTAGCAGCCACGACCATGTTTTTTAAATCATTGCGACTGTGCAATATAAAATGCTACGAGTTTGAAGATGCATTGCGATATCGATTACATTTTAATATAACGGTTACCGTATTTATTTGATCTGTGCCTATTTATCATATTTGTCTTTGTAAACATTGTTCGTGTCCCCAAAAATTACTTGCAATTTTATCTATCGCCATTACTTTATTCACAAAATAACAATAAAGCGTGCACATTTTGATCGAGCTACCCCATGCACTCTACGCATGTTGGTGCGGAGCAACGACGCACAGTTCATAAACCCAACGGGCGCACACGCGCACCGGGACTGTTCCAACCGTGTTATGGTGACATGAATACAATGGTAACAATGTCCTGGACACATCACCGAGAACAATGGAACATCAATTCGCGGGGGGGGAGCGCGCCGAGCGGTAGCCCAGCATGACCTCTCAAGTCTTCGTCCCCCTAACAAGGTGGATCACTCGGGCAACGGCAGAACGTGAAGCACAAACTGTGCACGGTGCGTCTCGGGTGAGCGGCTTTAACGCTGCAAGCGTGAGGATCTACGCGAGTCATGTGAAACTCGGCGCAGGAAGACTGAGTTTCTGTCAGCGCAGGAAGGGTGCATTGAGGGAGCAGTATCGACGGGTCATGAGTAAGACATTTCATTTCATAATTGTCATCCTCATGGACTAGAGTGTGTTAAGCATAGCCCTAAGCTGACAAGGTGTTCATTGGCCTTGTACAACTTGTTGCCTGTACATGTTTACGTAACCGGCATTATTCAAGTAATAATCATTTCAATAACAGTTTGAAGTCAGAAAAATGGTCTTGTACATACTCTGCTGGAGACACACCATGAAATGTTATAACCATGTGATTACATTGTTCAGTGGCATCAATAAAATATAAACTAGTTTTGATCCGTAGATTTGAGTCCTTTGTCAATCATTAACTGGATTAAGGCCTCCTTACTCTGTCGGTCATGGGATTATTTGACCATACTTCACCATGCAGTGCACGTTTGTCGAGTTGGTTACCCGGGATCAGTTCAGACATAACTCACAACCGATTTTAGCTTCGACTTGGAATTCAACTCAGGTCAGTGGGTTCGAAGCGCAGGGCGCCAAGCACTTCGGCTTCTTCCCATCCCTAATGCATCCTTTAAATTCAGATCTCTCCCGGAGCAAAGCGCAAAGCTATTTATCCAAAACAACGACGCCATGCATTGTAATGGATCGACCCGATCCCTGGACTGAGGCACATAAATAAACGAGGTGCCTTTGTCACGTGAAGGAAATCAATGAGGTCAATGAGTGGTTATATTTTGCATTGACGGGCGCCTGCTCACCTTTGACATTTTGCTCATGGTGTCAGAGATGAGGAAGGACATGTTGTTGATTTCATTGGAAACCACAAAGTTCTGCTCCTCCCGTTTGAAGTTCTGCAAGGACAGAAGCGTTTATACATGATTACATCTTGATGCCGAACATCTCGTAGTCTATCTCCGTTCCTTAAATGTAGCTCATGCGACCGCACGAGGAGACAAGTATGAAGATGAACCATGAATCAGCGCGACTTATGTTTTTTCTCTTAAAAGTTACTTGTAAAAAATGAATGTCCAATTTCGTTGGAAACTTTAAAAAAGAGTATCTAATATGATGGAAACATGGCAAGCGAAATATTGAATGTATGAATGATGAATGACAATGTCTTAACTTTCTCAACAAAAGCCCATTAACTTGCTGAACATCACTTCCTAATTGATAAAAAAAATGCAGCATTCACAATCGTTTTTTGTGCGAGATATTCATTAGAAAAATCTCTTGGACGTAGAGGCATTCGCCTAATTTGATGGCCATGACCCATGGGTTGCGATTCCACAACTATACGACAGGGGTCAGTGTATCTACAGCACAACCCCTGGTGGCATCACAAATACAACACATTTTGAGAGAGGGTCCAAAAATGAAACTGCGTCTCACAAAAGTGGTCCTCGTTTTATTGACCCCCGGTAGAGATGGGGATGTGCTGATCCCCTAGCAGAATTTGAAACTCATAACGCTTAACGCTCTGCTTGAGAATTTCGTGCCGATGTGGCGCGCACAATCGAGGGGGAAAAAACTAGTCATTAAATGGAGTAATGAAAAGTACAAAAGCAAGAATGATGCATTTGAAATGCGGCGTGAATCCGCCGAGCGTGGAGGCAGGGCAACGGCCACTCACGGGCGACTTGGCCCACATCACGAACACGTCGGCCACCATGAAGAACAGCTCCTCCGCATCCGCATTGGGCTCCATCAGCCACTTGGCCCTGCAGGACAGAGCGTACGCAACTCACAGGGGCGTTGACGTAGCGACTAAGCGGATTTCAGGCCCAAAGCAGACTCGAGATTCGGAAGTCTCTTGAGGATTAAGAGGATGGATGGTCGGCTGGTTCAGGGGGGGGGGGCTCCTTGTGATAAATTCAGAGCACAATAGGAGCTGGCACCAGTGAAAGTCCGAGTTCAATCAAAGTCCCAGCCAGGCATCATTAAATCAGGTGCTCAAGCGCAATGAGTTTTTGGATTCAAGCGATTATTGCGTGAAAAAAAACAACATCCAGTTTGGTTTTCACTACATTCGGCATATTTCAGCTCTAAGGATCAAAACGTGCTGGAATGATTGCCACACGACAATCCTATGTGGACTACACGGAAGCGACTTGAAATGTATTTCCGTGAGAATGTCTTCCAGGGGTTGTGTTCTTACATGAACGGGCGCTACAACGCTCACTGTGAGAGTTCCGCATGGAAACGTCTTTGTCCCGTGACAGGATACAGATAGCAACGTTTGAATATAACTGGGAAAAAAGATTTAAAGGGAGATGAAAACATTTATTTCACTCCATTATAAAAAAAAATGTTGCTTCAAAATTACGTCTTAACACTCACATTTATTATTATGTATGTCCAGTGCAATGACTTTAACAAGGCACTTAGAAAAAAAAACATCTGGCCTGTTAATGTAGGTGCATGTGAATTATGCTCAGAATCTCTTAGCGTGACATGGCAGCAAACCTGAAAGTTTAGAATAGATCATGGTAGGAAAACAGAGGGAATGTTCTATTCAGGGAAGCACAGAGAGAATGCTGTGATGATTGGGTGGGGCATGTGCGCAGGATTTACGAGCGCTAGTTACCGACACAGGAATTGAGAGTGGCATCCGGGCGTTGGCAGCCATGGGGGAGGCCGAAAGCATGATGACTGCGGTGAGACTAAAAGCAGATTTTTTGATGTCAGGTGCCGACCACACAACAGCTGTGGCATCGGGCAAAACAAAGTGGAGAAGTAAGGTGTCGCGGCAGTGACGGCAATAGCCATAAACACTTCATGACCTCCGCTGGGCACCACCACACAGCACCGCCATACCTCCCGCAGTCCACGAAGCGTACGAGCAGCGGGTAGAAGGCGTAGAGGTCTCGCGCCAGGATGGCGAACTCGTCCAGCACAAGCAGCTCGTCCTCGGACATGTCGCCCTTGGCCTCGGCGCGCACCCGATCTTCCTCCGCCACCACCTTGCCCGTCTTGCGTTTCAGCTTCTCCATCGTGGGCAGGAAGTGGCTCCTCAGCAGCTCCGGCTTCGCCTTGCCAATGATGGGCTGGGCGAAGACTGCGGCAACGCGGACGGTAGGGAGGGTCACAAAGAGACTGTAGGCAACTCGACGTGTGCATGTGTGCACGTGTGTGTGTGTGTGAGTGTGCCACAGTGTAGCGGTTAGCACACTGCACTACGAACCCAGCGACCCGAGATCGATTCCCGCTCATGGCCACCACCAGTGAAGATTATCTGAACTGGTGCGGGGGCTGCCCAAAGTGATTCGGCCGGATGTGGTACTGGCCGCACCAACCCCTCAAGTGCCATGTTGGCTTTCATAGGTGCTCACCAACAGCACTTTAATGTGCTTTTAGATTATCCTAAAGGGAGATACCCCAGTGTGAGGCCAGGCATCCCAGATACAGGTTTTATATGCTGATCTCCTTTGTCCACACAGCATCCAGAGAAGCACGGTGCAGTTATGCTGTGCAGAAGTTCAAATCGCTGGCACACGTGCTTTTTGTAAGATACTAAAAGATGCTGAAAAACAAAAGGGAAACATTTTCCACACGACGGTGCAGAAAGCGATTACTGGGAGATGCACCGAGCAAAGAGCCAATGGCATGCAAAAGATAAGACATGAGCGCGTGAGTACCACTACTGCTGCCTAACCACACTTTTTTTCTTCCGATAAAATAGCTACCGGTATTTGTGAAAAATATGGATTGCTGCAGTTGCCCAAGTCACACCAGACCACGTTTAGTGATTCTCTTAAGATTCAGTGCAAACAAGCCAAGGGCTCAGAAAGCCAAACTAAAGTGACGTAAAATTTCGATTTAAAGCTTTCGTGACTGCAGGGATTCATCTTCTTGGTTCTTTCGGTAAAGTCACGTAGAAGGGAAATAATAAAATAATAATAAAACATAATAAAATAATTCTCACGACGTTTCGGCCACAACGCAAGCAGCCGTCCTCAGGTGAAGACCAGGTCTGTCGGGGAGACGCTGTCCTCAGATTAAACCAGGTCTGTCGGGGAGACAGCGTCAGACGCTGTCTTTCCGACAGACCTGGTCTTCACCTGAGGACGGCTGCTTGCGTTGGGCCGAAACGTCGTGAGAATTATTATATTACGTTTTATTATTATTTTATTATTTCCCTTCTACGTGACTTTACCGAAAAAACCAAGAAGATAAAGCGACGTATTGACGATCCCAAGAGCCGTCGGCGGGAGAAACGTCCGAAGAGCCACTCAGCCCGGCCCTTGTCGGGCGGCGTGGCGCAACACACCGGCGATGCGCTTCATCCAGGCGGCCTCGCTGATGCCCAGGTTGTTGACGATGATCTTGAGGATGTTGCCGAGCAGGGCGTTCATGTGCTCCGAGGTGGTGGCCGTGCACACGGGCTCCTCGAGGGCGCGCCGGGGGTCCTCCTCGGCGCCGTGCTCCCACCAGCGCGACAGGTAGCTGCACAGCATGGGCAGCACCACCTCGATGACGTGAGGCATCTCCGTGTAGCGGGCGCCCGACTCGGCCAGATCGCCGATCTCCTGCAGCAGCTTGTCCAGCGACGGGATGTCCTTGCACACGTCCTCCACGTGCACCGGCAGCCCCATCACTGCGAGCGAGCGCGTGCGTGTGGTTGTGGGTTTGTGTGTGTGTGAGCATGAGTGAAGTTGCATTTTGCGTATGTATGTAAATGAGAGCACGTGTATGCATTGCACAGGACGATCATTATTGAGTCAGATGTGTGAATAATTAGCGGACAAAATGAACGAGGCTTCCCCGGCATGAACACAATTCATTCCTCTACAAGCATTTTACATTTGAGGGGGGTGTCCTACAAACAAAAGTGGATAACCCCAAAGTTCGTCGTGCAGAAAATAGGGTTTGTCGAGAGTGGGTGGTGCAATGATCAAGTTGAAAAAATAAAAACGATCAAAAGTTAATTGATTTCTCATGTCTTCCAATGAAGCCAGTGTGTATTATGTAAATATAAGTTAACACCTGAGTGGGCTTTGTCTGGTAGGATGGGGATGGTTTAGTGTCGTGTTTGTTTGTGTTTGGGTGATTTGTCTACCTTTCTTGGACTTTGCACTCCTATCGTGTTGTTGTATTGTGTGTTGTTGAAACGTTCTTACCCGCCCACACTGGACATGTGTGAAAAAGAGCTTTATATCTCATCGGATTCTTCCAGTATAAATAAACATTCTGATTCTCTATTTGTGGGTTGACGAGATTTTGCAGGACACCCCTCGTTGAGAAGCCAGCAGTGAAACATACGACGACACGGAGCGGTCCGGACACGCAGCCACACGCGTAGCCGTGCGCGTACTCACTGGCGCGCTCGCGTGCCGTCTTGGTGTTGAACACGGAGTGGGGATTGAACTTGTTGAGCTCCGGCTCCAGGAAGGCGACCGGAAGGCGGTGGCCAGCGCCGACAGGCACTCGCCCAAAGCAGGCCGCTGCCTGCGCACATGCACATCATCGCATCATCATCATCAGCCGTGTGCTATCCACTGCCTGATGGAGGCCTTCCCCAAGCCGTTGCCACATCTCAACGGTCCCGCGATGCAACAACACATCTAGATCCTGCACATCAGCCGTATTTATTGTTACATCTCTGCAGTGGGGACTGCCTCTTGGGCAGATTCCCTCCCTGGGCTGCCACTCGCTCATCCGTCTTGGGCCACCGGCCATCGTTCTTTATAGTGACGTGTTCAGCCCATGCATATGCTTAACTTTTTTTTTTATCCCTTGTTAATATTATTGTATACACACACCACCACATACTCCGATTAGCACGGTTGGCTATACATATATGGTGTGAAAAAAAGTTCAACATACAAACTTTTGAGGTTAAATCACACTGGTAGAGGCCCAGGACCAGTTCTAAAAACACTCCCCGATGTCGTTAACCATGGCTGAGAATTAACATCAGGTCACCGGGTTTTTGCAGCGCAGTGCATTGACCACGATGCCATCAATGGGACTCTATATGACATCTGAGAAAAAGGGATTTACAACTCATTGGATTTCTCCCGTCTAAATAAAGATTCTGATATACACACGGACACACAATTGCAATGACACGCACACAAGCACTCACTGGCCCCTTATCGGCATATGTACTGCGCGGACGGATCCAGGGAATCAAACGTCAACCGCCTTAGTTGTCTGCAGGGGTTATCGCTTTGTTCTACTCACTTTCATGCATGAAAGAGTCACGGCGGTTACTTCTCGATTTGTGCCCTGCAGGGCGGATTCGATGCGACCACGTGCCTCACCGCTCACCTCTCCACATAGATGTTCTTTCCCGTTCCAAGTGCGAAAAGGCTGGACAGGATCCGGTAGCAGGACACCTGCACGTCATCCACTGCCCAGGAGGATTCACGTGGGAACATTAAATTGCAGTGTTTTAAATAGGTACCGGTTGGACAATGGAACGATGTCCCAGACAGCACGAGAATCAATGACACATGGAAATTCATACGCAAATGTCTGTCGCTTTAGTGATACGTTAAGAACAACCTATGTCTGTCCTCCCCAGTTGCCTGGGTGAAAAGTGGACCACGTGTTTGCGCAATCCTGGCCAGGTGGCTCACAACTCAAATAATTGGATTGAAATGAAACCTGCAACATCTGTAGTAAAGATGAGTTGCAGCCCACCGATTACCGTCAGGCACCTTTGTGAAATGGCAGCGGAGGACACCGTGCAATGCTGTGAAACTCGAGGTGGCCCAGCATGCTAGCGAGATTTTGAGTATTATCTGTTTGCACGTGTAGGTTTTTTAAATTGTTCTGGGGTGCTTCAGCTTGTGATTTTCGTTCTGTCCCGCGGTATGGTTCAAACTTATTTAGGCAGAAATTAGCCTTTAGATTTACTGACGTATATTCAGATGAGACGGATCTATGATGAATGGGACTTCACACACATTTTTAAATGAACACAAGAATATAGTAATACAAAGCATTAAGACATCCAAGAATACGACAATAAAGACAAGCACATGGTACATTGAAATGCTACTCATCCATTTTATGGCTAAAATTATATTGGTGACCCTAGGCAAATGGTGAGAATTCTACAATTCGATGGCAGTGGCCATTTTCTGCATTGGAATCTACTGATTAACCTTCTGCAAAGTTGTTACTCAATTAATTGACCGCTGAGGGATGGATGGACTGCATTCACTCTTGACTAGGATTTTTGATTCGCAATCTCCCAATTGTGAGTTGCGCATTCTACCAGTGTCATCTGGCCAGCCGCCAAACATCACTTTCATGCATGTATGAAAACAACTTAGCCAGCCACCGAGCTTACCAATCAAAATGATAATGCTGGCTATGCATCATCAAGGAACTGTCGTAGGAAACAACTTGGCTGACATTCTACATTATTATTTGCAACCGATATAAGTGTAAAACCAGAAGTGAGTCTGACTTATTTCTTAAAACCTACTTATTGCCTGTGATATGTTAGATAAACTGGAGGTCTTTTTTGTTTGTTTCCTTTGTTGGGTCTGCTGCGCATTATAAAAAAGTTAAGAACAATAATAACTACTTTTTATGTTTAGTTTGTTGTCCTTCCCCGCACCTCTGATAAGCTCGGCTGGCTACGTATGGTGCATACAAAATTCAACATACATACACACACACATACAAATAACAACAGTAAACAATTTCACGGTGCCTTCCGTGAGCATCCAATGAGCCCGGGGCAAGGGCCGCAAAGGCTGGCAACGGAGTGGAGGGTCACCTACGTATGAGGTCAACGCCAAACTGGTGCTGCCCGATGTGGTCGAAGAGCGAGCAGAGCAGCGGCAGCAGGGCCACGGACGTGTAGTTGATGGTCTGCGCCACGCCCTTGAGCGCGCTCCGCGAGTGCGTGAAGCGGCCCTGCTTCAGATTCTCCATCGTCTTCTCCAGGTCTTCGGCGGCGCTCTCGAAGAACGCGCGCAGCGCTGCTTTCACGCTGTCGGGCCCCACCTTCATCACCGTTCTGGGGAGGGGGGGGGGTCGGCGAGGTCGGTGGCGGCTCGTTGGGTTGTGACGTTTCTCACGAGCGAAAAAAACCAAGGGATTTGGGATCGGACTCAAAACAACCGAACGGGAAGCCCTACGGGGCAGGATGCGCACTTGCTCGCTCGCTCGCGTAGCTGGGAGCTGCAAGGGTGTTCGGAACAGGTCGGCTGGACACGACCAGGTGGCTCAGAGGTCAGAATGCTGATGTGTTATTCCTAAGATCGGTTTATCTGAGCTTGACCACGTGGATGTGAAATTGTAGTTGTTGCTCTGCACCTACATCAGCCGTGCGTTAGAAAAAAAAGACTCCTAACATCCTGGGTGTGAATCCAGGCAACTGGTTTCACACAAATTCGGTTCTTCAAGTGTAGCGGGCTGTTAATCTCAGCCTAGTCATCAATGACTATACAAAGAAACACATAGAATTTGTTTCTACACTTACCCTGGCTAAATTCCAGCTGTGAAGCTTTACAATATCAGTTTGACTGTCACACGTTGAATATTTTAGCAGCGCAGAGTGGGTGGGAAAGTGCTGCCCCTACTTTGTGGAACATCAATCACCAGAGGGATCTCAGATGTAGCTTTGTGATAGCTACAGAAGCCAGTATTGGTATTACTTTTTCAGGGATGCACACCTACTCATTGTTTCTTCCAGTGCTGACAACGTGCATTGGTGTGTAATTGTACATATGTGTGCGTTCTGCATGTGTGTTGGTGTGTATGTCATTCGACAGGCGTGCGTTCTGCATGTGTGTTGGTGTGTAATTGCACACGTGTGCATTCTTCGTGTGTGTGTGTGTCATTCGACAGGCGTGCGTTCTGCATGTGTGTTGATGTATAATTGCACACGTTAGCATTCTTCGTGTGTGTGTGTGTGTCATTCGACAGGCGTGCGTGTTTAATGTAGACCATGGTGGGCACACAGCTTATGCACCTGCAGTCAAGCGATCCGGCCAAGATGTGTAGGCAGTTCACCATGGCAGTGGCGTCGCTCCCTGCTCGCCACACATCACAGTAAGAGAGTGCGTGTGTGTGTAATAGTGCGTGTGTGTATGTGAGTATGTTTGTGCCTGTGATACCAGATGCAGAAACACAAGATAGCAGAAAAGGTAACCAGGATACTAAAGCAAGCGGGATACACAAAGGATTCCTTAAAAAACAGCACAAAGTGAAAAACAGCAACGCTAGGGAAAACACCACCCAGGGTATAGAGGCTCACCAGCAAAACTACACCCATGGTGAGAATAGGTTTTCCCCTTTTTCTGGCAACAAAACAGGTGTTAAGATGTTAAAACACCAAACTGAAATATTTTACAAGGAATCTGTTTGCATTCACCACAATGCTTGTGGTCAGAATATATAATATATTCGCTGTAAACCTTGTGGCGTCCTCTGGTCTAACACCGTTTTGAGGTGAGGCTCAAAAGAAAGCTGTCTCTAGTGTGGACCAATCAGTTTCAAGGACAATGCATATATCATCAAGTACTTTCTGGTTTGCATTCTGACCACAAGTATTGTGGTTAATGCAGACATGATTCCTTGTAAAAGGTTTCAGTTTGGTGTTTTAATATTTTAACATCTGTTTTGTTGCCAGAAAAAAGGGGAAAACCTATTCTCAACGCTAGATAATTATAATAATAATGGGAGCAGCTGCTCCAGTTCTGTATGCAAAATGAAATATTGAGGATAACGAAAATTCCTAAGAACTTGAATGCAACTCGGCTGCCAAGACTAAAACTGTCTCCAAACCCGAAAGAACGTGAGGGGGCAGTGCTCATCTGTGTTGACGGGCTCGAACCAAGAGCCAGTCTATCCGTCGCATCATATCGGGAGTAATATATATGACATCTGTGTGTGCAGACTATTTTAATGCGTGAAGAGATTTAAGCAATCAACAGCTTAGGGACACGTAATTCCCACCACCGGCTTTGACACATCAATGAAGATTACCACCGCCAACCAGATGGAGAGCCGGGAGACAGTTTGACGTGACGTGAACACTCTGCTACTCTGCAATCATCTGTATGTTGATAATGTACAACCCTTTGTCAATCCACTGATGGATGAAGGCTTCCCCACAACACGTCAGTTATAAGTTTTTTTATACTATAATTCACTACCAAGCTGGTCAATGCGGGTTGTTGAAGTGAAGGGGAACACAGGTCCAAATATCATTCGCTGCGGGTGTTCAGCGAGGCTGGGAATTGAACTCAGGTTTTCTGGGATTATAGCGCAATGGGCTAACCAGTATGCCACTACCCCCCCCCCCCACTCCACCATGAACACATTAATTAACTTGTTTTTTCTTGCTGAGAAAAGTGAAGACTTATGATCGGTCAAGCTAAATATCTTCCAGTCCTAAATCCTGTCCATTTAAAAAAAATACATGTATATAAAACACTCTTAGATTAATCCTGGATTCGCAAATAAGATTACATATTAAAGGTCGTTGGGGTTACTAAATGTGAGAGCGAAATAGATCCTGCCAATGGATGTTAGTACCGTGTAGCATGCAAACATCTGGCACCACAACATGCATTTGNAAAAAAAAGAAAACCCTCAACAACAACAACAACACTCCAGGGCAGCACAACACAGAATACAAACCAGGAACCCAAAGACCACTCTTACCAAAGAGAGAAATCCTATGCCGGACAAGAACGGCCAATTTGCAGAAGAGGCTACAGAGGAAACGAGGAAGCGAGAGAGAGGAGAGGAAAAAATGGAAAAACATTTTGGTATTTTTCTTTCACGCGTTAGTTGTCATCGTACGAACTGCAAAACAACGGTCAGGTCAGGCAGCTATAATGAGGAAAAATGACGACTGCGGTGATTGCTTACGAATGCTGTGCACGTGTACAGCACTGTCATCAATCCCCTACTGGAAGAGGAGCATCCCCCGCAGGGCATGCTGGTTGTGGAGTTGATTTTACTACACTCTGGTCAGTGCAAGTTGGTGTGGGCGGAGGAGTATAGATAGACATGGGATCATGTAAGTACAGTACAACAATGGACTTTGCTGAAGTGCCCTCTGCTGCCTAGAATGTGGTCCTGTAGCCCTAAACACCAGTTATGCAAGGCATTCGCCCATCCAAGCACTATCCTGGCCAGGCTCAAATCGGCTTAGCTTCAAAGAAATTATGGAAACGGGTGCACTGCAGGTGATTTTTACCATAGGCAATAAAGAATACGGCAGAAAATATGAATAAATCTACACCACACATCTACGTGTGTGAGTGTGTGTGTGTGTGCGTCAGCCTGAAATGTGTACCTGGTGCGGTGTGTAATCATCGCCACGGTGACAAAGGCGGTCATAGGGCGTGGTGCCGGCCACCCCCTTGTGTGCTTTGCAGGCCTTCACAGGTGCTGCCCGCTCACAGCACTTGCCCCAAACCTCTGTTAAGTCTAAATCTTGATTTAAAGCTTTCGTGACTGCAGGAATTCATATTCTTTTGGTCTTTCGGTGAAGCCACGTAAATCAGTCTATTCGTGCGGAACTTTGTCCTGGTCTCGTGCGTTCAAAGGATTGTTCGAGGTCTTTGTGCAGAGCACCACTTTGCTGAAGCAAAAGCCACGTGCGGACATCCGCAAGGAGCGATGGGTTTGGAGGAATTTACAATAACCGTGAGATCGATAGTTGAATATGTGAAACAACGTGTCATCTGACTCGTTAACGGTGCTTCATTTTTGGCCTACTCTCCCACGCTAAATTGGAGCGAGGCGTACGGTGGCGTGACGGGGACTGGGGGGAGTGCAGCGAACCTGGTGACCATCTCCTTCTCCTTGTTGGAGGCGTGGCCTCCGCTGCTCAGCAGGCTGCTGGGCGTCGACAGGAAGTACTGCCTGTGGTTCTGGAAGTACTGATCTATCAGGGGCAGCACCACCTGCGCAAAGACATAGGGGAGAAATCGTTACGGTGTCACTGTGAGGACTGGGAGATTGGCTGTGTTTTGTTTAGATGGTAAAAGAACTCTGCTAACCACTGTGATACCACTTCACCATTCCTACCAAGGAGTAGTTTCATCACTGCCTCAGAGCTGCCAAGGGCAACGGACAATGCTTGCACAGGGAGGCACTTTGACTGCCACTGATACAGGCACGGCGACCGTAAACTTTTACGGGCGCTCGAGTATAACACCGCCCGCTGTGAGCGAGGTGTGCGTTTACATTTACACCGCTTCGACTGTCAGCGACACAATCCCAAACGGCGCTTCAAGTGCGTCCGCTGAGTCTCGCCGCAAGGGACGAGCAATCGGAGGAGGGTTGCGTTGTGAATGCACGCGCGCGTGCTTTCATTACCTTGGCGAAGAATTTAATTTCCTGCTCGTGGGGATACTTGTTCGATGATCTCTCTTCCTTTCTCTTGGTCATGGCGAAATCTGCAAGAATCCGGGATCTTAAATTGCACGCTCACAGTAACAACTACGAGACAATTTTGGTCTGGCACGTCTCTGGTGTAGGCCAATCAGTTTCAAGGACAATGTATATATTCATTATCAGAGCTTGTTTACATGTTTTGCCACAAGTTTGTGTGGTCAATGCAGACTTGATGCATTGCAAAAGGTATCTAGTTTTATTGCCAGAAAAGGTAAAAAAACACATTCCTGTGGAGGGAGCTGGTAGGAACGTTGGGTTGCTCGGTCAATGGCCATGGTCAACGGCGGCGTGGTGTATTCCGCAAATATGGCCGACTGTGAGGGTGGGCACAAGCCGGCGTGAGTAGGTTAAACGTTGAGTTTTATAAGGGCACCACGGGGTGACCAGCCCCTCCCCACCCAGCCCACCCCTCCCACCCAGCCCCTCCCCATCCTCCCCCCACCCAGCCCCACCCAGCCCCTCCCTGTAACCAGGAGGTTCCAATCAGTAAAACCTCTTCTTATTTTTCATCATTTTGATGCTGCCAAAAAAAGGCCCCTATAAAACAGAGACCCCGCCCGGCGGAGCGAGGCGAGAGCTCACCGAGCTGCGTGATGTAGCCGTGGGCGCTCTCCACGTAGCTGATGAGCTGCTGCAGCAGTCCATACGCAAAGCGCTTCTCGATGGACGAGGCGTCCATCTCCATGTCCTTGGCACCTCTGTCCCACGTACCGTAAATAGTAAAGATAAAGATTCCCCCCAAANCCCCCCCCCCCCCAGCCTTTAACAGGCTGTTGGGGTAAACGCTGTTGGTGAGCACCTATGAAGGCCGGCACGGCGCACGAGGGGCGGAATTTGTCTCTCTAATGTTGATGTTTACACACAGCACCCCTGTACTCGTTTACGGCTGAGTCGACCTAGAGGAGGCCCAGACCGGTTTATAATATTTGCCACGGTTGCTGGCTGTGAGCAGGAAGCTAAACTAGTTCGTAGCGTAGCGTGTCTACCGATGGAGTACCACTCTCCACGTACCATAGGACAGGACAGAGATTCCCGGTATAGCCTCAATTGCTTTTGTGACAACAATAACCCCATTCGCCACCAAGTGGGAGTGACGCCACTGCAACGCTTGAGCCAAAATCGATCCGATTTGAGGCACCGTGCAGCGCGTGGAAGGCTCGCTGGCAGGAGGTCACGGGATGGATCCAGCTATGATGGGTTAATTGACTGTGGTGACTGGAAGAGGCAACACTTTGCCATCTCACTGCATTTTAGTGGCAACTTGCACAGCACGCGCACGCATGCGTGCACCCAAATGCGTAACGCGCCTCTGTGCCTGCACATTCAAAGTTGGATACACGTGCAGGACACAAACACAGGAACGTGTTAAAGCTCGACGTGCACACACGGATGCACACACGTCGGGGTGCCCTTTTTTAGCCCATTGTTGCTGCATTTCCATAAGATTTCTAAATCAGCCATTTCTTGTCCCATTGCACGGCTCCACTGTGAGCCGTTAACAGTAGCCATGACGTGGAAAGTCTGGCCTTACCATCGGAATGTGGATTTTCCCAACCACTTTTCGGAGCCACCAATGAAAATAATTAACTACCCGTGCAAGTTCATCTTCTTGGTTCTTTCGGTAAAGTCACGTAGAAGGGAAATAATAAAATAATAAAAATAAAACATAATTAAATAATTCTCACGACGTTTCGGCCACAACGCAAGTAGCCATCCTCAGGTGAAATGAAATGAAATTTAGACGCTGTCGCCTTGACAGACCTGGTTTTCACCTGAGGACGGCTGCTTGCGTTGTGGCCGAAACGTCGTGAGAATTATTTTATTATGTTTATTTTTTATTATTTTATTACTTCCCAAGAAGATGAATCCCTGCAGTCACGAAAGCTTTAAATCGAAATTTACCCGTGCTAGTTTGATCGAGAGACACTTCAGCTGAGTAACACAATGGGATCGTGGGGCGTAGCGTGCCTGGAGACCGCGTATCCGTTGATCTGCAAGAACTTGAGAAGTTCCTCAGCTTTCTCCAGGTCCTTTGATTTCTCCTTGGCAGTCAGCGTATCGTAGGGAACCAGCAGGGGATGGGTGCCACCCCCTGCTTTGGCGCACACACCCACACGCACGTATACACAGACACAAGCATGCACACACGCACACATACGTAGAATAATATGACAATGAGTCCATTGTGGGTTTTCTCTTCAGAATGTGAGTTTATTACTATCCAAATTTAAGCGGCCATTTTATTTGCGTTCAAATTAATTCCAATAACTTGCTTTCTCTGAAAAGCATCCAAATCATTAAATTAAATCAATATGTTACGATTTTTCTTTGTACCTTAATTTGGTTCATTTAAAAGTTTAAATTACTTGCAATTATGAAGTTTAGCAATGTGCACCGATGTATACAATTGTGCGTCTTAAGTAATTCTAATTAGTCCATGGTTTTAAAAGGAAACCCCTACAACTTTTTTTATCAAGACTGTACTGCCATATGATGGCTGCACCACAGTCTCGGAGGTGGAGATCTGATTTCCGACTTGAAGACAGAGACACTGATGAGTGCTTCTCTCGCTTTAACGCGTAGGCTGTCGTGACCAACGTTACGATTCGTAAACTGATCTTTAGGTCAGATCGCGTAAGTACAATGTGTGTCATAACCCTCCCCCCCATCCACCCGGCACAGCCAATTAATAAATTTGTCACGTGAACAAAACATGTGGACCTGTTGTTTGTCTCTTAACTGTGATTTTTAAATATGTAATTGCTAGGAAACAAACACAAGATCCAGGTCTGATTTAATACAGTACACAAAATCCGTGATCTAATCCCATCTGTGAAGGAGGTCATTCCTAACATGCAATACCCTGGAGTCTACAAACGGAGTTGTACCTGCGGCAGCAGTTACATTGTGGAAACAAAACGACATGTCTCGGACCGTGTTCGCGAGACAAGGCAGATCTGAAACATGGCAGAACCAATACCTCTGCCGTAGCTGATCATTGTTATAACGCTGTGGGCTCGCATGATATTGTTTTTTCCCGAGACCAAGGTACTCTACAAACCTTCAGGCGACTATCAAAGGTTTGTTCATGAAGCCATCCAGACATATATAAACATAGACAAAACTTCAACCGAGAAGATGGATACAAATTTAACAATCATTGGAAGGATGTTATCAACCAGGTAATACCTTAACTGGTTGTTGTTTCCATCGTTACCTGCCGGTTTACTGCTAGCCCCGCCCACATCCCCCCAGCCTCACGCCCTCTTCCGCTAGCGCTCACGCGGCCCCTCCCCTACACCCCTCTCTCTCTCCCCCTTGCCTCCTCCCCCTCTCTTACCTATATAACCCCTTGCCACGGCAGCTCTCCCGCCGACTTCAGCATTTTTTTTGCTGTGGTTGTCCCACCTGATGAAGATCGCTTGAGTTGCGATCGAAACGTCGTGATTTGTTTTATTTGATTTTATTTCTACCTATGTGACTTTACCGAAAACCAAAGAGTATAGAGTATGTAATTGCTAGTTTTAATGTTAGGTTAGTAACACCTTTCCTGTGCTCGCCAGTTGCCTGGGAGAAAAGTGGGCTCAGTTTTTCCCCCAATCCTGGCCCAGCTGACTCAAAAATGTAACAAACTTAACGAAACTAAACGAATGACCATTGCTAAATGAGTGAGATGTTATTGTTGTATTTTATTTAGAACAGGGGCAGGGCCTCACCTTTGGCTTCAATTTCCATCTTCTTCTTACTTGCCCAAGTGTTGTGGTAATTTTCAGCCAGAGTCTCTGACATGTTCTGGTGACAAGTAAAAATATTAAAAAACCTCACTTGTAAATTTTTTTATTTAATCAAATCGCACATCATTCTANTTTTTTTACAATTATACCTCAAATGTGTGATCGTGGTCATGCATTATGATTTTTTATCACTTTGTGTCAAACCATAGCCCTGGAATTCAATATCACACGTACTTATTAACTCCATTCCCTAGGCCTCTTTGTCCATACAAGGGGCCTACCTTTTCTAGGCTCTATCAATGTTTGTTGAGTCTTTTTGTGACTCGGCTGAGACCAACAAACTCACCACACTTGAGAACTCGACGTAATCATCGGTGGATATTGTCCGGATTCGAACCCAGGAACTCATTCGTGGTAGCTACTCAGTGTTCTCACAAAGTGTTTGACATCTCAGTCACCTGGTCATCTCCACGTTTTGAAAACAAACCTCAGGTTGCAACAACATCCAAGAAAAAGAAGAATCATCGGCTGAGAGCAAAGACTGACCTGCAGATCCGAGGGAGTGTTACGTTGGTCATGTCCAGGGGTCGTGGCGTGAAGCCGTGGGGAGATTCAAATGAGCTTTGCTGCAGAGAGGAACAGGGTGAGGAATTTTAACGAGCATGCGGCAAAATCTCTTGAGAGGTTAGCTCACAAAAGCTCCACATGTGAAAGGACAGGGTGTCGGCTGGAATATTAAGTTCTGCATTTGATTTAATGGCTTACCATCATAGCTGGGCTTATTTACGATGCTAGGTAGGATATGCATAGGATATTAATACAAAAACACACAGGTGATGCCTCAAAAACTATGCTGACATACTTCAGAATTTAAGTTGCAATACAGACTTTCCATTCTAGATTTTGAGGAGTTAAATGTTGGACTACAAAACAAATCTTATATGGCCGAACAAACATTGTAATTTGCATCTGGATTAAATCTGAGAAGAAGCGCAAAAGAAAATAACACAATTGAATTCTAATCAGGAGGACAAGACCATGGAATAAAGAGCGAATTTTTTTGTCAGTGGCAGGATTTCATTGTGAAGCATAAGTGATCGCCGCATCCAGACTGTAACAATTATTATGTGCTTCAGCAAATTCTAAAAGAGACATTGTGAAATACCGATCGAGCCTCCTGCAGAGAAATTTGGCACGTGCCGAAAATAAAATTGAAACTCAGTGTGTTAAATACTTTTAGCCAGAATTTATTTGACGCAAAAAAGCTTTAAATCTCCATTATGAATATTCGACTGCAAGAAATTAAAGCACATCCATCTTGCAATCTTAAGAAACCATCTGTAGCTCAACCTCCGACAATTCCCGTTCTTCTAACAACTATGCACCAAGAGTTCCCGGAAAAAAACCAGAATAATACGTTTGAGCACAATTTTCAGATTAACCTTCATCAACACGACATGATCAAATAACCCAGCAATTACCCGCACATGCCGTTTCAACCCCTTGGGAAAAAAATACCCTGGGGTCTACATAGTTCCTGGTCGTTATGAAGTTGGGATTAAACTTCGATTTACCGCTTCAATTGAAAAGGGACTAATTTGACAGGAAATGGCACTCGACGATGTTGAGGTGAGAAGATGCCCGGCATCGGGTCACAACGCAGTGCGACGAAAGGCGAGGCCACAATCCCGCCCACCTCCAGTACATATACTAAAATTGGAACGATACAGAGAAGATTAGCATGGCCCCTGCGCAAGGATGACTGCTACAATCCCACCACCACAAAGCACCCGTCACAGCAAACACGTTCACGCTCGGCGACCCGCGTGTAGAATTCAGCATGCATTACGTTCACGTGCCGGGTGATGTCGGCGAATTTATATCGGGCGCCGCCGCTCTGCGAGTTGCGATGTGGTTGTACAATAGACGCAAGCGAATGAGAATACAGATGCACGCGTCGCTGCAAAACAAAGTGGAGTTAGATGGCGCTCGATGGCACGCGACTGCGCACTACGGCTCGTCGGAACGCATGCGCCTGCCAACAGCTTCGCTTTCACATTACGGCGGATGACGTGTGGGTCGTTTCCCCCCAAGGGCTTAAACTATACACAAGACGAAAAAATTTGAATGCTTGGTTATTACAAGTTACTCACCTCCCTTAGAGGTCTCAACTAGCCCAAGCAGTGAAAGCAAACAATTAAGACAACTGTTAAACAAAGTGCTTGAGCCCGGGTTAGTACACTATGTTCAAACGACTGCCAACCAATTCACGAGTGCAACTTAAACGCAAAGCATGTACAGGGTTGTCATAGCCATTCGCTCATCTGTTTGCTGAATGGCATGTCGCAGGATGTGTCCTCAGGTTTTCCACACACCATGGGGTTTCAATGGTGTCATAGGGAAACACCGATGTAAGGGCAGTCCAGCTCAGCACTCGTGCGCTTAAATGTAAAAAGCACGTGCAGTTTTCTAACTAACACAAGCACGCACTGCGCACGCGAGAAGCAGTAAAAACATTTTAAGAATAAAACAAATTGAATGTGCAGACTCAACCTGTGGTTATCACAAAAACGCGACTCAACAATAAGCCTAAACGGTGTATCAATATTGTATGGTACACACAGCCCTGGGTAGAACGTAGACCTAACAGATGTAGGAGAAAACGCCAGTCAGGATTAGACACCAAGTGGCACAAGTGTGTGTGCGTGGCTAGAATTTATCGCGGGTGAATAGGATTCATAGTGCACTGGTCACCACACTTGTTCCCTGCACTTGTTTTTGTGCCAGTTTCTCTTTCGTTTCATTGCTTTACTTTTTTGGTGCCCAAGTAAATTTTGAAAATTAAAATATTCCGGTCTCTTGAGTTCTCACCTGGTTAACGAAATAACCTTGAAACTACACCAGAGTTTATATACCCCCAAAAGGCCATTCACACTGCCGTGAAAGTCACTGTCGGCAAGCACACTTTAAGGTCGGCAGGGCACACAGTAGGATGTCATAGCAAGCACCATGCTTGCCTGCCCGTCTTTACTTCTCCACATACTACACAAGGTTCTCATCGCTTTAGGATTAATTATAATCTGAGGAGAGATCCAGGCCAGGTTCATCCACCACCAGCGCCTCTGATGTTGTGTTTGGCAGGAATCCAACTCGCGTTGTGATCACGGCGCAGTGCTCCGAACCACTTAGCCATTGATCCCACAAACACCCAACACCCAAGCACACACATAGTACATCTGTGAGAGACACCTCACGCATTCATACAAATTGACAACTCATTTCTTTAGAAATGCTTCTCGTGTTTAGTTCGTTGTCCTTCCCCGCATCTCCGATTAGATACACTCGTACAAAAAAAGCACACGTGGACATATGCAACTGCAAAGGCCCTCCCCCCCTGCCCTGCTAAATGTAGGTGTCCTCCTGCGCATTGCTCACACTGCTGGAGTGCGGGAGGCGCTGCGGCTTTGCCTGCATGGCGGCCGCCCCTCCGTCTCGTGTCCTCTCGATTGCCCAGCCCAGCATCAGCATGGTCTTCAGGACTCCTTCACCGGCAGCTGGTAGACCTCCTTCTCCTGCGGCCACAACGCACGGCGTCTCACACTCAGCTCGGTTTACAGACATGCCCTGTGCCACCCTGCATCACACCCGGTTCACTCTCACAAATGACACTACTACCCTGGCTCTCCGATAGGCACTCCAAATGGCATTAGGGGCTGCTAGGTGGCTAGAAGATGGCAGTGCTAAGTGTCAACCCCTCATGTGCATGGATTTTCTACGGGTTTTCCAATTCCATTCTACATCCCAAATATGCATTCATGGTATTGGGCAAACTTCCTAATGTAGAACCCTCTTCAAAAAAGTGCTTTGGGCTCAATGAGACTTTGCTCGGCATTATCTCTATCTTATTATGATTACGTAAGCTATTCTCGAAGCCTCGCAATAAAATGAACGACGTAGGTGAATACAACGAATATAACGCCAACCCGACTTGATTACCTTGTCAGAAAAGAGTTTGAATGGCTTGAGGAGGGGTGACTTTTGCTTTCTCCATTGAGGACCTCGCCATATGACCACCTTCTGCATACTGTCAAACAGAGAGAGAGAGACATACCTGTCAACCCCTTATCAGTGCCTACCTTATTGCAAAACAATTCAGACCTTA
Source organism: Lethenteron camtschaticum (assembly GCA_018977245.1). Classification (NCBI taxonomy): domain Eukaryota; kingdom Metazoa; phylum Chordata; class Hyperoartia; order Petromyzontiformes; family Petromyzontidae; genus Lethenteron; species Lethenteron camtschaticum. The sequence continues at coordinate 11,992,731 of MU249579.1, forward strand.
TTGGTCACCCCATGCTCTTATACATCTCAACGTTCATCCTACAAAGTCCCATCACAAGGGAGAAACACAAATAGACATTTCTCTTTTGCCCGTATTGAAACGGATGTACGCCGTATGGACCTGAAAACTCAATTTCCCTGTACAAGCATACGGGTAAACCGTATGGGTTGACACGGTATGGAGAGAGAAATTTCAATTGGCATTCGACATGCCAGACACCCAATAATTAATCTCAATGGTCACACAATATGTTGCAATTCCGTTCCTATGATGCACGTGTACATTATCATATCGGAATCGGAATAAAAACTAAAATAACTTTATCGGTACATCTTCGGGTCAGAAAGACCTACCGAGGCTCCCACAAGGCCATGCGGAAGTGTACATGGCGCAGTTTGGCGTCAGCTATCATAGAGTGTGGTTGTATCGCTGCAGTTCTCTGTGGTCAGTGCTATTTTTTTTTTAAACAACGGCGCTACTTCGCCTCTCCAAATAAAATTGATGCTCACTGCTTGCGCGTTCCTAGATTCAGCGGCGAACGGGACACCCACCCTCGACTTGTAGAGACGTCTCGGAACGGGAAAAGGGTTATGAAAGCCTCCAGCGGAGTTGGGCCAGGTGGCTGAGGAGTGAGAGTGCCACGCCCGCACTGCGGAGACTCTGGATGACGCTCCACGCAGCCGCCCGCTCTCAAACCACATTACCAAGTGTGGTGAGATGATGGTCTCAGCCTGGTGATCAATGGCCTCTCACCGGCCAGGCGCACACTCGTGCCGATCTGGGGTCTAATCCTGACTGGCGCTTTCGTGACCTCTCTGTTAGGTCTGCCTTCTATCCAGGGCTGTGTGTACCATCCGCCATTGATGCTCTTTTAGGCCTATTGATGAGTCACGTATTTGTGACAACCGCAGACTGAGTCTGCACATTTAATATTGTTTTATCATGAAAATGTTTGTACCGCTTCTCGTGTGTGCTAGTGCGTGCCTCTACTAGCTAGAAGGACTGCATCTGCATATTACAGCTCGGTGACTTGTTGGAAAACACACACTTCGCCTCGTTAAGATTCTGTATACAGTTTTTTTTTTTTGAAATGTACAATTACGTTTGCAAAGCAGATACCATGGGATCTCCAACACCAATTGGCCATCCAACAGAAATAAGGAGCTGGTGTAAGGATAGATAAGGAGTTGGTGCCCTTCTTCCATCGCTTCTGCTGTACACACGCAATGAGGACGCACGTTCCAAAGCCGAGCCGTACCGCAAGCCCACCGAGGGGAGGAATCAGGGTTAGCCGCGAGGTGTGTGTGTGCCAGGCCTGGCTGCTGTGTGAACCCCACCTTTTCCATTGACCAGCGGTCATGGACGTGCTCTGCATACTTGTTGATGAAAAAATCCAATTTCTCTGGATGGTGATGCTGCAAAGATGCATGCAGACAAAACAAGCATGAGTGGTGCAACAGAAGTGATTTTTTTCTCACAAATATGAATTTTAAGAAATGTCATGTTATTTATTTTATCACAACGATGTTTTGGAGGTTTGTAGCTCGGCTCTTTAACCTGTGAGCTATTAATGTAGTAGTTTCAAAACAATGCCAAAATATCAAACAGGTCTTCAATTAGCTATATATCCAGAATATTTCAGCGAATCCCAAAGCTTTTAGAGGAAATTCCTGCACCGTGACGTAAAAGCCATTACCTGCAAACTCGATTGATATGACACTCTACACCTTTATTTATAATTTTAAAAGTAAACATGAGCAGAACTGATGACGGACGCTTGTGTTGCGCCCGAAACGTCGTGATTTATTTTATTTTATACCTACGTGACTTTACCGAAAGATCCAAAGAGTATGAGCAGACGTGATTTAAAATTCCAATGGTAGGCCAATTTACCCCATTCATTTAGCCGATCATCCATCCACGATTTCACAAACTAAAACGAGTACCGCTTTGATTTAAAGCTTTCGTGACTGCAGGAATTCATATTCTTGGTTCTTTCGGTAAAGTCACGTAGAAGGGAAATAAAACCGCCACTTTTTTCCAAATTTCTTGCTGTGGATTTCACACCTGATGAAGATTGATTGTGTTGCAGTCGAAACGTTGTGAGAATTTTATTGTTAAAATGTTTTATATTTTATTATTTCCCTTCTACGTGACTTTACCGAAAGAACCAAGAATATGAGTACCACTTTGTAGACCATCAACAGTGGCCCGTCACGGGAAAGAAGAAACAGCGTTAGAACTGAAGGCATGGGGGTGTTATCATGCCGTGGCTCAATGGCTCAGCGCTCCCGCACCTGGACGTGTCGATGGGCTGTGGCTTGAAGTTGCCCTCGGCGTCCAGCGAGGACTGGCTGTCCATCGCGACCATGCGGCTCGACTCCATGTAGTCGGGGGCAGGGCGCCCGAGATGGCGCCCAGGCACGGCAGCGCCAGCTTGAACAGCTCCTGCTCGTAAGGCTGTAATCATAGTAATAATAATGATGGTCGTCTTTTCATTTATAAGGCGGTGATGCCTATATGTCTCACGGCTCAAAGCACCTCATTGCACGTCCCATCTCATCCCCCACAGTGGCAGCTCTCTTTGTGCAGCACAAGGGGACTCAGTTAAGGCCTGCAATCGGGCATGTCTGCCAGCAAGTGACGATGATTGCTCAGTGTAATCCAAAAATTGGACTAGGACGCTGGCAAGCAATGGCCTATTGGCCTATTCAATTTGAATTGTCATGGATCTTTAACTTCCACTGTGAAGCAGATAGAGCGTACTAATACACCCGCAGTATTAAGCAAGGCGACCTGTTGGATTTGAAATCGCGAACCTCGAAATAAAACGGTTAAGAATACCGTTCGATGTATATTCTATGGGGATTGTCTAGCACTGGTTCAAGGCTGCTAATGGAGATGAGCACTGCCCCATGCTAAGACCGAGTAGATACTTTGACTTGACCTGTCCAGTGTTGGATCAAAACGTTTGAAGCCGTCACCCTGCTGAACAGAACGTGGAACATCAGCGACAGTTCTCAAGCAGTGTTGGGTAAAACCAGCCCACTCAATCGATCGCGTTGAAGAGGCTGCTTCTCCAACATGCCGTAATTCCTTCTGGATGTGACAAGTCCACACGGACACTGCTTTGTCTCTTCACTCGGCTCGTGTCGAAGTACAATTGGGCTCCGATGATTTTGGTGATGGTGATGACTACTGGGTTAGCGGCGGAGGGTGGCCGTGGTCACCTTCTTGGACAGCGCGTTGAACACGCCCCAGAAGAGCTTGCGTGTGAGATGCAGCTCCTCCTCCGACGCTGCCCCGTAGCTGCCCCAGCCACTCGCCAGGCAATAGTACTTCCAGCAACGCTCAAAGTGATTGGTCAGCACCTGCAGACAGCGGACGGCGCGACCATGTTCAGCATTGGAAGCTATCATTGGACGGTAAAATCAGAGTTGGGCTGAACAATGGCCAATCAGTGTTGAGAGGGCCCATGTAGATTTATTTGGAAGCGTTTTACTCAAATTATAACATTTATAAAGTTATTTCATAGAATATTAGTTTTGAGGTTCAGATGCTTTGTTTATAAGGTTTTCCCAATGCGTTTGGCAACCGAGTAAATGTACAAACATATTGTGTGTTCAGAAATATTTTCGAGTGAAACAAACAGATCTACAAGTCTCAAACCAAGTTATTTTCCCTGAAAAGTTGTAGCCAATAGCTTGATGCTGTATTTAACACTTCCACGGAGTTAAAACACCGACGTTAAATGCAACAAATCTGCTTTCAAAGGGCTGTTATTGATTGCTGGTAGTTCACGTGNTCTATTCCATGCCTTCCCTTTGCAGATGGCACTCACTCCACGTATGGACCAGGCAGCCGGTCACAATTCAAACACTGCACATGGCTGAACCACGGTATCTCGCGCCTATATGTACGAGACCCTTGCTGCCGTTATCGAAATAATGCAAAAAGAATAGGCTTTACCGTTTCCGGCAATAATACAGGAGGTGCTAAGATGTTCAAACACCAAATAGACACACCTACCTACCGCAAGGCATAATGTCTGAATTAACCACACATGCTGGTGGTAAAACAAGCATGTGTGGTTAATAAAAAAGGCTTTTTGGCCTTGTCATCAGTGTTAGGCCAGAGAATGTTAACCTATGCTTCCTTATTATTATTATTTCAGTGGCATCGTTTGTTGGCCAGTTCGGTCACGGACGGTGGTGAACACCACTGGCCATAATGCGATTTCTTCTGCACGGAGCGAGGCACGGGGACACACAGCAGCACGCCTCGTCACCTTCAGTGGCATCTTGGAGTTTTGGTTGAGCAGCGGCACGTCGAACACAAAGCGGCGCAGCAGGTGCTGCATCATCGATGGGCGTAGTTGCCTGCAGCACCGTGGCACGCGCGCGCACACAGAGAGAGGGCACCGTTATGCTGGCGAAATATCCCCACACAGCGGGGAGGTCTCTCACCTTTAACTCTGCCATTCGTGCCGCCTGGCAAGATTCCCAAACTTGCTGTTCACGGTGGCTTTTAAACTCGTTTTTATCGAAACAAGAGATTTATATGTTGTCTCGTGAGCAGGAAAAGGTAGCGGAATTCCCCTTGCTCAAGAGAGCAATACGTAGGCGCCCGTCTCGATTGGTGGCCATGAGCCAGTAGTTGACATTTAAAATGTCCAGAGACGGCCATTTCTCTCCACTGGAATAACCGCCGTTTGGCTGGCGCTGTGGTGAAAGTGCTTGCCTCACAGACGACAATAGTTGTGAGTTCTAATCCTGGTCACGGGTCAAGCTCAGCATCCCATCCATCTGGGGTTAGTAACATTGGTGCCAATCGATGAGTGGATGAGAGTTATCAAGCGTGACGATGTCTATGGCCATCCACCAACAAATCAAAGTGTGACTGTGATTAAATGAAACGAATCTGAACGAAGATGCAGACTAAGATAATGAAGTACATTTATTTGCGACAGCAGCGCAATGAGGAGGGCCAACACAATAACTGCCTATATATGTATATAAATGAATATTGCCGAGTTCACCGTTCATTGGTTGACCTGCCATTATTAGGCAAGGAGGAGGGGAAATTGCCCGGCCCTCACACAAACGCTTCATAACTACGAGTGTACTAAATTTGACGGCTTAGGTCGACTGGAAAAATCCAGACTTAAGGCTCGACTAAAATTCCACAGGGTTGTTGTTGACCGGACCAAGACTGCGCCTGAAATAAAGAGTGCCGACCGAGTGAACGCTGGGTGCAGCGACCCCAATGCGATCGCCCGCCCCCCCCACCACCACCACCCTCCCCGACCGCCCCTCCCGCACCCGCAAACGGCGATGAGGCACTCCTCGATGGCGTCGCGCTGCGCCTTGGTGAGCGAGCGGCCCTTGGAGATGCGGTAGATGGTGTGCAGCATGGAGTCGATGAGCGAGGAGTGGTGCTCCGTGCCGGCAAACAGCGACGCGCAACGCGTCAGCACGGGCAGCACGGCGGAGCACAGGTACCGGTTGAGCGCCAGAGCCATGTCGGTGGCGGAGAGAGCCAGCTGCACCACCACGCCCAACCCCGACCAACCCCAAAGACAAACGACAAACACACGGGTCCCGCTTAGCGCCTTGTGGACCTGTGGACGAGGTGCCGTTGAGCGAGCACACGTAGAGGAAACACGTGCACGCACAAGACAAAGAGCGTCCCGTAACAGAGCCCGTGTGGACTGTTGAGGCAAGTGCTCTTAGTGAGCACCTCTTAAGGGCTGCACAATACGCACGAGGGGTGGGGTGTCGCCACCACCTCCCCCAGCCGCATTGCCAATCTAGGTGCAGATGTTCACACAAGTGCACTCAGCCAGCTTGGAATAGTAGGCCAAAATAACCGTTAGAGGGGCTCTCTACATCACTAGTAGAGACCAGTGGTATGGGCAAGCAATTGCAGGCCTGCACTTTTACCTTTAGGCTTTCACTTGTCACCCGCAATTGCAAAAGCCGAGATTGGAGCCCGCTGCCTTGCTGAACCGGAGCTAGCGCAACGGCCCTGGCCATCAGGCAGGCGAGGAGAAGGAACTCACGGTGTCGAGAGCGGCAGCCGCGCGCAGGTCGGGCAGGAAGCCGACCTCCAGCATGTGCAGCAGGAAGTCCTGCGTCTCGATGCCGTACACGCGCTCCAGGAAGAGCACCATGGCCGCCTTGTGGTCTGGGCAGAATCCCGCCGACATGTCCGGCTCCATCACCATTCCATCTGCCGAGCAAGCAAACAGGCGCCAGCGGAACACGCGGGGTAGGCGCCTCCGATTAGCGCGGGTTGGCTACGTACGGTGCGAAAGAAGTTCAACATGCATACCAATCACCCTCCCGCTCATCCGTTTTACCAACCGCTCCCCACCACGACCCCCGCCGACCCCCTCACCTGTGAAGATTGATGATGATTTTGTGCAGATTAGAAGCGCTACGCGGGTAGCTGTCACTGGTAATAAGTGCGAGGTGGCCAGAGCAGTAGAGTGAATCTGACTGTGCGAATATTTCATTGCTCTATCCTCTCTCATGCACGTGGCTTTCCTTCGAGGACTCCAGGTTTCTCAAACTGGCCGAACACCCATGCACGGAATTGTTCAAATACAAAGTACGTACGTAAAAAGTGTCCCAAGCGCCGTGGCGACGCCACTAGCACTGAGCGGCAAAGGACTGCCGCCGTTGCGGTGGGCAAAAATAAATAACTAAATAAATGGATAGCCCATGTTTCTCCCTACACGAGTGTTTGTACCAGAGACAGATACAGCGCAACACTGGAGACGGAATTTCAGATTTCCACATGAACACAGTCGGTCAAGAGGAGACAGATGCAACGCCCACCGCACCTTTGTCAATGGTTGGCATCTTGAAGGGGATGCTGATGACCCCTTCCAGGCCGACAGGGACGAGCGAGCGCAGGATGGAGCGGATGCGAATTGCCTCACCCTTGCCGGTGAGGATGAGCTACGGAGACACGAGGGCGCATTCAAGATTTTTGCACACAGCGTTGGTGTACAGTGTTTTTTTCTGCAATATTTTGCTGTCTTTTCTTGGATTTTTTTTTGCGCTTAGTCACATATTCACTTTAAGATGTTTTTTGTTCATGTTTTTGTTTTTTGTTTGTTGCGGTTGCACCCGATTCAAGAGCCGAATGGCTCACAGGGCTACACCTAATAAATGAACTTGAACTTGAACCGCCACCTTAAAGTGGGCGTTCAAATGCCCCGTGCAGGATCTGTTCCTTTGTGCAGTGAAACTACTTGGGCTGTGGTCTGTTGGCAGAGCGTTCAACTCGGGTTACGAGTACAAGTTCTGGTCAGGGGATGATTGAGCGCATCGACTCTCCAGGTTCAGTAAAACTGACGCCACCATTTTTGTGAAAGTCAACAATGATGATCCTCATGGGACCTCTTTTGCCAGTACCAAAATATACTAATAGGGTTTTTCCCCTTTTTTCTGGCAACAAAACCGACACCTTTTGCAAGGAATCATGTCTACATTAACCACAATACTTGCAGTCAAATGCAAACAAAAAACAATACACACTAGAGAGAGCGGTCTCTGGTGTGGACCAATCAGTTTCAAAGACAATGCATAAATTACCAGAGTATTGTTTTTTGTTTGCAATTGACTGCAAGTATTGTGGTTAATGTAGACATGATTCCTTGCAAAAGGTGTCGGTTTTGTTGCCAGAAAAAAGGGGAAAACCCTATTAGTAATGATGATCCTGTGATTATCCTGAGACTGATCTGAATAAAAATGTGGAATGTACGCCGAATTTTATGGACACAAACGCAAATGAGCACTGCCCCACGTTCAAGCAGGAGCACACTTGACCTGACTTGAATGTATCGATAACGCATCATATTGTATTTGAAGAATGCACAATGCATTTGAAGAATGCACAATATGTTGAGCCAGACTTATCAGGAATGTTGCAGAACAATTTCCACGCTCTTTTTTATGAAACACACACATCAGACAAAACCGTATTTCTTGATCTACATACTAAGCGGTCACAAGTAGATTGCGCATTCACGGCCACACACCAACGGCACAACTCGTCTGTTGCCATAGATATTTTGTTGATGGCCTATTGATTCCCTCATGGCTTCTTCGCATTATTATCACCAACGCCATCAGCGCAATAGCCTTAGAGATTGTCTTCAGGATAACTTCACTTTTTATCCACAAAAGTCACATTAACATCGATCGCCACACTTCCAATCTCGACTGGGAACATTATTTAATGATCTTCTCTCAACATTCGTAATAAAGTGTTACGGCGACAAATGCTGTTTGACAATTTGACAACGCATCATAACGGAAGCGTCTCGTTGCTGAGCGTGATGTTGGTTTACGTTCTTGGTTCTTTCGGTAAAGTCACGTAGAAGGAAATAATAAAATAATAAAAATAAAACAATAAAATTCTCACGACGTTTCGATTGCAACACAAGCGATCATCATCAGGTGTGAATACGACAGCAAGACACTTTAAAAAAGTGATGTTGGTTTGTTTGTTTTTTACAACGAAACACAGGTAATGTTGAAAACGTTTTGGACCATTCACTCTCCTGTGCCGCACAAGATATATTTCTGTGTCCTTCCGAGTCCTTAGTGATATGTCAGCACGGCACGGCTTGCCTTCGGACTGGCCGTAACAAGTGTCCACACTATCCATCTTGAGAACAGGTTTTCCCCTTTTTTATGGCTACAAAACAGACGTCCTCTGGTCTAACACCATTTGAAAGAAAGCTGTCAGAGTATGTGTTTTGTTTGAATCTGACCACAAGTATTGTGGTTAATGCAGACATGATTCCTTGTACAAGGTTTCAGTTTGGTGTTTTAACATCTTAACACCTGTTTTGTTTCCAGAAAATGAGGGGAAAATCTATTCTCATATTTTGGTACTGGCAAAGGAGGTCCCATGATGCTATCCATATTGTTCAAGTGCTTCTCTGTGCCGTACACAATTTTCAATCACATTTATTTATTTAGCTCCATTAAATTTCACACAGGGGGTCTGATTAACAGCGAGTAAACCCTATCCCCTAGTGCCGATTACAAAATAATTTGGGAATGCGCCCGATCTAGTCAGATCTCAGAAGCTAAGCAGAGTTGAGCACACTGGCCAGTGTCAGGATGGGTAGGTGAGCACCGTGCACAACTGGTTGTCGCGGGCCTTGCGAGGCTATGCGGTGGTCAGCAGAGGGCAGCCCGGCAATATCTGTGCAGCGCTGTATGTCTATGCTCCTGCGTCATTGCTCCCGCATTCACCAACCCACACTGTCCGGTACGGTAAAGCGCGTTCAAATAATAATGAAGCTTAGAATGCGCCAGATTTTACAGACAAGTCAACAACTCGGAGGCGCGGAACCAAGCTCAGGGCTGCTCGAAAACCCTGACCAAATAATTAGAGGCCTTTATCGATGTTTCTTAAAAGTCAGAGAGCATTTCATGTTGCGGATGTGCACAGGGAGTTCCACAGCGAGGGGGCGACAGCAGAGAACCGACGTGGGGCTGTAACAGTTAAAGATCTTGTTGTACGACGTAGATTTTGAGTGACGCTGCGTAGGGTTCAAGACGAGGGTAGTGAGGCGAGGTATCGTGGGAACCGTGGTGAAGGCGTGGGTAGACCATCATCCAGTAGTGAAAGGACAAAATGCCAGGACGTGTACACGCGAAAAAACGCATGAGCAATTTGCCGTAGATATTTCCAAACGGCCGCAAGGGACGCAACCGTTGACTCCGGCTCAGTGACACGTGTGCTGACCGCCTGAATACTCGAGCACACCAGGAAACAAAAACCTACGTGCGTCTCGGGCGCACATCGGCCCAGCAGGTCGATGAGCGCTGCGTAGAACGTCATGATGGCATTGCCCATGTGGACGGCCTCTTCATCCTCTTCCTCGTCTTCCCTGGAAATATAAAATGCGCATGGAGGTCGTTAGCCGACGCTTGTACCGTGTCCTCCGTCTTCCCTAATCCCTCCGTACTCTACCCGTTTCCCCAGCCCGCCTCACCCGTATTACTCCCCCCGACCCTCCCGATAACAAACATTAAAGGGAGACAGACACAAGGGGAGGTATTGGTATGTTTAGAAGAAACAAAAGACAAGAAACCCCAAATGGGAGGCACTGCACCCACGGTGAAAACACATTTGCCATGGGATGGAAAGCAAGCTGGAGGGCCCCCATCCATTGAACCACAGACCAAGCAGCAGATGAGAAACCGGATGGAAAAATTGTTAAAACAAAAAATTACCACGGGATTTACCAATGGTCAGCAATCAGGAGGGTAAAAGGCCAGTTCAGTTAGTTGTTTAAAATGGGGTGGGAGTTGGGTGGGTATCTTGTCCCTACTGATGCCACTAATCTGGAAGGGGGAGTAGAGGAGGAGGAGGAGTAGGAAAAGTAATGGCAGCCAGGGGTGATAAAATAAACATATACTTTACTTTACCCCCACGTAAAGCTGTTTATTTGCGATTCATCATTCCAGTCCTGGAGTAATCTGGAATGATTCAAACAGGTTCAGCACATTGCACAGCACACCGAGAAGAGACGTTCAAAGAAAATTAACGCGCCAAAAAATGAATAGGTTAATGTTTACATTATTTCATACGCTCGTTGAATCACTTGCGACTGCACATGGCAATCGTGTGTGGCCCTTGCAGGTGTCACGCTTTAGCAAATGACAAAGCGTTGCATTGTTCTCCGAGCGTTCGTGACTCTCCGATTTGTTTTCGGTTCGCAGCATACGATGGGAGGTCCGTTCAGTCGCTGGAATCAGCCTTGAATGCTGTTCCTCAAGTTACCTCCCACCACGTGGAGCAAAATGTTAGCGGATGTTGTGCTGAACAGCACTTTAAGTGCAACCCAAAAACACGTCCGATGTCTGTGCACCACGTGCTCGAAAACTTAAGTACCTTAAGTTCTTGAAGCTCTCAGCGTGTGCAGCAAAACGTCGAACATCATGCCGAACTACGCACGGTACAATTATAAAAAATCTTCGGAGAGCCACGCGGCCGAACCGCAAAAAGCCTGCGCATGGTTGCAAGCTGTCCCTCGACTGAGATGAGCTATAGAGCTCCCTCCTGAGGACCATTCTTGAGTCTCGGATCGAACAGCAACGAGTGAGCATGGCTCTCTCACGTGTGCGATGATAAATAAGCGGCAGTTAAATCTGTCTGATTCCGCACGGTTAGCGATCTGTGATTTGGTTATCGGTTTATATGTACAGAGTATGCGGATAACTTATTTCATATACTATACAACTAATATCACACAAGTGTTTGTTATATATAGGTACAAAGACAAAGATCCCCTGTATAGCCTTAAAATACTGTTTAGGAAAGTGCTGTTAGCGAGCACCTATGAAGGCCGGCACGGCACAGGAGGGGTGGGTGGCTAACACCATGCCCAGCCGCCTTTGTCTTCCTAGTAGCAATGTTTTTACACATAGAACTAGGTACTCAATTGAGGCTGAGCGACCTAGGGGAGGCCTAGGACCGGTTCATATAATCATCACTGGTGTTGGCCGTGAGCGGGTATCGAACTCGGGTCTCTGGGTTCGTAATGCAGCGTAGCGCTAACCGTTACACTACCGCTCCACATATATATAGATGTACAAACACGACACACACACGCACACGGAACCTGTAAACAAAGAAGAATGCACAAGAGCAGAAAAGAAGGTTAGTGTCGTGAACCCAGCGGTGTCAAACAGCCCTGTGGGGTGGGAAACCCGGGCAATGGAGAGAGACGGTGTTCTCACGTGCACGCACAGTCGGCTATGGTTAGTGGGATCAAGAGTGGTTGTGTCATCAGGATAGACCAGCCCTGCTATAGGAAAGAAAAACATTTTTTACCATAGGTCAGGGGCACAAACGAAGACGGCAACACAAGATGGCATTTGAGCAATAAAACGCAACGTGTCCTTAACTGTGGGGATGGTGGGATCATTGCGGGAGAAATGTGTGTGCATTATGATCTCAAGCCCTTCGTCCGACTTTGTAGGCACCTATGAGGGAAAGTGTGGCCTTGCGGTAGATTACAGGTATTAACAGGAAGATAACAACACGAATGTTACGAGTAATAACAAGAATGCGGATATCAACATTTTGAAGCAGACAATTCGAAATTCTGCCGAAATAACCAAAATATCAAACACAACGAAAGAAGTCAAATAATGCAATGATAAAGCAAGGTAAGTGATTGAAGAGATACCATTTTAGATAGACTTCCACCCCCCCCCCCCCCCGTTATAAATGACATCTCAATTGCGTTCCAACGCAAGACTAAAGTCAGGTGGTCATCACGGTCAATATTGTGAACTCAACGTTGTTGTTTTCACAACAAGATCCGGCGACTGCTTTCTCTCCTCTTCCTTTCCGCCGCGACATCTCACGAGCTCTTGCAACTTCATCGCTCGACCTCCAAGCGATGCCCTTACAGTGTCTCGCCATCCGACCCTCAATACCTCCCCTTGGTCCCTCACCTCCGGATGCCACCCTGATGCCGTCTCAGTACCCTGCGCCATCCACCATCCAAACGCTTGTGCCTGGCCTATTAAGCCTCCCGTTTTAGTTTTTTTACCTGTAATACATTCCTACAACAAACGCATTCTGCATTTCCACATTGCTAGCTGTCTCTGAGAGCATGACAGTCTTATCGTCCTCCACAGGTACCAATACTAAAAAGGTCTGAATCTAACTTTCCATAATAGAGGTTTTTGGGCCAAGCTCTTCGCCCTGCACAGCAAAAATCAGGAATTATGCCTTCGTTAAAAGAAGCAAAGAAATACTATTTTTGTTTTCCAAAACAGAAAGCAGGGCATCTCGTCAAATAACTTTTCCAAATAGGCAGAGGCGTAACCCTCGTAGCTAGTGGTACTTCATCAGGCTGCGCAGATGAGTTTTCCTTTGTATGTTCCATCACTCGAACTGCCCAGTCGGGCTTTACCAAATCCACTCCATTGCTAAAAATAACGTTACAACGCTTTGTAGTGATGCCACTGGTGAACAAGGCTGAGCCCATCAAATTGCATATCACGCGAACCCAGTTGTTTAAAGCAAACGCATCACTGCACAATTCCAACAATTTTTTAGTTAAAACGTAGAACGGAGCCCCGAGCTCGCTTGAGGACGGAGGCGATTTTCTCGACCCCCGGGGGCTGGTGCCTTACGAGGCTGCGGCACGCGGGACGTACATGGGTCGTCGCGCCGTGTCGGTGCAGGCAGATGGGCCGTCCCGGTCAGGGTCCTCGGAGATGGTGATGGCCTCCTTCATTGCGCCCAGCAAGCCCTGGCCACCCTCTCCGCGCAGCGCCGGCCCAAAGCACTCGGGCCGCCGGATAAGCAGCCGCACCACCACGTTGGCGTTTTCCTCCACGCTCTCGCCTGCTCTCGCCATGAGCCACACGCAAATTGAAATCGTTGATGTCAACAGAATACTGTACTCTATCATAAAAAGTATTTTTTTGGTTTTACGTACGTATGGATGTATGCATTCTGAACTTATTTAGCACCACACTAGCCGACCATGCTAATCAGAAGTGCGGGGGGAAGGACAAAAAAATAAACACAAAAATTATTGTCAAGAAATTAGTTTTCGATATAGATATAAAAGTGCCATTGCTCCAGTGGCTTCCTAATACAATGCTTAGTTTGTGCTGTGTAGCTCTCCGATGCGTGCATTGTTTCGGCATGAAAATTCAGTTTCTGAAAAAGCTCCCAACCGCACCACGAGTGGAACATTGGGCATCAGGTGAAATGATACACAGTATACAACCCTAAGTCACATCAGAGAGCTGTGAACTCTGATTCAACCAGCGGGGTTTCACAACAGAAGAGTCACAGACACATTCAAGGATAAGGTCATCAAATCACAAGCGGACGGTGATTGTGGCTATGCACGCCTGTAATCCAGCATTGTGGAGGCTGAAAACATCTGGATCTCCTACGCTCCTTTTATTCGATATGCACAGCACTGTGCGATGCAGTTATAAAAATAACGCCACAATATAAAACCTCAATTATTATATTCATGGGCGCTATCTAGTGCATCACATACTATGATATTGTGGTACAACCTCATTATACTTTTGCAACATGTACGGAACACCGCTCAATAATTATGATATAGCCTGTGCTGAACACTGTATACAATGCATGTTTGTATAAATACGTGAAACCCATGTACATACCGGAATATGCTACTACTACAGGAAATGTTAAAGAAACATCCAATAATATGTCTATGTCACCCATTGATATTGTTAGTGATAGATGAAACATTAAGTATATAGTTAAAACGTACAAATGGTGACGATTGCATTGTTGGTTAATGATCATCAGAATTTTTTTATATTGTGCCCTAAGTGCTGGGGAGATTCAGAGCACTTTACATCATCACATCTCATTTCAACTCGTTTAAAAGGGCACCCCCAGTGGCAGCTGTCCCTGTGGGGCACAAGGTAATGCAGCACCTGGCCTGCAAACGTCCATGAGTCTGCCAGTAGTAGGGGGGGGCGATTGACGATGATTATGATAATGGTGGTGGTGGCAATAGGTCATGATGATATACAAAAGAATGTGCTGTAGAATTAGGATGGCTTTTAATTTTGCTACAAGCAGCGTGCATAACAAAGCCTTCAGAGCGGCCGTAGAATCAGCACCGTTGACAAAGACGGTGAATCGGAGGAAGTCGAGGTACCGCTCCCCTCCACGGGATTCCAACCGATGTCGGGGTAGCCGCGGTCAGGAGCATTGGGCAGCTCTGCAAGCCGCAGCGTGCCAGGTAGCGGCCCACCTGCGGCAAACAACACAACAGCACGCATTTGTATGTGTCTTGAACTTCTTTGCACCATACGTAGCCAACCATGCTAATTGGAGGTGTGGGGAAGGAAAACAAACAAAACACAATTAACATTTCTAAAGAAATGAGTTTTCAATCTAGACGATTTAAAGTTCATATCTTCAGTAGCTTCCCAGTATTGGAAGAGCGTTCCCGACGGCCGCAGAAGCGCATCTGAAAGCGCGCAATGAGGTGACCGTCTTTTGTTTGATGGTTAGCCAAAAGCTGCTGCGAGAATGACCGGAGTTCGCGTGATGGGTTATGCTCCTTGACGAGATGAACAAGGTATTGTGGTTCATAAGAGCAGAACGCATCACGTAACCATAAACACGTACTTCCGCGCAGTTCTTCGGTTGTGCTCAATAGCTCTCTCCGTGCGCTTTCAGGTTGTCTCACGTGTTTTTCACCCTGCATGGATTTAAGCCCGTTGCATTTCACTTGCTCAAGAAGCTCCCAGCACGCGGAGCGAAAAGTCGGACGAAGGATGTCTTGCCGTACGACACGCGGCAAGACCCGAAAACACATCAGAGAGACGCAACAAAGGGACTGCTCAAACATGCGTCGACCGATGTTCGTCTTTCCTGGTGGCACTGAGCCAGGGTTGGAAATTCCATAAGGCAGGGAGGGACCAGTCCTTCCATAGGACAATCACCAGCGAATTCTCACAAATTGGTAGTTATTTTATGAACTGTGCAGAGATGATAGGCCAAGTCAATCTCTGACCGTGATTTGAACTCACAGCTTTCCAAGTCTTGAGTATGTGCTCAAATACAGGTGGCTGCCTGAGCAGATAAGAATAATAATTTCAGTAATTAATAACGACAATTTATAATTCGCCAAGAAAGACATTATAAACCATGTGAAAACACTCTTTTATGAAAGGTACTTTTTAGAAAATTACAAATTTATTCTGAATTTTCCTTGTTTAAAATGAATATGTCTGGGACGCACAAATCAGGAAGACCATACATCTACCGCGCATTGGGATCTACGATGAAATACGCGTTATGAGTAAAAAATATTATTACTTTAAAGTTATTCCCTCACACTAAACTGTACGTGTGGATTTATTCTCTGGTACTCCAGTATCATCACATGCAAAATCACTCAATCAGAATTGGGCCAAGGTGGCCAATAGGTTCAGAGGTCACGGTAATGACCAACATCCCTGAGATTCTAGATTTGAATGCGGGTAGCCACCCCATAATTAAATACGATCCTCAGATTAGTGAGTTAATGGTCTCCTTCCCGGACACGTAATGGTTGCACAAGAAAGCTTTTACATTAAAAATGGTTCTCCACTTTGGCTGAAATATGTAAAATCGCGGTTTGACTATCGTGCCACTAAGACCAATGTCACAGCAAGTACATTGTAAAGCACGCCCCTCTTGTGTAAAGATGACAGAGCCAATTGGAGAGTTTTTCAGAAATATGTTCTGTCAAAGCCTATTGCAAAACCATTCTCAGAAGAATGAGGTCACACACAAATGGATTATTCGTCTCATAACTTGATGCTGATAGCACACCGGGAACAACATTTGAAAAAAAATACTCAAACATGCCATGTAGAATCTTCTAGGAAAAGCCTTTCCTAAATAGAGCGACAATTATCGACTTGGACCAACAGAGCAAGCGGCCACAAGCTGTAACGTAAAGGCATGCGCCTGCCTAAAGTGCTATAAAAACGTGAAGTGAATCACAGCAAGATCTCATTGCCATTGAAGCTGACCACATGAACACCACTTTACCACCCAGGGAACTCAAAACATCCCCGACAACACAAAGCACGGCTAAAGGTTCTGAGCTGTCAAAGGGCTGGGAGGAAGAACACACGCATCATTGATCTCTGAGTCCTGCAGTTTGAAGTACTTTCATGTGGACAGAGGTAAAATGACACGAGAAAAGAAAAAACCTCTACGGAGGCTCATAGATTTTCCCCGTCACTTTACAATGCATGCCCATCCACTGCAGGCCCATGCATAAAAGAAGCATCGAGACTCAGGATCTCGGCGAGGTCTTCTCCCCCTTCCCGTTGCGCTCGTGAAGCGAGCGGTGCCGGGCGATTTGCCGGCCAATGGGGTGCGCACCTTCTCCAGCTCGGGCTCGCGGAGCGCCAGCGCCAGCTCGTTGTTGTCCATGACGGAGGCGGCGGCCACGTCTAGCGGCGTGGAGCCGCGCATCGACGGGGAGGCTGCGGGCGACGTCCACAAAAAAGACACGGACGACAAATCACGCGTACGTGCGGATTCCGTGAGTCTTTGTAGCGTGCGTCTGAAGTCTGCGTTGGCGGATGGAAGCCGTGCCCTAGCTGTTCAGGTAAAATGCGTTTGCAGATTTGTTCATGTTTTTTTTTATTTAAAGACTGCACGTCCCCCCAAAACAAAAACACACAAGCACACCGACAACAACAACAGCAGCAGCAGCAGCTGTCCATCACCACTGAGTGGCGGTGATGTTACCACAGCGCTTGCGCCAGGCTAGACGCTCGAATTACAAATATTTGTTTTTGATATAGTGCCCTATAACCCAGGGTGTCCCGGAGCACTTTACATGACATCTGATCACATCTAATCTCAAACATGTGAAATGGCACTCCCAGTTGCAGCTGTCCCCCTATGGGCACAAGTCGACTCCAGGCCTGCAATTGGGCATGTATGCCAGGAGGGGGCTATGATTGCAATGTATCATCCCAATTGAGTAATTTTCTTAATCCAAACCAAGCCTTCACTTAACCTAGCCTAGAGAGCTCACCCCAAACCCAAGTGTGCCAACTCAAATCAGATCCAAACCCAACCCTCAGTTAACCGAGCCCGTTCCGAACAATAGTGGGTGCCACGGTGACGAGATGTTAGCTCGCTCGTCTGGTATACAAGAGGTCATGGGTTCAATCCTGAACCTGACACCTATATATTTGGAGTTTGTGTGTTCTCTCTGTGGTCGTGTGAAACTTTCTCCAAGTCCTCCGGTTTCCCCCTCTACATTTAGAATCAACATGCGAGTTTTTGGCTGCTATAAATTTCCACCTTACTTCGTTGAGCTATCATTTCTGGCCAGGTTGCGTCTGAAAAAGAGATATATGGCTCAGTGGGCCTTACCTAATAAAATATTAAAAATGCTTTAAGTTTAGAGTGCGGGGCTACCGAACGTGTGTGCCACACACCGAGCCCGACGCTGCTGTTCTCCAGGAGGTAGCCGAGGTGCTCGAACATGGCTCGCTGGTTCTGCCGGCTGATGCGGCAGAAGTAGCACAAGAAACGGCAGCAGTTGGCCACCATCTTGGGGAACGCGATCTCCTGTGGGGGGAGGAGCACGGTCACGAGTCAAATCTCGCTGGAGAGGAGCCACCATGCGTCTGTGCGACCGAAGAAGAAATGTTTTTTTGGTGGACGCCGCACGCAAATAAGAAGTCGACCGGGTTCCACACATTCATTGCAGACTTAAAAGAGCTTGCCACAAATGAACCACGATACCTGGCTGATCTCGTCAAGAAGTATAAACCATCACGCCAACTTTGGTCATCCTCACAGCGGCTTTTGGCGAACCATCGAACAAAGGTGGTCACTGCATCGCGCGCTTTCAGATGCACTTCTACGGCCGTCTGAAACGCTCTTCGTTACAATATTAGGAAGCCACTGGAGCTATTAATATTTAAGATTGAAAACTAATTTGTTTAGAACTGCTTTTGCGTTTAGTTTGGTGTCTTTCCCCGCACCTCCGATTAGCACGGTTGGCTATGTACGGTGCGAAAGAAGTTCAGCATACATTTGTGGGCCCAGGCCCCCACGCACGGACAGCGATGAACAATAAAACACGGTGCATTGCTGAGCGTGACAGAAAGAGAGAAATTGCAGACAACGGGCGGCAGACTAACGTGACAGACGGCTACACCAAGGATGCGGCCTATTGCCGAGAGTGACAGAGAGTGGATGGGAGCCGGGGCCGTGATGGAGAAGGGGAAGAACGCACCTTGGACTTTCCCCACCCAGCACGTTCACCATGACCTCCATGACCGTCTCGTGCATGCCCAGCGCTCTCATGAGGTTGGGGTGTTGGTAGAAAACCTTGTTGTTCATGATGTCCCTGCAAGGCAGAGGATTCAGGGTTATTAATGTGTTTTTTTGTGAGTATGGGCAAAGTCCAAGTCAGAGTGCTTTCCTGCTCAAATGATTGTGAGGCATCGCTCACCTTGTTTGGGGTCCTGAACTTATGAATATTACATATTCTTATGATAGAGGTCAATCTCTCCATAGAACAACACCAATTCCCCTACATAGTGACAATAAACCAACAGTTAATTTACCAAAAAAAGCCTCACCTACGTTCCAGACTACGTTACGATTCTGCTTGGCGTGTTCAGTCAGCTCCCCGGTGAGTATTTCTGCAAATGTAAAGGAAACTACGGCGGTCCAACACGGGCTTCGCACTGTCGCTGAGCCACCGCCCATCGTCAGTCGGCCTACACCGCAACCAAACGCCGCGAGGGCCCTCGCGCGGCCTCCGCAGCTGGTGCCCCCGCCGGCGTGGCCGTGCCCGCCGCGTACCCTAGGCCGCGTATCATGAGCTTCTCTCCTCGCGGCCCATGCGCACGCTGAGCAGCGAGCGGATCTGCGTGAGCGCCGCCAGCAGGGTGATGGTGTCCTCGACGGAGGCGGCGCTGATGGTGTAGGCGCGCGGCAGGGCGCGCACCAGCTCGCCCACGCCGTCGTACTGCCGGTGGAGCAGCGTGAACATGGCCGTGACGAGCGCGGGGTCGGCCACGTGCGACTCCTGCGCCCAGCGCACCAGCGTCCCCGAGATGAGCTGCTGCAGGCAGTCTGCCGGGGGTGAAACACGGTAGTGAGGAGCGGAGCTGAGCGGAGGGGGTAGGGGAGCATAAACCATCACGAGAACTGCGGTCATCCTCACAGCGGCTTTTGGCTGCCTGCTGGCCATCGAACAAAGACGGTCACTGCATCGCGCGCTTTCAGACGCGCTTCTGCGGCCGTCTGGAACGCTCTTCCTTCCGACATTAGGAAACCACTGTAGCGATGCACTTTTATATCTAGATTGAAAACTAATTTCTTTAGAAATGTTTTTTGGTGTTCAGTTTGTTGTCCTTCCCCACACCTCCAATTGGCAGGGTTTGGCTACGTACGGTGCGAAAGAAGTTCAACGTACATACAGGGAAGAGAGTGTGAGGGGAAGGACGGACGGGGAGAGTGAAGAAAGACTGACAGGAGGGATTTAGGGATGAGATTAAAAGGAGGGAGGAAAAGAGACTGAAGAAAAAGGAATTATGTAATGGGTTTGGATTGGGATTGGAAAGGGAAGCATATTAAGTAAGAGGGGGTAAAAGAGGGATGAGACGAGGAAGGAAGCAGATAAGGATTGAATGGAGGACAGGAAGGCAGAATGCAGGAAGAGAGGGTGAGTGAGAAAGAAAGGAGTTGGGATGGGGTTAAATGAGCGGGGGCAGGATGGAGCGAGCGAGGGCAGAAGGAAGCAGTGTGTGAAATGTTTCAATCTGGACTGCGACCGCACCTGTTTGACCCCGATTCTTATCTTTAAAATGGCTGGACCACATCATTTTGGAAATGTTCCCACTGTTGGTAATGAAAACATCGCCACTTTTTCGCAATATAAATCAGAAGATGATGAGCATTTGTGAAGACGAGGCTCTGGCGTGTTATGTCTGTGATCTTCTGTATATAAAACTACCTCTGTGCGTGAATAAACTAATTTGGATACGTTTAACATTGCAAACACTTTCACATATAAGTACCATCTAGATGGCGCTTATTACCATTGGTACTTTATTGGATTGGCGCATTGGTTAAAATTGAATCTCATCTGAAAATGTACTTATTGTACCGATGTGTCTCAATTAGCTTAAGCCTCCTGTACATCACGTGACTTCTGTTTGGCCACCCACACTCTGAACCCCTCCCCCGCTGCCTCCTGTGAAAATCAGCCTCGAGACCCTCATGAAGCCTCCTTCTCATCCTCATCTCTCCTGATGGAAGTGCGGAGTTGGCCTGATAACTTGAATCTAAATTGTCTTATGGTTGTCATTGTTTGACTTGCATCACACTGGGATTTTTGCACACAGCGTTGTAATACGCTGGTTTTTTTTGGAAGATTTGCTCGTTTATCCAGGATGTTTCTGTTGTGCGTCGTCGCTTTAAGATGTTCTCTGTTCATATTTTGTTCGTTGTGGTTGCACCCGACTCAAGAGCCGCATGGCTCACATGGCTATACCTAATTAATGCAACTTGAACCTTGACCCTTTGCTCCAGTTTTCTCCGTTTCTCATCTTCAGCTCACTTCCCACGGTGGTGAGATGTTAACTACCTCGCCTGGTATACAGGAAGTCGTGGATTCAATCCCGACCCTGACGTTTGTACCTTTGCATGTGCTCCCTGTGGTCGCGTGGATTTTTATCCGGGGTTTCCGGTTTTTCCATCCACATTTATAAGCATGCGTTTAGGGCATTTGGCTACTATTAAATTCCACATGATAAACCTCTTGTCTTGATTTTCATGGTCAATTTTCTTTATCTTCCTATAGTGTGCGCCAGGCACAAAGTTACTTGTGTCTTACAAGGGGAAAATATGGCCCACCTGACGACGAAACGTCGTGATTTATTATTATTTTATTTTTATTAATTTTAATTTCATTTTTTACCTACGTGACTTTACCGAAAAAACTAAGAGTACGTAATGTTATGTTCTTATTTCCAAATTAAATATAAAACCCAATTCATCAGCTGGCTGTGACATACAACAATCTTCATAAGTATAATAATAATGAAATAATCATTCGGAAAACATTTTCCCCATTTATTTTTAAGGCGAAGCATCGCGTTGAGGAAGTCAATGAAATTTCCGATAAGAATTATTTCTTAATGAACGCGAATATAAATAGCACAGTGAATGCACATGTAAACAAACACTCAAGATGGCTCAGACCAGCTGACGATGCACCACACGATTGAAACCGTATCGCATTCCAACCAAAGCAGATTAACTGACAAAAACAGTGGCCAGTTGCATTCGAATCTGCTATCCTAATTAAGCCCCTAATTATAACCGAGGAATGGCTTGCCCACCGTAATCCAACACGCCTGTGGCCTTGCCAGGAGAGGCAACTGTCATGGATAGAATTGAGGAGCGGTGTAGGAGGGAGGGGAGGGGGGCACACGAGATGGAGTGGACGGGAGAGTCAACGGGAGTCCTGGACCTTTTTTAGACGGCTCGCGGAAAAAAAAAAACAACGGTTGCGGACCTCGTGGGTATTGCACAATCGCAGGGTGATTCCCCGCTTTGGACTCGCGGGAGATGCCCCTTCCGCCTGTACGCGTTTTGTGTCTCCGACTTGCCAGGGAGGGTGCGTGGTTCTTTACGTGGCTGGGTCGAGGTGACTAAACTTAACTATTTTTTGTTTATTTTACTAGCTAAGACCCACTGAGCGACGGAGCTCTTTTTCAGAAGCGACCTGGCCACAAATGATAGCTCAACGAAGTGGCCAATCATCACGTGGGAATTTATAGCAGTCAAATACTCTAATAACATGCTTTTAAATGCGGAGGGAAAATCCGGAGGATCTGGAGAAAAATCCACGCGTCCACGGGGATAGAGATATACAGGCATCGTCAGGGTCGGGATCGAACCCACGACATCCTGTATACCAGGCGAGGGAGTTAACATCTCACCACTGCGGCACTGACGCTGGACCACCACATACGTGTGGAATCCAGCACTCTGAAGGCAGGGTTTGGTCATGCAGCCATCTGCATGGTCGTGCGTGTGTCTTCAAGCCTGTACAATGCAGTACTGCGAGCAGATTGTTCAGTTACCATACAATTATCGAATTCCCACCACACGCTCAGCGCCACCAGGAGATGACCACTCTCCCGTTACTCACTCTATTTTAGTTTGAGTGGCATTTGCAGTGACGTGGTCTGAGCGAACGGTAATTGCGCGAAGCAAATTAAGTGGTATGCCAACCGAAATACTGTGACAACATATTTTGGTATGCAGCTATCTTGAGCACACTAACAAGCCACTTCATCAAGGGATCAGCATCCAAAGCGAAGGCAGAAAGCCAGAGACAGTGGGCATACTATAAGGGTCGACTCTGGCTGAACAGATGCCGACTTGCGCAGCAGCTGAAGTACCTGGTAAGAGGAAAGCAAGCGACGACAAGGCATGGTGGCGTCAGTGGGCTAGTCGGTGGTGACCTATCAACCTCAACCTGACCACATCCCACGTCCCAACCGCAACAATAGCGATGCTGCGCCGCTAAGCGACGCGACGCGACGGAGCCGTCGCTCCGAGGTCTCCCCGTTGCCGACAGCTTACTGGGCTTAGAATCGTCCTCCTCCGCTTGAGCGTTGCCATCTTTTCTCCGCAGGTTCTTGACACGCTCCACCAGCGCCATGAGGCGGCCCGAGAGCGAGGCGTCCTGGTCGTCCTCCTGCTCCTCCTCGTCCTCGAGCTCCACCCCTGGTGCACAGGGCGACGACTCTCAGCGCTTGCAGCAACGCACCGCACCACTCGCCTCCTGGCGTCGATAACAAGGCTGAATGGAAAATCCACGGCGAGGATGCCGTTCCAAAGAGGGTTATCGAAGTGGAAATTCACTTGATTCGTCATGGGACCTCCCTTGCGAGCATCAAAATATAAGAATAGGTTTTACCCTTTCTGGCAACAAAACAGAGGTTAAGATGTTAAATACTATCAGAGCATCTTCTTGGTTCTTTCGGTTAAAGTCACGTAGAAGGGAAGTAATAAAATAATAAAAATAAAACACAATAAAATAATTCTCACGACGTTTCAGCCACAACGCAAGCAGCCGTCCTCAGGTGAAAACCAGGTCTGCCGAGGCGTGACTTTACCGAAAGAACCAAGAAGATGAATCCCTGCAGTCACGAAAGCTTTAAATCGAAAAAAAACTATCAGAGCATGTTCAACGCAAGTATATGTCGTTAATACAAACATGATTCCTTGCAAACGGTTTTGTTTAGTGTTTTAACATCTTAACACCTGTTTTATTGATTCGTATTTAATTTACCTGTAATTTACATTTTGAAGTGCTTCATTTTATGAAAAAGAACGGAGCTTTGTGGAACATTTGGTGAGAGAAACGTTTACAGGGTTGTTAACTTTTAAATACAAGGTAAATTTGGGTGTAATTCTGCAATTCATAAGGGAAATGGTTGGAGCGCATGTTTGCTCTGCCGACGCCAACCAATCATAAATTATGAGGCAGGGCATGGGGATTCCACCACAGCATTGTGATATCATGGTGTTATGCTCGCCCAAGGTCAGAGCCAACCAATCAGGCTCCAATTCTTCCGATGCACATGGTGGCAGAATCATCAGAATCGTTGCCGGAACCTTTGTCGAGGAGTGTGCCACCATGCCTTTCGACACACACAGCCTGGCGACACACGCCCAATGACGGAATGCTGCTCATGAATTGAGGAAACACGTCCCGTAATAATGCGAAACTGCATCGGCTCTGGCGCTGGACCATTCTGCCACGCAGGTATTGCCAGATGGAAGAAAGCATTCTGAAGTGAAGGAAAGATCCATTCCTGAAATAAAATAAAACGTAAAGGTTTCCTCTGCAAGGCCACGATTTCACCAACAGGGAGTGGAACGAGTGTCGCAAACGTGTCACGAATTGGACAAAATGCATTTTTTACGAAAAATTATTTAGGGCTCTGAACATATTATAACAACATGAACCAAAATGCACGGCTCAGCACGCCTATAACCCAGGTCTTTGGAAGCAGGGTGTGTGGATGGTGTAGAGAACATGACACTCGCGTCCGCTGGGGTTGGTAGCTGGCCAAAAGATTCGAGGAGATGGGCCTCTTTACAGCACAATCCTTGAACCGCACACGACTCTGTACAGCTTCGAAAGTCACTGTATAGAGTACAGTATTCTTTACTACGACTATGCACTCAATACAAAAACCTTTACTCACCGCATGTCGCTCGGGACCGTCACCAAATGAATGTATGATCCTATTTTAATATTCGCAACTAAATTATCTATCAGCCGCTGACAGGCAAGAGATTAAAGTCTTTAAGGGCTCCAAATATTTGGCGTGCATATGTGGGCGTTGGACAAGAACATTCCAAGGCCAGTCCAGATACTCAATTTAGCCCCAGAAGAGCGATCTGCAACGTGTACTATTTAACGCAATGTCTGAGATCAAGGCACAGTCCAAAGCACAACGATTAATTATTGAGCATCAAGCAATCGGAGTTTTGCATAATTCATTCCAGGTGGCTCTGCACTCTTGTCTCCCCCCCCGCACCTCCGATTAGCGCGCGGTTGGCTCCTTACATTGAGAAATAAGTTCAACATACATATATACATACTTGTTCGAGACTTATTTCGTCACCCAGTTTTAAAAGGTAACAGTGGTACACCCATTGACACTGCTGGGTGGACAGCGGTGGAGGAACTGAAGAAACGGTCCCCATGTTTAGCGGACCGCACTGGCGACGTCTGGAATGCAAGCGCAGTGTTCCAACCATTACACCACAGGCAGTGCAGCTCGCACGGTGCAATGTCCAGGAAATGATGAGCAAAGAGTGAAATAAGCCCCGTTTGTGGGGGCCTGGAGCGCACTGGATTTAACGGGCCCGTCTTCGTCAAGCCAATGCAAAGCCACGCGACAAATCCGTCAATACATCAGTAGCACGCACGTGAACTGGTTGCGCTCTGACAGACGAGAGTGAGAATGGCTGCTCGTGCAAAAGATGATGCCCTCTGGGGAGCTGGCGAAAGAATTTACTTGATCGGACATGAGGAGGAGTTAAGCCTGTCTGTGCCAGACACTTGTTGCCTACGTGGCTGCAGGCTCCATGAATAAAGAGCCACCCCACGTCGCATTTTAATTTAACTCGTTGGCACACGGCTCCCATGAGACTCCCTTCTCCAGGCAGTTTAAACGGCTCCTGAAATAAATCCGGGCAAGTCCTAGTAAGAAGACAGATGCGCGATTGCGTGTGCGGGAGTGCACATGCAGCATTGTACAAACAACGACAACGTTCCCGAGTGAAAACCTGTTACTCGTGACGGCGCCTCACACACACACACGTGAACGGTCGTCTGCTGCGGTGCCCACAAAGGCAACAAGACAAAGATAAAGATCCCCTGTATAACTTTAAAGGACTGTTCAGGCAAGTGCTGTTAGCGAGCACCTATGAAGGCCGGAACGGCACATGAGGGGGTGGGTGGCCAGCACCACCCTCGGCCGCCTTTGTCTCCCTAGTGGCGATGTTTTAAAGCACCGCACCAGGTAATTATTTGAGGTGAGTCGACCTACGGGAGGCCCAGGACCGGTTCAAATAATTGTAACCGTTGGCCGTGAGTGAGGATCGAACTCGGGTTGCCAGGTTTGTAGCGGAGGGCGCTAACCGCTACATTACCGCTCCCGCAAAGGCACACGTGGGCACACACGCGCAATTACATACGCTCGTGAACAAGTGTGCACAAATGGGAACGTGCGTGCACATGCGTGTAAACACACTGTGCACGTATGCACACACGTACAGCGACGGCCGGCAGTCGCGATGAAGCAACGGTGACGCCGGTACGATGCTTATGCCAGGACTCGGTAGGCTCGGGTGCTAATTACTTGATCGGAGAACCTGCCTCAGATGCAAAGTGACTTGAGACCGTGTGGATTGGGGAGTGGTCCAGTAGGTCAATGGAGAGACCCATATGACGTGACGTGGGCTAACAGACCGGAGTGGCTGAGCTATGCATATTGTGTGCTTTTCAACAACAAAACTGTCATTTGTCACGAATTATAATCGATGCTGTAACCGCAGTACTTGCATCAAGACAGGTGAACTTTGAGGCCACGTGATGTGTCGAGGGTTTGACAGCAGGAAGTCTCGGGACAGAGCCAGGTGTTATGGGCTAACTGACCTCGACAACTGACAGATGCACCTCCTGTGCTCCTTCACTGTGCCTGCCCGTTTCCCTGCCCCCCTGCTTGTGGAGGGTGGCTGCCTCCAATTGCCAGTTGCATCTTTTATGAGCCTCCTCCTCCTCCTCCCACACACACACACGCACCTGCCCGTGTACACACGCACACACGCACATGCCCGTGTACACACGCACACACGTACCACAGTGCAGCAGCAGGTCGTCATGGAAGTCGAGCAAAAGTTCTCGGGCATCCTCTGGGCATGGGCACTCCTCCTCGCTCTCTCCGTTCTTGAAGTTGAGCAGCGTGTTAATCTACAGAGAGGACCGTAGGGGACAGAGGGGGGGANGGGGGGGGGGAGATGACAAGAGGATGAATTTCGCAGAGCGACGGCAACGAGGACCGAATGTGTAAGTGGAAAGCATGGAATGCAATGCCGCAGCATGCGTGGAAGTGCGCATATCTAACACGTGGTGCTCGCTGATATCACACTCGGCAGTTATTTACCAACAAGTGTTCCTCTCTCAACCTCCACATATGGTGCACGGTAGGGGGCCGCTCATTCTCCTCTTGATACTCATGCGCTGTCCTAGAAACACCTCTCAATTGCTATTTGGAGCAATTGATTAATTTCTTCGTGCGATTTAAAGCTAGGCGGCCGAGTGCACTTGTGAAGCCTAAAAGCAACACTGCGCACATACTACTGAGACACAAAGTTCAAACGTGGCCAGCCGCTTGCGAACAAGCCAGGGTTCAAAATAACTTCCCCATCCAGAAGAGGTTGAGAGCTAGGTTGCTGATCCAGGAGGGTGAAGCACGGATGAAAGCGGTTGCCACCTAAAGCCCACTTTGCACCCATAAACACAACTACAAATAGGGCAGCACCGTTAGCCGCAATTACAATGACAATTGGCATCGCGATTGCAATCCATTACGAATTGCACAATGACAGTGGCGACGGAGACCAGCCCCAGCACCCCCGCTCGATCCTCACCTGCTCCTGGGGAGGGGAGCGGAACTCCTTGGTCTTGCGTGCGGTGAGCGCGGCGGACATATTGAGCGCCTGCATGACCTCGTTGTAGCGGAACTTCTGGTTCTCCTGCATCTTGATGACAAAGCCGTCCGAGAAGGCCACCAGCGCCTCGATGCGGTGCCGCAGCTGGCAGTCGCACAGGAACTGCAGCAGGTGGCACATCTGCACGCAGCCCCACGCGCAACGGGGAGTGGTGGTGGCGGGGGGAGGAGGTCGCAGCGCACGGTCAGGCGAGCATTTACGAGCACGGAATTCTCGCAGATTCACGATGAATTTCTGAGATGGGAAACCACGGTCTGCTGTCCAATTGATGGATAATTAATTAATCAGCTCTGTTTCGGAGTGTGATGTCAACCGAAATGAAGAACAGCATCGTCAAGCTTGGGATATTTGGCAAAATCCTTACCGAGTATTATTCATAATCAACGTTTTTGGGATTATATCGCGTTATTTATAAATGTGTCGTAACCCTTCACCACCCGACACGGCCAATCAGTAAAGAAATAACGTATCTAAACCCAAAAACGTTGATTATGAATAATATTGGCGCGAAAGCCTACGTGTTAAACCGAGTATTGTTGCATGCGAGATAAAGATGCATGGCCATAGATAATTCACATATATACACACACGCAAGCGAATTCATTTAAAACCTACGAAAAACAGATCAGCAATTAATTGCAGCAGCTGTGTGGATGGGCATCTTTCACACACATATACCTCTGCTCTCCACTAACCCAACCTCGAAAGCAGCGGATCACAGGCGTGTACCACATTCCCAACTCAAATCATTGGCACAAACGGAACTCTAAGCCAGTGAAAGATGCATCATCTCAATTCAGTTTTCCTGGCCTACATGCCCGACTTAGTAAAATAGAAATTCCACAGCTAAACACCAATACATGTTGCAAACAGATGTAAAATCACACATACCTTGGGGCTCAATGCCTGCCCATAGTACTAATGCTACCCCGCAGGTAGGGTTCTCACATTTTACCCCAGTACAAGCAGCCATCAATTCACCATTCGACTTACTGCGATTATATCTGTGTGATTATGCCCATTTGCACTTACTTGGATGATGATGGGGAATCAAACAAGGTTCTTCCAAGACTGCAAATGCAAGCCTAATGTGCTATTTCCCTGTACAATGTCACATAAGCCAGTCATTTCCAATTTACTGTTGGAAGTAATAGCTGCAATTATCATAATTGGGTGCACAGTAATGGTCATCCTGAAAAGGATATGTGTGAAATTATGTCTTGATTTTTAAAGAACATCTAGAAAGTCCTGAAGTTAAGCAGCACGTTTAACACCAATTACGGTAACTCATTCCATTATCCGGCGGCTAAGGGGGAAGCTTATGTTTGCACATTATTGCATAATGTTATATTTTTAGGCGTTGTGTATATGTTTTTTGTGCTTTACATGTGTTTACTCTATGAAATTGGCATAAACATACCAAAAGACAAACATAAATATCCTACTGTAAAAAAGTTTCTGTATTTACTGTACCGTACTTAGCGCTCCAATCTCGAAAGACTCCGCGTGGGGTGATGTACGTAGTTACTACTCAGGCTCTTGTTGGAAAAAAAACACGTGTTTGACAATCACCATTACTGGGTTACAGCCTCTGGAGCGGTTTCACCGGATCGGCCCGGGACCTTCGGATAATGTTAGAAGCTGGATAGTCGCACGGTGCAGGGATAATCGATGATCAACTGTATTTATAATTTTAACCATTCCACATTTTTAAGTAAAATAAATTACCGCCGGAATTAAACTCTGGAATTCCACTGTTTACACCTGGTTGGTCTCCTGCCAGTGTCACCAAAAATGAACCGCTGAAGCTGTGCTTTCCATGAAAAAGTTCCCTTTTCTGTAACAACACCAATTGTTTATAAAAACGTGCAATCAACTTGCGTTGCATATTGTGAACACTTGGATCATTTTCTACCGGCGTCCCAGTAAAACTCCAGCTATTGTGTTCATAAAGCTGGAATTGGATCTCGGAGTTTTCAATGACAAATAACAAAAAACAATTGTTTTGCATTCATCAAATCTTACACGAAACAAGCAACACACGTATATAAAGTGACCAGGTAAAAGGATTTGAGTCAGTGGCAAAATAAAATGTGGGTGGATCTTTCAGCTTAATGCGCTGTTTATCTAAGCAGGAAAACCCACCAGACACCCGTTGGCCTTCACTGGGTGGACAATGTATGTATGCATATTCAACTTCTTTAGCGGTGGCAAGTGCCACCGCTGACGGTTACAGCATTCACTAACACAGAGTTGAGAGGTGGACAGATCGAGCTGGGGGATGGGATTTCCATGAAGTGACTCAAGCAAATGGAACCTTAAAGCCGTTACCCCGACAATCAATTACAGAGCAAGGTGCTCTGTGGCGTTCTCATCAGCAGGACGAGGGCTGGCGAGTCAAACCGATTAGCAAGGGGGCATTAGCATGGGGGCATTTCAGGCACCTGCAGCTTCACGGGCTCCTCCAGCTTCATCTGCAGCAGCCCCTCTACTGGCTCCTCATCCTGCTGCTGTGGCTGCTGCTGCTGCTGCTGCTGGACCGCCAGCTCCCCCTCCTCGCCGGCGACCTCGGCTCTGCGACGCTCATCCCTGCCGCCGTTGGCGATGGCGAGCGGCGCCCGCCTGTCGCTGGCGCGGTCCTCCCTGCCGCCGCCGCCGCCGCCCTGGCAGGCGAACACGCTGGGATCGACGAGCATGAGGATGCGCTTGACGTCCTCGCTTCCGAACACGCCCATGGTGAGCAGCGTGTGCACCAGCTTGATGAGCGGCACGAACAGGTGCTCCGTGCTGCCGCCCACGGGGTCGCGTGGTTGGCACGCGCCCTCGCGCACCGCCTCCGACAGCATGCCGATGGCCTTCTCCTTGAGCACCTCGAGCGGGAAGTCGGGGCTGAACTGCGCGCTGTCGAGCGAGCGCGACAGGAAGCCCACGGACGAGACGCGCATGCGCGGGCGCAGGCTCGTGCTGAGGCCCACGCCGGGCAGCCCGTGTCGCTTGCTCTCGTCGGGGAAGAGCGTGATGCGCCTCGTCTCGTCCGTCATGGGCACGATGAACTCGCGGTTGGTCATGAGGCGCGCCGTGCTGCATGCCTGCAAGTGCAGGCTGATGAGCAGCTGGTAGTAGCCACTGCGCAGCAGGCCCGGCAGGTACTGGTTCTCGATGGCGAAGAGCAGCTGCGCCTGGTCAACGTGGCTGCAGAGCGCGTGCGCCACGCGGTTGTTGCCCAGGGCGCACACGGCCGAGTAGAGCTTGAGCGTGTGCGCGTGGAACTTGCGCAGGTCCCTCCGCTCGGACAGCTCCAGGATGTCCATGCACCTGCACGGGGAGGGGGGGGGGCGGGCGGAGGGGCGTTGCACACCCCGACACTGTTTTAGTCCTGGCGAATTGCGGCGACGTGTCCCGTGCCTTGCGTCGTACAAACCACGTCGTTGTTTTTGTCTTCGTCGTGACCTTCTCTCGATTCCGTTCTCTTATCTCAGTGATATTGCACGAGTCTAGGTGGGTATGGAAATGCGCTCTGAGATGCTGTTTGTTATTTAAGCACTAAATATATACAAATCTCAATCTTAATCCCACGATAAATAAGTAGCAAAATTAAGAGCATGTAAAGAGATGTGCTATCATAGAAATTCAACTACATTTGATCTGTCAACGGGTATACCAGATCAATGTGCCCCAATAGCATTTATGAAAAGAAAGGCAAACATTGGGCTGGTTCTGACCTCATCGAGTCCAACTGATGCCTGTTAAACCAGTGCTATTGTTACAGGCAAGGTTTACACATAGCGGAAAAATTAAGAAGAGCCGAGAGTGCGAACACGGTCACCAATCTCAAACCATGGACAACGTAGCAACGCCACCGTCCACCTCCGTCATTCTCTGGCAGCTTTTTCAGACACTCATCGGGCTACTGTTGAAGCGATCCACTGGCTCACCGACTTCCACGCGAACATTTAAATGCAGTTGCCACACGGAAGAAGGCGGCGACGAAGAACAAGAGCGCCGCACGCTTGTCTTTGCGCGCCGTCACGCGTAGAAGCTCCGCACCTGTTCTCCTCCGGAATCCGCAGAGCCATGAAGACGAGCGGCTCGGTGCACTGCACCTTCCAGCCGTGGCGCTCACTCACGCGCCCCGTCTCCACCTTGAGGAAGAGGTTGGGCACGCGGCTCCACAGCACGGGCTTGATCTGCTGCACCACCAGGCGCGGGGGCACTGCGGCACGGGGTTCCGCCGCTCGCTCTTGAACAGCGCCGCCGACAGAGGCAACGTGTTCTGCACCGGCGCACGCACACGCGCGCGCACGAATGCGCGACGCAACAGATTTATGCAATGACGTACAATTCAGGTTGAAATGAGTCATCATTGAGTTTTGTGCTAAGTCACGTGTTAAGTCACCGAGGCAGACATACGTCGTGAGACCCTCCGCCGCCCTACATTGCCCAACAAATTCAGCTGTCACACCGCGTACGAGCTGCTGAGCACGCCAATTCTGACTGTTTCAGTTGCAGAACAAATCTCACCGCTAAATTTTTAAAAATTAGACGCACGACGTTTTGCTTGAATCTGAGTCGAGCATCATCAGGTGAGAGATCAGGAAGCTGGAGTCACCGTGTCACCTGACCCGGCTTCTTCACAGGAACAACCAATGCTCATTAATGTATATGAATCAAACTATAGATTAGCAGTGCATTTAAAGGCAACTGCACCTCGAGAAGATATGCGGAAACAATAACACATGTATACTTAGCGGACCATTGCTTTCTATTGATTAGCCTTTATGAACCATGGAGGAAAATTCTGTTAGAGCACAGCTTTGAAACCCATGTGTATATATATGTATATAAAAGTGGCGCATCGGCCATCATCTCAGTCGGTCAACCCATGACACCTGGATCTGTGCCGTGACCTCCTGCCAGCGGGTATTCGACACTTCACGTGGCCTTAAAGTGCACATAGCCTGGCACAAGCCCTGTGTTAACGTTACCACCACTTAGTGGCGAATGATGGTTGTTGTTGTTGTAATTATGCAGAACGTCACGAGAACACCTCTCAATTAAGTTCCACACAGTTCCGACATTCTCCTTTCTGACCCCAGATATTACGACAGTCAAAGTGTCAACGAGTCTTTCGGAGAATTAGGGCAAAGCTCATTTCCTTTTTGGTACACGTGTGGTGCCTATCCTGTTCGAGGTTATTATCAAAAAGTGAAAAGTGAAAAGTCAAATCGTCATTCAGCTCAAATGGGGGTGGGGGGGGGGGCAACGTGACGGCGCTCGTGCTGATGGGTGGGGGAGCACCTTGAATCGGCTGAGCTCAAACTGGAACATGCCGGGGCTGGTCGGCTGAACAAAGGCAGCCGGGAACAACTTGGTGCTCGGCTCCACCTGCACATAACGCGCACGCACACACGTACGGGGCTAAGTATGCATACAGACTTTCGGGGCAAGCGCTGTTTTGCGAGCATCATGAAGGCTGGCATGGCACACGAGGGGTGGGTGCCAGCACCATGCCGGCAGCCGCTTTTGTCTCGCTCGTGGCGACGTTGACACACCGCACCAGGACTCGGAGAAAATCCACGCGACCACAGGGAGAAAACGCAACTCCAAATATTCAGGCGTCAAGGTCGGGATCGAACCCACGACCTCCTGCAGACCAGGCGGGGTAGTTAATATCTCACCGCCGTGGTGTCCATTATACCTCAGAGGCTCTTGATCTCTGCATTAGGCCCAGGTTTGGGGGGGAGGGGGAGGGAGGCGGTGTGGATGGCCCGGCTGCCTTCACCTGGTAGAAGGTGTGCATCTCCTTGCCGTTGGCCGTGAAGGACAGCACGCCGTTTGCCACGTCGACCAGGCAGCCGATCTCCAGCCCGCTGTTGTTGCGGCTCTGCTCTGCTGCGGGCACGTCCCCTGCCCACACCATGAAGCAGTTGCTGCGCTTGATGCTGTGGTGGTGGGGGGGGAAAGAATGCATGGGAAAGCAGGACGCAGATAACACCATGTAACACGATTTTTGTCCCTGGGTAGAAAGTGTTATTTTTGTATTTCTTATGCCTAAAAAGTATAGAAAATGGCTAAAATGTCCAACAAACTTTGCTTTGTAACCAGGACTTTATGTCAACGAAATACATAAATGCACACCACGTTTTCTCATTGAAAATAGGTACATTTCAAAATATCACTGTCCTGGTCACAAAAGCTTGTGGGGAATAATAGCCATTTTCTGTACTTGTGAGGCATAAGCAATTAGGAAATAACACTTACTACCCAGGAAAAAAAAACAAATGTTGTTACACAGTGTTATTATTATTGTTGTTGTCGTTGTTGCAGTGCTTATTTACCCAGGAAAGCCGAACTTAGTCTCAACACTCTTTATTTCGGTGGGTCCTGCCAAGTTTTTATAGCAAGCAATAAAGATTCTACGTGTAATCCCATGAGAAATTTACAGGTAATTTTACAACATGAGGATCTTGGCCAATACCAGTTGCATTCTATATATATTTTTTAGATATGGGAGGAAATCGAAGAAGTGGGAGGAAACCCATATAGAACAGAGGGGAAAACATACAAACTCTACACAGACAGGTGCCCGGTATCGGGAATTGAACCCAGGCTCTACTTCCTGCGAGGTACAGGTGTTACCATTGCACCACCCTGACACCCAATAAAGTAGAGCTTGCTAAGACAATGAGAACCACTGTGGTTGTTGTGGCATTATGTTCCTTGGACAATGTACACATCTGTGATTTGACCAATAAATCGATTAATTGGTCACAGCATTGATGTAGAGCAAGGTGAGAGCACGTTGAGACAAAAGGGAGAGCTGGGGTATAAACACAATCATAAACATGTAACCTAGACAGAAATGTAGTGAAGAACAAAATATATCAGCAGAAACGGTACAATCATACAATACCTCAGATAAAAATATAATTGCAAGTGGAAGACGATAATCAGTGTAAAATGAAAGCAACTGAAAGGAATGACTGATTGAATTAAGATTGTAAAATCCAAGCCCAAGTTTAATATATCTGGAGCCAGCTGCTATGGTTACCTGCCTCATCCATTTATAGCCGTGATTGCAAATCAGTAATTCAGTCTGTGAAACGGAATAAGGTGAAATTGCCCATGCTGAAAATATGCAACACAACGAGGTAGAAAGTGAAATAACACAAAGGGAATGTGTTCGCAATGACTTACAAGCACGGACCAAATACGCATTAGCAGAATTTCCATTATAATGTCATTGCCTTCTCATCACAATTATTAGCCACGGCCTATATTCTCTTTACAACTTTTTTGTTACCCTTTCTATTTTAGCAAGTAAGGCCCACTGACCTATATAGGTTTTTTTCAGAAGCGACCTGGCCACATGTGAAAGCTCAACAAAGTGGCTTATCACGTGGAAATTTATAGCATCCATATGCTGCAAACGCACGTTTCTAAGCGTGGAAGGAAAACCGAAGGGCCCGGAGAAAATCCACGCGACCACGAGGAGAACATGCAAACTCCACCATGGGGAGAACATGCAAACTCCAAAATATACAGGCGTCAGGGTCGGGATCGAACCTATACCAGGCAAGTATTCAACATCTTGCCACTGCTGGATGAAGGCCTCACAAAACTGCCGCCATCTTGTTTAGCTCTCCCAATGCAACAAACCATCGAGCTCACGTCCACGAGCTGATGTCTGGCCCAGTGTAGAGGAGTAGGCCAAAATACTCCCTAAGTGGAGGCCCATCTGCCAGCAGTGGCATGGGCATGTGATTGCAGGGCAGAACCTTTGCCATGCAGATATAATGGATGTTCAAATATGCTGGGCACGCTTTAAATCACATTTGTAAGTGTGCATGCTTGCTAAGCCGAGGGTGGGAATGTGTCTACACGTCTGCAGCCAGTGACAGCTGGCACCTTGCCTGACGTGGCGCCAATGGTAACGTTAAACCAGACGTACAAGCAGCTTTTCGGCAAGTAAACACTCACCGCAGCATGGCGCTCACTGGAGCTGTCAAGCATGGGGTTTGGCGGTCTTACCTAACCATGCAATACCGGCAGCTTCTGGAGAATAGCGTGGCTAAGGAGGCGAGAAGAGCTGTTGAGTGATGGAATACAACTTGGATTCACACAGCGTCCAAATATGACCATATCTTTAAACACTTTCCAGAGAAATCATGCATATATGTTTTATAGAGTGAGGCGGCGAGTCATGAGCAGAGGAACAAAGACGACAACTTAAAGCTGGACTTGAAGAAGGGGGCAGCGGAGTGGACAGGACAGATGGCTGGGCGAGGGGCGAGTTCCAGACTACGGAGCGGCAAAGGAGTAAAAGCGACCTCCCGCAAAGATAATTTCAAAACTAACGTGTGCAAGTCATTGGCATTGGCGTACGCGTAACACCTAAACACATTTCAACTCCGTCATCGTGTACAGCGCCAGAGAGTGTGAATATAGAAGGGTTAGTTGGCCGATGAGCAAAATTGGCAAAGACAATGGCAGTCAACGGAGAATCAACCGCACCAGCAGAGACAACCACCGTAGAGATGGATCGCGGCATTGCAGGACCAATAGGAATGGCTACGGCAATGTGGAGGCCCAGTCCAGCTTTAGATACATAACGGCCGACGTTGATGGTGAACGTTAACATACACGATCGTGCGATAATGTTAGGGCAATGACCTTTTTTTATCACCATTGTGGTTTGAATACAGGGCAAACCCTACTGCATAGATCCTGTTATTGGGCAGTGTTAAGTTCATTTGACAAATTTATTTTACTGGAAAACTAAAGAAGTATTCATTCTAGATTTAACTAAAGAAGTAATAAATAATATTCTCCAACTCAAAACATAGGATTTTATTTATGATATACTTGACGTAGTTTATAAACTGAGTGATTTACCCATGAAACTAAATATTCCTTGTATTTGTGCGTGTATGTGTCCATTTCAAAATCAAAGAAAAAATTACAACCATTCTCAATCCACAAATGGATGAAGGCCTCCGGATGCCATCGGTCATGGAATTTGTTTCGTTTCACCATACTTCACTGTGCCGGTAAACACCGGTTGGTAGAGCAAGGGAGAGCAGGACCAGGGTTTTGATGCCAGTCGCCACTGATGTTAGTTGTGGCTAGGAAGCGAACTCAGATCGCCAGGTTCATAGCGGCACATGCTAATCACTGCACGTCCTCCGTTCCACCCATCCATGTGCATGTACAGTAGATACGATATGTGTAGCTACGGCTCTGATAACCGTACAGACCCCTGACATTCCCTGCAACCGATGAAAGCAGCTTCAACTCGATCGGCAACTGAGAAAGCTCACAGATAAGGTTAAATAAATGGCTGGATTAACTTTTTATCAAGATTTGTGATGCCAAGAAACACAAACATAAGATGCATGGCAGGGCCATTTCTGTGGGGCTGTTTGGCCAAACGGCTGTCAATGAAGCCATATGATGACCATAAAAGGCTTTCGGCAACGTCAGCCGTGGATGAAAGATACCGTCTCAAAATAAAAAAAGCAAAAGATAGTTTGGTTGAACTTTGCAAAAACAAGTCTGGTTTAAAAAAGCTCCACCAGAGCTCCATGTATACTATCACCTGCTTGTCAAGTGTCATGTGAAGCCCTAGATTAGACATGCTAGCCAAGGGCATTCTCGATTCTCTCCAGAGAGTCTGCGAGAAAGGGTCCGATTCTTCACAAAGTGAGCGGGGANTTTTTTTTATCTGCGTACTCAAGCGAGTGTTAGACAGCGCTCATCTCCGCTCAGAGTCTTCCTGTAGAAGGGCAGTTCACGAGCGAGATTGTCACATTTGACTTCCAACCAAGTGGTACTAGAATGTACATGCAGCATACACTGTGCGCAGGTAGATTGGTGGCACAGTGTTAGCACACTGTGCTACCAGTGATTGGCACACTGGGCTATGAGCCAGTGACCTGAGTTTGAAAACATGTCCAACATCTTGGCGAGTGATTATCTGAAACGATCACCATTCCGCACAGACCAGTGAGCGAAGTATGGTCAAACCACACCCCATGACCGATATGTATGTGGCAAGACCTTCATCCAGGAGTTAAAAGCGAAAGATCCATATTATTCTAATTGTATATACTGTACAGGCATGTTTAACAAACCCCATTGTGTACCTCCGCGATGACTGTGGCCGATCACAAAGCTTATGGACTAAAACACATTGTGTTTATGTGGAGAACTAGTCTCTTCTTCTTGGTTCTTTCGGTAAAGTCACGTAGAAGGGAAATAATAAAATAATAAAAATAAACATTATTAAATAATTCTCACGACGTTTCGGCCCTTCTACGTGATTACCGAAAGAACCAAGAAGAAGAATCCCTGCAGTCACGAAAGCTTTAAATCGAAATTTAGTTAGTCTCTTGTGGACTGTTGTATTTGTTCATTGCCCACGATTACCAAACATTGGAGGAAACCCAAACGTCCAGAGGACACCCACGCTATTCAAGGAGATGATATTCAAAAGTGAATGGTCGGGTGAGGAATGCACTTGTTAAACAGCCACCTCCAGGCCACTTCAAATCCCAGCAGGTTTGGAGCTTCTCATAGACACACAATACTGTCTGTGTAATCCACCAATCGCACGTCCATAGCGCCGAATTACAGGCGTCTGTCACCGTGTCTCGGAAAGAATTCGGTTTTGCAGTCATCTTGTAGGTGGATGGGAACAAGGGAATGGAAAGATGAATAATGGTTGTATTGAAGTTCGCTGAATACACTGGCTTGTCGAGCTTGTAATCCTCAACCTTGGCTCCATAACACTGGACATAGATCACCACACCACCACCAATAAAAAGACAAAGATCCCCATATAGTCTTTAACAGACTATGGGCAAGTGTCGTTAACGAGTGCCTATGCAGGCCGGCACGGCACTATAAGGGGTGGGTGGCTGGCACCACNCCCGACCGCCTTTGTCTCCCTCGTGGCAATATTTACGCACCGCACCAGGTACTCATTTGAGGCTGAGTCGACCTAGGAGGAGCAGCAGAACCGGTTCAGGTAATAGTCGCTGGTGTTGGCCGTAAGTGGGAATGGAACTCGGGTCGCCGGGTTTGTAGCGCAATGTAGCGCTAACCGCTGTGCTAACGCTCCCCACACCACCACCACCACGTGCGCCTCTCTCCGGCTACGAGGAACTAGAAGAAGCACGGCCAGGTGTTGTGCGATCCGAGCCGCTGGCACCACCGCGCACACACCTCTCGTGAACCTTGCCCTTGTCGTCGCCGAGCGTGATGGTGACCGTGCGCACTTGGTCCAGGTCGAACGAGCTGTCGTACTGGTGGAAGTCGGGCGTCACCCAGCCCACCCACACGGTGGCCTGCTCCTGGCCCGGGAAGATCCGCACCGAGTAGTAGTACTGCAAGCGCACACACACACACAGGATAATGCATGTAATCCTCCAAATTCAGTCCTGTACGGGAAGGTGTAATGGTCAGCACGCATGACTTGCAATCCAGAGGTCAATCACATATTTTCCTAGATGTATGGCCAGTGTTCAAGAATAGGGCAAAATAAACTCGATAGGGGCTCTAGAGTGCCCTATAGTGGTGAGCAGTGGCGTAAGCAAGGAATTGCAGGGCTCCACCTTTAACCCGGTCCTTTATAATGTAGACGATCTCAGACAAAGCCATGTTAAACGAGCACCCATTGAAGCTGGCTTGGCGAAGAAGGATTGGTGTGGCCATACCATGCCCCGCTGGGTTCTTTAGTTTTGACGTTGATGCACTATACTAAGGATGCATTTTATGTTGAGTCCACCTAGGGTTGGCCGTGCTAGATTGGTGTGGATAACGCAAAACTAAATTTGTATTCATGGGATGCTAATGCAGTGTGTGAGTTGACTCGATGGCGGCGATGCGGCAGCGGGTGATGTGGATACTCACCACGGTGGACTGCAGAAGGGCCTCGAGCTCGTCGCGATCGGCTGGCAGCGTCTCTCCCGTGCCCGCGAGGGCGGCCGTAGCGGCAGGGACGCCCTGCCCGAGTGCAGCGCAAGGCGGCCAACAGTTAGGAAGGGACACACGTGCACAGGGGCCCGTAACGCGGGCGCTGGACGATGCAGAGCATGCGGGCTCACGTCGTACCCGGCACGAGTGCATACGCCCTGTTGTTTATAACGCACGAAGAACAACGGAGGTTGCGTACACACGAATTCTGCCTCTCCTGAGATAGTGGCTGCATACAAAGCAAATTACATATTGAACGTG
The DNA here is from genome assembly GCA_018977245.1 of Lethenteron camtschaticum. Lineage (NCBI taxonomy): Eukaryota > Metazoa > Chordata > Hyperoartia > Petromyzontiformes > Petromyzontidae > Lethenteron > Lethenteron camtschaticum. Next base: position 12,032,832 of record MU249579.1, read on the forward strand.
GCATGTGCAAATATGCAAATGTCCTGGGACGGAAACCCATGCTTTATAAAATATAGTTACATTTAAATTGCACAGCTGGGATTGGGTAATAACACATGCAATATTTGAGGTACATCCAAAAACAAGATTCTGTTGGTGGCGCTCGAGTTAGAGTGAAAACCGGACTATTACAGCGATTTACCTACAGCAGCGAATTCTATAATGATTAAAATAATAATAAATTCCAGGGTAGTAATAACATCTAAAAAGTTCCAGCATCTTCCTGCTCAGACAATCGCAGAGCAGAGTTTAAAGTCCATTTGGGTGTCAGCTCTGCCCATCATCGCTTTGGAGCCAATAAAATCGGTACTCCGCTGTGGGGAGTCAACGGTGACCTTTCTATGCACATACTGGTCCACGTCGTGTGAATGGCAATTCAACCACTGGCTCGGGTTCTCCTTTGGAGACAAGAACCACTGCTCATTTGAGCATCGACTCACCGTCCAAGCCATTCGATCACGCATCCACTTAGCACTCTCTCCCGTTTAAAACAAAACGAAAACCCGACGCGACAACGCGCACCTGTGCTTGGGCTGCGGCAGCAGCAGCTTCTCCTGGGCGTAGTCCTTGTGGTTGTTGGCCTCGTGCTTGGTCCGGTCGTCCGCCGCCGCCTCCTCCTCCTCGCGCTCGCCCCGCCGCTGATCGGCCCGCGAATTGGCGCGCGAATCGCCGCGGGAACCCGTGAGCGGCGTGCCCTGCACGGAGCGCCGCAGCACCTCGAACTCCGACCCGGCGTCGTCATCGCCGCCGCCGCCGCCGCCCAGCGTGGACGGCAACGGCGCCGGCAGGCTCCGCCGCCCGAAGCTCTCCTCGCACTCCACGGGCATGCTCAGGCGGAAGAAGGCCAGGTCCGTGTTGCTGTGCTGCGAGCCGAACGTCTTGTGCGACACCTTGAGGCACGGCGGGCTGTCGATGGTGCCGTCTATGCGCGTCACCTGCCTCCCGGGGAACGGCGAGCGGCAGGGGGGAGAGCGGACACAGTGCGTGAGGGGTGGCGGAGGGAGGAGGAAAAGGCAAAAGCGGGGAACGCAGTGCACGCTATGTCAGGGACCGCACTGCAAAGGGCACTGGATGTCATTACAAGTGAGCATGATGATGAAATTTGGGACGCTCACGTGGGGTTACGGTGCGCGCGCTGGTGGGTCAAGTGTGGGTATTATCACCTTTTTCAAGAGGATTGGCCAGCATTGTNAAAAAATTCTGGAAAGCCATGAAGACCCTCGAAGGTAAAAAAAAACATCTGAATATGGAGTTCCGCTGAGGCAGTTGAATTTCTGATAAAATCGCGATTACAAATTACGAAAAAAATAAACAACTTGAGACTAGGCTCAGAAGAAAGATGTCTCTGGTGTGGACTAATCAGTTTCAAAGACAATGCATATATTATCAGAGTATTGTTTTTTGTTTGCATTTGACTGCAAGTATTGTGGTTAATGTAAACATGATTCCTTGCAAAAGGTGTCAGTTTTGTTGCCAGAAAAAAGGGGAAAACCTATTCTCACATTTTGGTACTGGCAAAGGAGGTCCCATGATCTACTATAACATGTCTCATTCCATTATAAAACTCCACTCTCCGTTTTGCCCTTTCCACCCCCTTTTGAACTCATCACTGCAACCTATACATCAATTCAGATCTGTCCCCCTCCTGGATATCCAGAGAGACCACCACTGGGTTGTCTTCATCCTAAAAGGTCCTCCTAAACAAATCCGCCAAGTGCCTAAAGGACCACTTAGTACCCTGAAAATCCCTCCCGTAGCCTCAGAAGTGCCTCCTTATTGCTACAGAAAAACCCCCTTGCTAATACTTAGTTTTGGTAAAAAAGTATTTTCACGTTGCTGCTCCCTGTTTCTGGAATATTCTTCCTGCTCATCTACATCTTGATTCCCTCCCTTCACTCCCCATCTCTACTTCTCGATTAAACCAACACACAGCTAAACTTGCACATGTACCTAACGTCTTCTGGCGCCTCTGGCTACCACATGTTTGCACTGTCTTTTACGATTTGCGTGTGTTTATGTCACTGTTAGCGCTACGCTGCGCTATGAACCCAGCAACCCGGGTTGATTCTCGCTCACGGCCAACACCAGTGACGATTATCTGAACCGGTCCTGGGCCTCACCCTATGTCGACTCAAATAAGTAGCTGGTAAAACATCTCTACCAGGGAGATAAAGGCAGCCCGGGCGTGGTGCTGGCCACCCACCCCCTCGTGTGCCGTGCCGGCCTTCATAGGTGCTCGCTAACAGCACTTGCCCCTACAGTCTGTTGAAGGCTATACGGGTGGGTCTCTGTCTTTGTTATACTAAATCTATAATTTATGTGCACCTCAACCTAACTTTTTCAGATTATTCGCGTGTTGTGTGTACAACCTTCAAATAAATAGTTTGTTAGTTGTGCAATATTCCTCAAGGACCTGTACCCATTTCTCTTTCTGTGCTCATGCATCATGGGATCCCCTTCAAAAATATCCGGTCAACTGGCTAAACGGGACCATCCGCGTAAACTAATCAAAGTAAAATGGAACTTAAAGCATGGAGAGACCCAGAGGGTGTCTCTTGAGCTCCCTCGAAGCAGAGGTTATTTTGCCAGCAATGGCATGAGCAAGCAGTTTCAGGGTTGCACCTTTACAAATGAGACCGGTTGGGGTAAGAGGCGGCACAATGGTTGAGCGCACTGCATTATGAACCCGACGAGTCTGATTGCAAGCTATGGCTAACATCAGAAGCGGCCCTGGGGCGCTCCCCTTCAACTACCCACCCAGACCAATGTGGTAAAATATGGTCAACCATCAAGCACGACAAGGCCATGACAGACGCTTTGAATGTACACGTTCAAGAGTCGATGCGTTCGCAATTCGTACGTTTCACCTAATGAGTTCGCTACAACGCCGCGGCCACGAAAGGCGTCATCATTGACTGCAGTGTAACAACAAGAAGAAATAATCGATTCTTGGAGAAAATCACGACCCTGAATTCGCAACAATTGTCATAGGTAAGTCAGCTCCAGTTTGATAAAGGGCAATCATTATCGGGTTAAAAACGGGGCTATATTTAGTATAGAAACAATCTACAAAAAGAGAACTTAATTGTAAACCTATCAATCGAGACAACCAACCATAAATAACCTTTCCAACAACGCCAGGTCAATAGCCCGCTGTGGACGAACGATTGGCTAAATCTGATAACATGTTTTAACCTTGAGACAATTCAAATGCAACGTAAGACAGAACTATTGTAAAATCATTGGTGACAAGACCGATAACAACCATACTTCAAGCAGCCATGGGTAGTGCTCATCCCCCGTTTGAAATGCTGTACCCTCAGTGGAGAAATTCCACATTCCTATGACTGGGATGAGTTGCTTCAAAGGACAACTGCTATTGACTTTCCACAATGTGGCACTCAGTAATATTAACCCCCGGCGGCGATGAATGGCTGAGTCGATTCTCCACCGGTTTTGAACTTGTGACCTTCCATCCTCACTGTGTGATGCCCGGCAACCACCCAGCCGGTTGATAAGAGCCAAATTTGCCTTTAATAGAGTTTCCTTGGAACACACTCTCATAAATCAAGTGCTCAATCCCAGGCACACGATTCTCAAAACAATATTTAATTATCCACGAAATAAATACCAATGCAGTTTTATTGTTCTGAGCCTGACAATGCACTAGTGAGGACAACAAAGTGAATTCGCAATTTGGTTTCATATAAGTTGCCTAAACACGTTAGTGTCCCAACTCCCAAGATATATCAATTCAAGCTAGCACAATGCAAACTCTGGATTGGGTGCACTTTTCTTCATGAAATAGACCCTCGCTGACACGTGTGACACTTTATGAAACTGGCAAATAAAGCACAGTGCAGCCACGCGACTCTGAAAGCTATGCACTGAATAGCGCAATCATCTGGGAAAAAATAACGTCTGATCCGAACAGACACACAAAAGCCTTGCGTCATTTGAGGCACAACGCAGCATAGAGATGCGGGATTCTGAATGCCTGTCACCGGCTGCAATTGTAATGCGAATAGTTGCATTCACTGACACGAGATGGACCGAACTTTTAAATTATTGCATGGTGCAGAGCTTAGACGTCTTTATCAGCATGCCCTACATTTCCCAGTGTGAATGTAAAAGGCAGAACAATATGCCTCCCATCAATGGTCACAACAGAGCATTCACTAGTAATGGCTGTAACTATTTTAAAATGTATAGCTGAGCGATCCGATTATTTAAGTCATCAATTTATCTACCAATTATTTGACTCGGACTGGCGGAGGATAATAGGAAGGTATTTAGCCTGGACTTGAACAGGGGCAGGGAGTTGGCAGCATGTATACAATGTTCAGCGACGCCTACTTTCCAGTGTAATGAGAACCCAACTCATAGCCTGTGTTTGGAGCTTGTGCAGAGTTGCCATTATAACGTAGATAGCAACTTGTCCAGACGTAACACACAGCCTACCAAATGTGGTTAGGATAGAGCCAGAAGGTTTGTGTTAGTCAAGACTCATGAAGCGTCTTGTTGCTCAAATAACGGTAGAACAGTTGCCATCTTTATTGGTGTCCATGAGCCAGTGGTGGAGATTCCACACTGCTACGAGTGGGCACCAGTCTCCCGATTGTGCAACCATTGTTGACTTCTTTTTTACTGAACGAGCAGAGCTCATGGACTTGATCAAAATCACTGACTCCGGCTTGAACTCACAGCCTTGTAATGGCGAGTACGAGCACTCCTACGACAACACAATCTGTCCAGAGTACTCTTAGGTTACTTTGGCTCATCTCTCATTTGTCTCCATTGAAATTCGGGGCTTGCAGCCAAACACCTGACAGAAGCTGGCACAGTAAGCCGCCACAGGCTCGTCAGCCCCCACTGGACACCCTCGTCTGCTTTGTGTGTGGGGCAGCGGGAGAGGAGGATGGGCCAACGTTACCTCAAAGTGATCGTCATCAGCCATGACGGGCATGAACTGCGCCAGCCGCTTGCTGTACCACAGCGTGATGTCTCGGTTCATGTACACTGCGAAGGGCTCGTAGCCCTCCTGCAGCCCGCAGATGGGGAAGTACTTCAGCTTGGTGGCGTCCTTTCCAAAGTTCAGGCGTCCCACCTGCGACAGGCCCAGACTGCATATGGGCATGAAGCCTAGAGGGCACAGAGGGGCAGCAGGGGCGGGAGTGAGGCGAGAAGGAACATCCACACGTACGTGCGCATCTCTGTGTCGGTGCGTGCGTGTGCACACGAAGCAAGAATGTCTTGGCGGGGAGCTGAAGGCGGTGTGTCGAAGTTGCCGACAGCGGAGAGGACTTTAAAGCGAAGGAAACTTTCTTGGAATTCACAAACAACTGGCATAAGGCCAGCTTGAAGGCTGGCAATGAAGCAGAACCCCCCCCCCACCCCCTTGCAAAGGCTGTCCTGCGTTACACGCGGCAACGGGCGACTGAGACGTTACAAGTTTAAAGTGCTCTTGCTGAATTGTGCCACGAGACAGTGGCATGACAATGGGAGGTGGGCAGGAGGTGATGTTGCGTGCCAAAGTACAAGGGCGGCAGACAAGACTGAGACAAGGCTTATCTCCTGGATGAAAACTTCAGAATTTAAAAAAATGTGGATTTTTAAAAACAATTTTGTTAGGGAAGCTTAAAACTATTTTTAGTAAAAAAAATAATGAGTGTTTATGTGCTGTTGTTTCCATGTGCGTGTAAGCGGTTTTTAAACATGGTTTCATTACTTTTTACACCACGCAATGAAATGTAATTTTGGCTAAAGTATGGTCGATGTGTACACAATAGCATTGCTTTTAAAAACACGCACATATGACCATGTCAACACACATGCCACTGTGTGGCAGCACACTAATTTGTGGCCGGAATTTTTTAAAATATACTTGACTGTGTTGAAATGGAGGTAAATATAACAAAATGAATGGTTTCAATGCGATATACCTGTCAAACACGTTGCTACGGCTTGATATTGTTCAAGTCTGTATGTGTTTGCTTGGATATGTAAAACATTTTTATGCAAATGAAAAACATGAATAGTACTATTTGGTTCTTTCGTAAAGTCACGTAGAAAGAAAATAAATTAAATAATATAACACGACGTTTCGATTGCAACATAAGCAGTCGTCATCAGGTATGAATGAATGAGAAAACAAGTGGAGTGGGAAGCAAGCGGGAGGCAAATGGGAAGCACGCGGAAGCACATGGGAAACCCGTGGGAAGCGAGCGCTTCCATCGCTTCCCCTCGTGCTACCCGCTTGCTTCCCACTCCACTTGTTTTCTCATTCATTCATACCTGATGACGATGCTTGTGTTGCAATCGAAACGTCGTATTCTATTATTTTATTTATTGTTTTTCTACGTGACTTTACCGAAAGAACCAAATAGTATCTTCTTGTTCTGCACCTGAGGACGGCTGCTTACGTTGTGGCCGAAACGTCGTGAGAATTGTATTTTATTATGTTTTATTTTAATTATTTTATTATTTCCCTTCCACGTGACTTTACCGAAAGAACCAAGAAGATGAATCCCTGCAGTCACGACAGCTTGAAATCGAAATTTAACCAAATAGTAATTCCTGCAGTCACGAAAGCTTCAAACCATTAATAGTATTTTAACATGAAAAATAACGGTATGACGTAAAAAAAAATTGGTCAACAATTAAATTATCCAAAATAAATATTAAGGCGTGCAAAAATATTTGAGAGATGTATAATATAAATGAGTATAGTACTTGTGAATTTTCATCACACAAACCAATCAAAGCGTCTCCAAGTGCTCAATGCCACCGGTGGCCCCGATAGATACCGATGTGAATTCAACATTTTTACAGTGGAGGTAAGTTTAACCGTAAGACAGCCGCTGTTGTGCTCCCCGTGTATATTGATCCTCATTTAATTGACCCGTGAACAAGTGATCCTGGCGTCGAATACGAATTCAAACTCACAAATGCTCCCTTTGCGAATCGAGCGCCACACTCTGGGGCACCACTCGGTCACAGATTGAAAACAAGCGCAGCCGGATTCATGGGCTATGCGACACTGCCCAGAGGGAGAGACTGACAGAGGTGCGTGCGTCACACTTTGCGCAGCGCTTACAGTCGCCGAGACGCAGCCCTGCACATTAAACCGGCCGCCGCCGCCACCGTCGCGCCGCCGCAGCAGCAGCAGCGAGCCGCTTCAGGAATTCAAATCAACTCGTGTCCACAAGCCTCCTGGCAACAGGCAGCCATTCGAATGTTTTGAGCGCACTTTCGGCTGCGGCACCTTCCCAAAGCCGGAGTTGCGTGGGAGTTCAGGACGGGAGTGTGTTTGGGGGGGGGGAAGCATTGGTTACGCTTGCCACGCACGCGCACGGTTAAAGTTGGTTCGCGCAAACGGTTCCGGCGTTGGCAAATTTTGGCACGGCGCAATTCGACGTTGCGCCCTTGCAGGAGGATCATCTCAGTGCGGGAGCTGCGCGATTGCGGCAAAACGCTTTGGACGCAACGTTTGAATAATCGCTCCGACTGTTCATGCTCTCAGCAGTGGAGGCACGGCGAGTTTGGTCACGGCCGTCTCGTTTTTTTTAATACCAGATGTGCTGATTTGTTTACGTAGACGTCAAATGTTAGGAATGGTCGGAGGAATTAATATCTGGGCACACGTACCCCCCACACACGTCTACTTTTGCTTGTCCTGCCATATTTTACAGAATGGCTGTACATTCCAAAAAGCTTAAATCAAGCGGCTCTTGTGGTCCTGCAATCCCAACGTTAATAAATGTAGGTGGGTGAAAAAAGCAGTCAGCAGTTTTGCCTTTAGCACAGCTCTTCTACAGATCATTGTGTTACTGGGGATTTGCTTACTGAAAAAAAGGAACTGAGATAATATTTCTTGATTAGCAGTTCCAGATATTGATGTATCTGCTACATACAAGGTGAGATGCTGCTGTGGTGTAATGGTTTAACGCATTAGACACATCATCCAGGAGTTCCCACTTTCTTCTCCTCGCACGGCACTTGAAACAATGAGCAAGTTTCTAAAACCCGCCTGCCTCTGTTCACCCAGTAGTAAAGATATACCACCGTTACCCGATATGGAGATTGAATGCAGTGTGGTAAAAATGTGGCTACTACCATCTCTCTTCCAAAATGTCTGGCTAGTGTGGAAGAGTAGGCCAAATGCCCTCTGTAGATCTCCCTCTTTTGGAGGCCCTTCTGCCAACAGTGGCACGAGGAACTGCAGGGTTGCACTTTTACCAATATACAAGAACACGGATTTTGCATGACAGATTTATGTTGCTTCGGGACTGCGCGACATCGGGTAAATTGACGGTCTATTTGGCCATGGTGTCGGAATGCAGGACTTTAAGTGGGCCTGGGTATTTTTATATCTGCTAACATATGGCACAGTGGACCTAATATCCCTTCGGAAAGAGAGTGTGCTCCTTCAGGTTATTTTCTGTCTTCTGTTACGATGAATCAAAGCCAGATACTGAAACATGGCAGTCACTGGGCTCAGAATAATATACATGCAAAATATTCCCTATATAGTTTTTAACAGACTGTTAGGACAATTTCTGTTAGGGAGCACCTATTAAGGCCGGCACGACACACGAGGGGTGGGTGGCCAGCACCACGCCAGACCACCTTGGTCTCCCCAGTGGCGATGTTTACACACCGCATCAAGAAGTAATTTGAGGCTGATTCGACCTAAGGGAGGCACATGACCAGTTCAGATAATCGTCAATGGTACATCATGGGACCTCTTTTGCCAGTACCAAAATATACTAATAGGGGTTTTCCCCTTTTTTCTGGCAACATAACTGACACATTTTGCAAGGAATCATGTTTACATTAACCACAATATCTGCAGTCAAATGCAAACAAAAACAATACTCTGGTACTTTATGCATTGTCTTTGAAACTGATTGGTCCACACCAGAGACAGCTTGCTTTGGAGCCTCGTCTCATATGGTGTTCGACCAGATGACGCCAAAAGGCGCACAGTTCAAGTATATTTTGGTACTGGCAAAAGAGGTCCCATGATGTAGCTGCTCACCCCGAGCCCTCATTACTCTGGTAGTGCGTTGTCTTGAACTGTGCGCCTTTTGGCGTCATATGGTCAACACCATATGAGACGAGGCTCCAAAGAAAGCTGTCTCTGGTGTGGACCAATCAGTTTCAAAAAATTACCAGAGTATTGTTTTTTGTTTGCATTTGACTGCAAGTATTGTGGTTAATGTAAACATGATTCCTTGCAAAAGGTGTCAGTTTTGTTGCCAGAAAAAAGGGGTAAACCCCTATTAGTAATCGTCACTGGTGTTAGCACGTCAGTGGGAATCGAACCCGCGTCGCCGGAGTGCAGCGCACTAACCGCTACACTACCGCTCCCCATACATGTGCACACACGTACACCCACGTTACTAACAGAGAAACACAAAAATGTATGATTACTAAGTTACAACTGCTCGGACACGCACGCAAGTCAGTTCCACATAAGAAACAGCCTTCCATCAGCAGCACAGTAAATAATTCGTATATATGGTGGTGAAATTCCAGGAAGAAATCAGCTGTCAATTTGTATAACCACAAAGTATGATATCAACTGTCACAGTTGTGCCAACTTTTCCAGCATTGACAGCAGAGAATTTAGTTTAAGTGTTTATAATGATTAGAGGGAATTTCAGTCCTAAATGAATGCAATTATCTGATTACAACACTGGATAAGAGGGCCCCCCCCTGCGTGACACACTCGACAAGATGGACATGGGGCTCTTCCAACGGAGATGGAGAAACATTCGATTTAGGCTGTCAAGCGTCTCTGACTAAAACCTGTATTATGGATAATATTCAGCATGCAAATACAATTCGGAAAAGTAATGGCATGATGACTGTCATTCAGCTTATCATTCAACTGTCTAGTTTTTTTCAGCACATACAAATCAGTGGGCTTATATAAATCAGCTAAACGTGATGCACATCGTGCACATGAAACTTACTGCATATTTTCACGGCTCGGAGAAATCAAAACAAAGTCTAATAGCATTGCCAACTCTGAATTTATTATTTGAAAAAGAGTGCAGCACCTTGCTAAAGCAGGGTGCTTGTTTCAGTTAGTAGGCCTGAGCCAGTGGTATACATTCCATATCCCTATGGCAGGGGCCAGTATATCGATAGTACAAACGCTTTTAACGTTCAAAAGCATTGCACCCATTTTTATTAACTCTGGACGAACAATGAGACAACTCCCAATCAGTATTATGAACTCAAATCCTTTCCATCCAGGGTCGACTGCCACAATGCCACCCGGATTAATATCACGCCAATTTGGATCATCGGTGATGACAAGCACAAGTTCCGGCGCGTACAGCTCGCATATTAGCACCGTCTGCTACACCGACGACAAACAGGCAGGAAGCTGTCTTCTGCTGCCTTGAACAAAACGAACAAAGAATGACTCTGTAAGGTCATGCACACACGCGAGGTGCAGCAGCAGCAGCAGCAATCTCGGTAGTGACGCACTGCAATCAGGACACGGCAGCTTATCGCTTCCAGAGCCGTGTCACGTGCAACGCGCGGACGTCATCTCGCGCGGCTCCAGCAGGCACATGGCCTGACTCTCAGTGGGCAGCACAGATTAAATCGTCCGCTTCCCGGAGGTGTGATGCGATGACTAATAGAAGACGTCACCACAGGCCACTTCAGTTATTATTTTCTCTCGCTCTCTCTCTTCTGAACATGGCCTTGCAAATGGCACAAAACCGATACGCCAGTGCATAACTGCATGTGCCAGTGAGACAACGTTTATTTTGAAACGCTACAACACAGCAGATGTTTGGAGTTTTTTGCCAGTAAAGTAAAACGCAAAGTTATTTAATCGAGTAAAACAGAACCAGCAGGGTGGTGCTACGGCTAGGGCACAGGAAGTACGTACTGAAATCGCAGACGAGGGCATCAACTCAATGCCATTATCTCTCTGGGGTTACTAAAATTAGTAACTTATTTTTTTGAAGTAAACGATGGTTGTCCTATGAAAGGGCAGGCCCCCATCAAACATGGTTGGAATTTCCCACATTAGGGTCATAGAGACAAATTTAGATGAGCACTGCCCAAATTCAATGGAGCTGGGAAAGACTGATATTTTTGGAGAAAAGGACTGACTTTAATTGTTGAGATTTCAAAACAATCCTGAAAGCATTTTTTGTAGGCAAACAAATGAATTATCTACACATACCAAAATCAAACATTATTCGAGATTCAGTGGCACTTTCTTGGAAAAAGGACATTATCGTCAAATTATATTTGCCCATCAGTTGCCCTGAAAATGGACAATCCATTAGAATCGTCCTAGGCCAGACTGACTGGAACCAGCACTGTTTGCATACACTTTTAAAACAGACAAATCAAGCATAAAGCATGAGGTAATGTCCCTTAAACAATGCCTTACATTAAATAAAATTGATTTTCATTCTTAAGTAAATATAATCCATGCTTCAAGGACCAATTTAGTGCAATTGCAGATGTTTGCCATCAACCCATAGATATTTTATGGCCATCTTCAAATATATTACACAGAGACAGAGTGCTGGTGACAGAGATGCACCGTTAGCCCCTTAGATACTAATGTTAACTGATCAGGTAGCACTGTGGTGCTGAGCAGTCTTTCCAGAAGTGCAAGTGGTGAAACGTAGAGGACTTTTCTTCCTCTACAAATGCATGATCAAAAAACAATATGTGCGGGACATTTTTTTGTATCCAGAAATGTACCACACTTGTCGAAAGTAACGCAAGATCATTAGCGCCCACGGACTGCAGCAATGTGACAAAGGAGATTAATGTCACTGAAAGATAATAGCAAAAGGAGCCTGTTGGTAACATATAATAATAATAATAGTACAATTTGTAACGCGCGCAAATTTGCAGACGTAGTGCCGCAACTCAGAGGCGCGGAGCCAAGCTCAGAGTCGCTCAAAAGCATGATTGTAGAGGTGAGTTTTTAAGTGTCTCTTGAAGAGGCGATTGAGGTGATGCTGCGAATGTGCAGAGGGATATCGTTCAGACTGTTGAGGCTGCCACCGAGAAGCGGCGCGTAGACATGACCATCCTGGATCTTGGTATCGAGAGGAGGTCGTGAGTCGCGCTGCGCAGGCATCTGCCGTGTGCTGAGCTGCAAGTTGTCAATAATGAAGAAAGATACGGCGGGCAGGCGGATATGAAGGCATTGTGGCAGAGGCAGGCGGTCTTGTATGTGACCCTACTGGCGATGGGGAGCCAGTTGAGAGCGCGGAGACGAGCTAGTGAGTCGAGGCGGGGATGAGTGTGGGCAATGACGACGCGTGCTAGGTTATTTTGAGTCTTTGAAGTTTCTTTAGGTTGCCAGCGGAGGTCCAGACAAGGACGGAGTTACAATAGTCAAGGCGAGACCCAACTATGCATATGGCACAAGAATGCAGAATAATGGCAGAGGGACTGTACTGGGTTTCATCAACAGGGGAAATGTGATTTTAGTAAGCTCCTCATGCAATCACGGACCAACTTCAAGATCACACTCGTAGTCTTCCAGATCCTCCATGAACTGGCCCCTGCCTACATCTCTCATATCATCTCACTCTACGCCCCTCCACACACTCTGCACTCCACATTCTGGAACTCCCTCCCTTCAACCATCCATGCTGTCCACTCCATGCGTGCGGCTCAAGTCATTCCTTTTTCCCTCTGCCTGAACATCTATTTCACGATAAGAAATAAAAAAATATATGTTTATAAAATTTTCCAGCATGCTTACTATTCTGTACAGTGTCTTTCGATGTAGTTGCATTTAAAAGCTGCATAAATCCAAACTGTATCGTACGTTTATCTCAAAGCGTGTGCAAGTTAAAATTGGTACTGGTGGACACTCATAGCCAGTGGTGGACATTTTAAAAACAATCCAATTTCTCCACGAGACAACGATTGTTGCCTTCACACGTAATACTCGTGCTTTCGAGACTGAGATGTGAGCTCGCGACCTCAAGAATGCGAGTGGAGAGCCCCACATACAAGCTTCCCTGAGGTCAAATTCGGTGGGGACGAGATGTCAACTGCCTCACCTGGTATGCAGGAGGTCGTGGGTTGGATCCTGACCCTGACACTTGTATATTTGGTGTCTGCCTGTCTCTCTCCCATGGTTCACTGGATTTTCTCTGGTTTTTCCCTCATTTAGAAACATGCGTTAAAGAGTATTTGGCGCTATACATTTCCACGTGATGATAAACCACTTTGTCGAGCTATCATTTGTGGCCACGTTGCTTCTGGGCCTTACCTGGTAAACTAAAAAATTGGTTCTGTAATAGTTTACCGCGCGATGTGCATTACCTGGCTGGTGTCAACGGGCACAGGTTACTATACACTTCCTCACGATATGCCACTTCACTGGGCTACCATTTGTGATAGCCAGGTCGTCGCTTCTGAAAAAGAGCTAGGTACTTTCGGTAAAGTCACGTAGAATGAAAATAATAAAATAAAACATAATAAAATAATTCTCACGACGTTTCGGCCACAACGCAAACGTCGTGAGAATAATTTTATTATGTTTATTTCTATTATTTTATTATTTCCATTCTACGTGACTTTACCGAAAACCAAGAAGATGAATCCCTGCAGTCACGAAAGCTTTAAATCGAAATTTAAGAGCTAGGTAGCCTTAGTTGGCTCTCAAACTTACCCTCGCCGATGTCCAGCTCGCTGAAGGCAAACTCGGAGCCCGAGTCGTCCAGCATGATCTCGCCGTTGAGGGTGAACATCATGATGCGGTCGTTCAGGTCCACGAGGCAGCCCACCACGTCGCCCGGCTGCCACGCTCGCCCAAAGTGCTCGCCCCCTGGTGCCACTTCTGGGACTGCGAGCACAAGGGGGGGGGGTGACGATGACGGGTGAAGCGTACCTTCAAATCGATGACCGCGACAAACCAAACAACGGGCATTTGGGTTGTTGTCACTTTTTTTTGCGCGACAGATCCAAGCGACATTTTTTAAATCACGGTTGCCGAGCACGGGCCCAAAGGCCCATACCACCAAGCGGCCAGCAACAAACAGCGCGATCGAAGGTATAATATGTTATAATATTAGAGTTTACAAGACGCATTCTCAAACTGCTGCTGAATGCTTTCAGAGTCCCGTGTACAATGCATCACTATCAAAAAAATAAGTGGGCTTGAGTACTAAGAAACAATACACTGTTGATTACACTTCGGGCCAAATATACCATTTAAATTAAACTCTTCAACAAATGCGCCGTACTTCTCACTATATAGTACGTGTTCAGTATCTGTTACTTTTCTACACTGCTTCCCATCATAATTGCCATCAAGTGTTTGATTGCCATCAATAATTAACACTTTCAAACTCAGAATGAAAGTGTGTATGCATCAGTTCTGACGTTAGCCTTTTGAAAAACTGTCCAAATTGATCAGAGCTGCACAAACCCTGGACAAACAAACAAAGACCACAAAGGACTGTGCCAAAATGGAAACACAATTTGCCCTGACCGCTAACAGTCTGCTTCTGCACTGGTAATTAAATACCTCCGAGTACAAACGCATGTTGGAAAGCGTTACATAATCCCTGCGTAGGGATGACTTTCCCAAACTTGTTAATGTTAGCACGACATGCTAAAGTGGAATATATTTAGGCCACAGGGCATCATGGGAAAACCCACAATGCCTCGCTTGCTCGCTGTTTCCATGTATACATTGAAGCGTGTTCTCAGACTGTTCTCGAATTCTGACAGCTGCTGCGGCTTCTCCCTTGCCGGGAGAGGACGTCACACATCGACTGATGTCCCCATCCCGACATATACAAATGTTTTAGGCTTTCATATTGCGGACCTTGTAGACTAGGATTAACCAGCGGCATTTGTTTAAGAAAATAAGCTTTCGGTCAGCTAAGATATTCTGCGTCTCATGAGCATTCACACTTGAATTTTTTTCTTCCGGTTTATCAGATGTTACCGGTGATGTCCCTCCCTCTAAACCAGTGGTTCTTAACATCACTGCAGCCTGCAACTTTTGGTTCTCGATCGGTAAAACATGCATAATGTTAATAACACATAGGTTTGATGAAACAAAGTAATTGTACTTGTGCGGCCGTGCTTAATTCGAAAAGAAAAATCCGGCACATCTCGCACCCCAGGGGATGCGTGCGCACCCCAGGTTAAGAACCACTGCTCTAAACGATCGGCTGTCAAGCCAAACAGCAATGTTATATAAAAGCAGATGACGCACCAAAGTGGAACAGTGTGGGTAATTAAACTCATTCAAAGTTTGTAATTTCCACATACACAAACAATAGTGCATCGGCTAATTGTCTGTCTATACATGTATTAACCAGCAGCATTTGCCAATCCAGGACTGGTATCACAATTCTTGTTCTCATCGGTCAGGCATGCTAAACAAACACTGCTGGTCCCTTAGATGAACTGTGTTCAAAGGTCTCTGCTATTCCACGCAAGACTAATGGACAAAATCGGCAACCACGGCTCAACCTGGTCTCATGAGTGAAAACAACACAAATAAGTGATCGTGCTGCAGTATCTCACAGCGAGCCTTAGTTTCAATGTAATTTACAGATACATTTCTCCTCCTGTTTGCTACCATAACACGTAAACAAGTAATGACACATTCCAATGGAAACGCAAACAATTAATGATATTCCAATGCATCGTACCTATGATGATATCACATATTTTAGGTATATACAACGATTAACACGAACTAAAATCCATCCCAATAACACGCTCAAAACAAGAGCAGTGACACTGGGTTTGATTCCAGGGCATGGCTAACATCAGTGACACTGGTTTGATTCCAGGGCATGGCTAACATCATTGGCAATGGCTATCAGAACCGTTCCTCCTATCCTCCTCCCCTTCACCAACCCAGCGTGATGAAGTATGGCCCTTGCAGTTTGAATTTCTCTCTCTCCATGGTCCCGTGGATTTTTCTCCGGGTTCTCCAGTTTTTACCCCCACATTTAGAAACGTCCGTTCAGAGTATTTGGCCGCTATAAATTTCCACACAAGCCACTTCGTTGAGCTATCATTTGTGGCCAGGTCACTTCTCAAAAAGAGCTACCTGGTAAAATAAAAAAGTTTAGTTTTAGTTTTTAAGACCAACTAAAATGCCATTCATTAATAATACACCCAATAAATAGTGTGGGCGCATGTTCATAAAAGTGTCCCTTGCTCAGATGACCAATGGGCTGACATTCCTCTCCGTTGGTGACCCTGAGCCGGCGTTATAAATTCCATTCCCCTAAGGGAAGAGGGCCCGTTTATCCACATGACTGCCACTGTTGACTTTTCCAGAAAGTAAGACAGATAGTTGACCTTCATTCATAATCAGGTAAGGTTCCAAATTTCAAAATTCCTCCCCACCTCTGTCCACCCAGCAGTACGAATGGGTTGAACACAGTTAGTCGATTAGCGGGCCATGTGTGGTGGGGTAAAGCGTTTGTAAAATTCCTTGCCCCAGACCGTTAGGGACGCTCCTCCATCAGTCGAGGTTTTCAGGCCCGTCTGAAAACAGTTTTACTTTCTCTTGCGGATCCATCTGTGTAGGGTTTTAATGTCAAGGGTTTTTACTGGGATACTGATATCAAGCGGTGCGAGACTGGTGTGAATGGCACGATATTAAACTGAGTCTTGCTAACTTACTTTAGTTACTTACATCCACAGCGTGGTGGTGTAGGCCAAATATCCTCACGAGGGCTCTCTAGAGCTCTCTCTCTCTTCGAGGTCTTTCCATCAGCGGCGGCGTGAGTGAGCAATTGCAGGCTGCACCGTTACCTTTTAATGGCGCATGAATACCTGAGGCTCTATTTTCATAAATGTAGCTTTGAAACAATGTCAGCATGTAAACAGTGTAACAAACACAATATTATTATACAACATAATTAAGAGTACATATTAAATAACACATTTTACTTCACCATAACGATAATTGATACGTATTTAACGTGTATATCAAAACCAACCTGCATTCATAAGCGTCAAAATGACAAAGAGCCTAATGAAACTTGACTATGAAATAAATTACAAATGTAATGGAAGCAGGATGCAATATCATTCCATGTGTGAGAGGCATTACAAATGAAATAACATTTTCCAATTGTAGTCCTGTACTAAACCTTGGGAAGTAACATAGACATTTGAAATTACATCTTTAAATTCTAAGAGTTTTAAAGCTTTTTCTCTTTCTTCACTATGCTAGTCAGTGAAGGTTGGTGAAAGGGGGAGTGCCCGTGAATGGTTCAAATGCCATGTGCTTCATATAAAATGGACGTGAGCTTATTTCCAATCCACAAGTATTACATTTGGAAACAATTAAAGTGGCGCTCATTTTAATCGACGATCGGCAGAGTTAAGACCCGACTGGCACCTTAATCCGGGTGCTCTCCCGATTGGGACCCCAGCCAGATTAAACATGATAAAGGGACGTAAAAATGGAGTAAATTAAAAGGCTAGATGCCATTTGCAAGCTTTATTTTATGTCTGTAAAGCAATACCCGGGCGCGGCATCAACTTTATTTTAGAGGCATACGTTGGAGCGACTCCAATAAATTCCAAAGCGTCCGGCTAGTTCAAGAATGCCCCTCTTAGCTTAATGAGGATCAAATTAACTCATCACAATCGCAATGTCGCAGTCGGCACTGCCCGGAGACTCAATCGTTTTGGCTACCAATCCAAATTTCTTTCATCAAAATATTCCGGTGAGATCGTCATCGCCTTGCATAGAGCACCACCACGAGAAGAGGCACTGGGTAATTCAGCTTCCCGTGTCGTACTTCTGTTGCCTCCTCATACACCGACTTGATGCCACGTCAAATACCCAGAAACGCTCCGGAATGTCACAAATATTCTCAAGAAACTGCTGCGTTACCCAAGGAGAGACGAGGATATGTCACTGTAACTAACTTGGTGGTTACATCGCGGTGTATATTTTGTTATGGGAAATCCCTTAAAATCGGTTCTTAGAAATGAAAATTGATTTATTACAAAGGTCATTACATATAATTTCGTTAAACAAGCAGTTTAAATGCCCGAACAAAAACATCTTAATTTTACAATTATATAATCGCTCTTTGTGGGTCTACTGGGTTATAAATCCTCCGCACACCGTGCCAGTAATGGGGATTATTGACTATACTTTTCCACGCTGATCAGCAGTCAAGTGGGAACCAGGGACTGATTCAGATGTCGCTGCTGAGAAGCCGAACGCAGGTCACCGGGTTCATATAAAGCGGACCAACCACTAAGCCACCAAACCTCCCATTATCAACATGGGGTGTGGTGTCTGTGTTTCACAACAGGCTTACATCCTTAAAATCTTGTGTATTCCACAATGAGTATGGTGCAAAGTTCAAGTCTAAATATTTAACAAAAAAGCTGATATTGTCGGGCAACGCGCACAGTGTAACTCTGTGCGCGTGCAGGGCCTACAAGAACAAGTCACGCGTTTATTATGTTTAACACGTTAGCAGGCTTTCGCGACCAAAATCATCCATAATAGAGTTTTTTTTAGGTTAGATCGCGTAAATATATAAATGTGTCGTGAAAACCCACCTTACTAGTTGGCTGTGTCGGGTGGTGGCGGGTTTTAACGACACATTTATATATTTACGCGATCTAACTCCAAAAAAACCCTCTATTTTGAATTGATTATTTTGATAAAAGTCAAAGGTTTAATTACCCAATTTCTGATTGTTTATAATTAGCACAAAGAGAAACCAATTCGATAGCCTGCCTAATTTATGACACCCATTACTCAATTCAATTACACGTTCGAAAAAAGTATTTGAATCAAATCAATACGGCTGTTGGTCGTGCAGTCTGTTTAATTAGCTGCTCCATCGCATACCAAGCAGTAACACCAATTGGATGGAAATAAATGTGGGGCCTTTGTCCACTGCATGTGACCTGTGGAGATCAAAGATTCCCCCCCCCCCCATCCAATAATTAAAACAGCCTGGTTACACGCATGTGACTTCAAGTACATCTGCGTGTTCTTTGCAGTGCACACTACTGGAACTGCTCGTCTGTGAGTGGTCAATGCTCTTCTTCTCAACATTGATGCTGGGTCTAAAGTGTCTCTTGGTTCTCCTTCATTAATCTTTCTACCGTGTTTGACACCATTAGTCACGCGGTCCTTCCGAACTGTCTTTGTCTCTCGTTTGTTTTCTTCCAAGGTTCCTTCCTTGGTTCGCTTCCTACTTCTCTGACTGCTCCTTCTTTATTTCTATCCAAGGAAAATCCCTTCACCTACAACTTTTCCCTACATTGTCCACCCAACTACATTGTCCACCAAAAGTTATCTCCGAGGTCCCCTTATCTTCTCTATCAACCATCTCCGACCCCCCCCCCCCCACCTTGGCCAACTCATCTCCTGCATCAACATCCCTCATCACTTCTATGCTGATGACACACAGCTCTAGAGTTATTTTGACACCCTCTGATGTGACCCTTTTTCCCAACCAATCTGCTCATCTCTCTCTGCTGTCTCCTGCTAGACCTTCAACAACCTCCTCCAATTCTTTGGTTTTTTCGGTAAAGTCACGTATAAAAATAAAATAATAAATTAAATAATAGCATACGACGTTTCGATTGCAACACAAGCAATCATCATCAGGTATAATGAAATAGCGACATAGAATATAACCAGAAAACTATAGACAGACATATAAGCAGACAGATATCACCAAGATACATAGAGAGAGCAACCCAGGTACAGAGAGAGGTGATCGTCTCTGTGGGGTGGCCTTAAATAGACAGAGGGGGGCGGAGGGAGAGAGAGGGAGGGGGTAGGGAAAACATTTACATGTCAATGAGTACGAAGGGAGAATAATTCCTGCAGTCACGAAAGCTCCAAAATTAAGATTGAACCACTTCTACGGGGAAGTTCCAAGTTTACCTTTTCTCTCTCTCTGGGTTTCTTGTTCTCTCTCTCTGCCTGTATATTTAGTGTAATTTTCTCTGTCTACACTCGTTTTGTATCGTTCTTAGGTTCTGCTCTGTCTGTGTGTCTCCGTTCCTCTTTTTTATGTTTTGTCTTTCTTTGGAATTTTCACACTTAAATTCTAACTTAGCAATCTTTGAAATACGTAATCGACCAGGCAATGCGTTAATTGTGTGTTGACCGACTCTCTGTGTCGTTTTACATAACATTTCGATACTTTGCTAGGTTATTTAATTTAGTGTGTTCTGTCTCCCTCTAAGCCTGCTTACCTTACTCCCCTCCCTTCGTACTCATTGACATGTAAATGTTTTCCCTACCCCTCCCTCTCTCTGCCTCCGCCCCCTCTGTCTATTTAAGGCCACCCCACAGAGACGATCACCTCTCTCTGTACCTGGGTTGCTCTCTCTATGTATCTTGGTGATATCTGTCTGCTTATATGTCTGTCTATAGTTTTCTGGTTATATTCTATGTCGCTATTTCATTATACCTGATGATGATTGCTTGTGTTGCAATCGAAACGTCGTATGCTATTATTTAATTTATTATTTATTTTTATACGTGACTTTACGAAAAAACCAAAGATAATTCCTGCAGTCACGAAAGCTCCAAAATTAACTCACACATATTTATAAACAAAAACACGAGGTTTTGAGGGTTGGTAAGTAAATCTCTTCTCTTAATCCCACTCAAATGCATTCACTTTCTCAACTATAGTCGTTTTGACTGTTGCACCGGTCTCCAACATCGGCTTCACAATTGACCCCCGAACTCTGTCCGACTCCTCACATTTTTCTCAAATTCACCTACTCAACGTCTCCCGCATTTCAAAATGTCTAACACCTTCTGCTGCCGAGATGCTTTGCCCACCTTCATCACTTCGCGACTCGACCACTGTGACTCCTCCTCTACGGTATCCCTAACGTCCTCCTCCGCAAACGCCAGACGGTCCAAATGTTGCTGCCCGCATTCTCACCCGCTCACGTAAACGTGCTCCGCATCAGCTCCATCCTCTATTCCCTTCACTGGGTCTCCTATAATATGGAAACTGTGGTCTTTAAAATCCTCTGAAGCCTTGGCACCCATATCTTCCCTAATATCCCTCCATACCTCCTCCGACAGCTGCAGCCCTCTGACAAATGGCTCCTATTCAAACCCAAATGCAATCTATGATCCCTTGGTTGTGGGCTCCATTTCCCCGTTCGGCACCCTCGGACCAGGAACTCCGTTCCCCTCTTCTCTTTGGTAGCCATCTAACTGACAGCCTCCCGGGGTTCAAATCTCATCCCGAAGACCCTCCCCCCCTCACTGGTCTTCAAAGGCAGCGGCCACGCCGCCGTCGCCCCGCGTCCTGTGGTCGAGACCGCTGGGAACCACGGTCCCCAAAATATATTTCCCACCTTCGTCTCCCCCTGGCCCCTTTCCTCCGCCAACTCTCTCCACCTTCCCTTTATCGTTCCCTCCCCCACTGCCCTCCCCCACCTCCAATCGACCGCCCCGAGGCCAGAGGGTCCCCCTCCTCCCTTCCTACGGCCCCCCTCTCCCTAACCCTTTCCTCTCCCCTTACCTTTCCCCCTAATTCCCCCACCACCCTTTGCCCTGCCCTTACTCCTCTACCGCGCCTCCCCTCCACATCACATTTATCGCAGCAGTTTGGGTCTAATTTTGTTATCTCTTGTGCAATTGTAAGCTATTTTAACTCGTTTGAAATTTTGTATCGATTTTTTTTATCAGTTACTTTCCTATCACGTGTGAAGCACCCCGAGATGCCCGGTTGCTGTGAAGGGCGCCTTCTGTCAAAAAAGATTATTTATTTATTATGGTTAACCAATAATTATTACGGCACGATGCTCAGTGGGGCACTGGCAAGTGGTCATCTGCACAAATGCACGTGCGTCAAGCGAGACGAAGCAGACGGTGTGACCGGACGAACTTGTACGGCAGAAAAGCACCGGATTTTCTCAAGGTGATAGAGAGGTGCTCCCAATGCTTTTACACCAATAATACCACACTATACAGGAAATACGAGACGAGTACGAATAGGACCACAGAGCTTTGGAAATCGTTGGCAGCGGCTCACCGCGTGGCGGCTTTCCAGCTCGTCTTTTGGTTCCTCGCGCCTCTGAGTGTCAGTCTCTCTCGCAGAGAGTGAGCAAATGCTGTGCGTGTTACAAACTGAAATTATATACGTTTATTATTGCACAGTACATGTATGTGTGCGTGTGAGTATATATAATATAGTTTATATACACTGCATTTAAAACAACTTGCCTCTTTTTCATTAAGACCTTTATTCATTTTTATTTCCTACGCCCATGAAAGCCAATGCTAATTCACACCGTGACATTAATGGGCGATGCATGCAAAGGTTCAGCCCCACGTGTGCTGGTGTTCTGGCACGAAGGCAGCATACAAATCCGAGCTCTTAGCTGCGTGCACAGGCATCTGGCCCGAGCTGGAGTCAGGAAATAGAAACCACCCACACTACGGAGGAGGAGGAGGGAGATGTGGCGCAGTGTAACGTAGAACAGAGCAATGCTCCCCCAGGGAATGCACCGTGCGAGTCCTCACATCTGCGATGCCGAGTGTTTATTATTTGCCCGACTACAAGAGCCACTCCGTTGCACAAATTCCCACAGTGTGGTAAGANGGGGGGGGGGAGTTTTGTGCGGGGGAGGTGAGAGGCCACGAAACACAAGGCCAGGATCAGCGACTTGAGAACTGGATTCTGGGTTTCAAGGCTCGGTTTGCAAATCAAAACAGGTGTATTATTGACGCTGCCAGGAGATTCGGAGCAGCCTAATGAATGGCCCAAATCGAATTTGCAGCTGGTGAAACCTTCCCGAGGCACGGAAAGACTTTATGAACAGTTGAGCACAGTACAGCGGCATAGTGCTTTGGAAAATAAAACAACACGGAGCATTTGTATCTTTATCTCCAGGGCACGAGAACAACATCTAAAATAAAATATCTATTTTCATCTACCCTTTTACGACAGAATATTAGAAGTCACCAGACCTTGCAAAACGTCATGCTGTCTCTGTTGTATTGTACAACATATATACACTTTAGATTGTAATTTATACACCAACAGCAATACAAATTGTTATTGCTTCAGTTGTAACACAAGGTACAATTACGTATGCAGCCACTCCTTGACAAAAAAGCTATTTATTTCTCAGAAGGAAAGGTCACAAAATTAGATATTGATTAATATCTCTTTCAAGCACATTTAGCCGTCCATCAGACCATGCAACGTAGCCATGTAGATTAGTCTGTTTTTATATCTGTTCTCACACAATGTTGCCAAATTAAGGAAGGGCATAATACTTTCAAATTCATATTTGATTTGCGCCGCCTTCTGTGACCGTCCCGGCCTCGATAAACTCAATACACGTACAGCGTTTTGCTCCAAATGGCAGTGGAAATTGAATCACAGGTGTACGTGATCCTGGCTCCAAATCCATATGTGGCCATTAATGCAGTGAGCTCCCCAGGCCACCCTCTCACGCGTGACATTTCCAAGTGACCAACGTCTTGCATGGCTGACTCAATTCGCATGCATTTATTCCACGAAACATCCAAAACTCCTAACCCAATGCACTTTGGGACACGTAAAATAAAGCGACTGTAGAACCACTGGAACATTATTAATTTCGCGAAACTGCCCAGGAGCATTTCCAGCCACACGGTTGGCCGTTAATGTAACGCAATTTCCACGTGCGGGACAGAAACCTCCAGAGTCCATTCTGTGTGGAGGATCGGCACCGAATGAAACGCAAATAGGTTTATTCTTTGTGAAAGCTTACACGGCAGTACATCACTCAGAAGCCAAAACGGAATTGGGACTCGGACGTGTCAAGCTTAATGTTACCATGGGGCCCATAACAACTGCTGTCAGTTGCTGCGTGGTTAAATAAAGAGAACGCGTGCGGACCAATGCAATGTGAACGCCGGGGTAAACTTCTTCTTGAAAGTCACCCAAAGAGTGAACATTGAGTAAGTGGCTTTCTTTTTGATTAATTTTACAATCAACAAGATCAAACCTAAGGAATAACAACTAAGCAAGAAGGAGCCTGACAAGGGCTGTGCAAGCGAGGGCGACTCATCTTCTTGGTTCTTTCGGTAAAGTCACACAGAAGGGAAATAATAAAATAATAAACATAAAACATTATAAAATAATAAAAATAAAACGTAATAAAATAATTCTCACGACATTTCGGCCACAACGCAAGCAGCCGTCCTCAGGTGAAGAACAGGTCTGTCGGAAAGACAGCGTCTGAATGACACACCACCAAGACCTGTTCTTCACCTGAGGACGGCTGCTTGCGTTGTGGCCGAAACGTCGTGAGAATTGTTTTATTCTGTTTTATTTTTATTATTTTATTATTTCCCTTCTACGCGACTTTACCAAAGAACCAAGAAGATGAATCCCTGCAGTCACGAAAGCTGTGCAAGCGAGGGCGACTCGTTACCTTGAGGCCGTCGAAGACGAAGGCCTGGTCATCGGAGCCCAGGGCGACGTCGGGCCGGCACCCGGGCCGGGCCCAGCCCACGCGCATGTCCCCGGCCGTCACCAGCTCAAACTCGAAGTACCACTTGCCCGTGCGCACCGCGTAGAAGCGCTCCGTGCGGAACTGCCGCTTGTGGACGCCGTGGACGTCAACCCGGGTAGCTGGCGGGCGGTCACACCGCCCGAGGGTCAAAGGGCAAGAGGATAGGGGGGTTGGGTGAGGCGGGGGGGGTATGGGTGAAATTCATTGTGGCACATGAAAAGTAACAAGGTAAGATAAATCATGCAGTTGCATAGATTACGGAACACTTTCCAACACAATTTTTTAAAATATATTGAGGTGACATTCCACTGACATTCAACAACATCTTTTTCTTTTAAAAGAAAAACTAAAAATGATTTGGCTCCAAAATGTGCATGAAGATCTGTATACAGGCAGATTTAAGGATTGAACACTTAAAAAAGTAAATGGATAAATATAATTGTCTCCCTGCTCAAACAAGCAAAGGGGCAAACAAACATCACTAATTTAGATTTAAAGCTTTCGTGACTGCAGGGATTCATATTCTTGGTTATTTCGATAAAGTCACGTAGAAGAGAAATAATAAAATAATAATAATAGAAATATAAAACAATAAAATTCTCTAAAAATTCAAATTTTCTTGCTGTGGATTTCACACCTGATGATGATTGCTTGTGTTGCAGTCAAAACGTCGTGAGAATGTTATTGTTAAATATTTTTATTATTTCATTATTTCCCTTCTACGTTACCGAAAGAACCAAGAATATAAACACCACAAATCTTCACCTATGGTCCTGAACCAGTGGCGGAAATTCCAGATTCCAAGGAAAGAGCCAGTGTCCTCCACACAGAGCATTCACAGTGGTTGTGAATGCAATCACACACCCCAGGGTATAATTTATATGTATTCTGTCCTCGTGGAGATTGAAAAAGAATTTCCCTCCATATCCACCCAAAAGAACAGGTTTGTCACACGCAGCCATTTTAAACAACCATATCGCACTGTGGTGCATGTACAATAATATTTATTTTAAACTATCATTGTTTTAGCAGGTAAGGCTCACTGAGCTATATAGATCTTTTTCATAAGAGACCTGGCCACAAATGCTAGCTCAACGAAGTGGCTTGTCGCGTGGAAATGTAGCAGCCAAATGCTCTAAATAGACGTTTCTAAACGGCGGGGGGCGGGCGGAAAACTGGAGGATCAGGAGAAAAATCCACGCATTCATGGGGAGATCATGCAAACTCCAAAAATGCAGGCGGTAGTGTCGGGATCGAACCCACAGCCTCCTGCATACCAGGCGAGGAAGTTAAGATCTTGCCACCGTGGCCCTCATTAGCACAGTGTGGTTATGAGCCAGGCATTACGGCACACTCCTGTAACCCAATACTTTTGAGACAAGGGTTTGAAGACCCACATAGATTTGCGAAACTCTAAAACTCCCTGGACTGCAAGACAGGAGTTGGTTGCACAAAAACCGGCTTCCGGATTCTGTCTGTGTGGAGTGTCATGCCATCAGTGTGTGGGGTTTCTCCTGGTACTCCGTTTTCCTCCCAGAAGCAAAACACTCACTCATGGTCTTGATCAAATATCCCAAAGTAACAGCAACCCTCCAGAAAGATGTTTTAAAGACTCGGTGAGGTTTTTTGTGATAAACAAAGGACATGACTTCAAATGAGATAATAATTTACGTGTAACACATGAACTTGCATTGAGTACAACCTTTGCAATAATGAAAAACACACAAGGGAGGCTCGGAATGGGAGAAGTGGGGACAACAACAACACATTGCAAGCTAGCAATTCGTTGAAGAAAATTTACTGAAATTTCAACACGTCCCTATGTTCAAATGAGCCTTGAGCTGTGCTTACCTCGATTAGCGGCCACAAGCCACGAGTAAAAATTCCACATTACCATGGTGGGAGGGAGGAGCAAGTCGTGCCACCATAATCACTAAATCACGTGACCCAAGGAACGTATACAATTCAGGTTCCTTAAATAGTTTTTATTTGAACCAATCTCTACTTTGTGCTTTACAGGAAGCAAGCCAGTTTCCAGCCTGGAACTCTCAGCACTGTGATCGCTCTCTCCGGTTTACATCAGAAGGGAAATCTTTCACTCAAAAGGGTTGCCTTTCAGAGAGAAAATTACGAATCTGACAGCGGTGCCGTACAATAAGATTTGACCGACGTCATTCCGGTTATATCACTGCCATTTATTCCAAGCTGGCAGTGAGCGCAGACAGCTGTTACATCATTGTACAACTGTATGGCATTGAGGGCATTTGAATGAGGCAAAGGCACACAGAAAGGCCGAGCGAGAGGGAAGCTATTTGACCACAGACGTCAATGTCAGTCGGCTCAAACGAATATAGGTCTGCGCACATATTTACTGGCAGCCCGCGCAAGGCGTGGGAATTTCCGCATCCCCACGGCGGAGTCAACTATCCCCAAAGGACGACCCCAGGTTTGACTTCCAACAAAACAAGTGCTACCCATTTATTATTTGCTGCTCGAAACGATGAGAATCTTGAGCCGATACCCACCTGGGACTGCCAAGTGCAACGATGCAAATGTTACGAACATCCTGACTGAAGCCACCGGCATTACCAAAACGCGTACAAGTTAAACAAATTAATTGTTTATTTTTATTCTGCGCTTCCAGAATGAATGCTTTTTCACAGAAGGCACTTTTTGTGCTGATACAACTGAAAGTTTTTTTTTTCAAACGCACTATGTGCAAGACAGGTGGTTGGATTGTACACGCATAAATAAATTATAACGGTGGCATTAAAGCTTAAAGCGCTTTCAATACACACAGCATGATCACTCACACACCTAAAGCTGGTCAGATAAACACTGTTTGTAAACAAGTAGCAATTCTGCACAAAGGGCCTGCTCTTCAGGGTGCAGATTACAAAGCTCAGTGTTTTGCCTGTGACCTTTAGCAAATGTTGATGTTAGTCTGTGGCTCTATAACTAGGTTACGTTAGGAGTGGTAATCAAGAGGTCACAATCAGGTGGCGCTGTGATACGGCGATGAACTCACCATTGGAAGTTTGCACATTTGAATGATTATTTATGATGATATTTGTTTACCCAGAAAAGTCTCACTGTTTCATGACTCTTTTGTCACATTTTCACAGGAGGGGGCGATATTGCCGCGATGTGTAATCCCAATTGAGTAATTTGCAGGAATTAATTTAGTACTTTTACGATTTAAAACTTTCGTAACTGCAGGGATTAATCTTCTTGGTTCTTTCGGTAAAGCCAAGTAGAAGGGAAATAATAAAATCATAATTTATTATATAGTATTTTATTATGTTTATTATTATTTTATTATTTCCCTTCTACGTGACTTTACCGAAAGAACCAAGAAGATAATTTAGTACTGTTTTGGAATGTTTGGACAATGCCAGTTACATCACGGGGATTTTAGCGATGCGAGGAATCCGGAAAATGTGGAGTAAAACCACGCAGGACAGGTGACAGACGAAGGCACCCGAGTCGGGAAACGATCCCGGACCCGGCTTGTTGTCAAGCTCAAGCGTTACCACTGCGCCACCCTGCCACCCATCCTGCTCGACTCACTCGATGACCTCCCCAGACTCGACAACACGAGCACGGCATTGTGAAACATCAACGACAGTTGTCACATAGTCACATTTGAACGACACCCATGAGGAATGTCTAACGTTGGCTCAGGGCCACCAAACAGAGATGAGTGTCACCCCATGCTCGTTTTAAGTAGAGAGATGATTTTAATTCACTATGTCTACATACATCGGGAACAATACGAGGTTGAAGAATGGCATACAAAAAATATGTACCCGACAATTATGTTTTTAATGGTATCCCTTGACGTCTAGTAACTTACGCCAAAACTAAAGCCGAATAGAGTATAATTATCATTTGATATTGTTATTATTGTATTTATTTAAGGCAAAAAAAAAACTAAAATAATGACAGTATTTTAAATTGTTTCACCACCCCAATACATTTTTTAACAGGGTAATAAGTCATAATTTGTCAGCAAATAGATTAAACGATCGTTTGAAATATAATGTTTCCACTGTGGGCAACAGCATTTCAATTGTACAATCAATGTTACGTGAAACGGAATTGGTGTGGATCGCGTTTTATTGCACGAAATATTGTCTAAACTTCAGAAGGAAGGAGACAAACGTGGGTGGTGTGTGGCGCTGACCCCACCACGCGACCCAGTGCGGCACAATGACCTTCACAGGCACTCGTTAACAACGCTCATTTGAAAATTTTAGTCACGTTAAAAATGTGTATCATTGAGTGAGTAATAGTGGGGAGCGGTAGTGTCGCACAGTTAAGAGTGCTGCACTACGAACCGGCCACCCGAGTTCAATTTCGCTCACGGCCAACACCAGTGACGATTATCTGAATCGGTCCTGGGCCTCGTCTAGGATGACTCGGTCTCAAATAAGTACCCGGTGCGGTGTGTAAAAATATTTTCACTGGGGAGACAAAGGCAAAAGGCAGTTGGGTGTGATGCTCGCTAACTGCACTTGCCCCAACAGTCTGGTAAGGCTATAAGGGGGACCTTTGTCTTTGATAGGCAAAGCTTGTGAATCCAATGAAGGAAGAGAATGAGTGAAAAAAAATGATTATAGGGACCGAGCAATAATATTTGTTCACGCTACATAAACATAAATACAGACACGTAGCCAGACAGGACAGAAGACAAACTTAAAACTGACCAAATAACAAAACACAAAAAAATGCAGACTGCTGTCCTAAGACACAGCATACTTGGTCAAACGGGCATGTAAAGGATATCAGACGCAGAGAAGCCATAACTTCACTGTGCAAGTAAAAAAAGGTTCATAAGAACAGGACACGCGATGCTCACGTTGGCGGCAATGCCATGTTGTGTTTTCCAATGCCACCTCTTCATTTTAAATGGAAGATTCATTTGTGGAGGTGAGAAGCCTCATCATTGGCTGCTTGTTATCGCAATTATCAAATTCGTCGACGATAATCCTGATAAAATAGGCCAAAGCAGTCATATTGAGGAATGAGCTGCCTGTCAAAGAGAGGGATGCTCCCTGGGGTATTTAAAACAAACTGGCTGGTCTGCAATGACCACGTGTTGTTCTTCACATTGGTTAAGGAGCTATTGGGTTACTTATTGCTATGCCTGAGAAATATCGTGTCCCTCTGCCCATCTGAGGGCACTTCACATATTTTCACAAAAAAGTACTAAATCCTCCCATGCAGCAACTGCTATGAGACTGAGCACGTAACTTACCAAATGCTCAATTCTGCATGGAGTTTGGACAAGATCGACAGTGAAATACCCTATAAAAAGTGTATTATATATATTTTAAAAAATCTATATACGAGTGCAAATAGTGTGTGTACCTGATATAAGGTGTCCATTGGCATCAACGGCCATGCTCAAGAAGTGTACCAGTACGTGCATTTACATAGTCAAATCTTAAAACATATTTCCAGCTTGTTCTTCCTTGCTGTACAGCAGGAGAATACACTTTTGAACACATTTGCAGATGGCATGGCTCGTAATGTTATTATCTATGTGTACAGCAATCAAATCTGCAATTAAAGACAAAACCCCTCATGACAAAACAAAAACATTCTTGATAATGGTCGACATTGTTGTCTTTGTCTCATTGTTTCCTCTCAGTCAGTCGTGACATTTGCTCAAGTTAATTTAATGGTGACCGAAGATAAGAGGGCCAACAGTCCAGTTCTTCAGAAACTGTTGATGATTTTTTGCGTTAGGCCGAGTGCTTTTTGTACACGTTTGCACGTTCTTCGAAACATATAGTTACAGCTGCATAAACAGCCTGGACCAGGCCCAAAAATAAGTCGACCTGCAGAGAAATGTAGAGCATGTGTAACAGCAACACAATTTGATACACAGAGACAGAGGAATGATGAAGAGGAGAGAGGTGAGAGACGGCTGCAAGGGATGGGCCAAAAAGGGGGAGGTAAGAGAGAGAGAGTCTCTGGATCAAATTCAAACTGCATATCCCCCGTAAACATGGAACGTTGGGTCAACGTTCGTCTCACGATTCCAACCGCATCCCAACGTCGTCCCAACGTTACATGTTTACTGGGTCAGCACCATTGGATAGCGGTGCCAAATGGGCAGGCAGCTCAAGCTTACATGAGTGTTTACGTGGGATCAGCATTGAACTTTGCTGTTACAGGAGAATAAAATAACCTCGGAATGTTGGCGGTCAATGCCCGTCATAAAGTTGAAAAGCAACACGGTTTTGAAGCTTAAAAATGCATAGTTTTTTTACAAGAATAACCTTTAACTATGAATTACATTAAACTAAATTATTTTAGTTTTGCCCTTGATGTATTTTTTTTTCCATTTTGCAACTTGAATATAATTCTCGGAATGAAATCGGAGCCTTAAACACATATGCAGCGCTTGACAACGTACAGATTTATTGGCTCAGGGTGCTCGATTAAAAATAGCCAACAGCAAAAGTCCCGTTAAAGAAGCAACGGGTGCAATTTTCTAATGTGCAGCGGCCCCATTTAAAAAGTAAGCCTGACAAATATAAATGTCTCAGATATGTGTGCATTTCAAACAAGTGCACTGCCTTGCTAACGAGACCATAAACGCACCTGACAATAAGGCAAACTCCAGATACAACGTGTGCATATGTACATTCTCAACCGGGCACTATGAATGGGTATGTAGGGGTGTCAGGGGAAGGATTCCCAGCCATAGGAGGGTTAATGGAGGGGTAATCGAGAAGATAGAAGGAAGAACGGGCGGGAAGAAGGGGCCTTTGGCGGGAACGAGACAGGGACGGCTGGGGACAGGTGTTGTTGGGAGAAAAGATTAAAAGACGAACCCCCTGCAATCTTGTGTCGGCTCTCCTTTACAGGTACACCACAAGCCAGTCGATCAGCAGCCACGTGCACAGTGGGGTTAATGGGGGATACTCCACTCCTGCAGGGTGCAAGAAGAGTCTAAAATATTCTCGATTGGGGCGCTCTCTGCACTGGAGGTGTTTCCGCCAGCAGTGGCATGAGCAAAAACAATGAATACAGCCTCATCTCTCCCATCGACATAGTGCTAATCCCATTAACACTGCTGTTGTGCGCATATGCGGGGACGATACTCTTATGCGGCGATGGAAGCTCATTCATGCTAATTTCCCTCCTTAATCTCTCTCTCGCTAATCTCCCCCATCAACACAACTGACGCGCTTGCGTCCGGGGATGGAATTCCTTTCCAGCTCAGACCCCGCCTGCTTGCCCTTCGCTACGTAAATAACCTCTTGCTGTAACAGCTCTCTCGCTGGTTCAACAGTTCCACTGCTGGATCATTTTTCCGCCTGAGGACGACCGCTTGTGTTGCGATCGAAACGTCGTGATATAGATTTTGTAATTTATTTTATTTTTCTACCCACGTGACTTTACCGAAATAACCAAAGAGCAATGAATACAGAGTTGCACCTTTGCATTTTTGTACGTGCGCGTGTATGTCTGTTTCATTTGTGAGAAGCGAGAGCATCGGCGACTTCAGTGCGATTTCCTGTCATTTGCCAAAACAGTGCCCATTGATATCTGGACTGACACAGGGGCCTACCTTGGGTCGACTCAGAATTAATTGAGCATCTGGTGCATGTGTGAACATAAGCACCGGTGAGATGGGAAATGGCCGGGTGTCGTGCTGGCCACGCCACCTTCTCTTGTGCCGTGCAGGCTTTAATATACATGCCCGATGACAGCATTTGCCATTTGCCGCCCCGGTTATATGTTAAAAGCTACACGGGAGATCTTTGGTGCATGTCTGTGTTGCGTCTGTGTGCATGGGGCATCGTGGTGGTTTGTGCATTGTGCTACACAGCACGAGTAAAATCACTATTGACTTTACAAAGCAATGATCACTGCATGCAAATATAATGTGATGCCATAAATAGCTTAGCATTGACCTCAAGAGTCTTATTAATGGTTGCTAATTTCTTTAACACTACTTAAGTCTTATGAATACACCCTTAAACATCAGGCACTGTGGTTGTGCATACTGTATTTGCGTGATTTGAATTTTTTGTGAAATCAATGGCTCCCACTCACAGCATGGGCTGAACGGTTCAAAATCGTACCGTAATTGAATAACCTGTTATTGAGCCCAGTTTAACCTTTTTGTAATTGCGTTTTATGGAAATTAAGAAGTAAACTATTTAATCACCGAGCAAGCTGTAAAAAAAATGATTACGTGTGGTGGCTCGGAGTCACAACCCGAGGCAATTTTCACGCCCATCGAAATGTGTGCCAAAGTCAGGGCGTTGTGTCGCGTGGGGGAAGTAAGGCGATGTTACGCCGCTAGTTCTGAGAAGGGAAACAGAGACATTTATTCGCGAGCTATTGGGATGCACACAAAAGCCATGCATTTGTGGGAATGACAATGCGGAGAATGCATGTACAGTGAATGCAATTGCTCTTTCCCGCTCGGTTGCCACAGCGTGATTGGAATGGGCTCCAGTGTAAGGAATCAAATGGGTCCCCCCCCTGTCTAATTCCCCTGCCTGAGCCCCGCCACAGGCGGGCTCCTGGACAGTTGCACTGCCTACACAACACACTCTGACTAAGCCAATGCTCCAGCTGCTAGAATATTCCGTATGAAAGACACGGGTAAACAATTGCCTAAAACCTGAGCGTACTCTAATAAAGAACAAGTTACCGCAATGGAAATTAATACAAGGTTTGAATAATAGAGTAGAATTAGAATTGCAGAGGTAGACTCAGTCAATGTTAAGAATTTTAGCATTACAGTTTATTTATTCGGTTTTGCAGATCTATACTGACACATTTAAGACCTTGGGTTATGAGTTAATATTTGATGCAATAGAGCCACGTTGTGACTTATGGTTCAACATTAATCCTCAAATCTCAAGAGTCCTATTAAGGCCCCTGTATGAATCCTAACTATGTATCAAACATTTCCTCAAACAAAAAAGCAACCGACATTCTCGCTCGTTCATTCTGAATTTGTCATCCACGATGCAGAATAAGAAAGTTTGGTTTTAACCTGCCTTGTACCTGCCACCTCAGCGGTTGACGTGCGCTGTTCACACCAGCCGGAACGCAGATGTCATGAGTCAGAGTTTGAACTCGAGAACCGCCTCGCGTGGCTGCACCCACTCACCTGGGTCTTGGTCTGGTGCCTCGATGTGGTACCCGTAGCCCAGCAGCGTGCGCACAGCTCGCGCAGGCTGTCCCGGTTCGACTTCTTGGTCCTCTCGTCCAGAAGGACGTACGGCACGAGGCGCGGGTTCCGTCGGTTTTTGATGTCCTGGCCGATCACGGAGGAGTGAGTTGGAAGGATAATTTGATAACTCACAGCGCTGTATGAAGCTGCGAAAGCTGAATTTAAATTAATATAAACTCTATCATATATATCAATAATAAAACCAGTACTTAATGTTAAGATAAAACTGTCCCCGAAGTTAAACCAACATAGGGAAAGGCTAATCGTTTCTGGTAGCCCTGAGGCTAAAGTAGAAATTCTACATTACAATGGCAGAAGCCAAATCTCTACAAGAAAACTAACGCTCCCAGTGAACTTATTTTATAGAGCCCAGAATGATGAGGTGAGGTGACGTAATTTGAAATTGTAAATTCTGTTCGCGAGTCAAACGCTCTCCTGCAGCATCATCCGGCAGACCAATGTGAGTTAAGTCCCAGGGACTCATGTTCAGGAGGCTTTGGCTTGAAGACTTTATCAATTCCTAACTTAGTACTTGTGTTTCAGGACACCACTGTGCCAAAGAAAACCCACGCATATGACAGAATAACACTCGCACTTTGCACAGGCAAGTCAAAAGGCGTTGTTCCACACCACCCCATTGCCCTCTATCTCACACCCATCATGGCCTGGTCCTGGTGGAGGTACCAATCCGGCACCACCCTCCAAGTCACTTGACCAGCGGAGCTCACAACCACCACCACCACCACCCCTGAACGCATATCCGCATTATATTTCCGTATTGTTAAACTGCACGTTAATTCTCCTACATTAGGCGCGCACGTGTTTACTCTGAACAGAGGCAAATTAAATTACGCGTGAAAAAAAAGCGATGTCTGGTGGCAGGGGAACCTGGACGACTCACAGGGCAAAGACACAGACCCCCCCACATAGCCTTAACAGACTGTTGTGGAAATTGCTGTTAGCCAGCAACTATGAAGGCCGGCACAGCACACAAGGAGGTGGGTGGCCAGCACCACGCCCGGCCACGTTTGTCTCAGGTACTCATTTTTAAGGCTGCGTCGACCTTGGGAAGGCCCATTACCAGTTCGGATCCTCGTCACTGGTTTCGGGCCGTGAGCGGGGAATAGAAATCGGGTCGCCAGCTTCGTTCCGCAAAGCACTAACCACGACACTATCATGCTCCCCACGAGACAGGGCGCAGTGCCAGCGCACCTGCTGGATGCCGTAGGTCCAGCCTTGCCGAATGCGGTCGCGCGCCCACACGTTATGTGCATTCTCCGCCAGGCGGTCCACGAGGGCCTCCTGGGTCGGGTTCAGCTTGGTGTTGGTGAGGTCCAGAGGAGACGGCTTGTAGTTGCTGGACATCAGGTAGCTGGGTCACACACACAGACGGACACGTGGCGGCGGAGATATGTTGAGTCTCCAGTGGGGGAGTGTGGGAGCTGGGTCTCAATAGAGGTCTAGCAAGGCACGCATGGAGCCAACACCAGAACTGGGGAACGGTGATATCCTGAAAGCTGCAGTGATTGCTTGAAAATTATTATTTATTTTTACCAATTCCATCTGGACATGTGACACTGTGGCTAGGATGCGAGGGACCTCTTGGAAGGTCGCAAATTCAAATGACCACCGGCTGTCGAATGAGCCTGTCATCCTTCAGGGGTTGATCAAATGAATAATGCTTTGTGAAAGTCAAGATTGGTTGTTCAATGGAGAGCATGGTCCATGGCAATGCGAACGGAATTGACTTTACGAGAGAAAGGCAAAATGTTAAGTCACAAAACGGCTTACGAGTGACATCAAAAGTCCTCTCCAGACTTCTTTTAATAGACTACGTTCGTCAAATACAGGATTACATAACCTCCAGGAGCACAAAAAAGGGAATGGTCTGAACTGCTATTTGTGTCGGCCCCTGCTGGATGAAGGCCTCCCCACGCCATGTTGGTCCTGGGGATTGTTTGCCCAAATGTCACCACACTGGTTAGAGCGGCCAGAACTCAGGCTGCCGGGTTCCGAGTGCAGTGCACTTAACCACTGTGCCACCACTCTACCCCAGAAGAGATTACAGAATGTCATTTCATACCTGCATGTCGTGTAAAAATATCAGTGGCAAAGCACAGTTTAACCTTAGGTAGAAACCCACGTTTAAAAGCATGAACCTCAAATGTTGCTAGCCCAGTGCAGCGACATTGGCACAATATGCGACCAATGAATTCCACTCCTGCCCCAACATGGATGTTTTCAACATGGGTAAGCTCCTGATAAGGATGAGAGCCATTACGGAGTTCCATTACACTCAGCTATTGCTGGCATCCAGTGACATGCTGTTTTCTCATCACAGGGTCACAAGCAAGAATGTTATAATCAAGATGTCTTCAGCCACAGGAGCCTCTTTAAGCCAAGCTGGCTGGCTTTTCTTGACTCAGCAGGAGTCAACGTATTAACACCCTAATATAGAGCCTTTAATGTGCACTCGATTTGTAATGTTAAGTAACACACTTTTTCGGCACGCATGAGTACTTTTTTACATTTACCCAATGCTCCGAAATGCCAAAAGTGTCTCCATGCTGAAATTAACATGTGGCAGTACTCATATTCCTTCGTGGAACCGTAGCCAGGCGTTGGATATTATACATTCCTACGGCAGTAGCCGGTATCTTCATAGGACAACCGCTGCTGAGTTTACACTAAAGTTGTATTCACTCACTGGTAAAACATAAATAGTTTAGTTTTATTTGTATTTTTTTTTAGCTTGGCTTATCTTTCCTATACTATGCACTCCTATTTTGTTTTTGTATTGTTTGGCGTTGTAACATTCTGACCTGCCCCTCCTGGACATCTGTGAAAAAGAGCTTTATAGCTCATCGGATTCCACCAATACATGTAAACATTCTGATTTTTTTTAAAGACAACTTTTAAACCCTTTGAATCAATCGCATCATTGAAGTTTGTTGTGACAATTTGAGATCACGGAATAGGAGGACGGCGGCCTTTTTTACTTCCTGGGGAGCTTGAAACGTTTCAGGGTTGCTTCGCTTGCTCGTCTGCAATTCCCACGTGGCATCCTAGGGCGAGGAGTGTCCTGCGGAGGGAGCAGCAGCACAGACGACGCAGAGTGTATGGGGCTGAGTGCACACAGCAACACGAGGCCATGGAGATCGACAATAGATGGACCCAGGAGGAGGTCACATTTCGTACGTGTGTTTTCATTTCGAATTCAAAGCTTGCGGTGGGATAGTTCTGCACTTAAGGCAACGTCACTATCCATATTTCAAATTCATCCTGATAATGCATATGCGGCTGGTGTTCCAAACGAAATTATCCGTGGTTTTAGAAATTATGGTATATCTATACGAGTTAATTGTTTGACATGTACATGATTACAAATTCACAATCAGCAGCCCAGCATAGATGATCAAGTCAATTAAATCGAGTACATTGGAATACATTGCATTTCATGACCATTTCTCCCTTATCAAGAAAGATGGACCAATAAACTCAATCTGAATTAGAGTCAATAACAAATACACTTTCTGGCTTGAACCAATGTTTACCCAGATCTTTCAAGTATCTGAAATGTATGTCCGAAATCATGGAACTGCCCGTGTACCTGGGTGTGCATACAATAAATAGCTTTTAATTGGCGAAAACAAGTACAGCACTTGTTTGATTCACTCTTGTTGGTTGTCTTCCTTTGACATTTCCTAATCCAGGAAGTCTAAAGTGTGTTACTGAAAGTGTTTTGTGACTGGTTTGCACCATTCCAATAGCAAAGGCAGCTTCGTTCTATCATTATTAGCATATCGCAAAGAGACAATTTGTATCTATGTAAAGAAACCCATTAAGATTCACTTCACTCAGAGAGCTGGTATTTCAAATGGCTGTTTAAGCTGCACAGATATATGGAGTTTAATTTCATAGTCTGTCACGGTGTAAAGAACACTGACCTATATTGTCGGATAACGCAAACTATACATTTAAAGAATAAAAAAAATCCTGCTAAACTTAGCACGTTAATATAAAGTCAAGT
Organism: Lethenteron camtschaticum; assembly: GCA_018977245.1. Taxonomy (NCBI): domain Eukaryota; kingdom Metazoa; phylum Chordata; class Hyperoartia; order Petromyzontiformes; family Petromyzontidae; genus Lethenteron; species Lethenteron camtschaticum. The sequence continues at coordinate 12,070,634 of MU249579.1, forward strand.
CTAAATGGTTCTCTGCTCAGACAAGCAATGGGGTGGCAGCCCTGAGCCCCTTATGGAAATCCCGCATTCCCATGACGCGATTCAGTACATCCAAATTACCATCGCTGTTGACTTCCCACTAAGTGCTACATTTTAGCGACTTTAGAGTGGGTATGGAGTCGATCTCGACCTGGTTTTGAACCATTGACCATCTGATCGTGAATCGAGAATTTTAACATCGTACCACTCCGCTGGTGACAATATTATTAACATTAACGGCACAATTACAATGCCCATTGCAGCAGGTCACTATCACAGGAAGGGTGATGGGAATGAGCCGGTGCAGATTCGTGGGTCTTGAACCTTAAGCTAGAAAAATCCAAACCACTCAGCCACCACCACATGGCAGACACCAGCATGTTCTTAGGTTTTTTCTGTAAAGTCACGTAGGTAAAAACATAAAAAAGCAAAATAAAATAAAAATCACGACGTTTCGGAGGCAACACAAGCTTCCATCTTCAGGTGGTACCGTCACAGCCACGACGGATGTATCAAGTAAATGAGAGATTGCAGGAGCTACCACTCGTTTATATAATGGTTGGAGAAGGTGGTATAAATGGAGTGGTAGCTCCTGCAATCTCTCATTTACTTGATACAGCTGTCGTGGCTGTGACGGTACCACCTGAAGACGGAAGCTTGTGTTGCCTCCGAAACGTCGTGATTTTTATTTTATTTTACTTTTTAATGTTTTTACCTACGTGACTTTACCGAAAAAACCTAAAATATGAATCATTGCAGTCACGAAAGCTTCAAATCTAGAATTAACACCAGCATGTGTTTATTTGTGAGCATTTAAACCAATGAAGTGTCTGACTGTCAGAGACACACATTGCTTTCGCAGCCATATGTAATGTTGACCGATAAGGGCTTCCACGTAAATTGAACGTCTGAACAGCCTTTCTGTTCTACCCGTTTAAGATAATCTTTCATAAGCCATTAANACAACAACAACAACGTTAACACTTTTATATTTGTGACAATAATAACCACTGGAGTGAAGACATCAATAAGGTCCTAAAGCTGGATCGTGTTGGAAAAAATGGCATACAAATTGGATGCATTCATCAAGACTGGCGCTCTCTCCGGCGATTTTTATTTATTTATTTGAGTGCTTTCTACGACGACACAGAGCACGCAGCCCATCAAACCAAAGCACATAAACCAAGCCCAGCAGCATTCTGCTGATGCACATTAATATTTGATTGCGCTTCGTGAGTCTGAGTGTTGGGAGGTCAATTCCAGTGCAATAACGAGATTTGATGTTTTTGAAGGCTGACCACATCCTCAGTGGCTGCACGATATTAATTAAATTAAATAATTGAAATGTAAAAAGCCGTGCGGTTTCAGTGGCGCGTTATTATCACGTCTCGGAGGGCTGGCAAAGAGTGGAGTTTGCACCACCGCGTCCAGGTCACGGACTTTTACAACAGCACGATGCAATTACGTTGGGGTCCCTGTTCTGACTAAGCTGGAGATGACCGATTCGTGTTAAAAGAATGGGGCGAGGACATCTGAGCCGGTAGAGAAACAGGGCTCATTTTCATCACTTGGTGAGTTTTAATTGAACATCGGGTGTAAAAAAAGTGAATCGACCAATGGGGCTTCCAAAACGGCATAATCAAGAGACACATGTGTGTGCCTGGTGTACTTTGAAGTGGATCACGACTCTGGGCAATACTAGATACGTGAAAAGGGAAAACATTGTGTAATCATACTCAGACCTCTCTCGTTTCAAGGCTACAACACGAGGAGCATGACACCACCAGTCACTTAAGAGGCCACTCCATGCTGATGACTCTATGATTGATACCTGTGGTCCAGCTAGGCCCCTTGGTGGACGGATTAAATATCATTTAATTTTGGAGAATTTAATGAAACCCACAAACACGTTTGTTTAACTATTTATTATGCATATACTACTAATACTCTGCTAAGCCGTCATATATATTGACTTAGAAGATTTACCAAAAAACATACGAATTTTGTTTGTTACATTTTTGACATTTGGAATCAAGTAGACTACGTCACAAACACATAGTGTTCAACTTCATTCAATAATCAGAATTTACCAGGTGCAATTCGAGCCTCTCAACATTGCTGAAAGCACACAACACTGATGTTGAAGTTGTAAGACGCGAAGAAAGCCTCACAAAGTCTCATGACTTTTGTTTTTCCTCATGAGGATTCCACTTACAACGTCAGGCTATGTCCTTAACAAGCACGTTGCATGTCCAGTATAATCAGAGTACCCGGAGAAAATCAACACATTTGATGAGGCGACACCCAGTAGAGAGGGAGAATTACACACGTAGGAAAATCTCCATGATCCACCAACCTTCTCGACCTAAAGGCCTGGATTACAACAGGAATGCACCAACCGTTTCTGCAAGAGGCACTGGAAATGGAGCAATACTCGGGGAGAGGTTATCACATTGAGCCAAAAGATAACGAAAGGAGAGTATAGCATGTCGGACTGAGATACAGGCCACGTGCTCCGCTGTTGGTGGAGCTTACTTACTTGAGAGTTTCACTAGACATCTGTAGATTGTAGTTGCGTTCCTGCTCAGGGAGTTTGTGGAAGTCCACCAGACATGGATGCTGCCTCTTGTTATCATCACGGACCTAGATGAACACCAGAAGACAGATAACCGTCCACTGCCAAGCCATTTCGACTTTTATCGGAGATTAGTATCACGCTTCGCGAGGCCAACTAAATAACAAATGCAACAACATCAGCAGCATGCATATGAGACCGCCATTGTACATGTACAGTATATGACTCTGAAAGGGTTAAATGTCTTGTGAGGTTAGGCGAGTTTAAACAAAAAATAAGAACATGCTGATTTGTACAGTGAAATGGACAGATACACAGATATGGTCCAAAAGTAATACATGTAAAAAAATAACGTTTTAATCATTAAGGATTCAATAAAACTATAGCTAAAGGCTGAAAGGTGGCATTGCTCATTGAGGTTTGTTTATACCTTATCTACTTTATTCATACCAATTGAAATCTCTTGTTGCTGGAAATAAACCGAGTGTTGTTGCAGCGAGGGTGATTAAAATCACCTACTGGGGAAGGATGAGTTAAGGTTGAATTATCAGCTCTGATTGTGTTCTCTTCCAATTCAACAGGCACCACATAAATAGAAAATTAGACCAAGCAAGCAACCTTCAAATACCGACCGACCACTATCGCGAACTTAATCTCCAAGCCAGCACAAGAGTCACGATCACGCAAATGCAATTCTAGAGAGCGCTACACTCAGATTAAAACAAACAAATCGACACCGCATACATTTGCAATTGCCATAGGAGGTTTTTTTTTGGGTCAGATCGCGTAAATATAAACGTGTCGTTAAATCTCGACTTGAAGCTTTCGTGACTGCAGGAGTTCATATTCTTTGGGTCTTTCGGTAAAGTCACGGAGAACAAAAAAATGTGTTCTACGTGACTTTACGGAAAGACCCAAAGAATATGTGTCGTTAAAACAGCCACCACCACCCGACACAGGCAATTAATAAGGTTTGTCACATAAACAAAACGTGCCAACTAGTTACTACTTCAGCACAACAATGTGTTGGAGAGTAAACCCACAGCATTTACAATTCGAGTAGAATTCGAGCACGACGTTTCGCCGGTAATTACAACCAGTCTCATCACTCGACAGCCAGAATTGCAATTTGCCAGTGAGATCTCAATTTTTTTTGTTAAATGTACACTTAAAATCTATTTCTTTCACACATTGGCTGGTTGTCCACATTCACAACGGACAGGCTGAATGGTGAGCGAGTGACTCGTGAGACATGTGCACCCTCTTGTCCTGGGTGCCTTAACCCCCCCCCCCTCCGGCCGACTGCCACCTAGCCCTCTCACCAAGACAGGATCGGCACAGTGCAACCACTGCGGCATTTATTGACCGCGCGCGAGCCCAGTTGGCAAATAAAAGTATTTGTAAAACACACACACTGATAAGAGAAGTGGGTGTCTGCTGCGGCTAAGGGACCTGGCATCAAAGTCTTTTGGGCGGATATGGATTACGGTAATTTTTAGGTATGCGGAATTCGGTTTGTACAATTTTGCCAGAGGTAGGATTATTTTTTTTAAGTTGTCCATCCCATCCATAATGGTACACCCAGTTAATATTTTAGAGTACACCAGCACATTGCTAAAATTATCATAATATTTCATGAGCAGACAAGCAGTGCTGAGTGGGACGTGAAAATTAAGGTAATAATGAACGCTTGTGTGCATACCAACACACTGCGAAATCTGAATACACGGTCCTTGTTGTCACGCATGATTTCTTAAACATTTTCAAGCTCAACGATTTCTCACCTCAAAACCATTATCCACGGTTCAAGATTTAAATCTTACCAATTGTCTCCAAAATTATACATCAAGGAGCCACTGGCTCGTGAATACATGGGGCTGTTTATTTAAATGAAAGGGGGCTGGGCTTGCAAACATGGACGGAGGAGCTGGGCGGATAGAGCTGGCAGCTGGAAGTGGCCATTGCTCTTACCGTGCCGTACGTCCAGCCCATCTCGATCTTGTTCATGGCCCACAGCTCGTGGATGTTCTCGGCCAGCTTGTTCCGAACGCGCTCAAGATGAGGCAGCAGCGCAATCTGCAGCAATATCATTCAAAAGTCAAAAGCATCACTGCGTTGAACTGAGACCCATTATCGTGAAAAGAATGTCCTCGCCGGTAAGATCGGTAATTTTCCAGCACTGATTCGGGCAGGCCTGGCTGCTGATGAGATGCTGCGAGTCGAAATCGGTCCAGGGTTTGATTGTCATCATTTCAATGCTGCTGAGATTATACACTCCCAGAAGGCTGTGCAGCTCATGGGCTGTGCAGGAAAAACTTTTTAATGTGGAAGACAGATGCATGAAGGCGACATATTGTCTGCTTATTTATAAATCCAGAGTGCTTCTGTTCATAGAGAAGCAATAGCGTCGTGTCCAGTGGCAGCCCTGCTGAGCCAGCAAGTGAAAATTCCACATTCTTATGGCAGCAACAAGTCTCTGCAGAGGACATCCCTTTGTTGAATTTCCACAAAATGGTGCTCATTTTTAAATCCTTTATATTAAGTTCACTTGCTTGCTTGCGCGCTTACGACCATGCAAATCTTTCGGTCGTTTTTTAACCCACTTCCCGTGATCCAATCGAGCACTCGTTGTGCGTGACAATTTTTTTCGTGAAAAAAAAATTCCAAAATTTTCCACTTTTAGGAAAAAAAATTCATATTTAATTTAAAATACCAATGTGATAAAAAGAAACTCTTACTCAAGAAAAACAGAAATGAATAATAAAATAAGACCGATGCCACTCATATAAAGGATTTATAGTGAAAAACTTTGTTTTTACGGGTTAATTTTTTCTTATTCCCAGAGGGATGACTCTACAGTGTTCACAACCCTGCGACTGTGAGTGAAGCGCTCTTCCACCAGGGTCACCCGGCTGGATAATGCGAGGGGAATTAAACGATTCCGGTACAACCCAGGAAACAATTCAAAAACCTGGTCATGGAATTTAGAACGTAAAGTGACAAAGCTCCATCCTGCTTTGTGGAATTGCTGGAAAGATAGTGAGCAGCGAGCTATAATTTAATGCCAACAGTTCTGAAATGTGCACGTCTGTGTGTTGATCTGACAAAAAATATTGTAGAAGAGAGTACGTGTGAAAATCTGTTGTACTACCGTCCAACGTTTGTGTATTATGTATGGATTCTTTTCAAAACATCACTAGCAATGTAGTGTACGGGCATCACTTAAAGTGAGCATTGTACGCATGTTCATGTTGTCTGAACGTATGCAACTTCACAAGCAGGGAAAGCTGTTTTTGGTTGGCAATGGTGTACGTAGCATTGGTCATGAGCTGTGGAGCGTGTGGACAAAACTAGATGCAAGAGGTTAACGCCATCTGCGAAAGCCTTTGACAGCGATGAGAATGTAATTGCCACTCATTTTGTTAAGTAATAAACTACTTAGTGGCATAACAAATATAATTGTACCACAACACGGATGGGGTTTTGGATGCCATATGTTGGAATGAGATCATTGATCTGATTACTTCGACAAAGGCATCGGTGTCACTGCAAATGTTTACACGCGCATTTTTGTCACTGCATCTGCGAGCATAGTGTGCATGTGTTTGTGCATTAGTGTCTTGTCAGCAAGCCTCCAAACTTAAAAGGGAACACTGCTTTTTTTAAATAAAACATCGCATAGTTCAGATGCCATTTTTGAAGGCTCCTAAACAAAAAGCATTTAGGCTGTAATGTGTTGAACAAAGAGGAATTGGCCATTAACCCTTTCCAAAGCTACTTTCTAGCAGGGCTCTCTAAAGCTCCCTGTAATGGATTCCTCCAGTCTGAATAAAGATTATCATTCTGGAAGACCTTCCACTAGCAGTGATGTGAGCAAGACATTGCAGCACTGCACCACTACCATCGTGGTGAGCATCCTAAGAAAGTAATTGGCCAATAACACAAATTGGAAATAAAGTGAAGTCAAGCAAAGGGTGCCGTGGTGGCAATATGATTACTACCTCACCTGGTATACAGAAGGTTGTGTGTTCGATCCCGATCCCGATGCCTGTATATATGGAGTTTGCATGTTTGTATGTAAGTATGCATGTTGACCTTCTTTCGCACCGTACGTAGCCAACCATGCTAATCGGAGCTGAGGGGAAGGACAACAAAATGTGGATTTTTATCCGGGCCCTCCGGATTTTCCCTCCACATTTACAAACGCGCGTTTGAAGTATTTGGCCGCTATAAATTTCCACGTGATCAGCCACTTCGTCGATCTATCATTTGCATCCAGGTCGCTTCTGAAAAAGAGCCACATCAGCTCAAGTGGGACTCAACAGGTAAAGTAAAAAAAGATATCGTTTCAGCAATAGTTAACTTTATCGTGCGGCGCGCATCACCTGGCTGGTGTCGACTGGCACGGGCGTGAAGGCGGACTGCTTGAGCGACACGGTGGGCCCCAGCAGGTCGCGCGTGCCGTCGTGGTCGTGCTTGTACACCTTGACGTGCTCCACGCGCATGCGGTCCTTGGGCAGCAGCGCCTCGAAGCAGGGGGCGTAACCCGCGGGAGGGAGGAACTTGAACTCGCCGTGACGGCCCCCCAGCAGGAATCGCACACTGCACGGGATAAAACACCGCGGCCCGCGTGCACGGCAGGATGCGATTGCTCCGTGAGTCATTCAAGAGATCAATCGACGCCTCTGTTGTGCTCTGTATTTGCAAATAAATCGTAGAGTTTAAATGTATTTATTTATATCTCGAGGGTGCTTTTCAAATGGACCAACAAATCTAAACTGAAGTATGAATACTTTATTGGTTACAGTTTTCAAAATTAGTTTTTTTTATCAACTAAAAAGAACATATTTATAAACCGTAGTAACAAGCTCACACATTGCAATATAATAACCACTCCTATTACGTAACGCCTTTGTCGCTTCTAACAAGGGGGCAGCAAATGTAATACTGCTCTCCTCAGATTATGTACTGCGCAGCATTGCTGGACAGCTGGTGCATTCACGTGTTAAATGTATCCATTGTACCACATCTTTTTAAGTATTATTACTATTTAACAACTAAAAATTATTTAAAATATTTTAGGGCAGCCTTTAACATTTCTGCCAGGCGCATATTTCTATGGAGGCATTGTGCAGGAGTTCACGGTTGGAATCCCACCACTCTCACGGTTTTACAGCAGCATGCTGTCTGCATGCATGTTCCCCAGCCACCTGTGCTGTTAACACCATTCCCTTGATTGCAAGTCCAGGCTCAAGATGTTTTTCCTTTGCCCGGGACTCTCTCTATACAATAAATATTCCCACTATTTCCATACAGCATGTTGCCAAAAGGTGAATGGCAAGAACGTTGCAATGCCATTCACAAAAGGACATTGAGTGCCACTGCTGTGACCAAAATCCATACATGAAAAAAATGACTTGCAATTAAATTGCAGGAATATTGATAAGAATGTCTTCCGCTTCTGCAAAAGGTATGGCTCATCTGAGGGGGGCGTCTCTACGGTTCTAAATAAGGGAATTGATTAAGTGCACTTTCAAGGTCACAGTGGGTATTGCATTGGGACCCTGGAGTCTTCGTGTTGGGCAGAGATGTTGTTAATAGGAATGTGTTATCAAATAAATATACCTTTTCGAATTTATTATCTTACATAAAAAACACCTTTCATGGGTCTCGCAAGCATATGCATTCCCCATTTCAAGTATAATCTGGGGCTAATGCCAATTACGAAATAACAAAAAAAATAGGTTATTAGCTCATTATTGATTTGCAAGTTAGACCGTCGACAGACGCTCACTAATTATTTATAACGCAAGGGCATCCCACTGAGACACAGAAGCTGCCAAATGCAGCAGTAAAAGTCGCCGAGGCACTGGGCAGGTTTTTCTGTTAAATTATTTCACCTCATTTTGTTTTTTTGCATAGACATTTCTGCAAAACAAGTTGGAAAGATGCAGGGAAATCAGCAAGAACCATTTATAATGAATACGGTTACGGTCACACCTCAGTTCCATTCAAGGCTGACAACTGTTCTAGTTCACAAATTGCTGTGGTATTCTAGAAAAATACATTATGCAGGATCTTTGAGACTACTATCACTACAAACAACACCGAAAATAATTCTGATAATTGGTTTAACGTTATTCACGCATGAAATAAAATGTGCAACTATAAACCGAAACACAATAAACTCACAATGAAGTAACACTGTGCACGTGGCAAACATCATTACTTAAGCCTCAATTGAGCTAAATAAACTGTTCAAACTATTCAAAGTATTTTTTCAGGAGGGCCCTTCATGGGATATTTATCCAGTTTCTCAGCGAGTCTCTTTGAATGTGAAAGATGTAACCCAGACAGAAAATAAAAACACAATTTCAAGCCACTACATGCAACATGTGCAATCATGTCTACAGCAATTTGGGAGTCTTCACGCAAACATGACGATGATGATCTCTGTGCGATCCTTCAACTCTGCTCTAGAGTGCTGACTACAGACGGTACACCGCCATGGCCGGTAAATAAACATTGATATCGTGCTGCCAAACTACTGCTGGCTGCGTTGCGCCATCATAACGAACTTGGCTGGGTGCCTGGCTCCCGCTCGCCCCTCTAAAAAAATAAGAGCCCGTACACTTCATAACAGCTTAGGAGGCAGCATGGAACTTGCTTCGAAACGTGGTACGGCAACCTGTTTTATAATGCACGATGGGAATTGGCAGCCGTCATCAAATGAGCACGGTGAGGGGGAAACTGGGCTGTGAAATGGTTGTGGAAACCGTGAGGGAAAGCACAGGCCGAGAGAAGATACAATTCAATCACGGAGGGGTCATTTCATCAACCAACAAGTGTTGAACCGCAAAGGAGACAAGTGAAAATAAATATGGTTCTCTTACTCCAGGTTACAGATTGCTTGCCTTAATTCCTTACCTTTTCTCTCTCCCATTTCATTTTTCAAGGGACCACTCTCACATTTCGTATCCCCTCCTTTATCTCGTGCTCCCTTTTCGAATCTCTACTTTGCCTCTTTCGGTTGACTTGTCTCGCCAAAGCCTCCTTCTTTCTCTCTCTCTCTCTATTCACATTGCCTTAGGTCTACGTGCACACCTTTGCACAGCGATGGGCAACTCAGACTAGTCAGTGGGCCACGTGAGCGGCCCTCCTTCTCCTCAAGTGGGCCGCAAGCTTGAAACTCTCCTTGTGCACTAATCATAANCCCCCCCCCACGCATCACCCTGGAGTCACCTAGATCAGGCCACCACAAGGGGCTCCACGGGATGCATGTGTCCGGAGGGCTGCAGGTTTCCCACCGCTACCTGTGCATCTCCTGCAATTTGTATTTGAACGTATTGGCGGTATAAAAAATCAAATTTTGTAAAAAAAAATATTTTCTGTGATTCGCAAGCCCAGTCAGAAAATCTTGTGGGGTGCGTCAAATCAGTTATCGTGATGTCGAAGCAGTCGAAAGAGAAATGTTAGTTACATTTTTTATTTTAGATTGTATTATGAGGATCGGTGTGTTATGCTGCACCGGTGTACCGCCAATATGTCCATTTATTCGCTTTTGTGCATTCATGTACGTTTCTTGAGCATGCGCTTCTATTCCCCTCGAGCGCTTTCATGAAAGGGAAATCGATTTGCATTTGGTTCGACTTCACCACAGTTCAAAGATAACACCGTCGCAAAAAAAAAAACACTGCCCACGGCTTAACCAATTTTTTCTTTCATAAAAGCGTCTCTTCAATGCGAAGAAGCGATGCTAGTCTTCAAGTTTATTTCAGTGCGCGCGGTTGGCAGAGGGATCCTTTATAAAACGATGACGATGATGATGATGATGTACAAGAGTTGTGGCGAGCTGCCAGACTACGACACAGTTCGGGAGCAGCTCCCTCGGCGCACCCACCTGACACCCGCGGAGAAGCTGACCACGGGAAAGAAGAGGCCGTCCGTGTTGAAATTCTCGAACATGCCTTGCACGGGCTGCCCATTGATGCGGAAGGAGATGCTGGGAATGTTGAGGTCCAGAAGGCAGCTCACCACGTCGTCCGCGCTCAGGACGTGCCGGTTGGGCGAGCCGACCGCACGTGCGATGCGCCCTGTTCCGCCACATCGCGGCGCGGAGGGGGATGGGTGAGAGACGGTCACAGCAGCCGGTGAAAGACCCCGGCGAGGGAAACAAAATCTGAATCATTATTAAGACTGGAGGAATCCGATTGAGTTATGAAGCTCTTTTTCACAGATATCCAGTCGGGGCGGGTAAGAACGTTAGAACAACAACAACAGCACAAAAACATGGTAGGAGTACAAAAACAAGCGAGCAATGTTCCAGCAAGGAGCACACACTCCACAATGTATGCATGTGTGTGTGCTTATACAGGAGTTCGATTCCTGCTCACGGCCAACATCGGTGACAAATATCTGGACCGGTTGTGGGCCTCCCCTACATCGACTCAGCCTTATATGAGTACCTGGTGCACTGAGTAAACATCGGCAATGGGGAGACAAAGGCGGTCGGGAGCGGTGCCTGCCATACAACCCACTAGTGCGCCGCTCCGGACTTCATAGTACTTGCCCCAACAACCTGAGTAGGATACACGCGTCATATTGTCCCGTAATTGTTCAGCAACTGTCTTTACAGTGAGCTCCGTTCACTATTGAAAGGTCACAAAAGTTCAAATCCTGGTTGAGAATTGACTGAACCCATCATTACTCCACGGTCAATAAAATAAGTACCGCACCACTTAGTGGGGAGTCAACAGTCATGAGAAATATTCTCCAATTATTTTATGTTTTATTTTTATTATTTTTATTATTTCCCTTCTACGCGACTTTACCGAAAGAACCAAGAAGATGAATCCCTGCAGTCACGAAAGCTTTAAATCGAAATTTAAATCGAAATTTATTCTCCACTGGTTTACAGCGACCAAGAGAAACGAGTACAGGCTCCGCCCCCCCCCCTCCCCCAGTACTCACTCGATCACTCACACACACAGCGTCTCCAATGGGCGTCTAACTCTTGTGATTGATGCGTGCGCGCGCGTGCTCACTCGCCACGAGCCTCCCCAACCCACCTGACCACAGGTGCAGGCCGTCGAAGCCATAGGAGTAGAGGTCGTCCCCGACGCCGTTGCCCCCCAACCTTCCCGCCACCGGGTACGGGGCGTAACCCTCCCGTTGGCCCAGCCGACGCGCAGGTGTGTCGGCGCCGCCGTGACGTAGGGCTCCACGCTGTCCACTATCAGCTCGTAGTACCACTTGCGGTACTGAGCCGAGCCCTCGCTCACCCCCAGGTAAATGTTGGGGCGCATGCTGCGGAGGAGGAGGGAGAGAAGAGAGGGCGCAGAGCGAGCGACAAGGGACGGGTGTCATTGAAGGTTATTTTGTTGACGCTTTTCAATCGAGGTGGCGAGCGTTGATTCATTAGATGTGCCCGGCTGTACGTCTGTTTGTGTCCCACCATCTGTTTGTGCGTTGTTTGTACGTACGTATGTAGAATAGATATGATACAATATAATTGAAAGATGCAAAGAGACAAACAGAGATGCAGAGAGAGACACGGTGATACAAAGAGACAAACGGAGACTCGGAGACACACGGAGACAAACAGGAATATTCAGTGGGCAGCAGGGGACAGTATAACAAACTTCATTGTTGCATTGTACCTCTATCCTCACAAATCCCGACCTTCAACCTCCCATACTAACCAGCGTGGTGAAGTATGGCGTGGTGAAGTATGAAGACTGCCCAAAATTAATTTCAGCAGGCAAACACTTTGGTTTTATTTGACTTATCGCACCTATACAGCAGTATTATATATGGTGCCTGCCATGGAAATGTGGAATTAACCAAACCACTGGTTCAGGACCAACAACCGAGATTAACACAACCTGTTTAACACGTAGGCTTTTACGAGCAATATTATGCATAATAAAACCATTGTTGGCTTAGATCGCGTAAATATAAATGTGTCGTTAATCCACCACCACCCGACACAGCCAGTTAGCAAGGTTTGTCATGTAAACAAAACGTGCCAACTAGTTACTGCTTCGGTGTGTTGGAAAGTAAACCCACAACATTTACAATTTGAGTACAACGTTTCGCTGGTGATTACAACCAGCTTCATCAGGCGATGTGCCAGAATTTCGAAGAAGTCGACCTCTTGCCAATGGTTATTTGAGGCAGAAACTGAGCTCTGTTGATACATCTAAACATACATTCTAAACCAGCCACGTGAGAGTCAGAGAGAACCTGGTGAGCATGTGCACGTATATATCTTATTTTCTGTGTGAAATCCATTATTCAGGTTGGGCTCATTAAGCCTCACACTGTTTGTTTACAAGGAGCTGTCGTTTGCTTTATTGCAAACGTTTACACAGGACTGCAACCATTAAGTCGAGTGCATCACAATAATCTGCCTTTTGCTTTGATTTTGGAGATTACTCACAGAGTTATGTATCACGGGTGGGCAATAGTGACATAATGTGATCTGTACATCTGTACAAAAGCATCATAAATCAAAATCTGTAAAATAATGAGAAAAGCCACCACAACAGAAAAAAAGAGATCAGGCTGGAAAACCGTACGTTTCAAACACCACGCAGAAAAATGCATAAATCACTCAAGACGACCACAATGCAGTTGTTCAGGAGCTTCTGATTATTTTCTTGTTTTTGCATAATGAACAAGGGCCCAGTGCTTTTTGTACACGCTTCTGTGCATTGTTTGAAATTTAAAAGGATCATCAGTAATTCTAAAGAAGTTCAACATACGGTCATACAATGTCATATTCTTTGGATCTTTCGGTAAAGCCACGTAGATAGATCAAATAGTAAAAAAATAATAACAATAAAAGTAATAAAAATAATAACAATATCACGATGTTTCGATCGCAACACAAGCAATCGTCATCAGGTGAGAAATATCGCAGAAGAGCCGCTGAGAATACATGGTGGGAGCGCTGCTAAGGTACAATATGTAAATGTTACACTTCTCAGTGTTTTCAAGGCACTGAACTATAACGCGATATCACAAATTTAAAATCAGTCAGCCTCGACGCCCTCAATAGGCCCTGCACAAGGGTCATTGCGCTGAAAATGAGCTTGCTAAATATGCTCTTCTATTATAATGAAGGTGATGAGATTTTTCATTTGCACACATAAGGAATTTCCGAGGTGTGAGATACTGCCCTTTGTTAATCCACAGCTGGACGAAGGCTTCCTCATTCCGTGTCAGTCGTGGTGGTTTGTTTGGCCGTACTCCACACGCTGGTCAGAGTGGATTGGTGAAGGAAGAGCCTAAGGTGAGTTCAAGATCACTCACCACCAATGGTAGCTGTGGCCACAATTTGAACTCGGGTTTCTGGGTTCATGCGCAGTACGCTAACAACTGTGCCACTCTTCCACCCCCAATTCCAGGAATTGAGAGCTCATAAACACTAGATTTGAAGCTTTCGTGACTGCAAGGATTCATTTTTAGGTTTTTTCGGTAAGTCACGTAGGTAAAAAATAAAAATTAATAAAAGTAAAAAGCTTGTGTTGCCTCCGAAACGTCGTGATTTTTATTTTGTTTTATTTTACTTTTATACATTTTAATTTTTTACCTACGTGACTTTACCGAAAAAAACCTAAGAATACGAAGCAACACCATGGTTTTAGGATTACATTAATAGCATGTGTGGATTCTAATAATCGTGCAATATGAAGCACGTGTAATATTCATCACCAAGGTGTCCCTGGTGTGTGTGAGTGCAAGTGTGCCTCTCAATCCACCTGGTAACGTTGTTCACAAGTCGGGTCTGTAGCAGGAGGTCTCGTCCAGGCAGCAGGTTGTCACAGATAAGGTTTTGGTTGGCCCTGACTGCCACGCCGTTACACTCGCAGAGTGAGCACAGCACATCCAGAACCTGCAAGAGCGTTTGCACACACAAAGACAGAGGCACACACGCATGCAGAAAGATGTGCACACTACTTCCCAAGTTTATTTGAGTGTATGCACAAATTGCGTAGACAGGCAGCAAACGTTCTGAGATGTACCAGGTGCAAAAACAAATATCTTTAGATGGCTGGGTGGCTCACAGAGGTCAGAGCACTGAGATCACTGCTGAGATCCTGGGTTTGAATCCAGCAGAGAGACACCTGTGATTAATTGAGGTTCTCAAGTAAAGTGAGTTAATGGTCTCCACCACATCACCAACTGCTCCGTAAAAACCCTACCCACCCCCATCATATTAAATTAGATTTATCTTTTAATTTGACGGAGAGTTCTATCTGCGAGTTGTTTAAAGGGTGATGGCACTGATCTACAAGAGTTACAAATGGACATATCACGTAATGACATTTCAAACAAAAATATATCGTGGCACTTTTTACCCAGGCGGGAAGCCTCACAGAGTCTCATGACAAATTTTTCAGGTTCCTACCAGGTTTTCGAAGTAATATGCAATTTTTTTTACGTATAATTCCACTGTGCAGCAGAGGGAATGTATTTTCACCCTTAATACACCCACAGTAATAATTATGGTGTTTTTTTATTCTGTCAACCTATCCACCAAACGGCAAATGCGTTACATCTGCACCATGTCACGGCCAAAACGACACTAATAATTTAAATTCAGATTGCATACTTGATAGGAAGCTAATAGCAAAGTTGGCAGAAAATGAAGGGAATTTAAAAAAAATATTTATATATTTTATATTTTACCTATTCAGCCTTCTATACTTTCGAGGCAAGTCCCATTGGGCAAGTACCTATTAAGGCCAGCCAACCACAGAGTGGTAAGGCTAGTGCCATGGTTACCCAGCCACCTTGGTATTCCTAATGCTGATATTATTCACACCACATAAAGCAGTCATTTTAGGCCGATATAGCACTTAGTGGAGTGGCCAAGACCAGGACCAGACACAAATTGGCAAATTGCATGCATGGCCAGGAATTACACCGAGGTGGCTTGGATCGTAGTGTGTTGTAGTCAGTACTGTAACACACACGAGTCGTTTTCTTTGGCACAGCAACATATTGGCAATAAATCAATACAATTCCTACAATGCTCACTTGAGCTGCAGATAGTTTCAAGATAGAAATGCAGACGTAATTCATTTGAAAAAATTACAACGCAAAATGAGCTAAAAAATAAAAATTTGTAAATGTAATTTGTTGCCTCTTGAGCCAACAGTAAGAAAAGGACATGTGACTTCGTGAGATGTCCCAAGCATAAAAAGAATGATGCAATTTCCCAGCACCAACAGCCAGGGGAGATGTTCTTGGCATGAGTATGAGAATTTGATTGATCTAAATTTGCACTGTAATGATTTAAATGTGCAATTCAGTGCTCTAACATAAAATGTACAAACCCTTAAATTTCAAGTAACAAAAGGACTGCAGAAATATATGGGAAGTTTTTATGATATTTTATGTATTTTATCTGCTTGTGTGTGTTGCTTAGCTGTAAAATGGAATATTTTGCCAAGGTTCCGCTGACTTGAGCAAAAAGAACAATGGCGGTCTGTTATGGGCGTCCATGAGGCTTTGCCCCGAGGTGAAGAAGCTTTAGATTGACTACAGCGGCGGAAAATACATCGGTGCTGCACGTCGAGGGCCTTCTTCTTGTGAGCACGATGGGCCGCGTTCACACAAACAGGACTCCGCAATTGCCATAGACACCGTCTCTCTCTCTAATCAAATGCGAGCAAATGTGATTGACGAATGGGCAGCAGTGATACAGAGATAGAAAACGACCACCGGTCAATGGTTGTTTAGTTCCGTATCACTGCTGCCTGTCAGTAGGTCGCATTTGCTTAAATCTATGTTGTTGATGATCTAAGACAAGAGGACCAGAATGCACTTCTTCAGGAACTGCCAATAGTTTTGCATATACTTTGAGGCTTTTCGTTTTTTTTTTACACACGTGTCTGCGTGTTGTTTGTAATGTGTGGATTTTCCAGCCTGCACTCACATTCTGTTATGATGGGGATTTTCCCAACGTTTACAGATTCGATTTGAGTACAGCACTTCTTTATTGCCATGGATTGCCCGACAGCTCGATAACCGGTCTTCCCTCTCCTTTAACTCTCCACGATAATAATTTCTCCCAGATGCCTGGCGCGCTGCGTTATCACGCTGCTTTCTCGACCTCTGCTTCTGGTCATCCCCCAGCTTCCTCCTTTTGTGCCCCTCACACTCCTCCTGATAGACACCTCGAGCCGATCTTACCAAATCGCCTTTCCGGCCTTTACACTTCCCACTCGGCACTCCTCCGTACCCTGCACCGCATCCACTTACGATCGTCCTCTCACCTGTCCCTCATTAAACTATCCACTCGTTCCGCCTTCCAACTACTTCAACATTTCCAATCCCAACATTATCTCAATTGTCATCACCTGCACCCTCGCCATGAACATCGATGCGCCACATTACCGTAATCCATAATGGTGCCCTTGTTCACCATCATCCGTATCGTGACAATTATTACCCTCCACACATCCTCAGTTTTATTATCATTTACATCATCGGTCACATCACCTGCACTTTCCTTTGTAACCACCCTATCGCATCCACTCAATTGGAGGTGTCAACAATCAAAGTGTTCTACCATTGACACGTCGTACCAATACCAGTAGTGCCATCATAAATAAATTGAACTGTTTACTTTTCACCTACATTATTTTAAACAATCATCATCACTGACGGTATGTTTACTTTCCGGGAACGAGGGACACAGAGGTGTAACAGCAAAGCACGGAATGGGGAGGGTAGCCCAGCGTGTAGCAATTATAGCGATCGTTTACCGCTGGGCACCACATTGACTTCTCGCCAACAGAATAATGACTCGAGCCCGCAGCTAACACGGCCGGTAAGTGACAGCCGCCCTGAGAAAACTGGCGGTGCGTATCGTGGCAGAGCGCCGAGTTAGAATGTGGTGTGGGGTGAGCTGGAGGTCCACAAAGCCCACCTCCAGGTCCTAGGACTCATTCACGCCTCCTCCACGACAAGTCAAAGCAATTGACTATAACGTGCATGCCGGGTGGCACTGTAGCCGGACTTGCAGAAGGTGGCCGCTTCATATCTCAGTCAGCGGTTGAGTGTGCCCATTCCGCCACTTTGTGAGACGTCAACAGTGATGAACTTGTGGAAACACTCGTCTCTGCCGTGACCAAGTAGGATTTGCACTTCGGCCTCACGGGCGACAGCCGAAATGTATGTATGTATGTACACTGTACGTAGCGAACCGTGCTAATCGTAGGTGAGGAAATAATCAGCATTGCTTATTTGAGTGTGGAAATATTTCCATTTATACAGTTTCAACAGAACACTTAACAAAATGTGGCACATGTATTTGTTAAGCGGTGTATATTTTAGCCTAAGATTTTCTTGGACTAAAATACCCACCGCACTTCTAATTGAGGCCCCTCAATTAGAAGTGCGGTGGATATTCTCGTCTTCCTGCACCAACACATTCCTGCGGAGGGAGCTGGAGGAACGTTGGGTTGCTCGGTCAATGGCCAGGGTCAACGGCGGCGTGGTGTTTTCCGCAAATATGCCCGACTGTGAGGGCGGGCACAAGCCGGCGTGAGTCGGTTAAACGTTGAGTTTTATAAGGGCACCACGGGGTGACCAGATCCTCCCCACCCAGCCCCACCTCTCCCACCCCCACCCCTCCCCACCCTCCCACCCAACCTCTTCCCACCCTCCCCACCCAGCCCCTCCCCACCCTCCCCTGTCCACCCAGCCCCACCCCTCCCATTTTTGGATGCACGACGGACGGACACAATAATCCCCTGTCGGCTGGTGTAACCAGGAGGTTCCTACCAGTATAATGTATCCAGCATGATGCAGTGCCTCATTTCGAATGAGATGTGTGCATCTCAATAGAGCTACGATATTTAGAGAGGGGAAAACATAGCAATATACTGATGCTTTACTTCATCTTACTTTACCAACATTCATACGTATACAAATCCTCCACGAACACCGTGCTACTGTGAATTTTTTGTAAGGCCATTTGTTTTCTTACATCTCGAAGGACCAGATAAAACATTTGCTATGATTAAAACCACAACTCCTCTGCCTTGCCCTGACAACAGTGCCCATTCACATCGCCTGTGTGACCGCCATAAGGGCCGTCCATAAATGACGTCACGCAATTTTGGACGATTTTTGACCCCCCCCCCCTCGTCACACGGCATCACAAAAAGTCAGACAAAGCTGCGNCCCCCCCCCCCAAAACCATATTTCCATTTTAAAAATAAAACATGCTTCAAATGGCGCTGCACCCTGATGTTGCAGGAGTGTTGTTATAACAATTAGTGTTGTTGTAACTATTCTATATTTATTTAAAGTTGCGCATTTTGATGTGACGTCACATTTCTCACCCCCCCCCCTCCCCTCGTCACACATCGTCACAAATGTCTGACCCTCCCCCCGCCCCAGGTGCGTGACGTCATTTATGAACGGCCCCATAGCAGCATTGAACACAATAAAGTGAAGCTCTTCTTAGCAACGCAAAGGTGACAGGAATTCCACACATCACAATGCGAATCCACCTTTCAGGGTCGACATGCCACCCAGAACACCGGGCTCACAACTGGAAGGGCTATGATGGGGTCGAATCAGTCGATAATCAACTTTGGTTTGATAAAAACAAAATACTGCTCTGTGGGAAGCCAACATTGGTTCGCCCAGAAAGAAAATTGCCCTTGCCGTAAGAATGCAAATTTCTTACAGATATAATCGCAGAGTTAAGACAATAAATACTCCCAATCATTGATTGCATCAGCATGATAATCGTAATTTTGAGTTGTTTGGTTGAATGAACAGATTACAATATTCAGTTCCATCTGCTTCACTTTTTTTTTTCTCTCTCCCCAATTTATTCCAATTGTACTATCGGCGTCGTGTTCAAGTGACAAAGAATCAATTCGGAAATCTCACGCAGAATTGCACTGCATGTGCCATTGGGTGCAATTCTGGATAATCCCATGCACTCTGCTATGAGATTATCTGCAGTATAATAAAGTCAGACTTTTTATGTTTTAGTTTTAATGCCTTGTGCTAATTTTGTACCTGACACGTTTAATGAGATGGCTTTTTGTGCAGTTGTTGGTAAAACCAGCTGAGACTCATCAACCCATTGTTACACCGGCGGCTGTCTGGATTCAAATACAGGTTATACTGGTAGGAACCTCCTGGTTACACCAGCCCACAGGGATTATTGTGTCCGTCGTGCAGGGAGGGACTGGGTGGGAGGGAGGGGCTGGGTGGGGAGGGAGGGTGGGTAGGGGCTGGGTGAGGAGGGTGGGGCTGGGTGGGGAGGAGCTGGGTTAGGAGGGTGGGCTGGGTGGGAGGGTGGGGAGGGCTGGGTGGGGAGGAGCTGGGTGGGGAGGGTGGGGCTGGTGGGGCTGGGTGGAGAGGCTGGGGTGGGGATGGTGGGGANGGGAGGGTGGGGATTGGCTGGGTGGGGAGGAGCTGGGTGGGGAGGGTGGGGCTAGGTGGGGAGGGGCTGGTCACCCCATGGTGCCCTTATAAAACTCAATGCTTAACCTACTCACGCCGGCTTGTGCCCGCCCTCACAGTCGGGCATATTTGCGGAATACACCACGCCGCCGTTGACCCTGGCCATTGACCGAGCAACCCAACGTTCCTACCAGCTCCCTCCGCAGCAGGAATGTGTTCTGACTGTGTCGCTCGGTACTCTGAGCTCTCAGCCTCCCGACCACCCACAGTGGCTTTTTCAAAGACATACCAAAAAGCATCCCTCATTGTGCACTACATTATAATGCCGACTCGCTTAAATCCAGAAACCTTAATGAACACGGACCTTTCGTAGAAGAACAACCTTAACAAGTGTGCTATCAATTCGTATGAGCACATTTCTAAACCGTGATGTTCATTTATGGACATTCTTTATAAATTCTCTTCTCTTTATGCCATTAGTTTCATGCTGGTGGGAACGTGCTAAAAATCCGCCCGAGGTGCAAGCGGTGGAGGGGGGNGGGGGGGTGTGAAAACACCCAATGTGGCCTCCCTTAATGGAACACAATTTCTGATTTAAAGTGTCTCTCCACTCGCAGCACGGGCACTGTGAGTGCAAAACACGCGGGATCAACGAAGCGTAGCTTAACAGCACTTTTCCTTATCGTGGTGGGGCCCATCCCAACTCTCATCTCCCGAAAATGCAATTTAGCAAGCACATCCCCCAATCATGTAACCAGTGCTGCGTGCAGAGAGAGACACGTGGAAAGCCAGCCTCATTCGCCAGCAACCCACACGGCGCGCTTCATCCCAAAGCCACCGGGATAGTGCAGTGGTAGAATACATATGAACAGAAAACCAAATATTACAAATTCAACAACATGG
This sequence comes from Lethenteron camtschaticum, assembly GCA_018977245.1. Taxonomy (NCBI): domain Eukaryota; kingdom Metazoa; phylum Chordata; class Hyperoartia; order Petromyzontiformes; family Petromyzontidae; genus Lethenteron; species Lethenteron camtschaticum. The sequence continues at coordinate 12,091,575 of MU249579.1, forward strand.
CGTGGCACATTAAACTACGCGTCACACGCAGCGATGGTGCTGCATGGATAACCTCGGCAATGGATTAAACGGCGAGCGGAAGTGGTCGAGATTCCCGCATACGCACACGCCCCTGGTTGTGCGTTGAAATGCACGACCGCTACTCTCCAGGTGTCAACTCCAATGGGAATTTTAATTTTCATTGCTTTTGCTCCATCCGGAATTGGCACTCGCAGGAGCATCCTCTCCGGAGCAGGAAGCGCTGCGCAGCTGCACAACTCTGAGTTGTTTGCGCGAGTCATCCATAACGGGAGCTTCGCCGCAGTTGTGGTTGTCGGAGGCAAGAAGGGAAAGGGAGGTGGGGAGNAGAGAGAGAGAGAGAGCTGGAGAGACTGGGATTTGGGTTAGGAGCGGTTGTGAGTAGAGCGGCGGGGGCGGGGGGGGGTGGAGCAAAAAAAAATGGTTATCATGCGGAAGACATAACGCAGGCACGGCACGCGTGGATTAAGTGCTGCTGCCGCTCAGCTACAGTCCCAGGATTTATCGGCACTGCGGCTGCGGGGTGCCTGCCCCGCCCGTCGGAAACCTCCACACACGAAGGCGCACGCACGCACGTACAGACGCGCGTGTGTGCGTGCGCGCACAGGAGTCGCGCGTGCTCAACACAGACGATCGCACACACAATGCGGCTGTAACAGCACTGCCCGGGAGGGGTGGAGGGGAGGGGAGGGCCCGGCCTTTTGCTGAAGCGATGCTCGCAGACAGCAAAGCGAAGCTGCGAGGCAGACGGCCGGGCAGGCGGGCGAGAGGTAGGAGGGTGCTCCGAGGTGTCGTCGGAGCCACGCTCGCGTGAGCGCAACGGCAGATGAACATCGGTGGCCGACGTTAGCGAGGCAAGGGGGCAACGTGCGCGTGGAAATGCAAGAAGGGCACGCGCTGGCAAGAGAGCTTGTGGCTACACCTGTTGGAGTCCTGTAAAAATCTAATTTTCGAAAGAGCAGGTGGCGATATAAATAGTGTTAATATTACGAGGGCTAGTAAACCTATATTTAGCGTGTGAATCCACGCTGAGTCTCAAGACTCTTTTTCAGGAGGGTCCTACTTCAATATATTTGGCCCGTTTCCCTCGAGAGTAATGTGGAATGACAACGGAGTGCCTGTACATTCGAGGAGATAAACAGTAATTTTTTTTTAAATCAGCAACCCACTCGCTGAGGCTGCTATAGACTGCCCAGCCATAGCCCAAGAGATTTTGAGTCTCATTCCCTCTGATAGAAATTTGCATGACCCACGAACACCGCTTTATTAGACGCATATACCACCACAGCCGGCGAACGTGCCACGGGATATTCCACAGCAAATTGAAACAACAGTAAAACGATGCAGTCACCCCATTGCAGACACACTACGTGTTTGTTTTCACTGGGAACTGCGGTGCTCTGCAGTTATGCGTTATTTTTGATCGACGTACCAGGCCCTGGTTGGTCACCTCCTCTGTCACTACGCGACGCGACGCACACGCGCTGCAAACTCCCCACTAAGGTCACCTTATGGTTGCGTCCGTGCTTGTCCAGGAGGGAGATTATGGAGGTGATGTGAGCCTCCTTGATGATGTTCAGCGCCTCGGGGCTCTCGATGAGGACACAGTGAAGCACCTCCAGAATGCCTGGCGCAGGATACATTTTGTCGACATTGAAGGAATTTTACTTGGGAATCGCGACGATCAACAGCGTTTAAAACATTTTTTTAAATGTCAGCAAGCACAATGGTGCCGCTTTGTCTCCATCGTAATATTGAACTCCATCCGTGTGTGCAGACTGAATCCTAACCAGTGCATTTGCTGTCCACAAATTGTCGGGTGAAATGTGGTTCTTTGTTCCCTCACTTTGAAAAGGTATCTTTAGTTGCAATGCAAAATTGAGACAGGTAAGCAAAACCTATTTGATTATATTTCCTCAAAAATTGCGATTGCAATTGGTGTCGTGTCATGGGATGCACGGGACTGTCCAATAAAACGCTGAGAATGGTGCTCGTCTTTATCGCAGCGGTGGAAATTCCACGTTTATATGGCGGGGGCTATCTCTCCAGGGGAACACTCAATGTTGAATTCTCACTCGTCATCGCATGAAGGTAGTTACAGACGTATATGTCGCATGAAATAAGCATCCGACACAGCACATTATGTCTGGATTTAATGTATACAATAAAAAAGGCTCACGAGGTTTCTACGGCTATAAAAATCAACAGTAATAGACTGAGTTTTCACAACACAAATATGAATCGTCTTATGATGACGATAAGAAGAACATTTGCAAACCTCTACTTTCCTTTGTATATAAAGCTTGAATGTCTCCACCGTGTCTCGCCTGGCCAAAATATATCTTATCCGGCAAAGAGCACACCCACATCTTTATCAATACGCAACATTGCAATAAGGTGATTTTTTTTAATGAGCATGACACACACGGCCCGGTAAATGGGATTAAGCAGAAGTCTGGAAGAGGTAATTACTGTATTCAAAAGGAGTCACTTGGCCCGAATGCTGATTCTAGTGAAAGCATTGTTGCATTACATTCCTCCGGGAAACGAAGTAAAATATAGCACTCATTGCTCAATTCATGACTTTTCCTTCATTTCAATGCAACCGCAATGCACCACACCATTAACCGATGTCGTCAAGGGGCTCCACTTACAGGGCATTAAGGCTCAGTAGTTAACCCAGGCAAAGGGGGAGGGAGTCTCTCTCCAGCAGCACAACGAAGAGTGACGTGGAGGTGGTGATGAAGAGGAGCCCATTGGGCCTGGTAGAGCAGTTCATGTAATGCCATGCTGTGGCTCGGGCAATGTTTGTCGAAATGGCACAGAAACTACGATAGCAGGCCACGTTAATTTTAACACACTATGTGTTACGTCGATAAAGACTTTATTTAAATGCAGGTGACAGGTGCAGTCAAAACACAAGATAATGCCAACAAGAAGAGATTTTTGGGCGTAGATAAATCAAGGCTACAGTATTTATATTTATACTGGACATGGCACGCCGGTTAGGCTTCTTGTTAAAGTGTAAGTTATTCGGCAAACAACAGAAGTTCAGCAGATATACCATTGCTGATCACAGTAGTAGCTCTCAGAGGTGGTGAATGCGACAGTGGTGGAAGCTTATGAGGTGCTCGGGGTTTTTCCCTTTTTGAGGATGGGTGAAATTGCAGCTCCCAGGAGGGTTAGTGTCATGTAGCTGAGCAGGCTGATGTATAATTGATGTAGAGAACATTTTCACATCGAGTTTCTTAACGGCCGTCAAAAAGATTACGGCAATTTTATCATTCGATTCGAGGTCATTCATCTAATCAGGTGACTGAACTTACAAGGCCGAACGAACACAGTGTCAATAGTTACATGGGAGAACACTGTTGTGTTTAAAAAAAAAATCATAACCATTTGAGTACTGGATATATTAGGCTGTTTAACACCAGCACATTGTAGTATATTGCAAATTATGTAGTTGCCTCCCCTGTGCAGCAGCCTTCGAAGTTGAAAGCGAGCATCCATCGACAATACAAATACATTCTTAGTACACCAAAACGATGTCCTATTGAGTTTACCACATAACATCAACTATATTAAGCACAAACTACATTTCTCGGTGGTCCACTAAAGTGCATGTTATGTTCGTTTTAATTATCTTACCAAAATGCATATCGTTTATATACATACATTATTTTTCCCCACGGCATATACAGGCACATGTACTATTTGGGGAATAGGCCAAGCGTGCCAGTTCAAATTAGTCAAATTTGAAAAACTGCTCAAGAAATTACTTCATTGGGTAAGGTCACGTGGCAACATTGCACCCTCCTGGCAGACAATACCCATCTGTGGAGGACGTCGTGGGTTCGATCCTGCCCCTGACACCTGTATATTTGGAGTTTGCATGTTCTGCCCATGATCGCGTGGATTTTTCTCTAGGTATTCTGTTTTTCTCTCCACGTTTAGAAACATGCGCTTAGATTACACTGGTCAACACTTTTTCTGGCATAAGGTATTCCAACGGTGTTAAGGTAATTTTGGGGTGCTGATTCCAAATCTGGCATCAGTTTTTTGAGATATCAAATATTGCATTTTCAATAAAAACTGCAGAAGAAAAATATTAAATAAATGTGGATATCTACATAAAATGATATTATAAACACACTATCCTAAAAATACAGCACCATATTTTAACACTAAAGCAGTCAGTGACTCGCAACAACTTGCAATCATAAGTGACAGTTAATTTCGGGTAAAATCAATGAAAATGGGGTATGCCGATAGCATAAAAATGAGATGTGATAGAGCAAATCTGAGATCAGATTTGGAATCAGCACCCTGAAATTAGTCTAAAACAGCTGCAAAAGTCCAGGCCATAATTTTTGTTGTTGTTGACCAGTGTTATTTGGCTGCTATACATTTCCACATGATAGGCTACTTTGTTGAGCTATTGTGTGGCGAGGTCGCTGAAAAAGAGCTATATAACTCAGTGGGCTTCATCTGGTAAAATAAAAGAAGCTTATAGTAATCACCTTGCACTTTAAAAATGGGGCAAATAATACATGAACTAAATTATTCCTATTGTTTACAAACACAGCAGATATATAAGAAAAATGTAAAGCACGCACATACATATATTGTATAACTGTTAATTAAAAGCATATATAAACTCTCAGGGCTGGCTGTGATGTCAACATGAAACACAGTATTGACACGTTATAGTCGCATTGATAATATAATTTGTGCCCTCCTATCACAGCACATTCATCGGCCAGGTGGCTCAGTGGTCGAGTGACTGGCTCACAATCATGGTTGGGAATGAACTCAGCCCATCATCCCTCTGGGTGTTTAAAACTAGTACCACTTTGTGGGGAAATCAACATTGGTTGTCCTGTATGTATGTAGAATTTTGTACATTATGTAGCCAAACCATCATAGGAATATGAACCTCCACAAATCGTTCAGGGGTGTAAATCCATATTTTTCTAGACCTTTTAATAATGCAATGTACAAATAGTGTAATCTATTAATATTATATATATATATCCCTGTTTCCACCCGCAAACTCCATAACAAAAAACTTCGCAAGACATATTGGTATGATGTCAATTGAATTTTTCATGGCTTTTGCTTAAGGAGAATCAAACATTATCCAGTGTTTGCTGGATAAAGTGTGCGTTTCAACCACGCATCGATCAGACGACCCCTTTGGGCAGTCGCAGGAGCCAGTGACTGGCAGCCAAACATTCTCCATTACCCTGGTGCAGACCTCCAGGCATGTCACGCCAATGCCATTCATTTCCCGGCGTATGCTCCCCCCACCACCACAATGGCCTTTGTCTGTCTGCCAGCGCAGTGCACGTTCGTGTGAATTATTCATTGCGGTGGCATTTTCAGAGGTGCAGCTGCAACATTTAATAGTTGTGAGAACCGTAGACAGATTTGTGCTGGCAATGGAGGAGGTGAAAGCACTGAAAGCGCTATGATTCATCGGAGCTGGGGACGTGTCTACTCTGTGAGTCAGCGTCACACACACACGTCAGCACACAGCACAAGGCAGGGCAGTGGACAAATACAGAGACTCATTAAAAGATAAGCCACTACCCTTTTGTGAATCTGTGATTGGTTGTCCTATGGAGAGACCATCTCCCTGCCATAGGAATGTGGAGTTGTAACTATTGGCTCAAGGTGGTCAATGGAGATGAGCACTATTACAATGTTTGTTTGAGCAGCGGGCACATTCAATTGGGAACGTTATTGCGTGCCGTAATGATTTAAAAATTGAAACCAATTTCACGAACAATCTGATGTTTGTAAAAGGGCTCATTACTTTTCATTTCAACAAAGTATCCTAATTTATGTTTCTTAAACATAATATATAAGTTTACGTGAAACATTTTTAAATAGAATGCTGCAAACGGAAAGGTACACATTTATATTTTACCATACTTTACGTCTACATTAAAAAAATGTTATATAGCATGGATATAATGTAGAGTCAAAGACATAAGAATTAGGCCCTCAACATTCAGAGCAATGAACAAAAATGACCACAACAAGGATCATCCATCAACTGTAAAATTTCACACTATTTTTCACAAAGTATAACATAAGCCATTCCTCATTGCATATATTAATGACATAAATCGTTCAACACTGGACTTAATTTCATTTAATTTGATATACAATAAGTAATAGATATAACCATGATGGCCAAGCCCACTTTAAGCCCTCCCCATGATTAATGGAGTGTCGTTTTTTAAATAATTTTTTTCACCAAATTAAGCTCTGCTGGGTGGTGACGGCACATGCTTGCAGAGGCGAGGGTTGGTAGATCGTGCTAATGTTGTGAAACTCCCCTCCCGTGGGCGTCGAGGTATTGCCATGCCCTGGCTTCGTCAGGAGAAGGCGGAACAGCAAAATGCGGACATATCATTTGTCTCTTTTATATGAAACAGTTTTGCTCCCTCACATGCATACATATGTTTTTCCCCAGGTGCTCCTGTTTCCTCCCACGTGTATAAACATGTGTTTATTGGCTGAAAACATCTTAATATATCGAGGACTGCAGGGCTTGGGCAATTGTTGGTGCCTGCTCACTGTCTGGCAGCCTACAAGATTGGTATATGGTTCCTCAGTGATCGTGAGATGCGATTTGCATGAATGATGCTATATAAATGAAACATCATTATTAGTGTTAAGTGTCTTGCTGTGAATGGGAGTGGGTTGTTTTAGCACTGCGCACCTGACGAGGCTTCCAGTCTCTCCAGCCGACTAACCAGCCAGTCCAGGGAGCTGGAAAACTGGGCGCAGTTCCTGTGATTCCCACGAATCAGGGCAGCTGGAGGCAGGGACATGGGGAAAAGTGACACAGAACAAAGAGTGCAAGATGCGAGTCAAAGTATGTTGCGCAGAAACCAGCAGTGCAAATCAAAGGCTTGTTACTACTGTGGGTCAGAAACAAGCGTTGCATACATTTTATACAGGAATAGGTGATAACATTCTCCACAATCAATCTTCCCACATCAACCAACATTCTCCAAAAGCCAAAGTGCTTTCATGCCCTAATCAAAATACAGTAGTGTTCATTTCTGTTTGCAGCCCTGCATCATTGGGGGCAACGTCACATTACTATGACAGGGATATGTCCATCCATTTGACAAACACTGTTGAGTTTCGACGCTGATGGATATTTTATCAGCCCCAAGGTCGATGATGGGCTGTGCTGATGCCCAACTGGGATTTGAATTTACGACCTTCCACATGCGAGTCGAGCACTCCACAAGAAAGCCTCCTGGTCGGGCTGTGAGCAAAGACCGCAGTTGTTAGCTGGGCGACGTGAAAATCAGACCAGGTCTGGGACGCCAGGACCAGACATTGAGCACTCCCACGTTAGGTAATTCGAACTACTTTCCCTTATTAATGCTGCTCCATCAGCTTTGTTTTATCTTTGCTTTCTACGAATTCTGCTACGATGGTCCATTACCGAGCACTCTTCTATTTCATCGGCAGAACCCTCACGGACAGCAGAAGCTATACATCTTGGCAGAGATCCATATTCAATCACCGCTGGACTATATCTAACATCCAAGCAATGCTTCAGTCAACTTTCGATGGAAATAGGAGTGGCCAAAACGGTTTCAGAATATCTATTTAAATATTTAACCTCTCAAAAGTCAGCCATGTTTTTCATTCACTGGGAATATGGTGCATATTTTTTTACTCGTATGTTTAAACAAATGTTGATAGTTCTGATACATTTTAAAGCTTGTGAATATTCTATAATTAAACTTTACTTGCCTTGCCATTATTCTTTGTAGGTTCATTTATTATGTTACTTTCATAACTTCCTGACCTGCCTTATCGCTGTAACATATGTAGCAGGATAACGTTGTGAGCAATGTCCCTTCTTCAGAGGAAGCAGTCCTCTCGAGAAGGGACATTTACCTCCGATTAGCGCGGCTGGCTACGTACGGTGCAAAATAATTTCAACATCCATACAAGACTGCCTGTTTATCGGTCTGAACGTGTATTCAGGAAAACTAGATGACCCCGCTAGTTCAATCACTATGAAGCCGAGCACGCATCTTATCAATAGCTACATACAGATCTTATATATTTTGTCCAAGTTTGGCAATGAAATACGTAGCATAAATCATGATTTTTAAGCTTTCGTGCCTGCAGGAATCCATACTCTTTGGTTCTTTCGGTAAAGTCACGTAAATAGAAACAACGTTATCCTGCTACGTGAACCAAAGAGTACGTAAGCATAAAATTTTGCATAAAAAAATGAGAATGTTACGCTGCACAACCTAACAATGAGCATGCGCATTGTTACAGCACGCGTCCACGGGTGTACACCTGAGCACTGGAACAACGGACCCCGGTGGTCCGCGAAGCTACAACTACAGGGATGGTTCCGCCGGGAATTTGTTGTTTTATACTAATGGCATCCTTACCAAGGAAATGTACAATTTCAAACAAGTAGTAGCGTGTTGGTGGTCCGCCAAATATTTCGGAGGTTCAAAAGTGGTCCCGCAGCGTTCGAAGAGGCTGGGGGAACCCGCTGCGCTGGAGAGCAACATCAGTGGCGGCGTTCTGATTTGCAACACGATGGAAAGGTTTGCGTGGTGGTTTTTTTTTGCGCGCACGGGTGCTCGTTTGTCGGTCGACTCGGCCTCAAATCAGTTACCCGGTGCGGCGTGTGAACATTGGTGTGGGGGGGGGGAGTTCATACTCTTAGTTCTTTCGGTAAAGTCACGTAGGTAAAAAATAGAATTAAAATTAATACAAATAAAAACAATAAAATGACGACGTTTCGGAGGCAACACAAGCTTCCGTCTTCAGGTGAAACTGTCACAGCAAAATATCTGTATCAAGTGGGGGGGGGGGGGTGGAAGTCCTGGTCACCCATGCCCCTCGTGGTGCCGTGTTGGCCTTCATAGGTGCTCACTCACGGCACTTGCCCCAAGAGTCGGTTAAGGCTACGAGGGGGACCTTTGCCTTCGCTGGTTTGTATATGCATTGAGCGTGTTTCTGTGGACACATTTCTTTGTACGGTCGATTCTACTTGTAATGGTATTCTTAGGAAAGTCTCACAATAGCATACATGTCGAGTATCTTCATATCGGGTTTAAATTGGATATAAGGCTTTGCATATCCTAAGGCACTGCTCTGCAGTTATCTCTTCTCGTGGCAAAGATAACAAATAAAAACGATAATATGCGCCGGTGGCTGGTGTATATGTCGAGCCCCTCCATGTTCGTGATGACATTTTTTTCAGTACTCAAACATGCCAAAATAACGAATGTGAAAATGTATTCAAAGCTGACCACTACATGTTTACCTACACGTTTCCTTTTTTTTCAGCATCAGACAACATTCGTGGCAAAGAGTGATGAGATATGTTGCTCTGGACTTGCACACCACTGGTAACACCATCTCCTCGTGTTTTTGACCACCCACACCACACCGACTCCATCAACCTCTCCCCAGCTCTCTTGGCTCTGGCTCTCACCTTGCATTGCAATAACCTGGGAGCTGGGCTATCGCTTGAATAGAACATGCACCATTAACCAGTGTGTACCGAATAGCGGCTCGCTGCGATGAAGCCATACAATGCCGCAACGCTTGAGGACCCTTCCTAAAGCCCCAGCGGAAACGCGGGGGCTTTAACCCGGATCACGTAAGTGTCGACTCTTGTACCGTGACACAGGCATTAGCCCCCTGGGCAGCCAGACACCACCGGCGTTAGGTAATTTCCTAAATACAAACATGGATTTTCCCCTACGACTCCCGTGTAAGGTTCATTAATTATACAGCCACTAAAACGTAACCACTCGCGTTCCCACACTGTAAACAGCCATGTTTGCCGTGTCGTTCACGGGAAATAGGCCTATTACATGATTTATTACCACGATGGCCGATGGTCAAGCATAATAACGGAGTGGCAGCCGAGGGATTGATTGTCTCCGCGCGGACGTGTATCAAGGAGATGGAGCAATTAAATCAGTTCATGTGCAGGTGCTGGGTGGATTATTCCATCGCAGCATCGTAAGTGGCTTGGGGAGACTACTATGCAGCAGTGGACTGACCATAGCTGATGACGGTTTTTACATAACTTTGAGCTTCAAAAAGTGCATACTAATGATATAAACTCATTAACAAGCCAGACAGTGCGGCATTTCATTAACCCTCACCCTGCATGTGAATTAGACTGCTGCAGTCAGGCGGCCAACAGCTACATTGGACATGACAGCGTCGTTGTCTGCGGATGCATTATGTATGTCGTTAAGCACACCGCGGCAGTAGCGTCCATGTAAATAAATCATTAATGTGGGTCATCGCTGCAACGTTTCATACACAATTGCTCAAGGTGAACAAGGCATTACCCAATAGATCATCACCACTTTAACAATGATCGTCACTTTATCTCACCCGCCCCTATTGGACATCTGTGAAAAAGAGCTTTATCGCTCATCGGATCCCTACAGTATAAATATATTCTGATTCTGATCTGCTTGGGTGGCGCTTACTCTAACCCGGACTCGCAATCGGAAGGAGGCAAGCCCATATCCCGCTTGGCAATGTGTTCCTCCGTTCGTGGTCATACCAGCAGTCACTGGGAATACGGAACAAACGGTGATTAGGAAAATGCTGCAAGATTTATGTTGCTTTGCATCCAATCTGATCCCCTACGTAATCACCTCCCCTCTACCACTGGAAAACATTCCCGATAATCACGAGCAACATATTCATCAGTGCTGTTTACCCAATGTCAGGAGGATGTTCCTAGCACAAACCTCTATGAGTGATGGTATTTGGATGGCCAAAAATAGACGAGGTTCAACACAGGGTGCATTAAAATGCAACAACAAAATGCGGAGAAACTCTACAGTGCGTCAAAAAAAATATTACAGTCAGCACGTTCAGCTAAATCGTTTTTTCATGTTTGTCTTTATCTTCATTGTTACTGTACAAAGCTCAGTTCATGGGGCAGTGTCGGTAAAAAAACCCGGTGGAAAAGCTCTTAGAGAATTTGCTGCTACATCACTGCCAACGGCAGTGCCGCGAGTTTAAATGTAGGAAGCAACAGTTCGCCACTCGTCATAACTCGCGTGTTGCAGGTTCATACCGAGCAGTTCGTAGAGCGTGTTTAGGATCTCCTTCCACGCCTCCCCGGCCTCCTCCCCGCCACGTCGGCAAAGTATGCGGCGCTGCTGTACACGCTGAGCCGGTCGATGCAGTCCAGCACCAGCGTGATCATGCCCTGCGGAGAGACCGGCACGAGAGTCGGTGCGGAGAGGAAAGCCGGTTGTTGGCGAGAGAGACGGTGCTCGGAAGGAAGCCAGTGCCGTGAGGGAACATGAGCGTTGTGTTCGAGGAAGATTGGTTCTTTGGAGGTAGATTGGTGACGGAGCCCAGGGCGACAGGGGTGAATTATCTTCTTGGTTCTTTCGGTAAAGTCACACAGAAGGGAAATAATAAATAATAAAACATAATAAAATATTCATTCAGACGCTGTCTTCCGACAGACCTGTTCTTCACCTGAGAACGGCTGCTTGCGTTGTGGCCGAAACGTCGTGAGAATTATTTTATAATGTTTTATTTTTATTATTTTATTATTTCCCTTCTAGTGACTTTACCAAAAGAACCAAGAAGATGAATCCCTGCAGTCATGAAAGCTATTAAATCGAAATTTAGGGGTGAAGTATTTTTTGTTACGCTTTTGTATTCATTAATAAAACATATTTTATCTAAAATCCGTTGATATGTAACATCTCGTTTGCAAGGGTGTCCAAGGGATAAGTGTTGGAGGGAGATACAGTCGAAAGGGGTCGACGCTAGACAGACATTGGTGTTGCTGGGAGGCAGATGTTGATGCATATGAACGTTGGAGGGATACACGTGTTGGAGGAAACGAAAAGCTAACGATGAGGGAAATTGAGAACATTGGGATAAGGGGAAGTACTGGAAAGTTAGAGCTGACATACAAAGAGAGGAAGAGACAAAAATGGGAAAACGAGGTACATATAGATGTGGAAGTGCTTAGGATGATACAATGGAATGTCGAATGGGCCTCGGGGTACGTATCGAGGATGAGTAGAAACAAGAACGAGAGCGGACAATGCTGCTCCACACAACATGGCACACAGAAAGAAAAATCAGTCCAGGTGACTGATACTAAAACCCAAAAGGCACAGGCATAGCCGGTACTCTGTTGAGTTCATGGTGGGAGTACTACAATGGGAGGAAGGAACCGCAAAACAAAGTGAGAAGCGGGATGCTTACACGTTTCAAAGTTACCTACCCTATTAATCCAGCCGAGTGACACTTTTTATTAAAATACCCAAAATCACCGATGGAAGGTACCGAATTCAAATCCTGGTCAGACGTCGACAGCTTCTGGGTAAACAACTGTATTTAACAACCCTAGCTGATATTCTTATCAAATGTTCTTGCCGTGGATTTCACACCTGATGATGATTGCTTGTGTTGCAGTCGAAACGTCGTGAATTTAATGGTTTATTTTTATTATTTTATTATTTCCCTTCTACGTGACTTTACCGAGAGAACCAAGAATATGAATCCGTCCAGTCACGAAAGCTTTAAATCAAAATTTAACTCTAGCTTTTTTCGAGATTTGAAGCTTTCGTGACTGCAAGGATTCATATTCTTAGGTTTTTTCGGTAAAGTCACGTAGGTAAAAAAAAAATTACTAAAAGTAAAATTAAAATAAAATAAAAATCACGACGTTTCGGAGGCAACACAAGCCCCCGTCTTCAGGAGGAACCGTCACAGCACGATAGCTGTATCAAATGAGAGGTTTTTTTAAATTTAACTTTTATTAGTTTAAATTTTTTACCTACGTGACTTTACCGAAAAAAATCTAAGAATATTAACCCTAGCTGACTAAAATGCATAACGTGGCTCCTGCCATGGGAATGTGGATGTTACAGAACTATCTCAGGTTCCACCAATAAGAATGAGCACCTCGCAATGTTGGTCTGAGCGAGGAGACACCGTTTTTACCAAGTAGTCATTAAATGGTAATGTCAACAACCATTAATTATTGGTTAGTGAAATCGTGTTTCACGAAACTAAAGTGCATTTTATATTGCTTTAATATTTAGCAGAACTTTGCTTTATTAATTTACTAAATTAATATGAAGATTTACGACTAATTACTGCTCAATACGATGAAAGGCGGTATATATTTATAATTATTATTATACATATGGCATACTTAACTAAAAACACGGAGCAAGGATTTATGTCATGAATAACAATCTGTCAAAAATCGTATCACGTTTCTTTATGCAAGCAAAATACATTTCTTATACATATTAACTATCAAACATTGGGTATTAGTAATTTAATCTCGTCATAGTCATGCCAGTTATTATTTTTGGAAGTTGTTTTGCTCAGTGTTCTTAACCGATTAGGACGGTTAGCTACGTACGGTGCGAAAAAAGGTCAACGTACTTTCATAACCACACAGCCAGTGAGCATTCCACCCAGAAGTTACCGAGTTATTTATGTACGGGATTTGGGAATTAATAAATTATAGCCTCACGCAATATGTTCATTAAATACCCTAAAGCACCGGGTGTTATAACAACAACAAAAGCTTCACTATGCCTTGGTACCACCATAGTCCAAGATTAATTGGCAAACATAAATTCGTAAAAACAAAGGTAAAAAACAGTGAATGCCTTTCCCAATATGATGTCAATTCAGCCTCACCACAGCCAATGCACAACCTCACTTAACGTTTTTGCTCAACAGATGCGCCCCACACACAACTGACGGGGGAAATTTGTCGACATTGACTTCTGAGCGCTCGAAATCCGAGTCAAAGTCGAAGACAATAAAATCGCCCAAAGCAGCATGGGCCGTGCTCATCTCCTACGATGGCTGTGACGCAGTGACGAATATTCCACACTCCTATGGTAAGGGGGCCAAGTATGTCCACAAGACACTGCTGGCTTTCCCACGAAGTATTACTCATTTTAGCAGAAGCAGCTGAATGGGGCGTTGATTCTAACCCACAGTGCGCCCCCCCCCCCCCAGCTGAAGAACACTTTGTATTTTGGTCACAAGATAATCAGCAACGGCAGCAGCAAACCTCCAAAAACAAAATAACCAGCAAGTGTTCATTAATCTAGCTGCTGTTCTATCGTTAATCACGCTAAGCAGGCCGGGCCGGCAGGAAAGCTGACACATTGGCGCTAACAGGTGGGGCCTGTGGGTTGCCAGCGCCCGTCAGGAGCAGCTGTATCGTGTGGCGGGATCAATGGGGCCAACGCGACCCTCGCGAAGCGAACGTGACCCACGACGCACAGCATCGGGACAACTCGTTCACAACGGGCATGGGGCTAAAGTCGGGAGATCAAAGGGCCCAAGAATCACGTTTGGGGTTTCATTTTTTAAATAAAAAATGCAGTCCTTCTGCGATTGTAATTATTACTCTTTAGCTAGCCAGGGTTAAAACTCTTCAGATTCAGGGAACTTTTCCAAGGGAGCTCTGGCAGGATGACGCGGTACATCAGATCCACATCAAATCATAACCAATTTGTCCAATTACAACACATGAAATATTAAAAATATGAAGGGAATAAAATTACACAAGCTTTTTTATGTTGCAACACAATCTAAAATGATTAGAAATTAAGTTTGTGGAAGGCAGTAACTGAACTGGACACTTGTGAGCACATTTTGAATATTTTAATGACATCATTTGTAAACGTTTGACCTGATTCCATCAGCTTCCAAATGGATGGTGCTCAGCAGAGAAAACTCTACGGCACAAGACATACCTAACTGAAAGAGTCTTGAGTGCGAGATAGGCCTCAGAATAAAAATCTTCATCTATCCTGGAGGAATTCCGATGAGCCATGAAACTCTTTTACCACGATGTCCAGTAGAGATGAGATCCATGAGAAGATGTCCGATGGGGCAGATGAAAAGAGACGGGTACAAACTAGCAAGTGGAAATCATCAAGAATGCCCAAAGTAAATCTGTGAATACTCTTTGGTTCTTTCGGTAAAGTCACGTGGGTAGAAATAAAATCAAATAAATCACGACGTTTCGAACGCAACACAAGCGCCCGTCTTCAGGTGAAAATCGTGCTGCTCGCAGCAGACATCGCAGCCACGTGACTTTACCGAAAGAACCAAAGAGTGTGGATTCCTGCAGTCACGAAAGCTTCCAATCAAAATCTTTGACTATTTCCACGAGTGCATATCTGCTCAAATGAGGGAGGAATAATTGGTGGTATGGCCAGCTACTTCAGAGGATGACCACTGGTGCAATGGCCAATGCAATTAGAGGTTTCCCTCGCTTTATGCGGGTTTGATCAGTGCAATTTTGCGTAAATGAAGCCAACTTATTTCCAAGCAATATCCACTTACGTGCGGCATAAATTCAATAACGCGCGGCTGTGCGGTTTGATGTGGGACAACACTGTATGCGCAACTTGGAAGGCAGCCGTCTCATAGGGTTTTGCTTGTTGCACCCTTTTCCTGGAATGCATAAAGCGAGGGAAACCTGCAGTTGTTAGCCATTTGTTGGACATTTTGGAGTGTTATCCTCTCGTATGCAGTTTCACTAAGGGATGAGACAAATATTATCTCTTCCTTTGAGTTTTGAAAAATACGGCTGTGTTTTGAGTTTGAGCTCATTGTGTTTGTTGCACGGATGATCCCGTTCAGGCAGTTGCCCGCCTATTTTAAGGAAGATCCGCAAAGCTTGTTTATGGTACGCGAGACAACACGTCACTTGACCACTACGGATGGCAGTGGGAAGGGGCAAGAAGGGAGAAGTGTGCAACAACCTCCCCACAAGCACACGGTGACGGAGAGAGAGGAGATTGAGAGGGACCAACAGATATGAGACACAAAGAGGAGGAACACACTGACAGAAGTACAGCGAGACACGGAGAGATGAAACAGAGCGACAATTCAACTTCGAATAGGGCTCCAAGCCAAAGTTTTGGAAGACATTTTCCAATGTTCCTGTAAATAACTTTGGCGAAGGTGTGTCACATTGTGTGACTCCCCTTCTCATATATATTTTGGAATGTCCTTTGTGAAATCTGTGTTGCTGTTCCATTGATATAAATGGTTTTTATTATTTGTGAATATATTTCCTTTTGGCACTGATTCGTGATATGATTGGATAACTAAATACATTTCAACTGAGATGAATCATTTTCCTCATCTGCAAAGGCCAGGCACACATGCATTTGAATGAATTCCTTGCTTTTAGGACAATGTTGACAATCTGTATGTTGTTCATGGTAGAGAAACCTTTCCTAAAACCTACCCGGTACGCATGGTTGGTTGGCCTAAAATAAAATCATTATTTCAATATTCCATTCCCTCTGATCACCATTTTTGAACGGCAGAATGATTGTGCCATACTTTGTTAGCTCTTTGTCAATCCACTGACGAAGGAGAGCGGGGGGGGGGGTTATTTAACCACATTTCACCACAGTGGTCTGTGAGGCTTGGCAATGGTGGGGAGCATAGATGGCAGAGCGTAGACGTACAGCATACAAATCGATTTTGATACACTGCTTTCTGACACCTACGTTGAATCCCCGAAGTCTTTGGACACCTGCGATGTATGGCGGTTGCCAATCCAAAGACGACTCGCCAGAGACTCCAACCTGTGTAGTTTCTGAAATCTTATGAGCTCCGGCGCAGTCTGGGTGATGTGGTTAAAGGCAGAACTAAANGCAGAATCTATAAACCTACGTGTGGCCATGAGAGAGCAAATAGTTTCAATAGGAATGCGCATGGTTTGGCAGCCAGGTTTTGTGGGTATGATTTGCTGGATATTATGGCAGGCAGTGAGACAGAGTGTTTGTATAAGCAGGAAATAGATGAAGCGATAACAAAAAGTAGTATTAGTAAAGAGAAGGCATGTTTGTAATTAATCATGGATCTAGGGCTCCATAAAAATGTTAGTTCCATTCGTTTTTATAACAGAGACTTTACATATTTCATAAATTCTATGTATTAAACTGATAATAGATTTTTTCCCCCCATGTGTGTTTTTATTTATAGAGATATATATAAAGGACGAGTTAGCCATGTGGCTCAGGGCGCTAATGTAATCGTCAAAGCACTGAGGTGGCACCACTAAAATCCTGCAATTTGAATCCAGACCTCGGCCACTTGTATTGCAACGATTTTGCCAAGCAACAGTTCAATAGACAGTCTCAAAGTGGCCACTGATGAGTGCGCAAAAATCCATCGCACGTATTTAGTTTTTCACTCCATTTAGCCTAAGTATGAGGGCTAAACGTTGTATTTGTTCAATTGCCACCGTGTATTCCACCTGAATGGCAATGTGCGAGACAACTTGGCTCGACATCTAAAGTTCAAATCAGGTTAGAGGTCAACTAAGTCTGAATATCCCTTTTTGAGGGAAAGTCAAAAGTGTCTGTCTTAAAAAGTGTTGGGTCCCCCACCATGGAAATGTAATTTCTACCACTGGCTTCAATCGATAATATGTGACTTCATTGATCGTTTCAGCAAACGTTTTTTACTTTTTCAAATTGATCCGCATGAGGTGAACCACTCTTCGCAGAGCATGGAGGAAGTGACATGTTGGGTGCATCATGAATGAACACTGGCACCATCTTCAGAGGGCATTCCCAGACTGGATGTGGGCGCACTGGTGGTATAGAACAATAGACATGCTCATAATTAAATACACAGTCCAGGCAAAGAATCTGAACTCGCTAAAGGTTTGACATTCCGAGCCAAATAAATCAACACGAGCGCTGTTAATTTGTCCAAATGAAAAATGGATACGTTGATTTACGTAATGACTGCTTAAGTGATATAAATATTGTCGCATCACAAGGAATGCCCCAAGAAGAAATGTATCAGTTGAGGTCATGGCAGCACACATGACCACCAGGCTGTTAGGGTGGAGGAGATATAATAACTTGGTATGATGCAGAGTGTTCTCATGTATTTATATGTTCTGACGAATCATCACCGATTACGTCCCATCAGCAAAACTGTGAAGCCGGAGTCGACGTGAAAGCATCTCCAAGTGCAGTCAAGTGTGTGACAGTGTTCATGTCTATTGGAGGCAATGAGTCAGTGGTGGAAATTCCACATTCTCACAGCATGGTTCAGCCAGTTCACCATAGGGCACAATTTTGAAAACAGGAATGAAGGACTGAGATGACCCTGACCAGGATTGACAATTGTGCGTTGACAATGTTTGGCAGAATTAAATTGTGATATTGTTGGTATCAGAAAGGTTGTCACTTCTGAAGACTGGCAACCTTTTACATTATAGAGGGAAAGCTGCTGGTAATTATGGTGGAGTGGATTCCTCAAGGGAATCTGACGGAGCTTTAGGTTCAAGGAATCATGGGAAGTTATATATTGGAACATGCGTTTTGGAACATGTTATGCACGTATTCCAATTCAGCCAAGCAATATCACAACATACGTATGCACCTGGCCTACAAGTGTAACGTGGAATCCATACAGGACTGGCTTTGTGGGAAATCAACGGCGTTGTAGTAAGGAGAGGCTGGCTCCCACCAAGTAAACATGGAATTTCGTTGAATACCTCACAGTGACAAATTAAAATGAGCACCACTCCACACGTATTTCAGCAGGGAGACATTTCGGCTTGACTTTAGACTTTGTATCCATAGAGTGGTGAACCACAACACTCGATCAGTCCGCACAGCTACTGAACAAAAACGGTTACAATTGCCATCCCATTTGCCGCACCACCACCACAATGAAACAAGTTGGTCACAAGCCTCGGACCGATATATCAAAACAGCGAGACGCTAACATTAGCCAGTCGGCGGCACAAGAAATGCAATCGTTTTCAAGAATCTTCCAGCATAAGCCGTTCCCATCCCGATATAGCGTCCTTCCTTGGCGGCACTGCCACTCCCTCGTGATGGAACAGCGTGCCACCTGTTTCTGGACGGTGGAGACTTAACGTGTGTGCCCACAGGAAGTGTAACGCAGTGCTGCGTCCCGCCGAGGTGGGATTAAGACGCACGTAAAGGCGCTGCCACCGCCCCCGCCTCTTTGTGCCACACCACGGAGCAGAGAAGGCCTTCCTTGAATTCGATTTAAAGCTTTCGTCACTGCAGGGATTCATCTTCTTGGTTCTTTCGGTAAAGTAACGTAGAAGGGAAATAATAAAATAATAAAAGAAAAATTAAACATAACAAAAAATATAATAATATAATCAAATATTATAATATATAAAATAATTGTATTATGTTTTATTTTTTTATTTTATTATTTCCCTTCTACGTGACTTTACCGAAAGAACCAAACAGATGCTTTCCTTGATATTAACAAGAATAATGACGATGATGACGACGAGTCAAAGCATCTCTCTGCTCAGACGGTGGACGGCGCTCGTGTATCCCGGCAGCCCTTCGAGCAGGTGGCGGAAATTCCGTGTTCCGATGGAGGGGCCCAGTGTGTCCATAGAATCACTAAAAGCGTGCTTCATGCGAAACTGCAATCATTGCATGCATCGGAATAATGGACGAGAGATTAAGTTGACACCTGACTGGGATTTGAACTTGCGATCTTCCCAATCGTAAGTCACGCGCTCAAATCACAGTGCCACGCAGGCCTATGCGGTAAATCGTCTGGGAAGTGATTGAGGCATGAATGAGGGTTTCAGCAGCAGTGGCATCAGCAGCAGGAGGAGGAGGAGGGTTCGGGGTATTGGCAGAAACGGGAGAAGGACGCACAAATAGTTTTGCAGGCTCAGAAACGTGAGGAGAGAAAGTTAATATGAGGGTCAACAGAACCATCAAGATTATCGGTGTCAATCGCGCATGTGACCCATTTGCCCCCTCTGACTGCTTCAGCAGAATCCTGAGATGTTGGTGGTGCTCGAACCAACGGTGGCAACCACTTTCTCCTGTGCCCATCAGTGCACCATGTAACCGTGTTCCCACCATTGGCGAAGTCGACTTTTGAAACGTTATCTATTATGGAGAAGTGTTTGGGAAATTTAGTTAACAGCCCCTCTCTCTTTCAATTGAATGCTGGATGAAGGCTTCCTTACTCCACGCCGGTTAATGGGGATGACTTGATATATTACTCACCCCAAATATTATCTGAACTCAGGAATTGAACTGAGGTGGGCCAGATTCACAGTGCAGTGTGCTAAACACTGCGCCACCGCTCCCCTCAGAAGGAGCATAATGTCATGAAGAATTTGTGGATTTCGTGTAAACATAAGTCCGCTTTTTAATTTGTATTTCTTTTCCTTCAAATGAACGAGCAATAAATTGATTGAACCTAAAAAATAATTTGCACTTCATTCTGAGTATAGGTTTTTGGTAAGATCTGAGCATTTACCCACCTCTGCTATCCTCACTTGCATGTAAACTTTTGACACCATCATTCCCCTTCATCTTCTTGGTTCTTTCGGTAAAGTCACGTAGAAGGGAAGTAATAAAATAATAAAAATAAAACATAATAAAATAAAATATTATTATGTTTTATTTTATTATTTTATTACTTCCCTTCTACGTGACTTTACCGAAAGAACCAAGAAGATGAATCCCTGCAGTCACGAAAGCTTTAAATTGAAACCATCATTCCCCTTTTTTGTTTTTGGATTGTATATGTTTTTTTAAACAAAAATAATTTTCAAAGCAATCAACCGGTACATGCTAAATAAAAGTTATATGATTACATACTATAAGTTGAGTAATAATACGGGTTTAACAGCACCTGCCTATGGGTAATTTGATGAACACAGCAGGCAACAATGTTTGTAGCTCACATTCCAAGGTTCGCAGGTTTACATCCAGGTCAGGAGTCAACTCAGCCTGTCGTCCTTGCAAGGAAAATAAAATAGATACCGCCTTGTGGGAAGTGCACAGTTGACGTGTCATCCGATGGAGACTGGCTTCTGCCGATTGAATTTCCACCACCACTGGCTCAAAGTGGCGCTCGAGATGAATGCTGTCCCCACACTCGTTTGAGCAGGAGAAAGAACTCGCTCACTCGACGTTTAAACTCTCCGACGTCTCTCTCGTGCGACTCCAGCTCACCTCCTCCTGGAAGAGATTCTGCCGGTTCTTGAGCGCGCGCAGTGGTTCTGCTGCTCTTCGTGCTCCAGGTCATCTTTGGGCGGCTGGAAGTAGAGGATGAGGTCCTGCAGGCTCAGCTTGACCCCCTCGATGGGCAGCTCCACGCCTGCCCCACGCCCTGCGGCCTGCAGAGCATCCAGCCCACTGGTGGCCAGGAAGTGGCAGAGACCGTCATTTAATAATAATAATACAGTCGACCCTTCCACATCGCGCGGGTTAGGGGCGCAGGCCCCCGCGATCTGGAAAAACCGCGTGACATGTTTTGGTCCCCTTGGCGAACGAAACGAGCACCTCCAGCCCGGGGGCTCGGAGGGTGGGGGGGGGGGCGCTGTGAGCCTTTGCGTGTCGTCTGCTGGCTTTCGCGTTCTTTTAGCAAACTTAATTTATTTTTACTAAATGTAACTTTAAAAAATGTGTGTATATATGTGGTATAAAAGATTAAATACATTAATATTATACAGTGCTGTACATATATTTTATGCATTTACGAGTTACTAAACTTTTTGCGTGTCGTCTGCTGCCTTCGCGTGTCGTCTGCGGCTTTCGCAAAACTCCCAAAAAATTCCCATTTAATTTATTATGCCACCCGCGATATATCGAAAACGCGATGGGGAAAGTCGCGATGCCAAGGGCGACTGCATATTTTGATTTGATATCGCGTCATTCATGGTATTGCACCCACAACGCTGTACATCAATTAGCCAGTCCTTTACGCAGATAATACAAAAACAAAACCCCACTACTTAGCAAATAAAACACACAATTCAGCCAAGCAATATCGCAACATACCTATGCACCTGGCCCTACAAGTGTAACGTGGAATCCATACAGGTCTAGTAGTAAGGAGAGGCTGGCTCCCACCAAGTGAACATGGAATTTCTTTGAATACCTCACAGTTACAAATTAAAATGAGCACCACTCCACACGTATTTCAGCGGGAGACATTTCGGCTTGACTTTAGACTTTGTATCCATAGTGTAGTCAACCACAACACTCGATCAGTCCGCACAGCTACTGAAAAAACGGTTACAATTGCCATCTCATTCGCCGCACCACCACCACAATGAAACAACTATGACATGAGAAGGAAACAGAGGTTGGTGATACAGATGCAAAAGTAAAAGAAGAATGAGAAGAAGAAAAGGGGCCACAGAGGGTTAAAGTGCTAACTGTTACCAACAGTCAATCTTCACTCTGGACTCATCACATTAGGATTTGTTATTTGAGGTTGACTAGACACAGTGTAAAATGTTTTCAATAACGATTTCTATTTGACCACAGTTGCCACCGCACGTGCTGACGTTTAGTCAGATTAATATCCAACGTGAAGTTTTTTTTAATGTACAGCGGTGATTTTTTTTATCTCTTTGAACGAGGTCACAGGAGAATGTTAATTGGATTCGATATGAATAAAGTGAAAATAACTAAGACATTGTTTAACGCATGAAATTGAATCATGTAACGCATTCACGTGTGGATGGTGCTTACACAGCTAATGAAACATGCGTTTAAACGATTTAGATTATTTTGCTGCTATAAATGTCCAAATGATAAGTCACTTTGTAAATGTTGTGGTTTCACGCTTCAACACACCGGTGGGCTAAAGCAGTGAACTATTTGTCCTTTGTCAACGTGACACTTTTTTACTGATTGGCCGTGTCGGGTGGTGGAGGGTTACGACACATTTATAAATAACGCGATCTAAACCCAAAAACGTTGATTATGGATAAGCCACTTTGTTGAGCTACTATTTGTGGCCAAATTGCTTTTGAAATATAAGTTAATACCTCAGTGGGCTTTCTCTGGTAGGATGGAGATGGTTTAGTTGTATCTGTATGTGTTTGGGTGATGTGTTTTACCTTGCTTGTACTTTTGCACGACTTTTACTGTTTGTTGTTGTAATATTCTTACCCGCCCCGACTGGACGTGAAAAAGAGCTTTATAGCCCATCGGATTTCTCCACTATAAATAATGACACTAGCTGTTGAGATTCAGCGTCCATGCCCTGGGTGTGTTGCTAAATAATAAGCCAGGCTCTCAGCCACCAATGAATGCATGATTCAAAAATTGCCATCGTAAAAACGTGGTATGGCACTTCAACTCAGTCAAGCTCTCCGCAGTTAAAGACGTATTCGCAGAGCCACTCATACAATGACGTACTTGTGCGTACATCTACGGGACCGTACAATATTAAAATTGTGCACTTTATGTGCTATGCAAACAACCATTAGATAAATCAATGACTTGTATATCCACATATGCAGTGCATATCCTAAAATAAATGTAAAACAGTTTTTTTTATTCGAATGTGGGTGTTTTTGTAACGTCTCTAATTAAAAACGAGATGCTTTAACATAGCAGGTTCACGTCCGGGTCATTAAAGTAGATAACGAACATGTTTTATTTCATTGCTTGCTACCGTGAATCCAATTTCGAATAAAAGAGTAGAGTTTAAAATGCAGCCGCGTAGCTGCGAGGCGTTGCAGCTCTGCGATTATTCCCCATTGACCTCTTGCCCCCCCCCCCCCGGCACGGCCTTCTCCACGAGCAGCGTAGGTGGCAGGCCTGGCCGCAAAAAAAGCGGAGGAGACTTCTCGCTTACGTAGGCAAATTAATCAATGCGATGACGGCAATTAAGCAAGCAATTTGCGCAACGAGCGATTGGTTACCAAAAAAAAAAAAGCGTGCGTGCGTAGAAAAATGTATTACGTTTGTGCTGTGACGCTGCTTTGCAGGGAACGTTTTGCCTGTTACTTTCTGGGCACGTTTCCCCTCTCGGAAGCATTTACGTAGAGTGCTGCAAGGCTGAATTGCGTGGCTATATTGTTCGGCTAATGTTCTGCATATCTCCAGGTGGCTTACCATTACAATTCACACACACACAAAACAATTCACCGCATGCAGGATGCGTAGAAATGCTTTTCTGCAGCGCGGACGTGATGCATTTTTGTCTTCTTGCATTTATGCCCGAAAGCATTTAGCTAATATCATCCATAATACAGGTTTTTTGGGTTAGATCGCGTGAATATATAAATGTGTCGTTAAAGCCGCCACCACCCGACACAGCCAATTAGAGTAAGGTTTGTAACGTAAGCAGAACATGCCAATTCGTTACTAGTACAGCACACCGGTGTGTTGGAGAGCAAAGCTTATAATTCGTCACCATCAACTTGCACGACTGAGCAGTATCACATTGCTTAATCTATATAAACATAAAACGTATTACTGACAACCTCTATGAATGCAATTGTTGTTTATGTGTGACATGTTATTTTTCTGTGATTCATATTCCATTCGTCACATTTGTTTTGGTTTGGGCTCATCAGTTAAGACCAGACCACAGTTGTAAGGGAGCATTGAACAACCTTTTAACCAAACTAATATCTCTCCAAATAACTACTGCGAACCTTGAGGAACCCACGTGTGAACACGGCGGCCTGTTTGTTTGTTCGTCTCTCTGCAGTGACAGTTATTCAAACATAATCTCATTTCAACCCAGTGAAGACGAACTTGCAAGATCCACGCAGTATCGACAAGCACTTTGAGTTACATATAATGTGTCTGTTGTTCATACCAGAGGGAACACACATGCAAAACAATGGCCGTCTTACACAACCTGGTAAATGCAGTCATTAAATGAAAAAATAATTAGCATCCTCGGTAATACAATCACAGTTTGGTAAATAACAATTATTTTCTCCTATTCATGTACAAACACCGACAGACGTTTAATTAACGTGTGAATATCAATGCGATGTAAAACAACTAAGATACGTTTGAGAACAGCCTATCAAATGGGAACAGTACTACGGAATACGGACACAATAATTGTATTGTGAACAATGTGTGTGAGAGTTGGAGTCTGTGGCAACCAGAGTACCCCAAAGGCCAGTTGAAAACGGAGGGAATTTAATATTTGAATGCAAATGCTCATCCCATTCTGCATCGTCATCCGATCACCATAGATACTATTTGTGCATCTTGCGAATAATTACAACCACATCGGTGACGACTGACTGCTGTGATATCAGCTGACCTGCAAACATCACAAGGTTGCGAAATCAAATCCTGGTCAGGTGTCGACTCAGCTCATCAAGTTAACTGTGGTCATCCCTTGGAGACACTGGCCATTCATCAGGGTGTCGCAACGCAACAATCCATCTAGCTCCTGCACATGAACTGATCTGATCGCTTCATCTCCGCTTTAGTTATCCCCTTGGAGTCTTTCCTTCGATGGCTGAGATTCCAACGTCAGTCTTATCCACCAACTACAAATCCTCGAAAGCTGTGTGTCTTCCCCAAGCCTGATTATCTTCTTAACGGCCAATATAATATCCCTAATTTAAATTTCTTCTCTGAGCCTTAACGCTCATTTTTCTGTCTCTCGGTGCAATTGCAAACATGTAAGTGCCCACGTTACTTTGGACACATTTGACAGCTTTTGTTAAAATGCATTTGTTAGTGTCCGCATTTCTAATCTGTGCCAAAGCGGGTATTATACAATTATTGAAACTTTCACAAATAGGCATTACATTAAACATTTTATTGTCAAGTTTTTATCATCTAGCTCAGTCATGCAAAGGCACTCCTCCTGCTCTTACTCACTCACCCCTTTACTTCATTATTTTGATTGCCTATTTTGACTGCGCACGAATGTGAAATCGTAACTGCTGCTCTGCATCTACATCGGCCATACGGTGTTTGTTGATGCCTGCACGACTGCGCTCACCTGACGAAGCCATTGAAGAGGTTGGTGGTGCATCGGATTACGCGGGCCGTGCGCGACTCCTCGTGCCGAGAGCGGGACAATGTCAGCCCATCGTCCATGTGGCCCTCCTGGTGCATGATGGCCTGCGGGTTGTGTGGGAGGGAATGGAAGGGCGTGGGGGCAAGGGGANGGGGGCAGCAAAGGGAGAGAGCTTGGCCAGGCTTCAAGAGTCGAGCACCGATTTGTGTAAGAACCAACTCGTCGTCAGATAATTGTGGACCGATGCTTACTTTATTGAGGGCGATATTAGCAAGAAAAATAAAGTTTAATTGATTGAGATAACACGGGGACACTTTGGGATGCATTGGTAGGAAAATTCTGGAGATTTCCTATTTTGAAATTAGAATACCATCCCATGTTGGCAGCATTAGCAGCTTTGGCGAAATTGCCCGTCAAGACCAAGTTAAGCGATTTGCTGCTCAAACAGAACTGGCGTGACCCTCATCTTCTTTGGTGGCCCTGAACCAGTGGTCGGCATTCCACATTCCCATGATGGTCTCTGCATTGGGTAATGATCTGCCCATAGAACTCCGCCTGACTTCCAGGATTCTACCTTTAAAAAATGCACTTTTTTATTTTGTAAAATATCTCGACAAATTTTTGAGAAATTGGGTAGATATGAGNTTTTTTTATTATTATTAGGGGCAGGTGTCATTGGCACGTGTGTTGAGCATTTTGAAGACGATACCATTACCATGTCTCGTCACTGAGATATTATCCCGTGTGTTGTGTTTTTGTGACTTTTATTGGAAGTTGTTTTGTTATGCTGTACAGCGCTCTGAAACCTCTTTGTGGCCTGTTGCCCTTCATAATGTTTTTCAAATGAATAACTAATCACCGTTGACCTCCCACGAAGTGAAACTCATTTTATCCGGGACCACTGCACCAAGCTGATCCCCAAATGGGACTTGAACTCGGAAACGGTTCGACTGCAAGTCGAGCAACCTGCCACATCTCACCACCTTTGTCGAGAGTCCCTTAATTATGACAATATCACAGAAGGGGTAAGAAATAACAACAGAAACAAACACCCGTATAACAATGCAATAAAATGTGTTTTTTGGCCTTTACTCAGAAGGGTTAGGATAAATTTCTGACAATATCAAGGCAGGATAGTTTGAGTAACTTGAAAGTTCAGAACGTAGCAGGAACGCACTGAGAGAGGTGTGTTAGGAAGTTGAGATAGGTAGGGAAAGGATGCGGGAGACAGAGTGAGGGGAGGTTACTGGGACAGACACTGGGCTGGTTTGCAAGTATGTTGAACTTTGTTCGCACCGTACATAGCCGACCGTGCTAATGGAGGTGCGGGGGAAGGACAACAAACTAAGAACACACGCGCAAAGTAAACATGTATTGTCGAGGTTATTTACGAGTTATTTGTATTCTTGTAAAATTTCGACAAAATTAATCAATAATACATTAGCGGTGGAATGACAGTGAACTTAATGCCCTACTTCTTGGTAATGACATCAGGTCTTAAACATCCATTTAATAACCAATGGTGCCGTTTGTTTATTCCCCCGTAAGAGTCGCCGAGTACGGGATTGCCTCGTTGTCATATGAGCATCGTCACGGCCAATCAGCCTTAAAACGTCACCACGAATTTCAGAGATGAGCCTCCGAAGCGAAGACGTAAACCCACTGGGCGGAATGTGGTTGAAACGGACTGTGGCGCGATCTGGACCGTCCAACAACAGTCGTGGCGATGTGCAAGCAGGACGCAAGCGGGGCCCAACCTTGCGCGTGTACGAGCCCATGCGTGCGGTCTTGGCATCGGCTGCCTGGTAAGTGAGCCACCGCCCGCTCTCCACATGCTGCATGTAGCACACCGAGTCGCCGTACTTGATCTCCGGAGAACCCATGCCGTCTATGTCTCTCCGGGGACCCGAGTCCAGCTTGTCCTGTGGAAAGGGAGCCGATCGTGCGAAGGAAGCTTAGTCATAGACGTTCATGGCTATACAATCACATATTAACATTGAACTCTAGTCTGCAAGTTGCAGGGTGGGTCCTGCCACACGCAGGCGGTTAGCTGTCATTTTATTTAGAGAGGCGTCGCGCCGTTGTTTTTAAAGACATTGTACTCACCGCAGAGAACTGCAGTGACACGACCGCACTCTTGCGAAATGATCATTTTCATTTGAGTAAATTGGAGACACATTTCCAGCATTTGGATGTTTGTATGTGTTTTTTTTTCAATTTATGGGAGGAAAACAGAAACCCAGAGGAAACACGTGCAGAACAGGGGGAGAAGATACATACTTCACGAAGAAACGAGCCCAAGTTGGGAATCAAACCCAGGCCCTACTTACTCTGAGGAACAAACCATAACATTGCTGTCACCATTGAACTTTTATGTTTCACTACTTCTAAAATTGTGAGTAATCGGTAAGTAGGGACTGATTGTTTTTCAAAACTCACTCTCTCTCAACGCTGCTGCTGAGCACCTATAAAGACCAAAACGCCACTCCAGTGGGGCATAGGTAGATAGAGGCATGGACTGTCAAGATAAGAAAAATAATGTTATAAATGTAATAGACAGCAGGGCATAAGGACTGGGGCACAGTGGGTCAGAGCAGTGCAGAATGATGAAAAAGGGGAAAAACACAGGACACGAAGGGCTTTTATTGATGTGATGAGCTGGGATGAGAGGGTTAAGGTTGGGAATTGCAGTTGGGAAGCAGGGACGGACACAAAATGAGCAGTGTTCGTGGGGATGGTCAGGGGAAGATGAAACATAACTTTACAGGAAAGAGAAATGTGTAAAAATAGCACAATGAGGCCAGGTGGAGGTGGTCAGGGTCAAGCAGATAATGATGGGACGCGTTATCGTGTCTGCTTGAAGGTTCACGGAGGATTTTTCTAGTTACTGCTGGTGCAGTGTCCATTCCATAGCGTGCTGACATGCAGAGATAACTGGTGGGGTGCAGGAGAAAGATGGTAATGGATCGGTCTTGCACGCAATGGAATCATGACGGGTGATTTGATACTGGTTTTCAAATAATCCCTTAATATTATGCAACCAAGACATACATTAAGCAAGTGACTGTATAATAGTACATTATAGTAAACTGGCTTTACCAAACCTGCAATGAAAATATTCTGAACCATTAGCCGTCCCCGCTGTGTTATGCTTCAAGCCGAATTATTCATTTTGTGCAGCAATAGGCATGAGGGAACATTGTTGTTTTCCAACATTTAATTGTATCAGTACATGGTTCTGTGAGCAGGGCTCGTTCTGACAGCGTCCACTGCAAGGGCTGCAGTCGTACATAAAGCCGCAGCTCATGGAAGTGAGCCGTCTTGTTTTGATGGAGACATTCACATAGAACTATTGTTTGCTCTGGAGATGATTGTCAAACTGGGGTTACAGTGTGTTCAAATAACAAACGGCAGTGGCGAGATGTTAATTACCTTGCCTGGTATACAGGAAGTCGTGGGTTCGATCGTGACCCGAGTTTGCATGTCTCTGTCCCCGTGGTTGCGTGTATTTATCTCCGAGTCCTCTGGTTTTTCCCCTCCACATTTAGAATCAACATGCATTTACAGTATTTGGCTGCTATAAATGTCCACATGACAAGCCACTTCGTAGCGCTATCATTTGTGGTCAGGTCGCGTCTGAAAAAGAGCTATGTAGCTCAGTGGGCCTTACCTGGTAAAATAAAAATAGTTTAGTTTAGTTTGATGTCACGTATTTAGTCAGAAAAGCCTGAACGGGTCCCAAATAGTTGTTTTAGGAGACTGGCGATTGCATTGAGATCCTTGGGAAACTGATGTTTGATCTGGAAACATTTCTCATGTACTGTTGGACTTATTACAGCAGGCAAACCCTCGATGAGTTTGACTCTCAGTCTCCTCACTAGAGACAGGCTTGGTAAGAAAAAAATGCTGCTATGTCGTCAGATTTTACAGGCAACCAAGCCTGATGCAACATCACCTGGTCACACGTATGTGTATTTTGCTAAACAATACTTTCCTATATAGGCCTCAGAAAAGTAGGCATTTATTTTTCGTAATGTAATTCGCTTGCATATATATCCTCAACTACATAGTCTGTCTGATAAAGAACGGCAGTGAACTCTTAAGTGCTCAGCATGGCTGGGCATCAGCGCAGCTTTTACAAGCGTGATTGAAAGTGACTGTGCGCCGAGGCTAGGGGTGCCCGCAATCCGATTCCCCACAATGAGAAATGCCTTTAAAAGTGGAAATAAATTATCGGCGTCAATAATTCGCCATCCCAGATAAGAGTAAGGTTGGACGGGACGGGCAGCAGAAGAAGGAGAATGCTAAACGGGCGTGTTGCCTGCTGCACCCAGCTGATCTGGTTTTCATCACACGTTCCTGGCGGCGAGTGTTTTGCTGATTGAACNGGGGGGGGGGGTGGGGGGGACGTTGGTGGAATGTTATTGATGACCATTAAATTGGAGGGCAGCACACACACATATGCCTCGCACCACCACCGCCGAACAAAGTATTCTTATGTTTTGCGGTTTCGTGGTCCGTTTTGTTATCGCACTTGATTCCTCCTAGAGATGGCAGGATGACACTCCCGTGCAGGCATGCGCGTCCACGTGAGCAGTCCTCTTGAACAACGGCTATTATTACGGCCATGACATCACAATGGCTGGTGGTAAAATTAGGTGGCCGCCAAAAATACACGCACGGACACAACGAGTGCACTTTAGGTGGCAAGACGATAACGCACGCTCGGAGGAGGAGGAAGTTCACGTCTGACAACCCAGACCCGAGGAAGCCGTAAAAATGTTACGGCAGAAGTCACTGCGGATAGAATTATACTGGATGCGAGCATCAATCACCAAGACGGACACTATTATGCTTGGAATAAATAAGTAATTTTTCTGCCCTACTTAGAAGCCGGTAATGAAATGAAAACAAAATAATTAATTACGAGGCAGTGATTTATACATCGGATTGATATTAGACACCCTGGATATAAAATGAACAGTTAATAACTACTGTTTGTCTCTTGTTAATAGCACTTTGGGTGAGTTCCATCTGAATATTACTTCATACTATGTTTTTTGCTGTTAATGTTGTGAGTGACATTACGTTTTTAATATTTAGTTTTGTTTTCCCATCTCAAAATCACTGTAGAGAGAAAACGTGTGCATTTGTGTCTTTCGTTCACATAAAGGTCCTGGTCACAAAACAACGTTTGTGGGAATAATAGCCATTTTCTATATTTCTAGGCATAAGCAATTAAAATAACACTTAGTACCCAGGAACAAAAATTGTGTTACATCGTGTAATTAAAACTGTGATGAACTAATTCTACCTAAGTTGTATTTTTTGGGGATTTAACCAATGCAAATAACAGTAATCTAAATTAAAACGTTATGACTTAAGTTTGATAACATTTGTATATTTGGACCGCAGCTAATGAAGCGAACGAAAATGAAATAGTTCAGCCGAATTGCAAATTATTGAAATTGAAACCTTAACAGCCAAATGAAACGTACAATTTGTACAGAGTGTCATATGAATTCAGTTTCATTAATAGTCACAAACACATTTTTTTGCTCTTTTGGGATTAATAAATACAACTCAATGCAGTACATATCGAGTTACAAACATCGCTCAAAAACACCTAACAGTCGGGTACTGTCAGAGCCAGTCATTGGCAGTGGAGAAGGGTTGGATGTCGACTGTTGACCAGTTGAGAGATTTAGCAGAAGGGAATTGATGGTGAGGTGTTGTGGAATTAACAGCATTGTCCGCGAAGACCCTTTGACCTTTACCGTGATGGCATTGTTGCTTCTCCGAGGAACGGAGCTGTTAAATTGAGCATGGCGATCGGCTCAGTATGAGTGAGCAAGCACGGCAGCAAGTTGGCGATGGCTGAATGGAATTAATGACCCATATATCACAGAACCTGGGGAATTCGTTTACAGTTTTGACAAAAAGTCTGTGCCCAGGTTAAGTCATAGACGTGTTGCCTTGTCAATCCTGTACATCGAGCACTCACACCAACATTATCAGCAGCCACGGTTAACCGACGACCAAATTAAGGCCTTCCCTATCTGTCGATACGTAACTTGCAATATGGTGATCCACCTCCATCTCCTATACATAGAGCGGTAGCAATATCCATATTCCTTGATTTCAATCAAATTAACATGCTTCCATAGACGAATGGGCAATGGGGTGACACTCATTTCCAAATATAGCCCTGAGCAGTGGTAGAAATATTCCACATTTCTATGACAAGGGGAAGTCTATTCATACGATGACCCCGCCACCACTGGCATTTTAATATGCCAAATTATGACTGCAAGATGAGTACTCGGACCACAACGACGAATATTTTGAGTGAGGCTGCTGCGAGCCACGTGACCAAGTTACCTCCTCTTCTGGTAGAGATGTATCTACGTCTGTGGACTCTTCTCTACAGTGGCAGTTGGTGCCGGGAGGGAATATGCTAAACGTAATGAATCGGGAACAACCCGGGCACCGACACCGACGTACCAACAAACAAGATAATGTAGCAATATTTTATATAGAGCAGGTAGGTATAAAAGCAGGAATTTTGGGAACATTTTACCCGTAATATGAATATGAATAACCTCCGCTCTCATCGCCGAGCCAAGCCTGTCAAGTTACTAAAAACACTTTCATTACCCCTGGACAGGCACAAGCATCAACCAGTGGGTCGACGTTTCCCGGGCAGTGAGTCTGTGCCGCCGCAGTACCAAGAGATGAGGTTCAGCCGTTGTCCAAAAACAACGGCTTAAAAGAAGAAAAGCGGATCACACTTAACACTGCCTGTTCCGCAGCATCGGCCTACACGGGACACCAGAGAACAAATGCAAAAATTCAGCAACCACTGCGATGGCAAGGATCGTTGTTATCGGAGGAGGCAAAGAGAGTCGCGGGGGGAGGTGCGGGTAGCTTAGTGGGGGCGAAGACATGGCCGCAGTTGCCAAATTCCAGGACCCTCTCCAGTGGCCCCATTTGGGGCGCGCGAGCCCTCTCACCTTGGAGGAGCGCATGCTGAAGGCACTGGTCTTGACGTCGGCGCAGCCACGGTCCACGAGCAGCAGCACCCGCTCCTCCGTGAGCGCCAGGTACTTGCCCGTGGTCAAGTGGCGTAGGCGGAAGGGCTGGCCCCAGTGCAGGTGGTTACCGCTCCAGCTGTTCCGGCACCGGTGACGGGAACGTGAAGCACAGACGATAATTATAGCCACAGGTGACAATGCAGCCACGCAATCGCATGCTGATGATGATCCACACCCCACGGTAGGTTGATGTTGTTCATAAGTACGTAGGTATGCTGAACTTCTTTCGCGCCGTACGTGGGCCAACCATGCTAATCGGAGGTGCAGGGGAAGGACAACAAACTAAATGCACAAAAAAGGTTCTAAGTTATTGTCGAGGTTGTTTACAAGTTATTTGGATTCTCGTATAATTTAGACTAAATTAATCAACAATTCATTCGTGGTGGAATGAAAGCGAAGTTAATTCCCTACTTCCTGCTAATGACATCAGTTCTTAATGATCCATTTATTCACCGTGAGAGTCACCGAGTGCGGGATTGCCTTAGGAGTATGTGAGCATCGTCATGCCAAACAGCCTTAAAACGTCACCATAAATTTACAAAATGCCACTTTGCTCACAATATCAAATAACCAAAGTGATTGTTTCCAAAATAAAGTATTGAGAGCCAGGAAGATTGGTCGCTGTGGGTGTAGACGGCTAAAGGTGGGTAGGCTGATAAATGGTAAATGGTTTCTGCAGATGGATGGGGCAAAGTGATAAATGTGGTGGGCAGGTGAGAGGGTAGATCGATGAGGTGATGAATTAAATAGCAACAGGATTGGTAGGTCGCCTGCTTTGGTAGGTGGTCTGAATTGGCGATCACGTGGATCACTGGAGGTGGGTGTGGGTGAGTTGACGTAGAGTAACGAAGCATCATAGTTTCAACCCTCTCCTTCCTTCCAAAGGGTTCATGGGGGTAGTTGGCATGAGAGAGAATACGTTAGTGTTGATGAAACTTTGAATGTTTTTTTTTAAGTTTGGTTTAAATATATATTTTGTGTTTTTGTTCCGGTTTAACTTAATGTAAATCCCACAGGCTTTATTGTAGTATTGTAAGGATGTGGGTACGAGTGAATGTGTAGGCGGGTGGGTAGGTGCGTGCGTGGGTGGATATGTGTGTGGGTCAGTGCATGCGTGGGTGCTTGCGCGCGTGTGTACATAAGTGCATGCGTGCATATGTGTGTGCTTGTGTGGGTTTGTGTGTGCGTGCGGAAGTGTGTGAGTGGGTTAGTGGGTGGTTAAGTGGCTGGGTGAGTTTGTAAATGGGTTGGTGAGTGGTAAGTGGGTGAGTCAATAGGTTTATGTTGCAATGAGGAAGGGACAATTTGTGGTTATCTTA
The DNA here is from genome assembly GCA_018977245.1 of Lethenteron camtschaticum. Lineage (NCBI taxonomy): Eukaryota > Metazoa > Chordata > Hyperoartia > Petromyzontiformes > Petromyzontidae > Lethenteron > Lethenteron camtschaticum. The sequence continues at coordinate 12,125,863 of MU249579.1, forward strand.
AGTTATAGGTTTAACGTTAAGGCCAAGGTTATAATATATTATTGTACTACCTGGGTTAGAGTTAAATAATGGAATGTTAAGAATTCGGGCAAAAATTAAAGATATGGTTGGCATTAGTGGTAAGGTTCATATTATAAGTAGGCATAAATTTGGATTTTGGTACGATTACAGATAGTTATTTATACGCTGAAAGAAGATGAACTTCAGGAAATGTAAGAAGACGTTAATAAAAAAAGGCTACAAAGTTGTGCCTAAGATATCTATATATGAGCAAACCAAAGAAAATGCACGACAAATTTCACAAACAACTGGAGACATTTGCCCGAGGGACACAACCAGAGGCGGACACGGACCAAGAGGAGGCGGACGACAGATGGTCAGAGTGCTTTTAAAAACTGAACTTACTTAATAGCGATATTCCTCATGAAGATTTTTTATATACCTTACATATCGATCAGAGACATCAACAACGGACATGTAAAATTAAGGATGAAAAGTGTGCAAAGAAGCAGAGAAAGCGAGGTGCATGCTGGGAATGTACACAGAGAGACTAAACGAGCAACACATGGAATCGGACAATAATACGCATTTCCAATGAATATTCTAAATTCCTCTTGATATGCANTTTTTGTTGTCAAGTCGCTCTTCCCCTCCAACCCAGCTTAAATATACGCTCCAAGCCTGGTGGTGTTTCATTCAGACGCTGTCTTTCCGACAGACCTGTTCTTCACCTGAGGATGGCTGCTTGCGTTGTGACCGAAACGTCGTGATAATTATTTTATTATTTTTATTTTTATTATTTATATTTCCCTTCTACGTGACTTTACCGAAAGAACCAAGAAGAAAAAATATAATATGCTGGTTAAAAACATGTTATTGACATTTTCGTTGACTCTTTGACAGATAGCAGCCCTCAATCAAAAGGCTACAAATTGAAATCCTGTCCGTTGGTGGAATAGCCCATTGGCAGGGATGACGGCTGGCGATTGAGACAAAAGACAAAGGAGGGTGAGCTTGGGGGGTCATGAGGTCAATGCGCGTGCAGCAGCTAGACCGACTGTTACATCGGGAGACCTTGAAAAATGGCGACTGCATAGGGAAGTATTCATGCAGGGGTGGATAGTTCATGGCTGATGATGATGAGAGTTGGAGTTGCCATGGTGTGATTGTTCACTGGCGCACTCTGTCTCAGTCATACAGAGACCCATGCCCTGAGGTTGACGAAAATGCAAATGAGCCGTCAGATATTGGGGACTCGCTGTGGGCAGTATTGTGAGGACTTAATTGCAGGCTGATTTATTTGTGTGCTTTTTAAACCCAAGCAATAAGCATTCATAATCGGTCACATTCGATTTTGGATTGGGAAGCTCAGCCGTAAATTCGGCTTTGATCCGGCTCCGATGGATTCGTCCCATTCCTGACGTGACGCAATTTCGGCGTCGGTCTCAGTCGGAAGAAGTGCGACCTGCGTGCATGAGGAGTTTACCTGACTCGGAGGGTCTCCAGTCTCCACAAAGAGCGGGCATGGCTGCACACAGCCCCGCCTTCGTAATGCACCGAACTGCACACCCCACACACACGCGCACGCGCGCACACGACATCCCCATTTAACCCATTTAAGCATGCACTCTGGACCAATGGTATCCATGCACGGGCTGCGGGACAGATTTCGTGCAGGGGAAACATTAGAATGTGATCAGGGAACATCAGTGCCGCATCGGATCGACAGAACACGAATACACAACGTGAGACAAATGCCTAACACTGTGAAAACTCGAGCTGGGTATGTGTGATCTCTCTGTATATCATGTGTTCTGTATTTTGGTTTCTTCCCATGGAAGGCGGAGGGTCGGCGCAGGGGATNGGGGGGGGGGCAGTGGTAGGGCCAACAAAAAGTTGAGAGCCACTGCTCTAGAAGGATAGGAAAAATGTTGTATGTCAGCATCCATTAAGGGCAGTCTTACAATGCTGATTGTTGCCCATGCAAGGTTCCGATACCAATGAATCCACGGGTGGTGTGGATCGACGGGAATTATATCTTGTTGGGATCACAGCTCTGTGAGCTAATCAATATTCTTCCACTTTCCACCATGTGAAAATGCAAAGCCAATCTGCCTTTTAGCCAAGCGCTTTTTAGGAAGTGGCCATGAAGGTTACCGTGGCTGCTAATAAGGTGCTGTTGCCGGGATTGTGTCCGACATCCTTTGCATCATCAGGCTTGATCTTCACACGCGATAATGAATATGCCACCACTTGGGTGCTGTGATGTCTCATTCAGGAACCAAACCGAGGTTGCCACGATCATACATGATGTGCGTGAATCATTGTAGTACGCGTACCGTTGTTCTCAACCACACACAGATAAAGATCCCCATATAGCCCTAACAGACTGTTGGGGCAAGTGCTGTGAGCGAGCACCTATTAAGGTCATCGCATCGCATGAAGAGGGTGGTGTTATCAACACCACGCTTGGGCGACCTTCATCTGCCCGGTGTTGACGTTTACTAACCACACCAGGCTCTTATCCAAGCTGAGACGAGTGGAGGCCCGAAGCGTTCGGAATATCACTTGCCTCCAACCTGGAAGGAATCAAACTTAATCTCGCAGGGTTCTCGTGAGCACAAGTGCACCAACCACTTGGGCCCCACCACTCCCCACCAACAACAACAACAACCGCCATTCGCCACTGAGTGGCGGTGACGTCTCCACGGCACTCGTGCCAGGCTATGTGCACATTAAGACCACTTGAAGTGTCGAACGCCCGCTGGCAGGAGGTCACGGGACGGACCCAGGTGCCACGGGTCGACTTTCCGAGATGACTGGCCGATGCACCACCTCTGCCAACCCCCAAAACACAACACAACACGCACGCGCATGCACACACACGGACACACCGGGCACGCAAATAAGCCCCTCCAGGCGCGAACTCGATGGGCTCGTAAAAGTTTCAGCAGCGCTACGCCTTGACGCGCGTTTCAGGGCGCTCGTGAAAAGCGGGGCCTGCAAATGTCAGCGGCGGCACGATCGCGTGTTTTACAACTCGATACTGTACAGGGCAACGCGACACCGCCGCTTCCAGAGGCGGCGGTGCCCTCACAACTCGCTGCGCAAACCCCCCCCCACCCCCGCAGCTTCACATTCGTCACCGGACGCAACGTTCATGGTTATTATCCGCGGTTATCCGTCGCTCGCTCCAGCCGGCGACCGCCGTGGCGAGGAGTTGAACGATTGACCGCCAGGGAGGTGTTTGAGAACATTGATCGGAATCAGAATTATTTGTACTGCAGGAGGAATCCGACGAGCTATGAAGCTCTTTTTCACAGATGTCCAGTAGGGTCACGGGTCAGAACGTTGCAACAACAAAAACCACAAAAACACGACAGCGGTGCAAAGTACAAGAGGACCAAACAAATGAAACTAAACCATCCCCATCCTAGAAGGAAAAGCCACTGAGGTATTAACTTATTTGTCAGAAGCGACCTGGCCACAAATGATAGCTCAATAAAGGGGCTTATCATTTGGACATTTATAGCAGCTAAATAATCTAAATCTCAACGCATGTTTCTAAATGTGGAGGGAATAAAAAAAAATCTTCTGCTGCAATATTTTTTTAAATCACCAATTGTAGACAATAATTGACAAACAGATGACAAGCTTTTGACTTGCACGTTAGCACGGTCACAAACTGTACGCGACTGCTATTAAAATAAAATAAAGACATCCCTCACAATTATTCGCATTCCAGACTACTGAATATGGACAGGTGGTGTTATTATCACTCTGATGTCACTCTATGTCATTCAATGAGCAATGTGCTTATGTTTTTTATTCCAGTATGTAAAAGAGACTGGTTTAATCATCCCTTCATGATCAACAGTTGGTTATCCTACGGAAACGCTGGCTCCGGTCACATGAATATGGTTATGCTACGGAAACGCTGGCTCTGGCCGCAGGAAATTGAAATTCCCAACCACTGGCTCGCGACCTCCGATGGTTGATGAGTGATGACACTGCTGATTTGAGCTGAGAGGCACCGATTCATTTGTGTTGTTATTATTATTCTTAGGCTGTAGCCCTTTGATAATGGTTACATGACCCGCATGACAGGAATATTTTGAATGACGATTCACTCCTAACCCTTAAATGGTCTTTGTTTTTCTTGAACCCCCCAAGACATTTTCAGCTGACGAGGGAGGGCGGCGTTTCTGACTCACAATCAGCCAAGGTTTTTGGGGGCATTTTCAGGACGCAGTTACACCCCATCCCACGTACAACATTTCGTTAAAATTAAATTGCGCTTACAACACCGTTTATCAAACAGCAGTTAAAACGGGCGCCACAGCCTGCAGTGTGGCTAATTGCTCAAACGTGGGGCCTAATAAAAAATGTTGCAATTATGCAAAGCACAGCTTAATCATCACGAAGGCAATAAAGTCACAGCATTTGTAAGTGCAATATTTAAGACGTGCAAAAGTGTCTTCATGCGCACATTGGTTGGCACTCACCTGTTGGTAACTGCAAGTTATATGTGGAAATTCCACATTTCTATGGTAGAGGCAAGTCTCGCCGTTGGAGAACCACTTCAGTTAAAATATTATTCATTATACTGACCTTGGAAGAACAATGATGGTCTGTGTCGACCCATGACCAAGACTTCGAATTTCAGCAAATTTGGTTGCATACAAGCACACTGAGGACAGTTTCTTCAGCCAGTGGTCCATCAGCAGGGCCAGGCTTGCTCAACTGATGGCAGTGAAATTCCAGATGTTCATAGCGAAGGAGCTTCTCTCCTAAATATGGATCTTAGTTCGGCGTGAAACTATATAATACATAAGACAATGATTTATGGTTATGAACTATATACTACCATCTGTCAATCGTAAGAATAACACTGGTCAACACACTTTTTCTGGCATAAGGTATTCCAACGGTTTTAATGTAATTTTGGGGTGCTGATTCCAAATCTGGCATCAGTTTTTGTCTATCACATCAGGTTTTTGTGATATCAAATATTGCATTTTCAATAAAACTGCAGAAGAAAAATATTAAATAAATGTGGATATCTACACAAAACGATATGATAAACACACTATCCTAAAATACAGCACCATATTTTAACACTAAAGCAGTCACTGACTCGCAACAACTTGCAATTATAAGTGACAGAGTTAATTTCGGGTAAAATCAATGAAAATGGGTATGCCGATAGAATAAAAATAAATGTGATAGAGCAAATCTGAGATCAGATTTGGAATCAGCACCCTGAAATTAGTCTAAAACAGCTGCAAAAGTCCAGGCCAGAAAAAAAAAATTTGTTGACCAGTGTAATTTACTTATTTAGCTATGAGAGCCACACTCAGTCGCAGGACACATTTTCAGCAGGGTCCTGCATTGGGTTTTTATTTTTACGATGTTTTAGCCAATTGATGATTTGTTTCTACAAGTGGGAGGAAACCAGAGCACCCGGAAAACCCCACACGTGCAATAGAGCAACACTCTATCCCCGTACAGATGGAGACATATGGTGATTTGTTTACTTACTGTACTGCCTTCATCTGACGAGCTAGGCTATGAAACATCGATGTCCATTGGAAAGGCAGTTTCACAGCATTTGTGCAATCCACCGACCCTCACTGCCTCCAGTGCTAAATTACAGGTGTGCAAAGCCACAACCGCCCAGCTTACTTATATAGTTCTTACTGCAAATGACATCAAACACAGCTGTGTGCCAGTAACTGATAATCCCATACGCAAAACATTAATATACAAAATCCTCCAGCGTTACCAGATGGAACCTAAAGGGACAGCCACTTAATAAAAAAACATTTCCATCGCTTTTAATTAATACCTGCTAAAACAAGAGCAAAGTGTTTACAAGCTTCTTCAGTCCACAAAAAAATTAAAAGGGGATTATAAATTAAATGCAGCGACAGAAACCGTGGCGCCAGCCTCCCGTGCCAGCCCCACCCCGCTTGGCCGGCCTGCGTTCGTGACGAGTGCAGAGCGCCATCTATAAACAGCGGCAAAGGCCAAGTGGGGTCTTCTGCTGGCCAGACCCATGCCTCGCTGGTGGCCGAGCAATGGGGTTGCGTGTGTGGTCGCAATGCCAGCTGCTGGCGTGGCTCCGAGGCACAACTGCTGGGTCGTCCCCACACCCATCCTCGCACGGATTGCCCCCGTCCACTCCCGAGTGACCCGCTCATCGGTTTCCCATCTCCCACCCCTTCCATTTCACAGTCTCCCACCCAGCAACTCCAATTCATCCACCGATGCTATCCCTACCTCCAAAGATCACGGTTGGCTGTGTACGATGTGAAAGAAGTTCAACATACGTACATACTACCTCTCACTCTTTTCCTTCCTCATCAACCACCCGTCCCACTCCTTATCGCCCGCTGACCTTCTCCAAATCTCTCACCCATTGCCTTCCGCTCGTTCTCATCGCCCAGCCATTCCACCTCCGCCATAAATGCCTCAGTGCATCACCCTCTCCCANCCCCCCCCCCCAGAGAATGACATTCGTGGCATGTGACAAACTGGCATCTTTACAAGCAGCTGTCATTCAGCTAGCTCACCTCCAGAGCAAAGAAGGGCATGTGACTCATGACAGCAGAGGGGGATAACCACCAGTTGCAAGGTGTGAGTGGTGCACACTCTGACTCACTCATGTGTGCCTCGTGTTGTGGCACGTGGCAAGCAGTGAATGCACACAACGGGCAGTTGTTAGGTGGCCGAGAGGTCCTTTGGGTGGTTCTCAAGAGGTCCTCGCAGATTGTCCAGGCAGAGCCACATGTGTCATGACTACCGAGCTTGTCAATAATTCCATCACTCAAACTTCCGAAGTCTCCCTGTTGAAAGGAGAGTCTCTTGTAAGGACAACCACTGCTCACTTCCCACAAAATATCCCTATTTTATCAACCACACAGGGATAGGTGTGATTGCACACGTAGGCCTTCTGAATAGGAAGCGCAAACTCTCGACAAGTAGTGGCCAAGCCCGACGCCTATTTCCATGATCTATTTCAGTGCCCCTTCGGTACGTATCTCAGATCACCATCGGCTGGCGGGGCTCATTTAGCTAAAAACAGGCGAGCCATCAGAGACGCACCCAGCGAGCTGCCGATGACAGCGCTCGGTGCATCGGCAGCTTCGTGTGGCACGGATCAGATATTCCCCTGGCCCAGACGTGGGGCTCCAATGTTTGCCCACATCGTCCCAGTGCAGCCCATGTAAAGGATGGCGTTCGTGAAAACTTATCGGAGGCCTGAGACCATTTTTTTTAATACATATAAACCAAAGCACCCGTCACGCCGTTAACGCTAACGTCCTATCTCAGCTATGTTAATTAAGTCAGAATCCAACTCGCCGGGTCATTAATCTCTGATGACAGCAACGTGGTGGCTTCCTTTAGTGTGAGCCTCCGTGTCTGCAGTCACGCCCTCTGTACGTTATTAGTGCGCCTGCAGCCCGATTTGTTGTTTGAAACTGATACAGGGGGTGGCTATTTTTTCAGATTTTTTTGGAGCGGCTGTCCCAGCAATCTCCCAGCTCACTGGTAAGCCCCTAATGACAGAAAAGGGTCGCAACCAAACCAGCCAAAAGGTAATCACCGCGCGGCGGTCACATGATGCTGAGGATGCCACCCGATGCTCGCGCCCGCTCCCCCTCCCCCTCCTCCCACAGAACCTCATGCCACCCCTGGAAGGCCCACTCCACCTTGCCTTTGATCCCCTAACGTCGCGGTGTCACTGACGGGTGGCAGCAAGCGACGCAAGCAAGCCAGCACTGTGCATGCGGACCTACAGCACACATTCGTGAAGGATGTCTCTGTAGTGAGCGGAACTGAATGTAGGCTTTTATCTTCTTGATTCTTTCGGTAAAGCCACGTAAGAAGGGAAGTAATAAAATAATATTATTTTATTATTTCCTTCTACCGAAAGAACCAAGAAGATGAATCCCTGCAGTCACGAAAGCTTTAAATCGAAATTGAATGTAGGCTGTGGTGGATTTTCTTGTTAGTGTTAATTCCAAAACTGTGTGAGTTTCCAGAGGAAATGGACCAACATCACAAAGCAAGATCCTCATCTAAAGGGAGACTTGAGACTCAAGTGATTATTTTTTTCGACAAATACATGATATATTTATATTATATAACACGTAATTTTTATTACAAGAGTGGACCGTTATTGTGTCTATTTATGAAACAAAAACTCTATCATCAATACTCTTTGGGACTTTACCGAAAGACCCAAAGAGTATGAATTCCTGAAGTCACGAAAGCTTTAAGTCAAGATTTCTATCATCAATGTTTTGGATAAATCCATATTACCCATGCAATTTGTGGTTTTCAAAAAAATGCCATGGCAATTATATTACATGACATCATCATTTCATAGTTCATTTAACTAATTGTAATGAATTGTAATCAATTAATGTGTTATAAGTGGTATAGATTGAAACGTGCCAATGATTAGAAGACTCGTGCTCGAGTGAACCACAAGTTGAAGAACTGTTAAATAACCTCCATTCGGACTGGAAGCACAGCACAGCACAACAACAAAAAACGACGCAACACAAATCCGCAATCACAATGTCACGGGAAACTCACAATCGTCACACCTCGCGTCGTGAAAAATGACATCGCGGCAAGTCGAGCGCTAGCGACGTGCGAGTTTTACAATCGGGGCACCTTCAATCCAAGGGGTTGCCAGCACACCACGGCGTCCTCAACGCGGGTCCCCGTGTTACATCGCGACGAGGTAATTGCTATATTCCTCTCTGGGGACTGACGTCCGTGACTTCCGCTATCAGCAAATAGACGGCCCTTGTGAAAGGATTCCTAATTTCTCTGAAAACCGCGCGTTACTCAAGCCTCGAGCGACTGCCACCAAGGGATCTTAAGGCTGCGTTCTTGAATGCGATGTTATCCAAATCGCATTCTGGTTTGTTTTCGCTTAACTGCGTTTTTCAAAAATTTTACGTCAAATAACGAATTCGCGCTTCGACGTTATTTTATGTTTCTTTTAGAAAAGGGCAGTGTTTGTGTCTTCTGGTGACATCCCTGGATCTTATTCCTCTTCTTCATCATCTACACAACGGTTTTATTCCTGGGATATTTTTTTAAAGATTCTCTCTCCACAATGTGTTATTTTCTAGATCTCTCCTTAACAACTAACGTTTGTGAATGGCCGATCATTTGACCTCATTTTAAAGCCCACTTGGGATGCACAGTATAAAAAGAGAAAAAGCTCCCAGAGTAGATATCACTGTGGACATTAGCGAAGAAATAGAACCACTTGTTTGCACACATTATTCAGGCGACCAATTTAGTAAATGCTTACACAGAAATGAACCTCACTCGTAGAATGATGCCTCAATCATTATTCTATTCAAAGAGGATGATGAACTACAAGAATTAGAAATTGTTTACACAATTATGGAATATTTAGAGGCCAACCAAGCACACGAACAAACCAGGGTTTAGGAAAGGTTTCTCTACCATCGGCCAAATACAACTTTTCAATGGATTCTGGAAAAGTCTAATAAACATNAAAAAACGATTATGCTTCACCTCAATGGTGAACAAAGAGGAATGTGAGTTGGTGGAAATGGTGCAGTCATCATCCCTCGCTACCAAGATCAAATACAAATGTGCCATATAAAAAATTACGCAAATTGACCAGCTACACTGAGGTTGCGTGAAGAAAGTAACAAGATAATATTATTACTACAGTCAAAGATACATGGCAGAGTGTGAGACACACTCTGGCCAAAGTTATTCACAGCACATGTTTGTTTTACTAAATGCCGACAACACTGAGGCCATATTCATTGGCTCCCCTCTGCAGTTATCTAAAACCAGTTCGCCACATTTATTGATAGATGGTCACAATGTCTGCCCAACATTGGAGTTAGAAATCTTGGTGTTTGATTCGACCAGTCTTTGAGGCGCATGTATCGTTGGTGTTAGAACTCCGTTCTTCCACCTTAGAAATATTGCCACGCTGCGCCCCTTTATCCCGCCTATTGACTTAGAGATACTGGCCCGTGCTTTTCGTGCGTTCTCCCGACTCAATTACTGCAGCGCAACACCATTATGGGATTCCAAGTGAGGTGCTGGCTTCACTTCAGCTCGTTCAGAATGCAGCTGTAGAGTACTTACGCCGACACCATTGCGCAAGCACATCTCACACCTGTTCTCTTGTCCACGACCCTGGCTACCAGCCAAGCTTCCAGTGGGCCGTATGATCCTGCTGCTGAGCTACAAGGCTTTTTATGGGTTGGTCCTACAATATTTGTAAGGAACTGCTCCCATTATATTCTCCAACGAGGTCCCCGAGTTTGAGATCGTTGGATTGCCATCTTCTAGAGCAGCACCCGGCCTATGGAACGCTTTGCCTTTGGTAAATAGGGCAATTAGAGTCACGAGGGCATGAAAACTCACCTCTCTAAATTGGCCTTCACGCCCTAGTTGTGCCCCATTCGCCCTGGTGGTGCATTGGGATCGATGGATGAAATGCGCCTTACAAACTGCAATCGTTATTACGAGCAAAAAATAATGACATGGGCTTGTACAGAACACGTTACGAGAAGGGATGATGGTTGTGTTCAAGGCGAATAACTTAGCTGGGAATATTAAGAAGGTAACACACCAGATAGGGCAACTGTGCAGATGTAGTGATGAGTTCACATCGTGTGCTGGATTTTTGCATTGTATAACTGCAATGGATGGAGATGGCCTGGGTTGGCAATGATCCTTCAAAGGATAGATCATGGCGAATTATGATAATATACGTTTACAATTTTTTAAAATAAATTTTAAGGCCATGTTATTTATAAATCTGAACATTTTAAAAGTTATTAGTATTATTCATTCTAATTACTTTTGTGATATGGACACATCGGAATTAAATAAAAAGAGCAGGTCTCTCCATAGATTGTACAAACGGTAAACTTTCAGCAGCATGCACATGAAGTAAGTGGATGGTGATTTATCGTCACCATCTGCAGGCTATTGCTATTTTCTCATTTTATAATCAAGTTGCACACACTGCATGTGAAGCTGTGCAATGTACATTTGGCTGCATGCGTGCAATGTTGAACTATAATGTTCAGCTGAGCCATGCAGATTTGAAGATGCCTAATCTCAACACAGCGCACTCCCTTCCCCCCACTCCCTGCCTTATGCCCCCACTCTGCCTCTCACTGGTACATCCATAAAAAATAGTTCTCCACCGTTCCAAGGACATGTGGTTCTTCCTCGAGCTCCACTCATCGCTCTCTTTAAGTCTCTCGCGCACAGCAACAAGAGAGCGCCGGCCCTTTCTGCCCCGAGCACAAAGGCCGTCCAATGGTCAAATGCGTCTCGCCAACATTGCGGTAGCATCCCCACGCGAGGACGGCGAGGGGCAATACAGCGTTCCGCCCTTCTTGCGCATCGGATCCCAGTCACGGGAGCAAATGTCCCACGCGGTGTGACGCACGGCAGCGAGATTACCGTCACGGATATCGAAGCCCGTTATTAAATGCCGGTCGCACCTTCACGCTGCGGAAGATTATTCGCGCCCATCGCCTCCCTCTCCCCTCGCCCGTACCTATTTGTGCCACTCAAAGCAGATGAGACACCGGCTGCATTAATATTTGACGTTAACGTCACCGGCGTGGGGCAAACAGTTGGACGAGCGGCCATGCGCTCTGCTGCTGTCAAAGCGACCGACTCGGGTCGCAGAGGAAGTTGAATTTCCAACAATATAAAAATCAGGCTCTGTAGCCTAAAAGGGCATCCTGCAGGTCACCTCAACCTGCATATGTGTCCCCAACGAGAGCAATATGGAATGGGTGGCTTTTTTTTTTTAAGTAAGACAACCTAAAGACAAATGGGTGTTATTGAGCAGTTGCTTACTGAGCTTGTGTGTCCTAGGCTGTCCAACAGGAGCGTTAATACTTATTTAAATCAGTTTGTATTGTCAGTTGTGATTTTCAGGGGTGTCAACAAACTGCTCTGTATGTATGTTGAACTTCTTTAGCGCCGTACATAGCTAACTGCGCTCATCAGAGGTGCTCTGCCGTGAAGGCATCATCAGCCATGATCTATCCACAACTGGATGAAGGGCTCTTGAAGCCATCACCATCTCTCAACAATTCATCTAGTCCCTGCACACAAGCTAACGTCATTGCTCCATCTCCGCAGTGAACTTCCTTTCTCTGGAGCATTCCTTCCTTTGCCAATCTGTGGTTAGTCATGACCACCGGCCATTATCCCTTCTAGTGACGTAATCCCCTCTCGGGGCGTCGTGGTAGCGAGATGTTGTCTCTCTCGCCTGATATGCAGGAGGTCATGGGTTCGGTCCTGACCCCCACGACAGTACATCTGGAATTTGCATATTCTCCCCATGTTAGGTGGATTTGTCTCCGGGTCCTCCGGGTTTTCCCTCCACACTTATAAGCATGCGTCCAGATTGCTTGCCTGCTATAAAGTTCCACGTGATAAGCCACTTTGTTGAGCGAGGTCGCTTCTACAATAAAACCAGTTTAGTTAAGACTTGACCGAGCCCACTTACATTTCCTAATAGTCAACATGTTCTGTCCGATTTGCGTTTGTTCTCCGATACATTGTTACTCCTTCTGTCTCTCCGTGCAATACCAAGAGTGATGTTGCTCGGGTGCAGCCCTTTATAAGTGCATTATTAATACTGCGCATACATGTGATGTCTAACAAGTACACGAGTGGCGTTCACTTGAATGTCAGTGACACCACGTTTCCTATGACGATTTTACAAATCACTATGAGACCTCCTTTACCAGTGGCAAAATATAGTAGTAAGTTTTTACCCTTTAAACTGGTACAAAACTGACACCTTTACAAATATATAACCTACTACTAGATTTTACTAATTTTCACTGATCACGCAGCCGCACAGAGGGCAATACTGTATGTGCAGCTGCAAGACAAACCCACAAGCTCAATATGTGCCTCAACACAAACCTTAACAGGAACCCACGACCCCAAATACAAACCCACAAATGTCAGCCCACAGCCAGAGCATGGAGCCACGGGCAGCTAAGAGCCTGGGTTTCTCATCTGTAGCAAATTGATCGTCTTCGACCATCCTCCAATGGCTGCACATTCGAAAGAATGTGGATTTACACTGAATGCGGTCTATTTCAACAGGGTTAGCTACGTCTAGAAACATATAAATAGTACAAGATATATGCCAAACCATCTACGTACAGCGTGAGAGGGCAATCGTGTGCTCGTGGTGAGAGTCATTTGAAAGCATGTTGCAGTTATGCGGCCTTGTCACTCAAAGACCATTCCCGAATGTGGAACTGCTCGTATTCTGTGTATAGGCAACAGAAACGGGCCCTTTCTTCACCCAATGCCTGAACTGGTCACTGGCCAAAGGATTCCGATAAATAGCGAAAAGAGAGACGCGTGCGTTGCCTGTGGCCGCTCGATCGCATGCGGAGAAGCGCGAGGTCACATGAGCGGGGTCACATGAGCGGGGTCAAATGAGCGGGGTCACATGAGCGGGGTCACATGAGCGGGTTACGGGTCACATGAGCGGGGTCACATGAGCGGGGTCACATGAGCGGGGTCACATGAGCGGGGTTACTGAACGGAGGGCCAAGGTGTGTGGGGTGCCCGCTCCCCTTCCCCCGCCCCACTTCTGTGCAGTCGTTCCGGCCGAGCCGGGGCAAAGATGGATAGATAAGAATTGCCAACGGGTCATTTGGAACAAAATAGTCATCGATCCCCACGTTCAAATCAGTAGTGGGCAATGTTCATCCATGTTGGCTCAGAGCCAGCCGATTTCTTATTTGAGCACGAAGACACTTTGCCTTGCTGTTATAGCCACAGGGCAAGGTTATTATCGCTAAAATCCCAATCACATTTTCATATCAAAGCGAAACAACAAAAGCATTTCATTTAACAACAGCACTCCGGGTTGTATCAACTCCTTGGCCCACTACGCAGCCAGAGCAAAACAACAAATAGATGTTGACCAAAACTAAACTTAAGCAATTAGCATGCGGAGAAAATAAGGATTCCACCTCTAGCCCTTCAACCGCTGTCCTCTTGCCAAACTCAACGCTGTATATGCTGTACTTTATGCAGCAGCGCAATATTCATTTAGCCTCACGATATTTTTAACTGAACCCCCACAGGATAAACACAGTGCCAATAAATAATTATGGCACCAGCGCTCCCAGGCATGTAAGTGAGATGCACAGAATTCGTAAGGGTTAATGTGGGTCACATTTATTGCCAGACGTTATTGTAATTTTCGCACACCAGGTGCGATGCGTTTCATAGATCTGCAAAAACACGAAGCAGAGACATGCGCCTAATACTTGCAGACATGCGATGGGAATGGGGGCAGACACGTAACCTTTGCTGCTATTCTGAAATTTAAAACTGGATTCTTTAGCGGCATGTCTAGCAAATGCAACTGTAGATGTCACTGGGAAGATTTGTGGTCATGTTTGAGTGTATATTTTAAAAACATGGCACTCTTCCAAAGACTCCCAAGCCCGCAGCCTACTCTGTCGACAATTATTTAGCGCAACATAAAAAACAACATAAATAAAGCAACGAAGGCCCTGACTAATCATTATAATGGGTCTATGTGCGTGCAGTGAGATGTCTTCAAAGAACAACCTCAATGCTTCTGACTTCTGAGCTTCTCTTCCGGCATCCACTTCACCAACCGGCACTGACCAGTGCGGTGAAGTATGGTCAATCAACAAACATGGTGGACACGGTGTGGGGAGGGCCATCATCCTGCAGCAGATTGATGAAGGGCTGTACATTAGAATGCCTTCTCTCAGATACTTACGGCTTTGGGGCTAGTTACAGCATCTCTAATTTATTCATTTGCCTGGAAAACTATAAAAAATCAACAGCGGCGTCCAAAATTCCGCAAACATTGAACTTCTTTCACACCGTATGTAACCAACCACGATAATCGGAGGCACACCGCACGGCACAGTTTACCACCTGCATTCTCTGCGCGCATGCGTTCACCAGTCGCAGCTCTCTTTTCATTCGCCACACGACTCGGCTCCCCACAAACCGCAACCGCAGAGCAGGCCATGCCACCCGCAGATTGTTGCATTGCCGCCCTCTCGCACCGGGAATGACAACACGGGGGGGAAGGGGAGGCGGTCATCCCGTGCGGCGCGCACAGAGTGCCACATCGCTGAGCGCACCGCCCAGGGGGTGAAGTTTCTGATGCAGCGCCGCATTACGGACGCGCCACGGCTCTCTCTATCTCTCTCTCCCCCGGCCGTCCACCTCGTTTGTCATGCCGGGCAAAAATCAATGAAGCTCACAGCCAAGGGTGACTTTCGCTTTTACCCTCCGGATGGGTCACGTGCCATTTGATCGAGCCAGCTCTCTTAAGAATTGTGTATTTATGTATGTGTGTGTTTGTTGTGCTGGGTGCGTGTGGCACGTAGCTGTAACCCAGAACTGTGGTGGTCAGGAGGTCCGGAGGATTGTGCACAATGCATTGTTTGTGATCCACCGACCGGTAGAACTACCAACAGACCTGTATGAGGTAGTACAGCAAATATCTTCTTGGTTCTTTCGGTAAAGTCACGTAGAAGGGAAGTAATAAATAATAAAAATAAAACATAATAAAATAATCTCACGACGTTTCGGCCACAACGCAAGCAGCCGTCCTCAGGTGAAGAATGAAACACCACCAAGCTTGGAGCGTATATTTAAGCTGGGTTGGCCGAAACGTCATGAGAATTATTTANTGTTTTTTTTTATTTTATTATTTTATTACTTCCCTTCTACGTGACTTTACCAAAAGAACCAAGAAGATGACTGCAACGTTAAATGAAATACAGCAAATTGTTTTTGATCTATCTGCGTCGATTTTGCACCACCGTTCCCTCTCAGATGGGAGGGTTTTCTACAGGTGCTCCAGATTCCTCTGACACAACGAGCCGTTCCTCGAGAGTTGAGCAATCACATCCAGCATGAACCTCTGACACAAAGTGCTTGGAAACTCGGCGAAGCTTTCTGCTGTTGACCCTCTCATCACATGCACGAGTTCAAATCCCAACCGGGAGTCGGCTATGACCCATCGTTCCTCACGGGTCGGACTATAATCCTACGATCCTACTTTGGTCCCTGTGATAGGAATGTGGAATTTTTTTTAGAGTGAAAGTCAAATTTGTACCACAGCCTCGTGCCCTGCAATGGAAATGAGCACCATTACACATTTGTTTGTTCTTGTTCCGCATTTGACACTTTAAAAAAGAAAAATGCTGTTTAAGGGAAGAAATAAGGAGCTCACTAATGTACAAATTAGTTTATAAGCAAACAAAAAACACAATCCAAAAGCATCTGCAATGTCAATGCTTGGGCCAACGTGTGCGTGTTTCTGATAGCAGGGTTTGCACTGGAGGAACCATGGTGGCAATGAATCAAATTACTGTTCCAGATTCACCCTTTTGGAGCAGAGAAACCACTTGCATTCCATTGCATCACAATACGTAATGTTTTATCGACAGGAAAATGTTTCGCCTCAATTGGTGTGCACCGAGGTTACGCAGAGACTTCGATCGATCACTCAAATGTATAGCACGTTTCTGAGGGTATCTTTCATAGGGCATCGCTGTACAGTACTGTGCTTTGTGCTGCATTGTGACGAAGCATCGGGCTCTGCATTGCGTCGCAATGTACGGCATTGGGAAGCCTAATTATTCGGGGGTGCTAAGCCCAGCGGTGGTGAAAGTGTGTCAAGTCGGCCCCAGGCAGTGCGAGCCGTCGGGTTAAAAGGTCGTCATTCCAATTACTTCAGCTCAGCAGTGCAAATACAGTCGAGTCAAAATATTCTCCTTTAAATTTAGCTCCGGCTTCCTGGCTGACAAAGCCAAAATTATGGGGTTTTGTCAAGCACTGCATTAAGCTTCGCTGAACCCTCGAAGGTGGCAGTGGTCAGAGTGGGGCTAATGAAGGCACATTCTACCTGCTAGGAACTTGGCAAATGCACTGAGCAGTACCCGTCAAAGCCAAGCAAGGGTCATAGCTTAGGGCGGCCAGGTCAGATATCGTGCAGGAAAGTTTAGCGCTTTCCCTAATCTGCAGCGCGAGCTTTNCCCCCCCCCCCATGCAATATTAAGTTGGTACGATTCAGAATAAAAAATGAGAATGAGATTTAGATGTATATTTTTTCTAGATTTGAAGCTTTCATGACTGAAAGGATTCATACTCTTAGTTCTTTCGGTAAAGTCACGTGGAAGGGAAATAATAAAATAATAAAAATAAAACTATTAAATTCTCACGACGTTTCGATTGCAACATAAGTGATCATAATCAGGTGATGATGATTGCTTGTGTTGCAATCGAAACGTCGNAATAATTGTATTTTTAAATTTTTATAATTTATTATTTCCCTTCTACGTGACTTTACGAAAGAACCAAGAATATGAATCCCTGCAGTCACGAAAGCTTTAAAACGAGATTTAGATGCTTTATATTAAAATGCTTTCATATTTAATATTACGAGACAGATGACTTATATTACGATTGCTTTCATATTTAATATTACAAGACATCGTGAGAAGTGAAAGCACATTTTTTACACGCTAAGAATAATGATTAGTATTACTTTCAAATTTGATTTAATTCACTGCTGGATGAAGCCCTCCTCACACGGTATCAGTTGCGGGTGTTGTTTGACCATACTTCACTCTGATTGTCAGTGAGAGATGCGAAGGGGAGGGGAGGCTTAGGACGGACTCAGATTTTCACTTGCCACGATGGTAGCTATGAGCGGGAATCAAACTCGGCTCAACAGATTCGCGGCGGAGTGCGCTATTGTAACAGGCGTACAGTACAATAATGACATTCAAAGTCAGAAGTGAAAATAGAACTTTCCAATAAACTGCAACAAAAGGCGAGTTTGAAAACGCTGCGGATTACGTGCAAAAGTTTCTGCCGATGTAAATTGCAGTCAAAATGAGAATGTGGATACAAAAAAAAGCCATTGCTTTCATGTGCCACTCAGAAACAGGTCACTCAAATTCAAAAGCGGTAATCTGTCCTGAAAAAGTCAAGATCCCTTCCAAACTGCTGCAAGCCAGACGCTTCAATAGTGCACGGTGCCATGTAACGCGCAGTGCCAGATGAACCCGTATAAAACTGATACACAGCATTTGCTGAAAAAGCCTGCATTGTTGGGTCACGCACAGAGGTGCATGTGGCCAGGGGCAGTTAGCTGTAATGCTCTCGTAATTTCTTGTTCGTTCACTGTTATAGGTACGGCCAATAAAAATCTAGGTGAGTGCTTTAAATACAAATCACAGTTGCATGAAGTGTGGGGTCAAAACATCATCATCACCATCACCAAAGTCTATAAGTTTCCCATAGGAATGGAACACACAGAGCATCAGGCGCTAATATTAGGCTGAGTTGGTCCAAGTGAGGACGCAGCCCATTTGACAAGCCAGTTTACGTTTCAAGTTTCAAGTTTATTTTTTTAATTAGGTGAGAACTCAAGAAACAAGGATGAGTCTCATTTTCAACAGTGGCCCGAGTCACCAAAGTTGCCAAAGGAATATATATATTTTAAAGTATCAAGCCAATATAATTCAGTGTATGTGTGTTGTATACACGTTGCAGTGTGGGTGTTTATGTGAGCACGTGTGTTATGCACGCAGTGCATTATGTATGTGCGTGTTGCACATCACATCATCGTCTTTCTCACGAGTGAACACACACACACACTTAAATAAAATAAAAACAAAGACCCCCATGCACAAATACATATACACACAGATGTACTAAACACAAAGACAAATATCCCCGGATGGCCTGCATTCCATAATAGTTCACAGATCGACTGCCAATGCTATGCATGGTCAGGAATCAAATACAGGGGGCCTATATTGCAGATTATTGTTCTAAAAGCGACCTCACCACCCACCTTATAATATGTAAGCAGTAAACACATTCACACACTTAGGGATGCACTGTGTGGTAAGTCCAGGTATATATAGAAATCGTGCTCCCGTCTAAAAGAACAATGTCCGTATGTTCAGACGGTGGTCCAGGTTGCAGGTTTGGAAGGTCCAGGTATGATAGAAGTGTGTTCCTAACGGGATGTAATGCATCCGTTTTAAATATGCTTTTCCGACTCTGCATCATAAATAGTACGTACGGGTTTGTAGGCCACTGTGTGCCCTTTGAAACGATCCATCGTGCAGCCAGTACCCTTCGGAAACTTGTAAACTTTGGTGGTGACAGTTAAGCGATGCTACAGCCATGCGGGCCAAACACAACCCCGTAACTTTCTTAGCATGTGTGACTTCACGAACGTATACCCAATTTGTTTAAAGAGTATTTTTGAATGGGAAAGGGGTGGAGTGCTTGCGAAAAAGTGTGCGCGTACGTTGCATAAACATCGACAGTCTACAGCGAGAGGTCAGCGAGGCATCACACGACTGGGCAGTTTGGGAGTGGAGCACACGAAGAAATCGACGTGACCTACCTACCAGCCCAACCTCAAACACGACGCTTTACAAGCGTGCGCCATCACGCCCCGAGCAAGAACACAGCGTAGCGCAATGGGTAACCGACAATAGTTTTCGCATGACAATATGTTTCGTGATATTTGTGTGTACGTGTCAAGAAACTTGCAGCATTCCTGGGTGCACGCAGTGCCGTTTTGGCTGCATGCCCACTCCACCGAGTCCGACAAAAGTGTGCCCGAGTGACACAAATGGGGCGGCGAGTTGAGGCGAGCCGTGGTGACGGTGGCGTTTAACGTCCCTTTTAGCAACGCTGCGTCACTCGCAATGGAAGCATGGCCAGAGAAGGCAGCAACCCCGCCCCCCCCCCCGCCACCTTTCACATAGACAGTCCTCTTGCCCTCTAACCCTACGCTGTCAGTCCCCTTCAAGGAAGAGACAGGCAGGTGTGGAAGTTCACACAATCTCAACACCGAAAAAATCTTGAAGAGGATGCAATAATACACGCAGCTAGAATTAGTGCAAACGAAAGCGGACACGGAGGTTGTGATTATTGTATTCATAATGAGGGATTAACATTTAACACCAAAAATCCTAAAGGTGACTTTTACTCTGAGCCTCTGGTATTAACACAGAGCCAACACATGTTTTCGTGGTGCCTTGGTCTGGTTGCATAAGCCTCAGGCATTAACCATGAGCCGAAAGAATGCTAAAAATGCCCAAGTCTGACTCTCAGACCCTCCAAAATTAACCTAACATTTCTAAGTGTGCCTTTGTCTGCTCTCTGAACTTTGAGTATTAACACTGCATCCTAAGAAGTATTAGGGTGCATTACTGTAATGGTTATTTGATATGTTTATATTAATAATGAATGTAAGAATCTTAATGGTGACTTCGCTTGGTTAAATGGGCTTTGGGCATCAACATAGAATCCTAATGGTGATTCAGTCTGCCTCTCAGAGTGTCAAACATTAACCATGGACTTTAAGAACTCTAAAAGTGCTTTAAGGCTGGTTCTCTGAGTCTTGGTGCTCATACAGAATGAGCAACGCCCACGTTCACAATTCTTGGTAGTTGTTTGGGTCAATGGATATGTAATAGTATTCGGACCCACAGAGTGCATAATCCAGGCCTGAAATAGCACATTTTAAATCTCAAATCCATTTGACTGCTCCTTGTGCAGGATTGTGTGCTGTTGAATGGCGTTAAACACACGACATATATCGTCAATATAGCCTTCTAAACCATGCTATTAATAAGCAATGAATTATAAGCATACAGTTCACAAGAGGTTGGTTTAACAAGCACATATCCTGACCACCTTCCTCTTCGCACTAATGAAAATCACAGACACATCTCGGGCCTGTTAACCCCACAACTCCTGGGTCCGTCTCGTGACCTCGTGCCGACGATTTTTTCTGCCGCTCCACACAGACCTTGAAGTGCACCAGGCCTGGCGCAACTGCCATGGTAACTGCGATTTAGTGACCAATGGCAGCTAATGCCGCCGCCGCTGGCGTGCGATAATGAAGACTTCACGCAATCGGCCTACTGTGAGTCAGACCTTCGTTAAACCCCCAGGTCCCCCCCCCCCCCCGCCCGGGGTGCCGAATGTTGCATTCTCACCGTCGGTGCTCATCCCCTCGGTCGGCCGGAGGCACCGTCACGCACTCATCGTGGCCGTGGAATAACCTCAGCACGTCGCCTCCAATCAGGTAGCCTGCCCGCCAAGAAGACCAGGGCAAAGGGGAGCGGGCGGACACGAGCCGAGGTGAGCGCAAGAGATGTGTGTCCTCGCAAAACCTGCACTTGTCTTTGGAGTCCGCGAGCATTGGCATTAAGAGGCTGCCGCGGTGGAAGGTTATCACGCTGGACTTGAAGCCTAGAGACCTCCTGGCGTGGACATTGTGATCTCTCAGTCACGAAAACTTCAAATCTAGAATTAATCGTAGGGTCTATGATAACACGTGGGGAACATACCTTGGGCCATCTCACTCCCAGAGCACACAGGAGACACGTTCCACAGTGTCTGCTGGAAGGAGGCATCCACGTGGAGACTGCCGTTGGCGTGCGAGAGATGCTGCAGGAGATGGGACAAGCGCGTGATGAAGAGGGGCGGGTTAACAGGAGTATCTCCCCTGCGGACATCATTGACGGTCGCATCACATCATTGCCGCACACAAACACTGCTGTAGCATCTGGCCAGGCGGCACTGTGATCACAGTGCTCAACCCATAGCCAGTGTGTCAGGATGTCAATTCCCAATCAGATATCGATCTACCCATTATTGCCCCAAGGGCAATAAATTCTGTACATTTTATTGCTTTATGTACAGACGCCAATGTTTATCCTTTGGGAAGCCTGAGAATGAGGAATTTCCACTTTTGGCCCATGGCCACAACAGAGATGAATATCCCCAATGCTCTTGTGAGCATAGGACACTTTGATCAGTCATGCCATAATTCTTTGAGAACAATACACAAGACACAATATGTCAGATATGCCAGCCTCAACCTCGACACATGTGTGCGTAAAACAAGGTTCAATTATATAGAAAAATGTCTTAGTAATAAACTAAGGATGTTTAGCCTCCTTTATCTTTGAGCTGCAGCAAGAAACAATATATCACCATCACTCAGTAGCAGTCAGAGGGAGGTCAATAGTGTGGCCATCCTTTGCAGAGATTGGCTTAGACCATTGATGAAGATGAGCACTCATGTGAATGGAGAAACATGCCAGATTTTAGACTCAGCAGAACATCAACACCTATCAACAGACCCATACTGACACGTGATTCACCCCTCCACGGCCGCGCCATTTTTTTAACGCATGCGGGTTTAAATACTGTGCGTTGCCAAGAGACCATTACATTAAACAGAATCCATAGGGCAAACAATATCTAACTGTGATGTGCATTAATAAATAATTCCGCCCAAGCGAGGGAGCAATTGAATGATTGGGCAAATGCTTAGTGAGCAGAGGAAGGAGGCCACGGGAAACGTGACGCCACTCGGCGGAGGCGTGGAGGGAAAGACTAAATACATAAATACACCCAAGGGGGAGGAGAGGAGGATGAGAGTAAATAAATAATTCCACCCAAGCGAGGGGCAACTGAATGATTGGGCAAATGCTTGTGGGCAGAAGGAGGAGGCCACGTAAAACGTGACGGAGGAGAGGAAACTCGTACCAGGTATCTCTCCGAGGAGATGCTGACCAGGATGAGGTCATCTCCAACTCTGACCTTCTCGCCCTCGGAGCGCTGCTTGGACGCAGGGTGAATGGTCCACCAGCAAGCCTCGCCTGCACAGCAACATGAGCCCCTTACTTCAGAGCACCATCGATTATCCATTCGCGATTTTTTTACACACGCATCTCTTGTGTGTCAGTCTGAATTATGTGAGCGTGTGTGTGTGTGCCTTTGTCTTTGTTTGTGTATTTTGCTTTGCGTGCCCGAGTTACTGATTTTATTTCCAAAAATGTAACAAATAAAATTGAGAACATGGCCATCGCCAGAGCAACGTGGAACTTCCAGATGCAGCTCAACCGCGAATACTGTGACCTGGGCCAAACGGATAAGGTCCACAAAGTATTGTGTGCTTGGAACAACGTTCAGGTTTGTTGTAACAATGAAAACCCCGTGTGCAGTTAAGGAATCGCATGTCACCACTGTTATTAGTACTTATAAAAAAAGAAGCGGCTATGTTTTGCTTTCATATGCAAGTCTTTTTTACTGAAGTGATTTACTCTTATAATTTTACTTATTTTACATGATCCTGTTCGCACTGTTGTAATTATGTTATTAATTAAGTTACTAATGCGGTAATTGCCATTCTCTTCTCTATAATGCAAGCCTTATAATAATGCTTCCTTATCTCCATGGGTTCGTAAGGGTAAAAAAACCTTCAATCTTTATGCCAGTGATTATTCTAAATAATGCGAAATGTATTGGCTATACATATACATAGATACCAAAATTAAGAAAAGCCTCCAAAATCTCCCACAGATTTCCACATGCATCTAGCCACCGCTGCCCATGCAGCGATTGGAAAGAGGATTGTCACTGGCATGCCTTCTCGATACGACAGATTACAAATTCAGCGTCTCGCTGTACATCTGTAGGAGCCTGAGCAAAACCACGTGAGAAGATTCTTGCTACCGTGCAGGATTGTGCATTAATTACATGATTGTAAATACAAATGTGAACATGAGGCCTCCCTATGCTATGTCGCCTTATGTGGGTTTTTTGACCATGTTTCAGCACACCGATCATTGTGGTTCGACAGAGAGACTGGCTCAGGACCGGTTCAGATATGCCGAGCCATGGATGATAGTTGCGGCTGGGAAACGCACGAGGTTTGTTGGGTTCATAGCACGGTCAGCTCACCACTGTGAGCTCAGTTTCTCCTTTGGCATTGAACGATCATATGAAGAGCACAGTGAGTACACCTTAGTCCAAGCAATGCAGGTATTCCTGATATGTACTTTGCATATGAATGCACCATCATGACAATAAAGAAGCAAATTATTTTATTTCAAATCATCCTATTTTATCATTCAGTTGCAACGAATCTCTTAGTTAACCTACGTGCATGTAGGTCAGCCCATAATTCCTCCAGGGTAGATTGTAGTACCACTCCGTGAGAAGTCTACAGTGGATTCATCATAGGAAATGTGAAATGTATTTATTCATGGCTGAGGCCTACTAACCGATGAGCACAGAGCTACACTCACTTGAGACACTTTTGAACGTGCCAACAATGACTACCGAGTCAGAAGGCAACATTAGCTGTCCTATAGAGAGATCGGCTCCTGTCATGAGAATGTCAAATTTCCATCATTAGCTCAAGGCCGATGATGCCAATGAGTCCGACCACAAAGGTCATTTTAGCAAAGGAGGCTTTTGAGTCTTGTGTGGTGCAGTGGAAGTAGTTCAATGGGCTGAGGCATTGTACTGCAGAACAATGTAATGCACGGCAATGCCATGCACAAAGCTGTGTGGAAAAGTGTGCCGTGGTGTGGCGCCATGCAGCGCGGAGCGGTCTAGTGTGGACCAGTTGACCTGTTGTATCTTCCTGAAGACCAACGTCAAAGGCCAGCTTGTCTGATGATGAGTGGGATGTCCGTAGGCAGCTCAGGTACTGAGCAGGTGCACATGAGATGAGAGAACACAACGCAAAGCAGAGGTTTCAAGACACAGGAGAAAATCATTGGAGGGCACAGCATTATTCGTCTTAACAGTTTATTACGTGAACGAACTGCGACACCAAACGAAGACCATGCGAAGACAAAGATCCCCTCTTGTCCTGAAAGGCTGTTTGGGAGCACCTCTTAAGGCCAGCGCTGCATGCATGGGTGGTGGGGCTAACACCCACACATTCCTGGCTGACTTTCCACCGTGCTGAAGTTAACACGCCACGCCAATAAACCATTGAGAAAATCTAGGGAAAGCCAGGCAATGGTCCGATAACAATGTGATTGGCATGTACGTAATGATTTTCTGGTTACTGTAATAGGGGAACACAGCAGATTATGTTGAGGCCAACACATGTATTGGACCATTGCTTGCCCTCCCAGGCACTTGCAAACACAGCACCTTTGGATTTAATAAAGTGAGGACAGTTCCTATTACATGTAGAAATTGCTTGTAACTTATTGAGTACAGAGGCCAAATTAAACGGCTGCAGACTTTGTCGAGGAAGGCGGCAATCGAGTCGCGACCACTCGGCTCAGAGTGAAAAATGAATTACGTGGCAGAATTCTAGATTTGAAGCTTTCGTGACTGCAAGGATTCATACACGTAGGTAAAAAATGACATTAAAATTAATTTAAAAAAAATAAAGTGAGGCCTCACTTGATACAGCAAATCTGCCTGTGACGATCCCACCTGATGACGGAGACTTGTGTTGCCTCCGAAACGTCGTGATTTATTATTATTTTATTTGTATTAATTTGAATTTCATTTTTTACCTACGTGACTTTACCGAAAAAACTAAGAGTACGTGCAGAACACGTCCTCCCATTAAGTGATTCAGTTGAAAACATTTACAATATCCAACTACACACACACATATACGTACACACCTGCGAATGCAATCAATATCACCATGATTCACCACTAAGAGGCGAAGACGTCACCTCAATGCCCACGCCAGACGTGACGCACACACTGTGTGCACACGAACGCAGTGTCGCACATTAATCCTGGCAACAGAGTCGTACAATTTAGGCACTTGAATTATAAAGTCTGGACATCGGTCAGAAGATGTCTATAATTTATGTGAATTGTCAGAGGTTTTATTTTGCATTAAGGCAATGAAATTACCGCCTGTTAATAAAGCTGCCACTCAAAAGACCTAGAGATCCCGATTCTCTCTGTAATGAGCCAAACTAATTGGCATTCTGTTCTGAGAGCTGGATGGACCTCCTAATGAGCTGCTGGTGGTTGCTGTCGTTTATCTCAGGCTGCATTCTCCTCCTTGTATACATTATTACCGTAGTCTCCAGATTTTAAGATGCTCGGGAAAGTAAGATGCACCCCAAACTTGTGCGCGATGCCAATAAAGTTATACAAAACTGGTAACCTGAAGAAAATAATAATAACAGATCACGACTTTGGTAAAGTCACCTACGTGAGTTTACCGAAAGAACCAAAGAGCATGGATTCCTGCAGTCACGAAAGCTTAAAATCAAGATTGGTAACCTGAAATCTAATGCATTGTAAACAAAAAAAAGCTAAGCCTCCTTCACATATTTAGTCTCTGCGCATACGAAAAAAGAGCATTTTTACACAACCACATTGGCAGCACAGCGTTCTGGCAGCAGTGGTTCAACATAAGCAACTTTTTGACAGATTTTAAACATTCTACATTTCATCAGTAGTCAGGCTTGCTTCGACCGATGCCGGCGAGGCCTGCCCTGCTTATGCTTGAAAATCCAGGAGAACAGAGTGTGTCTTATAACCACGAGAATGCGGTGTATGCAATGCACGTGAGCAATACATCAGAGGGCCTTACGAGCCGAGGGTTAATGTGGCCCCTGCGTCAGCATTTGTAATTAGCCGACGAGGTGGGGAAGACGCCCAATTGATTTATTTTATCTTGGGGAATAACCACACCTACCCCCTCAAACATAAACAATGCACAATAGAAATTTACGACAAAAAAAATGCCTTTTGAATTGCACGTTAGTTCACGCATACTGTACTCGTTATTGCGAATTAGCCGGCTCCACACATCACCATTAGAGATGCCATCGGACAAAACTAACCTTAAATTGAGACAAATCAAAACCTGCTCATATCACACGCAACCCGTATAGCCTCCCCGGCAGTATGCTCCCCGAATGGCAAGACACTAGACTCTGGATGGGAACGCCTGACAGTCACGTATTGAAATGAGAGAGTGTGTGACTGCACATATACCGTAACTACATGAGTGTCGATGATTTTTTTATGCAAAATTCCTGCTCAGAGACACGGAGCCAGATTTCCTCAACATAGCTCAGGTTTTTGTTTTAATTTAGGTCTATTACTCCGATAAATCGCATGCCATTTCATACTAGAAATATTTTCATTTCTGTATATTTCACTTAGGATGTATCGTTCGCATGAATGTATTGCTTCTCTTGTGGTAAACGCACACAAACTGGAAGTAACTTATTCTTACATGCATGAACAACTGCATACCGTACATAATCTGTATGAATCAACAGATTTCGTTTTTCGATTTAAAGCTTTCGTGACTGCAGGGATTCATCTTCTTGGTTCTTTCGGTAAAGTCACGTAGAAGGGAATTAATACAATAATAAAAATAAAACATATTTTATTAAAAGAAATCAAACATATTTTATTATGTTTTATTTCTATTATTTTATTACTTCTCTTCTACGTGACTTTACCGAAAGAACCAAGAAGAGATTTCGTTTTGTTCAACGACGGAATAATGAATCGTGATCTTCTCTCAATTCTCAATTGAGATTATATCCAGCAGCAATCATCCCCCCCCCCCCTACTGGCAGCTGTGACAGGGAGTTGCCTTTAATGTTGCAGGCGAGATTGCGATACAGGTCGATTGTCGTGTGTAAAGCGCTCCGAGTGAGATGCCCTTGATGCAAAGGGCCCTCTTTAAAAAACAAACCATTATCGTGATTCCTTAAACAATGACGATTTGAAAAAGCACATAGATTGCGGATGCTCGACGCGCGTTATGCTGTAAGCTGTTCCCGCACCTCCAATTAGCGCGGTTGGCTACGTATGGTGCGAAAGAAGTTCAACATACATACGGCGACGCGGAAAACAGCAGCTTCCAGGATTCTGTGATTGGCGGAGCTGGTTAGAGGCATGTTCTCCCATGAAGACACGAAGTATGCAGTGTGTGGGGTGGGGTGGGACTCACCATTCCGCTGTGGGCATGCCGGAGGATGATGGCGTGACCGTAGAGCAGCGTGCGGTGACCACCACCTAGGGCCGTCTGGACGGGCGTCGTGGCGATGCGCAAACGCGGCACGCGCGGACACACGCGGGCACACGCACACAAACACACAGGATCATATTTCCACACGAGTACACAATCACGCGAGCACCCCCGTGTGAGCGGGAACACATTTACGCGCAGGTACACAGAGCACGTGCACACACACGCGACAAGACGCCACACTCAAGCGCATACATGCACACAAACAGAAAATCACACAAAAACAGCTCATTTAGAAAGTCATCAGCAAACGTGTGCTTTGATTCAGACAAGCTTTCAGGAATCCCACCTGTCCTTAGTTTTAAAGGAAAAAACACTCACGTCATTATCGTGATAGTTTGGTACGGTGAAACAGGAACGAATAACCAGCACCATGGGAGGGTCAGTCAACATAGATTGGCGGTATTCCCATCAACATGCAATTTCAGGGTCTACATTGACCGTGGTGTCACAACACAGGCTGAAAACACTTTAACGGTAAAAAATAAATGTTCAGCCCCTTCTGTCAATCTCCCGTTAGATTTTACGGCATTCCCAAATCGTGTCAGTCAAAGAGATGTGTTTGCCCATACGGTATCATGCTGGTCTGTGCGTGGCGGTGAAGGGAATGAAGTCCAAGACCTGTACAGATATTGTGTGCTACTCGTCTCAACCCTGGCCAGGAACCAAACTCGGGTGCAGGGTTCATAGCACAGTGTGCCGACCACCGCACCACCGTTCCATCCCCTTTACTTTACCAATACAGTAAAACCTTGGTCTGCGAGTGTTTTGCAAGACAGCAATTTTTTAAATAAATATTAATTTGATAAACGAGCGAGGTCTTGCAATACGAGTAGTACGTGTATACACTTTGTCTGCCGAGCGTCACGTGATCACAACGGATATGCGAGTGCTTTGATATACGACTGTTTTAGATTACAAGCACGTTTCCAGAACGAATTATGCTCGCAATCCAAGGTTTTACTGTACAGGCTTTGCCACAGTGGCAAATAAAGAAAAACACTGGCTCGTAACAGACAAAATATATTTTACATGAAAAAGACAATTTCACGATAAAAGTATAACTCAGGAAGAGCCACTGAAAAAATATAATTTGATACTTTTTTTAAAGTCCGAAGACCGCATTTGTTTATGAAGATGTTAGTAAAGTGTTTTGACTCTTAACTGGTTGTTGAATCAGACAAAAGAATGGAGTTAGAAGCAAAGTGCCACGTGCGATATTAATTTCCACACTTGTGGCTGTACACAACCTGAACACTGATCGATGCACTGAAATTTCACTCGGTGCAGATTGCGTAACACCGCAACACAGGACCCCCGCTCCAACATGATGTTTACAAGGCATGCCGAGGGTAATATTGGCATGTGCAGAGTCAAATATTTCTTGAATTAGCCAGAGTGAGTTAGTAGCAGGTCATGTCACCTGACCTGCTTCGACAAGTCAGGAGACCCACAATGCAACTGTAGAGTACCAACCACAGCCTTAGGACAACACAAACGCCACGTCGCATATCACCTCTGACACGACCAGCAATTCAACACCTTTCACACACCGCCGTCGAAAAGTATGTTCTGTCTGTGAATTTTTGTTGCTTGTTTGGTTTCTTGCAATGATTGTTTCCTTACCTTCATCATGAATTTCTGTTAGCGAAGCAAAACACAAAATGAAGAGAGCGACTTAGACATCTCATGTGAAACGAATTAAACATCACAAGGATTGGCCTGTGCGCACTCGGGTTGAAACGTTGTCACGCAAAACAAATGCACTCTACAAATGATGCAGCCGCTTCATGTGTAATTCAATAAGGATTATTATTAAACAGACATTTTTGCGTGTTTAAACAAACAAAAAATGGTTGCACGCGTGGCCGCGAACGCGCACGTTTAACGAGTTTCTAAGCGCAACAGAAGTGCGCATCAACAGCCTCTGCCTCGATTCATATCACAGCCCAACACTTCTCAGCTGTGGCTTCTCCACGCAGAGGCGTCTAAACCTTCACGAGGGGTGGATCGTTCATTGCCTGCACCAAACACAGCCATTGCCTATCGAAGTGTCAGTCTTTAACCACGCCGTGCCCTCGCCATGTAGCCCTTCTCATCAGGGTTGCAATCCCTTAAACTGCACACACAGGCGCTGCCTGTGACAGCATCTGTAGTCAGTCACGTGAAACTTGCAAAAAATAGATCTGCCCTGCTAGCAGTTTGACATACATTGAAGGCAAACCCAAGAAACAAAGACATTTAGACATATTTTTACAAATGTCAGATTTTACATTTATATAGGTTTTTCATGTATACAACATATATAATTCCTGTTATAGTTTCCTGTTATATATGCTTCAAAGATGTATCACGTTTCTGTTAAGACTGGAGCAATTCATTGCGTAGTCAGACAGGGCACCTACCACATTTCAGCAGTATGGCACATGCAACTATGAAAGGTTAAAGTCCAAATTCATATCCTAACTGCAACTAACTGCTCCTGTAGAGTCTACTGAATTGGACACTCGCTCTTCCACTGACAATAAGTCAAACACTGGGTTCCAATGACGTAAATAATGTTCTAAATAGTTTTGACATAGTCATGTGTGCAGTGCAGTGCCGGCCGGCTGTACATGACCAAAGCGCTGTGGCCAAAACAGCGCGTACCCTACAGACATCGAAACGCTGTACTCTGAAGGACTAATTTGTCCACGAGAACAATCTGTGGATAACAACTGTGATGCATCCAATGTCAATATTCACCGTGGTCACATCTCTGCTGATGATAACTTTTAAGTTTATTTTCTGTAACCAGGTGATAACTCAAGCGCACAGGATAGTCTAATTTGCGAGAGTGACCTGGGAATAAGTCTACCAGTGGGCGGCAATGATTGGTATGTATAATCCCAATTGAGTAATTTGAGGTTCATTTTCTAATTTGCCAGATTTGGACTCTGGCGCCAGCATACAATGGGCGACTCTTGCAAAGAACGCCAGGGGATTATTTGACATCCACTGTGAAGCAGACGGCACATATAGCTATCGTTATTACCCTCATGTTAATAACCAGGGCAGCCACTGGATTCGAACCGTTAACCTCTGCAGGAAGCGGCGACCGTGCTATGGCGAGGCCATGTCAACTGCCCTTTAATGTCGGCGTAGGCAACACATTGAAGACACTGCACATGTGCATTCACAACTTCAATACATAAAGCGACCATTTGGCATACTCTTTGGTTCTTTTGGTAAAGTCACGTAGGTGAAAATAAAAAAATTAAAAAAAGAATAAAATAGAAATAACTAAATTAAATCACGACGTTTCGGAAGCAACACAAGCTTCCGTCATCAGGTGGGACAACCACAGCAAAAAACGAAATTACTGTACCATTGGGCATTTAGATTTAACAATGGCGCACGTATCTCCTAAATATATCATGGGTGTCAGCTTCATCCAGTTAATATGGAGGCCGCTTTAATGAACTTTCTTGCCATGCAATATTCAATGATCCACTGGAACGCAAGACAATTACGTATGGATCTCGGTGGTACTGTAGCAACGAGACTTAAAAAAACACGAGGTCCCCGTTACAAACTGAAATATCCAATGTGTGCGTGAAGGGACCAGAACAATATGGCATCTGATCGTTATAGTTCAATACTAAAATGTACACACCATATGTGCTCGCGTTCACTGCATATGTAACACACAGTACTTATTGTAGGTGACAATGGTTGAGACAGAAAGATACATGGATATAATGAAGTCCCTAATGTATGATGTAAATGATTTGGTGATACTGCATTGGCAGTAGTGCTCAAGCACACATCACAAGAAACTCAACATGATTGTCAAGAACAATGTGAGCCTAAAAGGAAAAAATATATAATCAGTGACATTTCAGGCCATGACCCTTTTTCAATGCCATTAAACACAAAAGTTTGGAGTCTTTCATACAATATATGATATACGGTGGTTATTTTTAATCAAGGCTTTAGACCTCTTCCATAATTTAGCCCTCTGATTTTATTCTGGCATATTATGATTATTTTACTATTTTATTCATATTTCATTCTTTTATGCACTGTTATTTTTTTACGACGATTTTTAAAACATTTGTCTTTGCAAACGCTTGTTTTATTTTAACTCACGAAAAGTAGCTTTGAACCCGTGGTATGAAAGGCGCTCTATAAATAAAGATTATTATTTACTACCCATTTATGTGGTAAGATAAATATTAAATGACATCAATAGGGTTGTCTAGTGAAAATGTAAAGTAGCATTTGCATTTCCGACACATTACTACATTGCAGTCTCAAAACTCTGATTGCAGATCAATGTCCGTAGATAAAATGTCTAAATATAAAACTGTCTATGAACTGTCATGATCATTTATATCCCCTTATTAATCACCTGCTGGAAGAAGGCCTCCTAGTGCCATTCCCATCATGGTGGGTAGTTTGACCATACTTCACCACACTGGTCAGTGTAGGTTGTAAAGAAAGCGATCCATGACTGGCTCAAATATCACTCGCCACTTGTGGTGAATCAGACTCCAGCCACCAGATATGTAGGACAGTGTGTGTTTACCATTTAGTCACCAATCCTCTTAGCGTATACGATGAACCTGAGTGAAAAACAATGGGTCATAAGCCGATTATCACTCTGGGTTGGATAAAATACGTACCACTTTGCCGGTACTCCACGGAGGAAGACTGACTCGTACCAGGGATGTCGCGAAGGGGGTTTCGGGCTGGGCCTTGCAACACCAAATGTCCCTTTGGCCTAACCCAAGTTCTCTCTCCATAGTGGTGTATCACTATTACGGTGGCCCCCTCCACAAAACCCCTCTACTGCCTCCCGTCTCACGCCCCTCATCCGAGAGCTGCTGGTGCTGGACTGATTTCCAAAACCATTTCCACCACTGGTTAAGGGAAGCCACAGTCGATGTGCACAGCTCAGGTCTCGTTTCACATGGGACACGCGATTTAGAAATGCAGCATCATCAAATGAGCACAAGATACACGTCAAAGAGACAAGTATGCATGTGTGTATATGGTGGAAGCTGGATATGAAGACAGTTCTGATATAAGTAACACAGACTGCACTGGACGGGTGGCGAGAAAGCGACGGGTATCTTCCGATACAAACACAGGACTTTGAATATATAGGTATGCACGGTACTGTTCCCAAGGGATGTGCTTATATCCATATTGTACTGTATATACATTTTAGTATGCACACAGTGTTTTCCCCTCAAAATGTGATGAATGCATGCTATATTACTTTATATATTATTAATGTATACTGCAATGTATGTGGTGTGCATGCACATCACATTTGTTCCACAATAAATGCAGGCAGGTGTAATTTGTCTTGTGCTGCACATGTTCTGGCGTTCCATATTTTAGCGTATTTCTTCTCTGAGCAATCACCTTCTTCTGACCAAGAGTGATGTCCTATATTTAGAGAGGCCATTAATCGGCCATGGGGCGAGCTAGCAAAGCCTGAGATATTACCACAATATACAGCTGCAGGGGGATAGGCTAACACTGGAACCAGTGGCAATTGCCCAACAAATACTGCCCACTGAGCCAAGGTTTAAATGATATTACTTAAATAGATAAGACAAGATAATTCTAGATTTGAAGCTTTCGTGACTGCAAGGATTCATAGTCTTAGTTCTTTCGGTAAAATCACGTAGGTAAAAAATGAAATAAAAAATAATAAAAATAAAACAATAAAATCGCGACGTTTCAGAGGCAACACAAGTCTCCGTCATCAGGTGGGACCGTCACAGCCAGATTTGCTGCATCAAGTGAGGGAGGGATTCAAGATGCAAGCTCTTAAGTGCCAGTTACCGAAAGAACTAAGAGTGAGACAAGATAAGACAACGATCCCCTGTGTAGCCTTAATAGACCTTTGGGGCCAGCACGGCAACTAGTACTCTTCCTTGGAATAGATATTGTCCTCAGTTCATGAACTAACCTTATTGGTGTACACTGCTTCAAGGTGTGCACAATATTCATGCATGTTCCCGACAAATATCCGACAGGAAAAAAATGCTGCTATTTTTTGCCGATTTGGATTATTTTCCATCTAAATTCAGGTCCCACATGCCCAGAAAGTGTGCAAGGCTTACTTTGTGTGTGGGCAGAAACAGATTTTCAACTGATTATCGGCGATATTTTTTTTTCTACAAAATTTGACGATTGTTATTCCAGTCAATAATATATATATTTTCGGCAAAAACTAAACAATTGGGCATTCTGTTCATAACATATACGGCACTGCTATATCATCAACAAATGTATACCGTCCCACATGGTTAAATCTAAAATCTTTACAGATGGTGTACTGCATAGATTGAGTGAAATTCTAGTGGTTTAAACTGTAGCCGATCGATATGAGTTGCTAAAGAAACAAAGAGGAATATCGAAGTCTGAGGATAACTTCAATAAATATCGCACAAGAAAACCCAATTTTTCATGGGATCATTCTAAGACGAATACTTCAAATGTTGTGAGATGCCTCCGCAATCACTGGCAAAGCACTATGTAATTCACAGCGACATTAAACAATTCAAATGCGACTCAAAGATTGGCCGGGATGGAGAAATACGGCTCTTTCTGTGACCCCCCCCCTCCTGCTTTAGCCTGAACTCCAGCCCCCTGAGATTAAGTTTGGAGACAAAGTGGCTCCATGAGCCAGGGCTAAAATGTAGCCATTTAAAGAATCGGTAAAAGTAAANTTTTTTTATTAAATTGATAAGAAACGCCCAGTTCATTATATGCCGTGTTACAGTATGCGTCCTAGACCCGTGAATGTCTACAACAGAAAGAAGCCTGGCAATTAGGGAGAGTTCTAAAGTTATGTGAAAACAGTAATTGCGTGGAGGGAAAAAAACAAGATTAAAAATAAAGTATGAGTGACTGACATGCCCAACACGTTCAATCCATCACCGTGACTTTAAATTGGTAGATTTCTTCTGCCGAATTTATTATAGAATAAAATGAAGAGCTGAGGCCTATAATGAACAGGACACTATTTTCATCCCTTCATTCAGAAATAGCATGCTGCAGTATAAAAGGCTCCCAAGTATGGGCTGCCACAACTACAAATGATTCATCTTCAATGACAATTTTTTAATTTGCAGATACTTTTCCGACCATATGTCTGAAATGTACAATCACATAAGGGTCGAGTAAAATGCTTCACTTTAGTTTGCAGCTCGTTGTATATCCATCGCTGGATGTAGGCCTGCTAACACTGTCAGTGACGGTTACGTTTATATATATTTTAATTTAATCATACTTCACCCCATGGTCAGTGCGAATTGTTGAGGAATGGATCCAGGATCAGGTCAGATGTCACTTGCTGCTTACGTGAGCCATGGCCGGAAATCAAACTCGCACCATCAGGTTCATAGCACTGTGTGCAAACTACTGCACCGCTAATACCTGCCCACCCTTCCCCCTGACATTGCCTGAATATACAGCCTATTCAATATAGAAATTGTGGAAATAATATCACCAAATATTACGTAAAAATCTAATTTTTAGGCCTTTTTCTTCACGAAAACGGACATCTGCTCGTAGAATGCAATATTCATAGCTGAGATGCTGTATACATTGAGCAACCCTCAGTTGAACAAGGACACAGTTTTGACATTGCAAGTTAAAGCAAACAATATCTAGTGTAAGTGAAACAGTAGGTGGAAATTAATGGAGCAACAAACACATCGCATCGACGTGCGGCAGCAGAGCGTGTTAACATTGCTCATATACAGTAGAACCCCTCTTAACAACCAAAGTGTAGTATATAGTAGTGTAGTGTATAGTAGTGTAGTGTATAGTAGTGTCGTGTATAGTAGTGTAGCGTAGAACCGCTATTAACGACCACCACTGTTAACGAAGAATCGTTGAACGATAGGCATCCATAGAGCCCAATGTGTAGTGTATCGTGTAGTGTATAGTGTAGTGTATAGTAGTGTAGTGTATCGTGTAGTGTATAGTAGTCGTGTATAGTAGTGTAGTGTATAGTAGTGGAGTGTATAGTAGTGTGTATAGNATAGTGTATAGTAGTGTATAGTGTAGTGTATAGTGTAGTGTATAGTGTAGTGTATAGTAGTGTAGTAGTATAGTGTATAGTAGTGTAGTGTATAGTAGTGTAGTGTATAGTAGTAGTATATAGTAGTGTAGTGTAGTAGTGTAGTGTATAGTAGTGTAGTGTATGTGTAGTGTAGTGTGTATAGTGTAATGTATAGTAGTGTAGTGTATAGTGTAGTGTATAGTAGTGTAGTGTATAGTAGTGTAGTGTAGACTCTTAACGACAGCGCTTGTTAACGACTCACCGCCTAACGACGGCCTCCATAGAGCCCAATGTGTTCACTTACCGATCATCCCCTGTTAACCACGGACTGTTGAAGGTACAGTAAATATTAAATAATGCATTGATTAACCATGTTCCTCTTAATATTGCGTGTTTATAATGTTGTTAGTATCTTTATGTCTTAATATTGNTTAAATACGTTGTTTGGGTCAAAAAGGGTAACATTCGATGCTATCGGAACGAATTAAGCCTTGAACATGTATTTCCTATACTCGCTTAACGACCGGTTTCGCGGA
Organism: Lethenteron camtschaticum; assembly: GCA_018977245.1. Taxonomy (NCBI): domain Eukaryota; kingdom Metazoa; phylum Chordata; class Hyperoartia; order Petromyzontiformes; family Petromyzontidae; genus Lethenteron; species Lethenteron camtschaticum. The sequence continues at coordinate 12,162,431 of MU249579.1, forward strand.
ACACTTGCCCTCGTTAAGAGGGGTTCTAATGTGTATGTTAAATAAGGCCACATTAAGTTTTTTTTTGGGGGGGGCGGTCCCTATAAAATGAATCTCCTCCGCAGCCCTTCGCCAACACGCCGGGTGCCCGGGGCTGTGTGAGATGTCCAAATGTTGTTCGTTCATCTCTCTCGTGAAACGGGGGCCTTTCGATTGAAAAGAAATGGAGACGTTACAGTGGTAATAACTGGAGTGAGAAAACATGTGGTCAAGACACGTTGCGAATGGAACCATTTCTAACAGAACAATTTGCTTCAAAGTAATTTATCATGGATCAATAATCCAGAGTAGCAGGCTTTGAATAACAAGGTCACTCGCATTCAAATTCCAGTCAGAGGTCATTCAGCCCATCATCACACCCTCTGGTTTGGTAAATTATGCACTTTCCAGTGAACATCACATATTAATATGGCAAGGATAACGATAGACAAGGCCTGTCATAGGAATGTGGAATTTCACTTACTGACTTACAACATTTAACAAAGATGAACAACACCAGGCTCAAATAGTGACTTTACTCACTTTGCAGATTTTTAAAGAGAGTAACTAAGGGCATGATATTTAATTCATTGAGCAGATAAGAAGCAGGCATTGTTGTACTTGGTACAAATGCCTTTGAACACGAGATATAGCTCAACAATATTTAACAACATCCACTCTTATGTTAAACTGTATAATTGGACAGCCCAGATGCATTTGATATGCAGCTAAGCCATGGATGCATAAATATAAAGATGGTTGGCACTTCGATGCCGTATAAATCCGAACCGTATTTTAAAGTAAAATAATCAGCCCAACTCGAAACTTTTGGAGCAGCAGAGGTGGAGTGATCTCCCATCGTGCGACGGAGAGTTTGATGAGATGGGGCTCAGGGAAGACTTCCAATGAGAGCATCTTCCCCAAGTGTCCAAATAAAGGGAAACGCATGAAGTCTAAGAGCACTTACCTGCTTCTAAATAAAGTGTCCGCCCATTTCAAATTAAAACATTTATAATGCATATAGACCACAGAGGGATATACATCTATATATATATGGTGAATGGTGAGATGACACACATTTGTGACTATGGAGGGGGGGGGGCAGTGGTTTAGTTATCAGGAGTGAGGCAAGATGGTCTACTCAGATCATTACAGTGCATCATTGCCATCACCGCAGAAACACACGCTGTGGCTCAGACTGCTCTTGAGTGACTGCGTGCACATCAGTCAGCGAACGTGTGGGAGGGGGTGTGGAAGGANGGGGGGGGGATGTGATGGTCAGGGCTTGCAAGGGTGACACGTGGGGGGGAGGGTGGTTGGGGGCTCGTAAGAGGAAACGTGGCGGAGAAGAAGGCATCCCACCTACCCATTTCTCCATGTCAACCGGCTAGCAAAGGGGGGGGAAGGCAAAACACAGGAGTCAGCGGTGGGTCGCTGAGCTTTGTCATCACTCACACGAGGTTGGGTTAACAAGACACGTCCGCCTGCGCCATTGACAACGACAACACAAGAGCACAGGTAATGAGACTGTGAATGCAGGCGACTATAAACTCTGGACTACCCGTACCATCGTTACACAGTGGGGTTTACATTGAGTGGTTAAACAACGTTGAAAATGACATCTCATTGATGTTGATAAACACAAACAGAAGTGCCGTTGTATGGGGTAAACGATATTTACGGTGAGGTGCGTCCGTTTGACCAAACTGGTGGCACTTACCTGTCTGCCCACTTATCAGTTGCCATGGCATGATCGCAGACACATAGAGCCCATCCTATGCAAACACTGATCTTCGATGATTAGGCTCTATATGTCACGTGTTACAGAGAAGCAATCCATGGTACACTCGTAAACAGTACTTAATACCGTCTCTTCCCAATCACCGCTACTCCAAAAGCCCTAGATAAGTGATGGTAACAAAATATTGCCCAACCATGGTAAGTGTCAAGCTGTAACATCAAGTACTTGCTTAACCATTTATATATATACATTCTTCCATATAACAAATATTTGATAAGTCAATGCATTTTATTGGGCCACAAAAACTATATTGCAGTAGGTAGGAGTCAAATACGATGGAAATTAGGTACACACAAACAGCAGTGGAAACATAGGTTAAGAAATGTTAAGAAATCATCGTTCCCAGTGTCTCTGATGCGAATACACCTCATCATCACTCTATTCCTCGTTCCAGATCCTTCTCAGCTGTTGTACAGCAATGCACCTGGCCTCCAAGGTTTACTATTACAGTTATCAAACTACCAAGCCTTTGGTCTTTTCTTTGGTCTCTGGCGGCACGTTCCCAGAATCCAATGCCGTCTCATGAATGTGCCCTCCATCCTGCAGACATGTCTGAACCATAGAAACCTCGTCTCACTGATGAGGTGTACGGAACTCAATAGCACATTATTGTACTTTGCTGCAATTTTGTAATTCGGATTTCCAAGTTATTTACTTTATCCTGCCAAGAAATGCAAATCAACCTCTGAATGCACCTACCAGGTACTTGCAGGTGCTTTGTTAAAGTCCAGAGATTATTTCATCTGATCAAAATGTCCTTTTCATAATGATATCCCGTGCTGCACAGTTTGCAAGTGCATTAGAAACACACTGAGTAAAATGCACAACTACACTGACAAGGTTGATAGTAACGAAAGTGTAATGTGCCTGACATGACCAGCAGGAGAGTCTTGCGCTGTGGCTTCACGATAAGACATTGTGCTGTTATTTCTATACGTGTGAGCATGCACACGCACAACCACACTGGAGCCAACGCAGGCACTCAATCATATAAAAAAAAAACCCTGAATTGCAATCCTACACTATCTTCCTGCATGGTGGAAGAATTCCAAACTTACAAGCATCTTCCAGACTTAATGCGCGCGGTGACATTTTTTTTTATTCGGACAATTAGGCCTAAATACTTTTCAGTGCATGACTGGTACTAAAACAACTCAGTGGGATGGATGGATCGCAGACATACGTACAGTCAGACTAGCAGACATACGTAAATATATGCTGACAGAGAGAGAGCGAACCCTATCTCCTAATGTGAGCTATTTCTAAAGTTCCATAATTTTTAATGTGCCATGAATAGTTGATAACGCATACATAGGGATGTGCCAAGTACACTTATAACAGAGATGTACAGTGGACCACTGCCCGGTCTCTAAGCCACCACCCACTGCGTTTTCATCCCTGCCTTTGCTGCCGCTTATATTTCACCGACCAGAGGTCATGGTGGGCCTTGACCTTCAGAGCTTGTTAGTGACGCAACAATTTGTGGGGTCACCTTCCAGAGAGTCGGTGCACAGACACGGGGAGGTGGGCACTCCACAGGACCCTATTTTACAGGCCTGACATCCCTTTGTGGCCAAAGTACTACTGTGCTCCTTAAAAACGTCTGATGCATGTAAATGTCGATATAAAGAAGGCTCCATGTATAAACTTTGACAATCGATTGACAGGGTCACTTGAGGTTCACGTTGACGTGAAGATGAGGTTCGGATGGCAGATTATTGTCTGCTTTGTACGGGACCATATTCTATTGCTGTAAATTAAACAAGATAATTGAGAAGTGACATGTGATGTTCTTTTTTAATTGACTTTGTGATCTTGATTGTAGCACTAATTTGAGGCTTTTTTGCCTCATCACAATTAATGTTCATCATTAACTTCCTTTGTTTTTCTTTCTAACGTGGTGATGGTTTGATAATAACATGGCAAAACAAGTTCGTGGATCTAGAAATAGAACAGTTACTCATGAAATAAGTATACCTAAATGAAAGTATTTAATAACCTAGAAGTTCATATTATTGTTTGCAGAAACAAGTTTTTTGGCCAATTTGATTTTTAATGGCCAAATCAGCTGAACATTTGGAATATTTACAGACATTTCCACTAACTATCCTGAGACACTGCCCATCCATGACCACGTGAGTGAAGCCAAGTATCTCTTTAGCAAAAGAGAATTGTATTAAATGGTTTCAACCACTGCAATGAAAATAATTACAAAGTAGCAAATATCTTCGACAGTAATTTGTCAAAATAAATCCTAGTGGTACGAATAAAATAAGAATAATAACGGACAAGCATGAGGGGCCAAATTATAAACAAATTACTTTTACCAAATTCGCTAACTAACAGTTTTGTCTCATCCATACCATAACACACTGGAGGTCAAAACAATTATCTTTCTGCTTTTTTACCTTACACTACTACAAAAGTAATCTTGTAATATAAGTACTTTGAGGTAAGAAGGCAAATGCACAGGAGGGTGTATGCATTTTGGAATGGGCCAAAGCAGTTGGGAGATTAGAAGTCACTTAGCGCGAGGAGAGCGAGGATGGTTAAACATAGCATTGTCATTTTAGCCACAAATTAAATCACGTGGGATAATTTTTCCAATTGAAAGAGTTTGAGCATTTTTTATGCAGATTTACAACTATNTTTTTTTTTCTGGCTTCACACCTGTTTCAATAAAACCACTTCAATGAGGGATCTTTCAAACTGAATTCCACAGCAACGTATCGCCAACAGGCCAGCTGTAACCGTGGATGAATGCCGTTTCATTTTCAGTTTCACATTTTTCGCACACAAGTGACTGGGAAAATTGTCTGAGCTATACTCTACATGGCACATACTCGAGTCAAGGTGATCAGCATTTGTGATCACAGTAATCATCGCAAAACAGCACTGGTGACTTGAAAGTTGTGCTTTTATGTACTGCAGCACGTACGACACAAGGAACGTCTACTTGATTTGAAAATGCATCTCAATAGTCAAGAAGGAAACCTCAAACAGGCAAAGTGATTGTAAAGTAAGTGCTAGGAAACCAATATCTAAGTCGAAAAATAGCAAACCCTCTGTATGTGACACCATCTTGAATCTCATAAAATATCAGGCCTCCCATTATCTTCCTTCCACAGTTCCGGAACAATAACAAAATCCAGGGCTTTTGTTTGGGGCCCATTGAATGCATTATTACTCTCTTGTCAAATGCATCCAGGTGGGGCTGTGACAATTCCATCCACGCAGATTGTAATTGTTGGTTAGCACACTGGACTTGCAATCCAGAGGTCACCGGTTCAATGTGACCTCCCGGTGTGGCAGTTGAAACGATGGTGCAAATGTCTTGAAGCTTCCGCCTCTGTCCACCGCACAATATAAATGGGGACACTACAGTCAGTCGATCAGCAGGGACGTGTGTGGTGGGCAAAGTGTGTACACTTTCACCTCTTCCAAGACATCTGGCAGTGTGGGAGAGCAGGCCAAATACCCTCTTACAGAGGAACTCCCTAGAGCTCCCATCTCATGGAGGCTGTTCTGCCAGCAGTGGCGTGGACCAGGAATTGCAGGCTGCACCTTTACCTTTTTTTTAGGGCACGCTTTCATTTAGAATGAACATAATTCAGAGAAATAATTAAGTGGGTGGGGTGGCAATGAATCAGTAAATCGTCGCACTCCACGAGCTCCGTTACTAAGCAACATAGTGAGGTGCAGCACATGTTAGAAGGCTTCATCGTCAACAAATTGACATCATCGATCTGCCCTCTGTGAGGATTGCTTAATAGGTAAATACATCAATTTGGTTATATTAGCCCCTCCCCAACCTTGTTTCTGTGTGGTTGGAGGCTAAAGGTAATTCCTACATTTAATTAATACTGGATACATTTTCATTTGGGTAAATACACGTTATGTGATATGCGGACGGCTTGCAGTACCTTATATCAGTATTTGTCGAGTGTTTAAATTTGGCGATACACATTATCGAGGAAAAATAGGAATCAAGCATGTTTCAGTTGGCTGGGTGGCACTCTGGTTAGAATAATCGTCAAAATCAGAATCCTGGATGGACTCCGAGGTTGATAAAATGGTGGGAAGTCGACATTGGTCATCCTCTAGACAGACTGATACCCACAACAGAAATATGGAATTTCTGCCACTGGCTCACAGCCTCTTACCAGACATGTCTAACATTTAATATGGTCAATATCAAAATGAAATTTAAGAGGCGCTGCCTTGGAGAATTCCAGACAATAGTTCAAGAGATAAAAAGCAGGGATGTCCATACTATTGGCATTGAAGGCCTGATAGATTGACTAAGCTGCTAAGAGCTTCGGGCCAGAGACCTATAATAAAGAGAAAGTGAGAGAGAGAAGATAGATGTATTCATACTAATAAGAGAGATATAAAATAGGGATGGTGAGAGGGATGTATGGGGCATCTTAGAGAGATGTTCACAGACAGATATTAGAGATGATTGTTTGTACTTCACTCATGAAACCTGCACTGAAGTTCATCCCTTTCCCACCCGGGAAACCATTCCAACTCAGCCCCTCATGCATCATGTGACTGAAAAGGCTATATTCTTACGTAGATGGTTAACTTAATTTTATTTCTAAGCTCCAGAAAAGCGTTTCCAATTGTAAGTTTGAGTGATGCCAAGCCAAGCTTAAATGAGCCCTTGGGACTCAAGTATGGACAGCCCTGACCTAAAGGAACCGAGGTTTAAATTGACAAATGGACTTTCCGGATCAACACATCTCACCATTTGCTATGAATTTCTCATGCTCAATTCTGGGCTTTATAATGTACATGGGTGGCTTTCGAGATAACACCAGGGCCACGTAGTCACAATCGTCTCAAAGGACACCGATTCCTTGATTGAACTAATTCTCCTGGGTCACATTGATCCAAAAGGCCGATTGGCCAACAGAAGGAATATTTTTTTGTTTGTTAATTTAACAATACTGTCACATTTTTATTTAGTTTATTGCATTTTACTGGGTCAGTCAATAAGATAAAGACTCCACAATGCGGTATTAGATGACATGTGGTTATAATGTATGACCCCTGCTTTCTCCGTTTAGATCAATCGACTCGAAATTTTCTGCTAACAACTTTAACTGGGCATTTGGACCACAGTTTGAAATATTTTTCTCACCACAAAAAAAACATTTTAAAGGCCTTTTCTTGATTCTAACTGTAATTATATCAACCCACCTTCCCTTATCCAATAACGCACAAGCCGGTTACGCAAGCTTTTATCCAAACGAAATTATTTTGCTACGAAGTGTAAATAAGCTTCATGAGACATCAAATGCAAGATCGATTATCCATGAGCAGTTTAATATCACGGTATCAGGACCAAGTCGACAAATGAACAATGAACGGTGCTTATATGTTGGTGGCCTTGAGCCAGCTAGGAAAATGGAATATTCCTATGTCGAGGGGGGGGGGGTCATCCTTTCCAAAGCTATTATTTTCTATACATATATTGTATTTTTCAATACTCTTTGGTTCTTTTGGTAAAGTCACGTAGGTATAAAATAAAATAAATTAAATAACGACGTGACCCACTTCAGCAATTATTTCTTTCTGTGGTTGTCTCACCTGATGACGGACGCTTGTGTTGTGCCCGAAACGTCGTGATTTAATTTATTTTCTTTTATACCTACGTGACTTTACCGAAAGAACCAAAGAGTATGGATCCTTGCAGTCACGAAAACTTCAAATCTATATTGTATTTTTCAATTCAGTGATAGTTGTGAAGTTTTGGGGATTTAAATTACTTGGATTTTAAAACATGTTCTATAACATTCACAATTTCCTTCGAGGGTAAAATAGTGAACTGTATAAAGGATGTGGATTTAACAAAGCAAGTGCCCCCAATGTCCTTAACATTGTATTCTTGTTCCAGCTTGTTATGTTTTATGCTATTGCCGGTTACAATGTTACACTTGTATTTCATCATATTAAAAAATATATAATTATTGAATTATTGCCTGAAACAAACCTTAAAATGATTGTTTCGAGATTAATTGTGGAGTCTCATTAATATAGTATCAATAATACTAACTATAATCCCTCCAGTGGTGAGCAGTACAACAAAAATGTGTTCTCCCCTAATGCACAGTTTTTTGCGGACAATCCAGATTCTCTCCACGTACAAAAATAAATTACAAACTAAATAAATACATTTTAAAACGAATCGACCAAAAAACCTTGAGCGGAACACTCCTTACAAGAAATTTCAAGATCTGGTGTGGCTTTTGTGGATAATGATTGTATTATCATTATGTCATCAGAAGATTCTGCACATTGAATGCCCGCACATGACAGACAGACAAGATTTGGAATACCGCAGCGTCCTGTTGGATAAAACAAGAATCATTCTTTACGAGAGAACGCGACTGTCAACAAGCTGGTCCATAATTATAGGGGCAGACTGCCAGTTTCCTGATTGCTGCCTGATTCACCTAACAACTTCCTTCGCTTGATTGCATGAATTGATTGCATGGCACAGCCAGGTAACCTCGCATTTTCTGAGTGCTCACCGTGCTAACAAGATTTGCAAATGAAATCACGGGAGCATGGCAGTGGGACAAAATGTCCTCATAGCAAAAATTATATCTATGGCTAATACATTACTGCTCACCTAAAGTAGTTGTTGCTGCACTTAAATTGATTCCCATAGCAGTGGTTCTTAAAAAATATAATGGGTTTAATGCAAGGGGTTTTATTCCGATTATTACTATTGTGCAACCCAGGGTGACTGAACTGAAATGATCAACTCTATGCATATAACATGGTTTTACCCCTGGTGGCTGACCAGCATTCAGTAGAACCGATGCAGTGCTCCTAACACAGGTAACGAACCATCTGAACCACCCATCGCTTAGTCATTTTAAAAGATATACGAGCCCCATATGAAGTAACATTGAGGTCTGAAATTGACACCATGGTTAATGGATACATATATAGAGACACGTGTGTCCAGCTGGGTGGCATTGGTGGCAAGTCGCTAAATTGTAAAAATTGGAGAGTGCGAGTTTAAATTGTGATTGGGAATCAACCCGGCTCCATCATCCCTCCTGGTCAAAGAAAATGAGTACTACTTATATATTCAGAGTGATGGGGCAAAATAGAATCAGAATTTCAACAGCTGGCTCAGGACTACCAAAGCAAATGAGTGGCACTTCTATAACTCATGCGAGTATCAGGACAATTACTTTTCATATGGACTTTGATAAACTGAATGGATGGCTAAATCAACAATTACAATGTGTGTGTGAATGGAAACAAGGCCATTCTTAGGCTCGTATTCTTAGTCATGGCTCAGATCTGGCTTGGCTCTGGGTTAAGTGAGCCGGCTCAAAGCCACGTTTAACTTGAGCCGGCTCTGATCACGGTCCCAGCCACACTCAGAATTTACATGAGCTGAGCATGACCCAAGCCATGGTTGAGCCACTCATGCATTGAAAGTAACTGAGCTAGTAGTAGGTTTTTACCCTTTAAACTGGTACAAACTGACACCTTTATACAAGGCATCATGTTTGCAATAACCGCAACACAAGCAGTCAAAATGCAAACAAAAAGAAACAACTCTGATAATGGTAATGATATGCACTGTACTGTCCTTGAAGTTGATTGGTCCAAACCCGAGACAGCTTTCCTTAGAGCCTCGTCTCCATTGGTGTTGGACCAGATGACGCCAAAAGGCGTACCTGGTCCAACACCAATGGAGACTAGGCTCTAAGGAAAGCTGTCTCGGGTGTGGACCAATCAACTTTAAGGACAGTGCATATCATTACCATTATCAGAGTTGTTTCTTTTTGTTTGCATTTTGACTGCTTATGTTGCGGTTATTGCAAACATGATGCCTTGTATAAAGGTGTCAGTTTTGTACCAGTTTTAAGGGTAAAAACCTACTACAATATTTTGCCACTGGTAAAGGAGGTCTCATAGAGTAACTGAGCTGTTCAAGACTGAGCCGAGCCGTGTTAGAGGCCAAGCCCAAGCCCAAGCTGAGCCACAACTAAGAATACGGCCCGTATTGTCTTTCAACTAATTTATTATAGTGAGCAATGTGTGATTGGCCTCTACGACACGAGGCTCGATCTCATTCCAGATTCCTGCCAACAGCAGTAGTACCTGTCTCCGTTCAGATGCGATGGTACACAAAGACCTCTGCTTATAGGGAATGTGATTGCGTATAAAATGTTTCCCGTGATACACGTTTCATTTTCGATGCCTTTAATTCATCGTCTGAGCTTTCAATGAAGCCTCATCCGTTGCCAAAGAGAAGGCTTAACCTTTCTATTTGATGAACAAGCCTTTTGCTGAGGGATCTCAGCCACTGTGCAGACTCATACGCTCGCTGTGCCTTCACCCATGTGGAATGGAGCACATGCACACCACGCACACACGTCTGGGCTGCTCGCAGGAGCACAGGCGCTCAAGACAAAGATCCCCGTAATGGCTAAATAGACTTTTGGGGCAAGTGCTGTGAGCAAGCACCTATGAAGGCCAACACTGCGCACGAGGCTGTGGATGGCAGGCTCTTTACCTCGCCACCTGGCGATGTTTACACATTGCACCAGATACTCGTTTAAGGCTGAGGCCCAAGCCCTGTTCAGATAATCGTCACTGGTGTTGGCCATGAGCGGGGATTGAACTCGGGTCACCGGGTTCGTAGAGCAGCGAGCTAACCGCTACACTACCACTCCCCACAATGTGAAGGCCATGCACACACGCACAAACACACACGCACAAACACCCACCCTCACACACATTGGCCACTCACCCCCTCTGCCTTCTCCTCGGTGTTGGCCAACATCTCCTGCAGTGCTCGCACGGACAGCGACTGTTCCAGCACAAACTTGCAGATGGAAAGGTCAGGAGGAACATTCTGCAACAGCCAAAGAAGCAAAAAACCCATTATCAGCACAACAGTCACACAATGCACAGGGATGACATGTGTGCTGCAGCTTCAAGAAACGAAATAAAAACTTTTGCGTCAAAACGATCGATTTTTTTTGTTTGACTCAGCATTTCTCCCCGAGCAACATTTAATCATCTTATTGAAAGCGTCGCTGGCTGAGTTAGGAGAGAGGATTGTGTTTAGATTGAAGCAAAATGTCTGAACCAACCTAATTATCAGTCAATCATAGGCACAAAAAATCTATCTCACAATGCAACGTGTCTTTACCGATGGCATTCATTGAGTGGCGGGAAGCCATAACATCAAACAAAACTGGGAGNAAAAAAAAACATCTGAGGGCGCCTAGACTCCTGTTGCACCAGGACCTGCTCGACTCTCCACGAACTCAACTGAGATCCCGGAAACCAATCTGGGATGGGGTGAGACAATTGGATGAAGCGGGGTCAACTGAGGACCACTACCGGACACCGTGGAGTCCTGCCGATGTTCCAAACAAAAGCCTCATCAAGGGCACCACCACTTTCAACGTGGCTTTGTTGTGCCAAGAAAACTGTGGTGGCTCGATCAATCGCTGCAAAACATTAAAGATGACCCACAGTATGACTGCAGCCACCCAACGAAATAATGGACCAGATCACGAACAACTGCATTCTATGCCGGGTCTCCGACGGATTGGGTAGCACATTTTGTTCCAGGAACAAAAATCGTCATGCTAATATCACGGGACCTTTTTTGTCAGTATCAAAGTATGAGAAATAAGAATAGGTTTGACCCTTACCGGCAATAAAACAGGTGTTAAGATGTTCAAACACCAAATATAAACCTATTTTTACGTTTGATACTTTAACACTGGCAAAATAGGTCCCACGATATAGCTGCTCACCCCAAGTGTTAAATACTCTGATATATGTGGCATTGTCCTTGTACTGTTTGCCTTTTGGCGTTCTCTGGTCTGACACTGGTGAGACTAGGCCATAAAGAAGGCTGCCTCTGGTGTAGGCCAATCAGTTTCAAAGACAATGCCCATATACTATCAGAGCATGTATTTGTTTACATGTTCACCACAGGTACGCGTGGCTAATGCAGACTTGATTCCTTGCAAAAGGTTTCTGTTTGATGTTTGAACATCTTAACACCTGATTTATTGCCAGAGAGGGTAAAACCTATTCTTATTTTTCCATGAGTCCCGCTACTCCCGAGTACATTATCACACAGCTCTCAAACTTAAACCTGTATCTATAATTAAAGCATACTGTACTTGCCATAAGCAAGACGAATGAGTGAGCATCAATTTGGAGGACACAGTGCTGTGTTACATCGAGACACGGTGAAGTGAAAACAGCAGAGTCAGGTAGGGAATGCTACATTGTGGTGCGGTGCGCATTGAGCTAGCAGACGCTTCGTTTGTGCGTGAGAGTGCAGAGTACAAGACATTCCCAAATGGATGCCATGAGTGACATATGATACATCGCCTGGCATCATTATGGAAAAAAGAGCTGCATAGCTCATCAGATTCCTCCCGAGTCTAAATTTAAAACCATCTGATTTTGACGTGTGATGGTGCAACACTAAAGTGGTGCCGGGTTTTTGCTGGCAGTCCGTTTGTGGCGGTAACCGTGGCAACGACGGTATCAAAAGTTGTCTCCCTCCCTGCCCATTGCCACTGGAAGCTTTGAGACAATAGTGGAAATTCCACATTCCCACGGCAGGGGACACAATCATTCCAAAACACAACCACTGGTGGTTTTCCCAAAAGAGTGTTTCTTCTAGATTTGAAGCTTTAGTGACTGCAAGGATTCATACTCTTAGTTCTTTCGGTAAAGTCACGTAGGAAAAAATTTAATTCAAATTAATAAAAATAAAACAATAAAAATCACGACGTTTCGGAGGCAACACAAGCTTCCGTCTTCAAGTGTGGAAGCTTGTGTTGCCTCCGAAACGTCGTGATTTTTATTTCATTTTTTACCTACGTGACTTTACCGAAAGAACTAAGAGTAAGAGTGTTTCTTATTTTGTTGGCTCGAAAATATGACGAGCTGAGCGAACCCCGTCCGGAATTTGAGTGTTTTTTGAATTTGCCGCCAGGCTGGAAACAACACCATCGTGGTAGGACACGCTTCGGTGTAGAAAAACACCCGCAAGTCCAGACACAGGGTGCTGGTCGGCTACCACGGGACTGTGTACCAAAGCGAAAGCGTGGCGACCAGGAGTGGTATAGAGTGGTCATAAACCTAAGGTTGGGGGACAGTGGCCCTCCCACGGGACACACGGTGTGGGTGAGGCGCAGGTGAGGCGTGGTCGTACCTTGGCATTGGAGATGGACTCGAGGAAGCAGAGACGATTCCCAAAACCCTCGGCGGCCAAGCAGAACTTGAGCTGCTCCTTCTGTATGTTGGCCGTGCTCTGCAGCACGACCTCATCCTCCTGGAGGCGCAGGGACACAATGGTGGCGGTCGTCATGGCAGGTCAAGGGAGGAATTAAGTTATCGTGTGTGCAAAGGGGGCTTGTGAGCATAGGCAATTGCCTTTGATTGATGATCATGATTATCATACCACAGCAATGTGATGCTGTAAGCGGTTTCCCATCATGTCTGTAGGTGTGTACACGTGAAAGTGTATGGATGCGTGTGTGTGTGTAGGTGTTGGGAGTGGTGGTCCAGTGGTTAGCGCATTGCGCTACAAACATGTCTACCCGAGTTGGATTCCCAGCCACAAATAACATCAGGAGCAAGTAATATCTGAACAGATCCTGGGCCTATCCCGAGTTGAATCAGCCTCACATTGAGTACCTGGTACGGTGTGTAAAGATTAGCACTGGGAAGACAACAGTGGCTGGATGTAGTGCTTGCACATCACCATTTCTTGCACCTTACTGGCCTCAATAGGTGCTCGCCAAGAGCACTTGTCCAAATCAATGAAGGGGGCAAACTCTTTCTTTGTGGGGCATGAATCTTTTTGTAGTGTGAATGTGCGCACGAATGAATGAGTGCCTATGTATATGTGTGTGTTTAGGCCTTCATACGTGCTCGCTAACAGCACTTGCCCCAACAGATTGTTAAATATATACCTGGGATATTTTTATTTTTTTGTTTAGGCATGGGGAGTGGTAGCATAGTGGTTGGCACGCTGTGCTACGAAACCAGTTCGCACAAGTTCGATTCCCGCTCACGGCCAACACCAGTGACGAGTATCTGAATCGGTACCTGGGTCTCCCCTAGGTCGACTTAGCCTCAAACGAGTTCCTGGTGACATGTGCAAACATTTCGATTTAAAGCTTTCGTGACTGCAGGGATTCATCTTCTTGGTTCTTTCGGTAAAGTCACGTAGAAGGGAAGTAATAAAATAATAAAAATAAAACATAATAAAATAATATAAATATAATATATAATTATGTTTTATTTTTATTATTTTATTACTTCCCTTCTACGTGACTTTACCGAAAGAACCAAGAAGATGTACAAACATCGCCACTGGGTAGGACACGTGGTGCTGGTCACCCACCCCTCGTGTGCCGTGTCGGCCGTCATAGGTGCTCGCGAACAGCACTTGCCCCGATAGTGTGAGGTTAGTCGGTGGAACTTTGTCTTTGTTTATAAATAAGGTATTTGTGTACGTGTGTGTTTACGCATGTATACAATGCGTGTGAAAGGAGAGCCCCGATTACGAATCCCTTAACAAATGGACACATCTCCAAAAAAAGGCAAAGCCATTCATCATGCTTATTTGCCCAGAGCTGCATTTGCCATCTTCAAGTATACAATTATATCGCGTTCACGCTCACATACACATTAAGACACATACAGTCAACACTGTACAAACACAGTAGGTATCCTTTTATCCATGCTCCTATTATCCTCGACGACTGTTAATCCATGCCCCGAATGGATCCGTAAAACTCCCTATTATCAGCCGAGTAGATTATTTCCATTATCTGTGTTCATCAGCGGATACGAGGAGCTTCCTAGAAGTGATTGAGGATAAAAGGAGTCACGAAGCAACCGTTCCTCTAATCCGTGGTGGTTAAGGGGCACTTAAAGTGGCCATCAGGGCTGCTAAGAACAATGCTATTATTGTCATCATCATCATCATACAGTATTATATCATTATGATGGATGTATGATGATTATGACGATGATAATGATCGTACCATTGATGTCGCTGTTCTTCACCAAGTGCAGTTTCCCCACTGTGTGCTTAGTGCAGTCATTTGCGCTGCACATGCAAGACGAGAGAACCATCGGGAGATGGAGCAGTGAGATCAGCTCATGGGCGGGGTGAGATGGATTGTGATACCCGAGGACTGTGAACGATGGCAAGCAGCATGGCGAGGTCTTCATCCAGCAGCGGATAGACAATGACTGATGACTGTCTACTGGGCATCTGTGAAAAGGAGCTTCAGAGCTCGTCAGGAATCCTCCGGTCTAAATAAAGATTCTGATTCCATGGTGAGGGATAGCCAAAGTAAAGTCACGTAGGTAAAAAATGAAATGAAAATTAATAAAAAATAAAAAATAAAAAATCACGACGTTTCGGTCATCAGGTGGGACCGTCACACAAGTGAGGCAGGAATTCAAGATGTAAGCCCTTAAATGCAAGTTGAGGGGGAGGAGAGGGGGGTGGAGCTTATCAGAATGTGGTAGCCAATGAATGGAACGTATCGGGAGGGAGGGGGCGGAGCTCCACATTCTGATAAGTCCCCCCCCTCTCCTCCCCCTCAACTTGCATTTAAGGGCTTAAATCTTGAATCCTTTCTTCACTTGATGCAGCAAATCTGGCTGTGACGGTCCCACCTGATGACGGAGACTTGTGTTGCCTCCGAAACGTCGTGATTTTTTGTTTTTATTGTTTTATTTTTATTATTTTTATTTCATTTTTTAACTACGTGACTTTACCGAAAGAAATAAGAGTATGAATCCTTGCAGTCACGAAAGCTTCAAATCTAGAATAGCCAAAACCAATTTTGCACACACCGCGTCACCAACCTGCGGTAACAGCATTGTGAAATATGACAGCATGTGAACGATTGGATTCCACAATAAATAAATGAAATATCTTCACAACCTGTGCAAGTTGCTGAAATCGCACCAGACTGTGTTCGGGATTCTTCAGATCCATCGTAAATTAAGGCTCCAACATTCAAAATATAAGATTGTAAACCTAACAGGAGATATATCTCAAGCCATCAGGCACAGCTGTCTTGTTTCATTTACGATGCACAGCAGCGTGCAATGCACATGGAATATCTGCATGGGCCTAGCGACACTAGCAATGAGATCGATATATAATTAGATATCGAAAAAAATTAATTAGATATCGATATATAATCATAAATATATAATTTGAAAGTATATATCGATAATTAGTGAAAATTACAAAATTCGACAAGTCATACTAAACGCTGACATACGGTGACACGCACGTGTGAACAGTCACATTGTCTTCATGATTTAAATGTAATCAAATAGTGCATTTTAGGGAGCCCTGCATCACTCGAAGGAGGTTGGACTTCACCTATTCAGATAACTTTACATTTCCTACATTATAATGCTTTCATCACTTGGTCACCCGGCCTATCTTGGCCACTTGCCACTAAGCAAAGGGCTTGATTTAATACAATTTGTTTTAAAATCTGATCATTACTGAAAACTGAGAAGTGAAGATCACCAAGTAAGTTTTAGAAAGATCCCTACTGCCACAAAAATGCAATGAAATATATGAAGTAGCAACATGAAAATCTACAACCTTTCAGTACAAAATTTGTATCAGTGAAATACGCCTGTTTATATGTATTCCTTAACCAACACAAGAGCCACGATTGTTTGTAAAATTATTGCTTTATCTATGCTCTTTATTTACCGAAGTAAAATTCGACTGCATGTATTGTCGATTTTTCAAGAAAATCCTGGGCTTTTGTCATATTCATTA
Source organism: Lethenteron camtschaticum (assembly GCA_018977245.1). NCBI lineage: Eukaryota > Metazoa > Chordata > Hyperoartia > Petromyzontiformes > Petromyzontidae > Lethenteron > Lethenteron camtschaticum. The sequence continues at coordinate 12,179,101 of MU249579.1, forward strand.
GAAAAATTGTGTTTAGAGTCAGTTTTAGCTTATGTAAGGCACACACCAAGGCATACTCTTGCATGCAATTATGGTACGTGGCGTTGCAGGAATCCAAACATTGACTTGATAAAAAAAAAATTTGAATTCACAGATTAGCAGCTGCTGCTGCTCCCCTATGTATCACGTATTATTTTAAAGTAATTTTGTATTGGCAGGGCCATCAAAGGCGCTTGTGTGGGCAACGGAGCATTCGGCAAATTTGATCCGACTGTATGAAACTATATTCCATTACATCTTCAGTCATGTAACTTTATGTCTAGTTTAAGTTCGGCCTCAAAACATTGAACTTTCGTGAGGATCTTAATCATCCTTCACGAAGACGAAAATAATGCGTGTGGTCAAGAACACTCATTCACCGTCCTCCGCCGAACCAGTGTCAAATGAACGCCTCTCCACGCCACGTCTGTTATGGGGGTTGTTTGCCCATACTTCACCACTCAGTGTGGGTTGGTAAAAGGTGTGAGCCCAGAACCAGTTCAGATATCACTTGCCCACTTACGATAAGCCTTTGCCGAGAATCAAACTCTGTAATCGGGTTCATAACCCAGTGTGCAAACCAGTGTCCACTATTCCCTCTGAAAGCAACATGGATGAGTCCGCGTGAATGACTTCTGCATGTGTAACGGGTTCCGGAGACACTTGTAGAGGTAACTTCTTTATTCCACTCCAAAAGCATTCCAACACTCCAACACTCCAACTCTCCAACACTCCTGATACTCTGTTACAGCCTAGGTACACAGCCTAGGTACACAGCCTAGATACTCTACTCTGGCTACGCTCTGGAACTCGCCCTCACAAGGTCGTAGAGTCGGAGTTCCAGAGTCCCACCACTGGCTCTCACAGCGTACCAGGGTCCTCCGATGGCTGGTCTTGGGTCTTGAGCTATGACTGGGCCCGATCGTCCAGGGAGCTCCCCTTTTATGCCTGGTCCAACGAGGGGTGGGGCCGTGTGCGCCACCAGACATCCCACAGAGCACCCACAGCCCCCCCCCCCCGTTGGCGGCGCCAAGAGGCTTAAGCGTCTGGACCCGCCTGGGAACCCAACGCCTGGTGCCAAGAGGCTTAAGCGTCTGGACCCGCCTGGGAACCCAACGCCTGGTGCCAAGAGGCTTAAGCGCCTGGCCCACCCAAGGTCCAGAGCCCCCAGCAGCCCCTCCCTTCTTATGTCACTACATTACCCCTCTACGTAGCCTCCAGCCGACCCGGCTGTCAATAATTAGAAAGTTTAAATTAACGAAAGGGAGAGAAAAAATACGCGAGCCTCAACAGGAAAAGAAAAGAGAACAAGAAAGCAACCATAAATACCATAACCAACCTGTACAACTTTACACTATATACAATCATCAATCAACAAAAAGGTGAAGCAATAACACGTGAACAAACGACCCACGGCACACCTAGCCCTCCTCGGGATCCGCATAGAAAACGGGGAATTAACAACAAATATACAGATTCCGACGCGTTGGATGCACAACCAACACCGGTAATCGAACCGAAATCACACAATCACCACATGGATGGCAGGGATCCACACCACCCTGCCACCCTCCCATCCGTCAGGTGGTGAGAAGGCGAAGACCAACATGTCTATCACCCCTCTACACACACTTATCCGGACGTCTGTCTACGTCCCGGGTCAAGGAGTCGTACTTCAGGGCCGACCCATGTACTGGGCAAAGAAGTCGCACTTCAGGGCTGCTCCAGTATCTACATTTTTAAATATATATATAAAATTGACATGACACAAACAAAATAAATCTGCCTGTTCCTGTCCATAAATGGTGGCCGCACGCGCGAACCGCATCTCTAAGGCACCCCGTGCTTGCGTCCCAGCAGCCCTCAATGAGGACCACCACCGACATTACATGTCAACCGTTAGCACCCCCACCTTTCCAACGTGGCGTCTCCATCCTAAAACCACGCACGTCGGCCATATCGGGGGGAATTTCAACCCAGTCTCTCTCCAAGCCTCGCATCGCAGCATATAGCTGTACCGACCGAGCTGAGACGACCCAGTCTCTCTCCAAGACTCGCATCGCAGCATATAGCTGTACTGACCGAGCTGAGACGACCCAGTCTCTCTCCAAGACTCGCATCGCAGCATATAGCTGTACCGACCGGGATGAGACGACCCATCGTTCACTCCCTGCACAACATGCACCCTAACAACTAAGGGATACAGTCCCAACGTAACGGGACAACTACACCTGAACACCACGAATCTCCAGCCCACTGTTTCAACGCGCCTCGGAGTGTTTCAATCTCTGGGCCGTCAGGGCGAGCCTACTGTTCCAGGCGCACCACGGAGAGTCTCAACCTCCGGGCCGTCAGGTCAAGCTGTCAGCTATTCCATGACGGGACCACACTCTCCGAGCCATGTGAGCGCACAGCCCACTAGGCTAGACATGCCACGGAGTGTTTCAATCTCCGGGCTGTCAGGTCAAGCCGTCAGCCATTGCATGATGGGACCACACTCTCCGAGCCATGTGAGCACACAGCCCACTAGGCTAGACATGCCACGGAGTGTCTCTATCTCCGGGCTGTCAGGTCAAGCCGTCAGCCATAGCATGACGGGACCACAACTCTCGTGTTAGACATGCAACACCCGCTGGGCCATCCTGGTCAGGATCTGCACCCCAAGATATTTGAGAGCCAGCATGACAATTCCAAATCCTTGGCAGCATGTTACCATCTCAAGATAAATGCCCCATACAGTATATACAGCGTTAACAATGACAGCACAAGCTATACATTAACAATCACGAACAAAGCTCAATACAAACCATACATTGTTAACAATCACAAGCAAAGTTTTGCACACAAATTGACAACACTCATGAGCGAAGCTCCACATAGTTTACCCAACAACAATCACGACTCCCCGACGACAACAAAGAGAATGTCAACAAAAAAAATCATTAATCCGGAGCGCGTAAATTGATGAAGTGTCAGGGGACTGGTCTCTCGACCTCCAACCTTTGGCCAGAGCAGCAAAGGCGGCGACCAGCGTGTCAGTCGATGTGGTGGCCCCGGCGCCGGTTACAGTAAGAATGGCACTCTCACTGTCCGGTCACAGCGCTGATGACGCGGTATGCCAGGTTGAAGCCAGCTGTCGTCCGGCAGTGAAGGTCACAGCGCTGATGACGCGGCGTTGTTTGGTTGGACCACGTTGGGCCTGGAAGTGACGTTGCTCCCAGCAGTCATTGCTCCTCCGGTGGAAGTGATGTCACACCCGGAAGTATCTCCCACATCCGTGGGGGGAACGCCGGTGGCGGAAATGGCGGCGGCGGGCTCGGGCGAGCGCCGCGCCTCCTCTCTCCCTCCAGCCATCGCCCGCGAGCACCGCATCTCGCCCAGGAGGGAGGCGGTGGCGCAGAGCAGCTCCGCGAGGCGAAGTAGCGCCTCCTCCATCCCTGCTCCCGACGCTGGAGAGGGACGGTCGGCGGAGCAGACAGCTGCTCAGCCGGCGGTGCAGCGTCGCTGTCGGCCGGCAGTGCAGCGTTGTTGTCGGCCGGCGTTTGCCGCCCCATCGCTGCCTGCTCCTCGACATCACCGTCAGGACTGAAGGTACGTGGCTTACTTCTTGTCTCCATAGCCACTTCTGACGCCAAATGTAACGGGTTCCAGAGACACTTGTAGAGGTAACTTCTTTATTCCACTCCAACAGCACTCCAACACTCCAACTTTCCAACACTCCTGATACTCTGTTACAGCCTAGGTACACAGCCTAGGTACACAGCCTAGATACTCTACTCTGGCTACGCTCTGGAACTCGCCCTCACAAGGTCGTAGAGTCGGAAGTTCCAGAGTCCCACCACTGGCTCTCACAGCGTACCAGGGTCCTCCGATGGCTGGTCTTGGTCTTGGGTCTTGAGCTACGACTGGGCCCCGATCATCCAGGGAGCTCCCCTTTTAATGCCTGGTCCAACGAGGGGTGGGGCCGTGTGCGCCACCAGACATCCCACAGAGCACCCACAGCCCCCCCCCCCCCCCCCCGTTGGCGGCACCAAGAGGCTTAAGCGTATGGACCCGCCTGGGAACCCAACGCCTGGTGCCAAGAGGCTTAAGCATCTGGACCCGCCTGGGAACCCAACGCCTGGTGCCAAGAGGCTTAAGCGCCTGGCCCACCCAGGGTCCCAGAGCCCCTAGCAGCCCCTCCCTTTTTATGTCACTACACATGTGGTATGAGAGAGGTATGAAAGATGTGTGTTCTGTAAACGTTACTGGTTAATATTACATTCATAATGTATCGCCAGTATTATCAGTTGCGTGACAATGACCGTCGGTGATATCATAATCACTCGTTAACAAATATTTCCATCCAGCAGCTAAACATTTTCAACAGAATTAAAATTAAAATACTGCGGAATGAATGCCAAATTATATATCGGTAAGAGCCGCTTGACGCAGGTCGAGGGTATTTATAGAAAGCCAATTGCTGTGCTAAACAAGGGAGAATGCATGGCTAATTTAAGTGCCTTCTAAAGTGCATTTACAACAATAGACCGGTAAGTAGCAAAGTCATAATATCACGTGGCTCCAGATGGTGAGGCCTATGCCTAACCCAAGGCCGCCAGTGGCTCACCTTCAGCAGCCTTGCTCACACCTTTCTTGACAGTACCAATGCATTCTCAAGACATGTTTGGGGACATCACCGAGGTTGGCAATCTGTCTGCAGCTTGAGAATCTGACTGGGAATCTCAGTGCAGTTTTGGAATGTTACTGCAGCTTGCAGATACCACCAGGTATCTCACTGCAGCTTGAGAATCTGACTGGGAATCTCAGTGAAGTTTTGGAATGTTACTGCAGCTTGCAGATACCACTGTGTATCTCACTGCAGTTTGAGAATCTGACTGGGAATCTCAGTGCAGCTTTGGAATGTTACTGCAGCTTGGACATACCACTGTGTATCTCACTGCAGCTTGCGAATCTGACTGGGAATCTCACTGCAGCTTTGGAATGTTACTGCAGCTTGGATATACCACTGTGTATCTCACTGCAGCTTGCGAATCTGACTGGGAATCTCAGTGCAGTTTTGGAATGTTACTGCAGCTTGGTTATACCACTGTGTGTCTCACTGCAGCTTGAAAATCTGACTGGGAATCTCACTGCAGCTTTGGAATGTTACTGCAGCTTGGATATACCACTGTGTATCTCACTGCAGCTTGCCAATCTGACTGGGAATCTCAGTGCAGCTTGGAAAACTCACTGTTGATTGGGAGTCTCGTGCACATGGCGGTCTCTGAGCTATTCACCAACCCTCAACTTTAAAGCACTGGATTGCAGGCGTATGCCACAATGCCTAACCATCTATGAAGTGTGTGTGTGTGCGTGTAAAAATTCCTGTCTTGGAGTCCACATGCCCACGGAAATTTATTTCAGAATTTTATTATCTTCATAACCTTTCAAAGCAATGGCGAGAGGCATTATTTTCACCAGTCCGGGAATACGAACATGAGATGAAATCAAGGTGGGTCACTGGCCAAGTCATTCGAATCTCCTGGTAGTGTCACTGAAGACAAAACTTGCATTGATATATACATAACAACATGTGAAAAAATATCAATGCCATTATCAAATTAAATATCCACAACATTGCAGACTTGAAAAAAAGCGATACATTTCGTGAGGATTTCTGCTAAAATAGTTATTCTAATGGGTGTTTTCCTCTGAACATCGAAAGGAGTCACACGTTCCCAAACGGTCTGCTAAGAGATTGTTGCGTGACAATAAATGCATTACTTTAAATTGTCAATTGAAATTCTGCCAAATGAAGTAATACATTTTCTTTTATATTATATCGGGGTTTTTTTCATACAGAGGGATAATACCATCAACCGACGATGCTTTAGAAGAACCATTACAGGGAAATGAAACAGAGATTCTAACCCAGGAAACTCAGGAGTGCCAGCTCAGCACTCATGGCTTGTGAACCACCGAGGCAACCTCGCTGACTTCCCATTTTCGAACAGCTTTTCAACTCGAAGGGAAAACGTAGCGCCTACAAACGACGGTCGAATGTGCAAGCAGTGGCGGCTCCTGCAAAATCTCTCAGGGGGGCAAATGTCTGGATGATTGATAAGGATAAGGTCCACCCATGCAATGGATAAATTAACAGCTTAAGCATGTAAAGGCAACTTCACTTCTTTAATATTAATGACAATACATCTTGTTTGTTTCTATACTCACTATTAAAACAAACCACTCAAGTTTATTTTATTAAAGATTCCACTAGGTGGCCACAAATTATATTGTTGGATGAAACGTGCTTACGTATGATGACGTAAGCACGTATGATGACGTAAGCACGTTAGGGCGAGCCCTCCGGAAGCCATAGAGAATGCATTGGAGCGCCCCCCGGTCGAAAACAAACATCTTTGAATGTAAGTCTATGGGGCCACTCGGGGCGATTCTCAGCCGGAGTGAAATCGCCCAAAAAGAGGCGGTACTCCACAGAACGTGACATGACGCTGATTGGACTATATCCAGAGGCTGCAGTGACGGCTAGCGTGACTCTGTGGTTCAATGACATTGGTGGTGCGTCGCCCAATCGCCCTAATGAAGAAACCGCCGCTGGTGCAAGTGATGTTTTCTGAACATGTACCCCCATTACGTACCACACAGTGAGATTGATCAGAAAAAATACAATTGGGCTTCAATCCGTTGCCTTCCATCCGGCAATCATCCTCCATTCCCTCGTCGCAAGTTGCCCTTTCACAAAGGCACCCGCGCTCACATCCTCACAATGCACTTTACAAAGAGACCAACAATAGCCAAAGTAACTTAATAATTAAATCTGAGCACAGCCAATAATAACTACTGTTGGTATCTTACACTTGTTCCTCAAAAGGTTCAGCCAGTGTCGATTTTCCTGGTCTGTCCAGCATGGCACCAGCGAGATACGCTCAAACTTTTTTCAAAATAGGAACACGCTTAAGACAGGAACAGAACAGGTGGTTTGTGGTAAAAAAATAAACTAGGAAATTAAAATGGCTTTTAAAAACAATCATGCAGTTGTAGAGACACTAAAACTCCAAGTTACCACACACGACATCAGTTTAACGAAGCAACGCTATGCTGACGAGACTCCGTGACGTCAATAGGACAAGAGCTTTCCTTGATTCCACAAGATGCGACTGGGACGCAGTGACCCAGAAGGCAAAATATATAGAAAGCAATAAAAAAAATACCCTTTACTAAATGGGTTATCAATCAATGTTTCCTATTTACACGATTCTTTACTTATTTACTGAATTCTCTTCTACAGGATGGTGCAGTTGCTAAGCGTTTCACCTCGCAATCGCAACCTTAGTGTTGCGGAGCTCCATATCTTAGAGATGTTCGCCACAAAGTAGCGTTCGGGTCAGCGACCGGCCTTATAATGTACACATTTTAGAGAGTCCAGTATAACGTGCAGCTTACAGGCTTAAAAAACGGGGCAGCGAGGATTTGACGAGACTATCTCCCTGCGCCAATCGGGGAAACTTCCTGGATTGTCTCCGGTATTGAAATGCAAGACGGAGCAGGTGTGAGCCAAAAGTAGTCATGTAAATGAAAAAAAATGTGTTGAGAAAATCCTGCGTCCATCAAGGTGCCAGTGCCTCTGTGGCCACCCGGGAGGATGTAATCCTGCACAGATTAGCGTGTACGTGTCTTAACTGGGGATATAACCGGCTTAGATGCACGGCTAATGTAATGTACTTCTGATACCTATGCAGTCATCAACACCAGCACGCATATGCAGTAACTTTTTTGTTTTAATATATATACGTAGGCTTTCACAACCATTATTATGATTCATAACCCAAAAAACACAATTATGATTCACATGCAGTATAAAAAATAAAAGTTTTACCAGGTAAGGCCCACTGAGTTATACAGTTATTTTTCAGAAGCGATAGCTCAACGAAGTCGCTGATCAAGTGGAAATTTATCACAGCTAAAATACTCTAAACGCATGTCTCTAAATGTGCAGGGGAAACCAGAGGACCCAGAGAAAAATCCACGCGACCATGGGGAGAACATGCATAAACTCCAAACATTCAGGCGTCGGCGTCAGGATCGAACCCACAACCTCCTGAATACCAGACAAGGTAGTTAACATCTCACCACCGTGCCACCCACTTACGTTACCTCTGCATGAAGTTCACTTTCTCGTTGTCATATTGTGTTTAACTCCCAAGGGAAATGATCAACTTGGGTCAGAGTTAGGAAAGTGGACGTTTTTACGATAAAGTTTTACATGCAACATACTTGAAAATAACTGCAAGCCACCTTTCTATAATTAAAATAGAAAATCTGCATTCACCGAATTACAAATGAGAGTAGGTTTAAGAATATAGGGCATTACCGGGGCTTATTTTAATGAAAGTGTCATTCAGACAAAATGTTCCTGTGGGTGGGGAACTGAGCTCAAAGAAAAAATATCTAATTTATAAAGGAGTTTAATAATCAAGTGTATGAATACAAATTCAATATTTGACCATGTCATGTTCTTTCCTTATATGCATTGCTTTTCTCAAGAGGCTGAAGTCTCTTTCCAGAGATTAAAACGGTCAAAAAAGAAATTGTCTTAAAGTGAAAAAAACAGGAACCTCCTAAAATATATATTATTTCCTTGATAATAAACAAATACATTTATGGAATTAAGATTTTATATGATAATTACTCAAGACACAACTTCGTTCAATAGTAGAACTGTATCTCCCTTGAAACGAGCCACATTTATTTCAAGCCTTGAACTTAGATAAATCAAATAAAATGTATTATCTGGTGGACCGCCTTGCCGAATGCAAAGGTAACCGGGGCTTAATTTAAGCCGGGAGCTCTTCATGGTTGACAATCCACCCCATCTCACCCTGGGTAAGTAGTTGGGGAGCCCAAGAAAATATTCCATGAGAAATGTAAGAATTGAATATAAACAACAAAAAAACCATACTGATTTGCAAGTATAAAGGACTTTGCGGAAAAATCAAAGACTGCTGCAATATAATTAAATCTTTGTAATGCTCGTTTGATGTATTACAACTGTCCTCTTAAAATAGGGCAATATGCTGCAAGAAAAGCGTGTCAAGATTCTGATACTCACATAAATCCAGTGTCAGCTTTTTATCAGCCTATTCGTTCTTAATTTGAAGCTTTTGTGACTGCAGGAATTCATACTCGTTAGTTATTTCGGTAAAGTCACGTAGGTAGAAAAAAAAATAGATCACGACGTTTCGATCGCCACACAAGCAACCGTCTTCAGGTGAAGTCTTCAGATGAAGATGGTTGCTTGTCTGGCGATCGAAACGTTGCAGCCTATTCGTGTTTACTACAGCAGCCAGTGATGCCACTTTTGAGAGCTGGGCCATCAATTTACCCACTAACAGAATAAAAATCAGGGGCATCCAGGTCCAGAATCCAAACACCAGGGATTAGTGGGGAAAGAGAAAGTGTGATTTTCATCCATTCGGTTTAGACAGGTGGAAATAAAAAAACACAAAAGGCGAACCATCCCCATGAGTCAAGTCTCACGCTTCTCACAATGTCCACTTTGAGTCATGTGTGCTGTATTTTGGCATCCACACACACACACAATTACCAAGATTGTTGGGGCAAGTGCTGTTTGTGAGCACCTATGTAGGCCGACACAGCATACGAGGAGGGGGTGGTTTGGCTTTGGATGTTTCCCAGCGGTGATGTTGACACGATACTCTAGGTACTCATTTAGGGCTGAGTCGACCAAAGGGGAGGTCTGAGACCGGTTCAGGTTTCCGTTGCTGATGTTAGCCATGAGCGTAAATCAAACTCAGGTCGCAGGATTCGTAGCGCAGTGTGCTCATCACTAAACTAACAAAAAATTAACCCGTAAAAACAAAGTTTTTCACTATAAATCCTTTATATGCGTGGCATCGGTTTTATTTTATTATTCATTTCTGTTTTTCTTGAGTAAGAGTTTCATTTTTATCACATTGGTATTTTAAATTGAATATACATTTTTTTTTTCTAAAAAGTGGAAAATTTTGGAAAAAATTTTCACGAAAATAAATTGTCACGCACAACGAGTCTGTGTGCAAAATGTCAGCTCGATTGGATCACGGGAAGTGGGTTAAAAAACGACCAAAAGATTTGCACGGTCGTAAGCGCGCAAGCAAGCAAGCAAGTGAACTTAATATAAAGATTTAAAAGATTGCGTACGCACACAGCCACACACCCAGACACGTGCATCCACACACACACACTCAGATGCACACGCGCATGCATTCCAACCGACACACACATTCATACAAAGATACAAAGATCCTCACTTAAAATTACAGGTTTCCAAGGAAAGTGCTGTTAGTTGACATAGGTGGAATGGTCTGACTAGCAATGTAAATGGTCATTCATCTCAGTGCGAGTGTTGACCGCATTGTGCCAGGTATCTATTTTAGTCTGCGCCAACCTGAGAGAGAGCCTCAATTTTGTTTGAAATTGTATTCTCCTGTTAGTGTTGTCCATGGCCAGGAATCGAACTCGGGTTGCTGGGGGGGGGGGATGTTAGCGAGGCCAGAAGAAAGAAACACATTATGAGCCAACGATTCTCTGCAGCGAAGTGCGGTGCGTGCGACGCGCGACCACAAAACGCGACTACGTTATGGGATCTCCGTGCCGGCGAGTGCGAGGTCGGGCAGGATTTACTGCATCAACGGCACGTCGTCATCCATCCACCCACACACGCACCGAGTCTGGCGATCAGCTGTAAGACGCAGAGTCCGGTGACCATTGGTAATGCAGGGTGCAGTGGCGGCGAGACGTTATCTCCCTCGTCTGCTACGTAGGAGCGCGTACGTTTGACCCCACCGACCCTGATGATGCCTATATATTTGGAGTTCGTCCGTACTCTCTCGCTCTCCCCGTGGTAGTGGAAAGTTTGCTTCGGGTTCTCCGGTTTAGCCCTCCACGTTAAGAAACATGCCTTTACATGATTTTGATGAGCCACTTTGATTAGCTATCATGTGTGGAGAGATGACCTCTGAAAAAACTGCTAATTTGCTCAGTAATCTTTACCTGCAGATAAAAACACATTCCTGCGGAGGGAGCTGATAGGAACGTTGGGTTGCTCGGTCAATGGCCAGGGTCAACGGCGGCGTGGTGTATTCCGCAAATATGCCCGACTGTGAGGGCGGGCACAAGCCGGCGTGAGTAGGTTAAACGTTGAGTTTTATAAGGGCACCACGGGGTGACCAGCCCCTCCCCACCCAGCCCCACCCCTCCCACCCCCCCACCCAGCCCCACCCTCCCCACCCAGCCCTCCCCACCCAGCCCCACCCCACCATCCCATCCAGCCCCTCCCTCCCCACCCAGCCCCTCCCTGCACGACGGACACAATAATCCCCTGTGGGCTGGTGTAACCTGGCGGTTCCTACCAGTAATATATATATGCTGCACGATTGCTAATTTTTTCTGTATGTGTAATCAGATTCGCATTACTCAGCAGATACAAGTTGATTACTTTCAATTATTTCAATTCCCACCATCCCTAGCTCGGATTCGTGACTCAGTTCTTAGAATTTAATACAATTGCTAACAGCGCCGGCTGAATCGTTGGAATCACGCAATGAAGGGCATTTTCTGGAAATTAAATGATTGACCTGTCAAGTGGTTCAACGAAATTCAAGCTCACAATTTAAGAATCGATTGCGGCCGCATTTTTGTCACCTCATTTGTATTGTATCTTATTTATTCAGTGTCGTTTATGGTCTTGTCTCCTTCATTAGCCAAAAATAAAAATTTGCATATAACTCACATAAATCGTAAAATAATCGGTTGTCACACACATTTTATACACAGTTGGCTACGTACGGTGCGGAGTAAGTTCAACGTACAGACGTACATTATAGTGAGCATGAGAATCGATCCCTCGAGCACAATTACAACTTGGGGGTTTGTTCTATTCGTAAAAGCCCGAGTGAAAAGCTGAACGCTCAGGAAATGTATCCCTCTAGTGATACCGCGCTCTTTCCTATCCCCCTTCTTATGTGATGGTACCACAGTGGCCCCATTGCATTCCTGTGTCATCTGCTACCTCATCTATGCAGCATTGTGAGCAGTAAACGTGCACAGAAGTGCGCTTAAGGGGAAACCAGTGCGAAATTAAGAGCAGGGAAGGTGTGCAGCAATCAATGTGTTTTTTTTTTCGATCAAACAAATGTTGGAGAATAGCCATGAATATCCGAAGGATATTCGGATTTATTTTGTGGACTTTAAGAAGACTATTGTTTTGTTGGGGGTAAAGGGATATGGGAACATGCTTATTGCGATGGCATTCATGGCACGATGATCAGACTTACAAGGAAAACCATCAGTGGTTTGAGATGAGAACCGATATTCAGAATCAGAATCTGTATTTAGACCGGAGGAATCCGATGAGCTCTGAAGCTTTTTTTCACAGATGTCCACAGTAAGGACGGGTCAGCGACGTCCTTGTCGTGTCTCCGGCCATGTCAGCCATGTCTGGAGAAACGGAAGCTGCAGCTAGCTGGCTGAATCGTCATAATCGCGGCCAACACATTGACAACCGTTGCACCTCCCGTCCAGGCCTTAGGCTCCAGGGATGTGGGGTCAGCACTCCGTGTTCTTTATCTGGTATTCTGTGTGAATGTACACGCAAAAGCATTCACTACATAAATTCACTAGTGCCATGGATTGTATAGGAGCAGCAATCATATCGAGGGACCATAACGCATCGTTTGCAATTGAAAGACCAGGCGGTGTGCGGGCGATGCATGCTTTATGAGCGAGGAATCATCCATAGAATCCCCATTCGAATCAATGGCGATTGCTGCATCGCCATTCAAATAATAGATATTCTATTGGATGACGCCTAAGGCTGTCAAAGAATCCCATTCAGTTGAGTGGTGGCGGCAGGAGGCAACTATGAAATGAATGGAATTGTCGGCGAATCCCCATTCATGTGAATGGTGATTACTGCGTCCCCTTTCAAATGAATGGGATTCTCAGTGGCTGTTATAACCATCAGCGTCAGATGGCATGCTCACCATTTTAGAATTACAATGAAATGAATGTATCATTTAAATAGGTAATCACCAAAATAAAAATCGTGATTCCTGTAGAAATCGTCCGTGTTGGGATAGTGGGATTTGGAGATGATTCCTGCAGATATTGCCCAGCATGTGCGTCCGTTACTTTATAGTCATGCGAAGTTTAACTTTATTATCAGATCACGTTTGTTTGCGTAGTCACCACAAGTACGTGTGGTTAATGCAGACTTGATTCCTTGAAAAAGGTTTTATTGCCAGAAAGGGTGAAACACATTCTTATTTTTCATACATCATTTTTTATTCATGAATAAAACTTATGACCTTAAATTTTAAAGTGGGTCCCAGATATTATTTTTTAAAACCAAACCTTATGCTTGTATTTATATTAGCTCCACAATAGTGTTGTTACGATGTGGCTGTTACGTAACATAAACATAATTTGTCCAACAAAAACTATGTTATTAGAAAGCTACCGGAGATAGGCACTTTAAAATATATTTTTAAAACTAATTTCTTCAGAACTGCTTTTTGTATTTCGTTTGCTGTCCTTCCTCACACCTCCGATTAACATGGTTGGCTCCGGACAGTGCGAAAGAGGATCAATATACATACAATGAAAATTAAATAGTTTTTCAAATACAGGAGTGAATTCCTGTAGACTTCAAAAGCAATTTATCTGCAGCACCTCAAATCACACGTTGAGAGAGAAAGCAGCACTAGAGTCACACTTGCCCCCACTCATCTAACCTCCAATCTCAACAAAGCGCACACACACACACCGACAGGCAGACTGCTGCTCATTCTTAGCCCAGGATCAGACACACATACACGCGCGCGCGCACAAAAATCGATGTCTTCTTGCTTTCAAAGCACAAAAAAACGTATCCACCAACACATGCGCACATACGCACACACACACTCACACGTTACATCATACACTTACTCATCATGCCCAGAGGAAACGCGGCTAAGTCGACTCCCAACAGGGATTTGATCTAACGACCCACACCGATTGTGAGTAGGCGCTCGTACAAAGTGGAAATATTATCTCATAAGAAAAACTGAAACGTGGCGCGTTTGTGTATGGTCACATGAGTGTGAGTCGGAGCTATAACTACAAAATGCCTGAAAAATGTGTGAATAGTTCCAGATCTGGTTAGACTGAAACTAAAATGACGGTTGCATAAGGTTGAAGGACAATGACATTGATTGACATTAATTCTCCACGAGATACAAAAAAAACGCGTGCAGTTAACTAACTTCACAGATTACAACAAAGCCCCCTTGCAGCCCAAGCGACATAAATTGAGGTCAATCGGCCGGGTGAACATTACACCACAGCGGACGTGACCCATACGAGCAAGAAAACCCTTTCCTTTGCGTCTGAGCTGCAAATGGAAACGCGTGGGATGTCGGTGGCTCTCGCACGGCCGAAATGAAGGAACAACGACAGAAACTGGAGATGATGGCCCGTGACAAGTGCGCATGGCACACGGTGCTCACTCACTACCCCCATCCCCCGCACTAAATGCGTTTGCACAAAGCGAATCCGCCCGGTCTGGGTGGTCAGGTTTTGGTGGGCGGTGTGGTAGTGGCGGGGGGGGTAGGAGGCGGCTGCAGCATTGGCGCGTGCGGGATGAGCCCTGCGAGCCGTACTCTCCTGCATCAGCAACATGACCAGCATGCTAATGGTGCCGCAAACCGACACGGCCTCCGCAGAAACCCGCCCGCGAGCAAACGCATGCGCAGGCACGCGACACGGACGCGCACACGTGCGCACACGCGCGAACCCGCACGTAGCAGAACGCGCGCACACAACATAAATACGCACACGTGCACATTACATAGGCGCGCGCGCACACGTACGCACGTACGCACGCACACACACCACGCACGTGTACATAAATACGCACGCGTACACACAATACGCACGTGTATGTTACATGCATATGCACGCACGCGCGCATACACGTAACACGCGCGTGCGCATTACATAAATACGCACGCGCGCGTACACACACACGCACGCGTGCGCTGGTGTTATATGTATTTGCCACCGTCTGAATTTGAAGCCCCACTTTTTTTTTTGGCGCAGTACGATTCTGAAAGAATTCCTCGTGAAAGGCGGTGCATTGGAGATGCACTTAAAATTTATATTGAATTCTCTTTGAGCAACAAACAAAAACTAACTTGTTCCGTGATCCTGGCTAAAAAAGCTCCCACGAGATAAATCGGGTCAAATTGGTTGATTGACCTTGGCTTTATTTTTGATATTCCCCGGGGCAGCAAGAAGGTGGCATATACGTAGGTATAGTCAGCATCAAGTTAAGGTGCCAGTATCTCTGTGAATAAAACCATGCATTCATAAGGAAAACAATTAAACAAGTGTTATGAAAAAGGTTATTTAAAAAATTATATGCTCTATTGTGTGCGTTAAAATGTTCAGAAAATGTGTAAAAATAACAAAAATATGAAATCTAATTAGTCGAATACTGTATAACATGCAACGTTGTTATAGTTATTTTCCAATGCTGCAAAAAAAGCATATTACAAGCATATTACAAGTTTGTCCAACATTTATGTTGAAATATTTAAAACAGGCATGCTTACACACGACGGCAGATGTGCCGTGTGGAAGCACCTATTAATAAAGCAGGCAGGGCTCCACAAAGAGGTGGTGTGATCAGGATTCACAGTGGGCTTGATGTTTTTTTTTCTCTCGACACATGATACCTATATTTGGTAGTCATTTAACACTGAGTCAACAAATTGGAAAATCAATGCCAGATCCAGACATCCCCTGACACTGTGAAGATACACATGGCCAATAATTAAACTCTGAACGCCAGAACTGTAGAGCGATGCACGACGACCCCACTGGACATCTGTGAAAAATTGCTTTATAGCGCATTGAATTCCTCGTCGGATAAAGACTGATTCTGATCACTGCCCCACCAAGGAATCAGATACCCTGTTCAGCTTACAGCTCCTTTGGAGAAAGTACTGTTAGTGAGCACCTATTAAACAGCTTTGTCTCACCAGTGCCGAGTTATACACATCACCGAATTAAGGTTGAGTACTTATTTAAGGCTGCGTTGACCTAGGGGAACTTCAGTGCAAGCACTTGTCACTGTTGTTAGCCGTCATCGGGAAGTAGCCCAGTGCGTGAACCACTTCACCACCATGTCCCGACACACACACAAATAAACTCAACAACAAGCGGGCTATGCTGACTAAGTGTAAATGTAGCGGGGGGCTGCATTTGCTAAAGCTGCCAAACGGTTAATTGAGCGAGACCGTAGCATGGAATTGCCCAGCTCGCACGAGGCCCCAGGGCGAATAGCATTTGCAATGAAAATAAAGCTCACCTCTCTGTCCTGCCAACAGCAGCCCTCCCTATTGTATCTACATTCTGTAATTTCAGCACCAGCACACATGCGAACTACTGCCATCTCTTTCCCCATCCAGCTGTGGAGCGACTCCTGTGATGAACTCTAAATCAGACAAGCGGCCCAGCCTCTTGTCAGTCCGTGTTAAGAGTCCCCAGCCAACCACGCATGAGCGTCCCGATGCATCCCAGCTTTGGATTTGGTTCTAGTTTATGAAATTAAAATAATGGGATAGTTTAACGGTGGTGGAAATTCCAACATTTCAATAGTAGGGGGGGGGGCATTCTGTCTCTAGGATGAGGGCACTGTTTGAAGTAATAGATACATTAATCAAACACGAACAAATAAAACAAGTGGGTTTCTTTAATCATTATAGAATGTAGTCTCTTTTAATCTATTAAGCTAAACCCTGAAACAGTTTCAACTTCACTAGCACTCATCAGAAAGGTATAGCCAGTTGTAATCATTATACTGCTGTGTAGTCATTGGGCAAGGTAGGTTTACAGGTATACAGGGAAGCTATTCAGACATAGACAAACGTGGAAGGAACAAATTCACATTGATGCCGGGACATTTAGTCAAAACGACAAGATATTTGTATGATTACACTACGTAACACATTTTTTGTTCCTGGGAAGTGTTATTTCGTTATTGCTTATGCCTAAAAAGTATTTTAAAAATAGCTATTATTCCCCATAAACTTTGCTTTTGTGACCAGGACAGTGATATTTTGAAATTTACCTATTTCTAATGAGAAAACGGCGAATTGTGTGTTTTAGTTCACATTAAGTCAGAAAAAACAACATATGGTCAAACTTAACATGTATTTATACAAAAGTAATACAAAAATGACTACAAAAGATTTAGACACCAAGTCGCACTACCACAGGCGGGGAATAATAGGCATTTTCTATACTTTTGAGGCATAAGTAATTAGGAAATAACATTTACTACCCAGGAACAATAAAAATTGTCAAGGTATTATTAAACACTTTTATTTAACTTTTTTTAACTTGCCCTGTTGCCCGTTTATATTCTTTCAAATCTTTGACGCTTAATATCTTCGGATCTACGAAGTCGAACGAGCTGACATTTTCTACACGGACTCGTCTCGCGTGACAATTCAAGATTTCATTAAAATAAACGGCCCAGGTCCAGCCGATCCTGATCCTCTTCGTGTTTTATTTTTACTTATTTTTTTACAATTAACAATTATATTCAAATTCTACCCCCCCCCCCCTCTTTAAAAATCACGAATGGTCTCGCCCAACCACGAGGTGCAGCGTCTCGTCCAATCAGAGCGGTTGTTGCTGGCCAGCCTATGAGAGGCCGCGCTTAGATCGCCGTTCGTCATGGCGCCAAAGCGGCCACCTTATTACATCGAACTCTTTTCGATTTAAAGCTTTCGTGACTGCAGGGATTATCTTCTTGGTTCTTTCGGTAAAGTCACGTAGAAGGGAAGTAATAAAATAAGAAAAATAAAACATAAAATAATTTCACGACGTTTTACAAGTCTTCACCTAAGAGTTGTAAAACGTAGAATTATTTTATTATGTTTTATCTTTATTATTTTATCACTTCCCTTCTACGTGACTTTACCGAAAGAACCAAGAAGAAGAACTGCTTGTACAATTACATTTATAAATCGTAATAAATAGAACATCGTTTGCTTTGTCAACGCCCGTTGACGACTGAGGGTGTGGTTATCTGAATGACGGGAGGTGATAACTTTGATATGGTTTGAATTAACCGGAATGATCTCGCGTTTTAAGTTGTCAAAGTAAATGTTCTAATTATTATTGTTTCGAGTAACCTTAAAGTGAAGTGCTAAATATGTGCGTGTTGAGTACCGTGTCGCGATGTGAACTGCTGTGCATATTTTGATTTAAAGCTTTCGTGACTGCAGGGATTCATATTATTGGTTCTTTCGGTAAAGTCACGTAGAAGTAATATAAAATGTTTTATATTTTATTGTTAATTTTGTTATTTTTTATTTCCCTTCTACGTGACTTTACCGAAAGAACCAAGCATATGTTGTGCATATTGTTAGAGCATTGCAGTTTATAGGTGTCTTGCCGTATTGTATTATACAATACAATACCCAATGGCAAACACGACAATTAAACGTGCTATACGTATCGTGTTGTTCTACCTTTTGTGATCGTTATTCTAATTGTAATAGCCATGCTATTAACCTTTTAATTACCTAGACTGTTGTATAAAAATGCGCACGCTTTCGTTTATTGTAGAGTTAAGGGTTAACAAAGGAAAGCCATCTTGGGTCATCTCTACAAGGCCATGAAATTGGTAACCAACTTTGTGCGAGGTAGTCGGTGGGTAAAAGCTGGTCCCTGCCATGGGAATGTGGAATTTCCACTGATGAAGATGTGGCACCGCACAATGCCCATACGAGCATAGAGACCTTTTGTCAATCCACTGCTGGATGAGGGGCCTCCACACACTGCTGTTTGTGGAGGCCGTTTAACCATACTTCACCCGGCTGGTCAGTGCGGATTGAAGGCGGGCAGCATATACGTATAGTACAGGGGTCGGCAACCTACGGCTCCGGAGCCGCATGCGGCTCTTTACGGGCTGCTTCTTGACGATATGTACGTATGTACATATATGCATTGCGGCTCTTGAAATACTGAATTTTGTACCGAATTGGAAAGAAATGGCTCTTCTTGTTATTTTGGTTGCCGACCCCTGGTATAGTACAACTCGATATAAACACAATGTGCCCCTCCAGCCCTATGACAACCTCTTTGTGGATGGTGGGCACCCATCCTGGCACTGTGCAAGCTCAGATCTGCTTGACTTTGGAGGTTCGACCAGAGTCCGGATGAATTGTTCATTGTGCGTTGAGGGTTACAGTGATGCTGTTCTTAACAGTTCACATCTCGCGATGGCGAGATGTTAACTGTTAAGAGATGTTAACTGACTGGCCAGGTATACAGGAGGTAGTGGGTTTGATCCTGATCCTGACACCTATATATTTTGAGTTTGCATGTTCTCCCTGTCCTACGGGTTTCCCCTCCACATTTAGAAACATGTGCTTTGAGTATTTATTTGGCTGCTATAAATTTCCACATTATAAGCCACTTCGTTGGGCTATAATTTGTGGCCAGGTCGTTTATGAAAAAGAGCTATATAGCTCAAGTGGGCCTCAGCAGGTAGGAAGGACAAACTAAACACAAAAAGCAGTTACAAAGAAATGAGATTTCGATATACAGTAAGTTTAAAAAGTGCATAGTTCCAGTGGCTTCCTAATATCGAAAGGAAAAGGGTTCCAGACGGCCGCAGAAGCACAATTACCAGCTCGATGTCAATCATACTCCTAAGGCTTTAGTGTCAAAGACTGACCAATATGTAGACACTTGGTCACACAGGGAGAATGGTAAAGGTGCAGCCCTGCTAAACTTAAGTCTCGGAAGAGGCGACAGTGTAGAAAGATGGATGGGAAATAGAAGAATGTATCTATTTTAAGTCTGGGACAAAAACTCCACTGAAAGTCTTGGCACAAGCCATCAGATTCAAAGGCATATATTTATTTTGTCCTCCAAAATTGCATACAGTTATTTCGAGCAATTTCACAGAATGACAAGCGGAGCGTTACAGTGCACTGATGAATAATATCAGATTATTATATGTGTGCATACATGCACTGGTCAATCAACACAGACGCAGATTAAAGCTGTGTAGAAAGATAGTAATTCTGGCACTGGACTCATCATAAATATACTGATGTCACGGTGACATTCATGAAGTCGTGCGCGATTTTGCAATCGGATGATGTTTTAAAACAAACAATATTCTGGAACTGAAACATTTCCAGGAACAGTAATTATACTACCTAGCACTACCTTTTAATTTTTTTAACAATTTGGAGCTTGTGCATGTCTTGCTGCGAGAATGGAGCAGTAGGGGTTGGCTTTTACTGTGCAATGATCCACGTGACCTAATCTCATTCTCGTGCCACGCACATCACTGACAGGTGGTGATATCTGAACATTGCTTGGGCATTCTGGAGGTCAACTCGGTACCACCCAAGGATCAACTCGTGTGGTGGGAGAACATTATCACGAGGGAAAGAAAAGTTGTCCAGCATTGAGCATGAAATGAACAGTACGCCCCTGAGGAATTGTCACGGATCGGGGTCGTGTAAAATAACACAACATGTTTTCGCAGCCGACATTGAGCTCACAAACGTGAAACGGTTAATGCATCTGATTGGTTGTTCCTGTGATGTCATGACATCTGTTTAAACATCCGGCTCAGGTGACGTGATTATTTTGACTTCCTGCATGTGAGCGGACTTCCTGGATCTTGTCCTGAAGATGCTTGGTGCAGTTTCGAGCAAAAACAACGTCGTATCTGCTAAATTATATTGCTGAGAATTGTCCTTAAACTTGCCGATAAGCAGCGACGATAATAATTGAATGTGTTTTAAATGCTTGTATGCCTGACTACTAGATTAGTTTGACTATGTTGGGTGATGGAGGGTTTTATGACCAAAAAATGTGTAGATCATTACGGCCTAACCTAGAAATACATGATTAATGAACAATATATATCAAATGTTTTATCTTTAGACAATCATGTGTAGGTGTGTAATGATGTATTGATGAATGGGCTGGCTAACACCACTGCTGCATGTGCTGTGCTGACCTTAGTAGGCACTGCTTTAAAACACTTGTTATAGCAGTAAATTATAGGACTACGCAGGAAATATGAAACTTATAGGGCTAATTCAACTGAGTTTAAGTGTGAAAGATGGGGGGGGGGGGCGCGTTATGAATCATTCTGTAATAAAATGTATACGAGAGCTCTGCTTTTATCAAATTGGTGCCTATCATGGTTGGGTTAAGCAAACGCTCAAGTTCAAATGCTTATTAAGCATATGCTTAATATTCGAAGGTAGATTGCCAAAACTGTGACGCTATACTGTATTGTAATTTACTAACACTCATCCTTTTTTTATAACCATTTCCAAAGCTAAACAACAACACGCAAAATACGCAGAGCAAATGTGATGCTGAATCTGAAGGGGAATGGTAATGACTACGTAGTGTTTTTGGTCCTCGGCACGGACAGTCTGAGGAAAATGTCAGTGACTTCCACACCACTGCCGTCTACTTACATTCATGGAGCAATTTTAACCGTGATACCAGCCGGCAGTAGCCATTGAAGATGTTGCGAGGCATGACCAAAATTGCAGCAAGGGCAGGGAGAATGTGCCATTGGCAATGCTCGTGTTGTCGTTTTATAGAAATGTGCTGATTATGGTGCACGTGAAAAAATACGAGTGAAGACAAAGGAGGCCAAATCCATATTTCTCGCCATATACAGGCAAATGTATATGGTAGTCATGAGGGGAGTTTGATTATTGTATTGTATTGACCACAAAGGGACGGTGGGATAATTTGGAGGGTGGATCCTGCACAGTACTTGAATGGGCGACCACCGGGCTTGTCAGTTGTATGTACTGTATGTTGAACTTCTTTTGTGCCGTACGTAGCTAATCGGAGATGCAGGGCAAGATGACAAACTTAACGCTAAAAAGCAGTGATAAAGAAATTAATTTTCAATTTAGAGTTACAAGTGCATAGTTCCAGTGGCTTCCTAATATCGGAAGGAAAAGCGTTTCAGACGGCCACAGAAGCGCATCTGAAAGCTACCACATTCTGATGAGCTCCCCCCTCCTCCCCCTCAACTCGTTTTTAAGGGATTACATCTTGAATCATTGCCTCACTTGATGCAGCTAATCTGGCTGTGACGGTCCCACCTGATGACGGAGACTTGTGTTGCCTCCGAAACGCCGTGATCTTTATTTTTTTTATTAATTTTGATGTTTACCTACGTGACTTTACCGAAAAAAACCTAAGAATATGCATCTGAAAGCGTGAGTTGATGGTTGGAAATTATCATGGGGCTGTGACGTGTCCGGGACATGGCCTTGCCGAGTGTCCGCTCCCTCGTATGCGTGCTCTTTTCTCCAAGTACTCGGCTTTTCCTCCCACATGAGGCCAAACGCTCATTCTAGAATGTCAAGCATCCATTACTAGACTCTCCTTAAAAAGAGTCTCTAAAGACACCCGTGAGCCTTTCCTCGGTAAATAATTGGCATCATTCTAATGTTTATAATTGCGAATCAAGTGCATTAGCAACAACACCACCGGTTTTTGGTGAGGTTTAAATTTGGGCACTTTATGATTTGGGTCGGACCATCCAAGGCAGTTGAGTAATAACATTTGAAATAATGTGGTTCACTTTGCTCTTCACATCACCTATAACCTTTCGTTTGACAAGCACCACTTTTCATGCAGAGGTACACAGTGTCATTTTCTTTGTGCAAGTTGCTTCTGAGCCATTTAAGAGATTATCTGTGCCTGCCACGAAGAAAGTCATTCATGCTTAGGATTATATTCAGTAGACGGTCTTCGCTGTGTTGTATTTATAATGGCCCTGTTACGGGCCCCTGAAGTGTGTGAAATAGGTAGATACATATGTACGATAATAGTAAGGAGCGGTAGTGCAGTGGGTAGCGCGGTGCGCTATGAACTCAGTGACCCGAGTTCAATGCTCACGGCCAACACCAGTAACAATTATCTGAGCTGGGCCTTGCCCTTTTCTAGTTCAACTCGGCCTCAAATGAGTACTTGGTGTGATGGAAACATTGCCACGAGGGACAGGCTAAGTGCGGTGCTGGCCACCCACTCCCTTCTTGTGCCGTTCCAGCCTTGAAAGCTAGCTTTCTAGCTGCCACTGCTATGCAGAGTAGCCTGAAATCAAATGCATCGCTCCGGATGACCGCTGTAAAATATGATCTTGAGTTTTGATTATAGTGTGCCGATCTTTAAAGGTGCATTGAAAAATGTTGATACTCTATGGCTGCAAAGTTTGGTCGTACATGTTATGTATATCGTTTATTGTTAAATTTGAATCACAGTTCCTATGATTACTGGTTCCATTGTTTTTATAGCTTTATTTTGGTGATTCGAAAACGTTTGGTTTAGCCATATTTGTTTGAAGTACAGAGTTAGCCTGATAACTTTAATCAAAATTGTCTCATGTTTATTGATTGACTTGCATCCCACTGGGATTTTTGCACACAGCGTGTGTTTTTTCTGTTGCACGTAGTCACTTTAAGATGTTCTTTGTGCATGTTTTGTTTGTTGCGGTTTCACCCAGTCAAGAACCGCATGGCTCACAGGGCTATACCGAATAAATGAAACTGAAAGGTACTCGCGAACAAGACTTTGCTCCAACAGTCTGTTAATGCATATATATATAAACCCTATGATATGTAGAAACTATTTAGCTCCTCCCGTTAATAAACCATATAAACAAACAAAAATGTTTCCATTGCTTTACAGGGGGTGGGAACAGTGGTGAGTGCATTGCACTGAATCCAGCGGCTGCAGTTTTGTTCCAGGCCTATGTTGTTCTGTACTATGGACAGAGCAGGATGACCTCCGCAGAGATGGAGCGATGAGATAGCATGTGTTGCAGGCGCGAGAGATTACTGTGGGAATGGCGACAATGTGAGGAGGCTCTGGTTGAGCAATCTCGGCTAACATCAGTGGTGAGTAATAATATCTGAAGCAATCCTGAGCTTCACCAACTTGCACCGACCATGCGTTGAAATATGGTCAAACAATCCCTATAAGGCCTACGTCCAGTGGTGGATTGACAGAAAGCGAGTACAAATATGATTTTGTCATTAACGCTCAATTTCCTGCGAAAAAGCAGGTTAACGTCCTCGAGGGCTAAGACTGATAAAATTCTAATCAGTCTAATTATTCATGTAAACCTTGACCATTTAAGTGCAAAAACAAAGAGCACATTTATGGTTGGGTTCTATCTGCAGTTGGGGGCACTTTGGGCGATCGTGCCTATTCACTTAAAAACCAAAATACACTGCTGTGGCTGTACAAGACTAGCAACCAGGCCAACAATAATCCAATGAAACGCTGCTCCCTCAGACAACATTCTAGGAGAGCTAAATTCCCAGGCTGGCTCGCACAAGTTCACAACCTCATTGCCCCAAGCATCCCTGGCAACTGTCAACTTTCACCAATGTTCACCAAATAGAGCCTGCACACAACACACAGCATATTGTAGGTATTTATTTCCTATTATAATGAACCAAGCATGTATGTGTCCCGCGCGTGACGTCACTACACGTCGGCCAGCCCCCCTCATTGATAATCATGAACAGGTGACGTCCTCCACATGGATCCCCCTCATTAATAATCATGAGCAGGTGACGTCACTCCACATCGAACAGCCCTCTGTAATAAAAATCGAGGGTGACGTCTTCCAAATGGATACCCCCCGCCCATTAATAATAATTAGCGGTGACGTCACTCGACATGGGGGGGGGGCGAGGTGCCTCCTCCCCCTCCTCGGCGTCAACTTACAACCCTCACTACAAAGGCAGAACCCTCACGTCATGTGATCTCCATAAAGCTATTGAGACATCAAAGTAAAAAGGACGTCATGATGAACAAGGGATTACAACCTTAAAATGAAATAGGTCTGTCACCGCGCCCTTACAAACTGCACACGAATGGATGCAATTAATATCACGTTGCGATCTGCTTTTTTGCTTGCAAGTTTCCGATTTACTGAAATACAACCGTCCTTGGACGGGCAAAAGGCTAGTAGTATATGTATGTTGGGCCAGCTAGCGATGAATGCTTGAAATTGGAAGGTCACGAGTGAAATTCTAAATTATGGGTCGACTCAGCCCATCTTTCTCAAGTCAACAGTGGTTGTCGTATAGACAGACTGGCCCCTGCCATAGTACTGCAGAAATTCTGCCACTGGCTAAGAAATGAGTGTATGACATTCTGTGGTCCAATGTTAAAGTGGCACTACATAGTTACATGAATAATGGCACAAGTATGTACATGTGCAGCCCTATTTGTCAATCCACTGCTGAATGAGAGCCTCCTCACTCCGTGAAGGGC
Source organism: Lethenteron camtschaticum (assembly GCA_018977245.1). NCBI lineage: Eukaryota > Metazoa > Chordata > Hyperoartia > Petromyzontiformes > Petromyzontidae > Lethenteron > Lethenteron camtschaticum. The sequence continues at coordinate 12,204,532 of MU249579.1, forward strand.
ATGGGGGTTGTTTAACCATTTCATGTTTCACTGGGCAGTGCAGGTTGGTGACGATAGGGAGCATGGGGCCTCCGAGCATAGCACAGTACAACAATTGATATTTCTGCACTGCCCACTGCTGACAACATAGCCTCGCATTAGCCGATAACAACTGTTTAAAGTATGCCACTCACCCATTTAAGTGTTGCTCGGATACAGTCCTGCTTAGCCTATGAGTTCTGACAATATCAGGAAAATGCACGGGCAATAGGATCAAAGTCAATGACCTAACGCTTCCGACACCCTTAATTCACGGCAGCGATGCGGTGCCAGCATCATTCCCGCCGTGGGCACTGGGTGTTCACCAGAAGGCTCGCATGAATGTTAAACGCCGAATTTCCTGAGTGGCTCCGCACGCCGGTAACCAAAAGCAAGTCCAGCAGCTGCAGCAAAGTAGGAACACAGTGCCACCGTGTCTCACGTGCCCTCTGAGATCTCGCTCTTCGTAATGGCATCCGATGTACACGGAATGGCAGCCAATGGAGAGAGTGTGTCCGAGCCAATGACCACCGCTGAGATGGAGCAATGGAGATCAGCCCGCGTGCAAGACCGAGATGGGTTGCGTGAAAGGCAACAATATTAAGAAAGCTTTGGTTGAGAAGTGAATGCTTTCTAGATTTGAAGCTTTCGTGACTGCAAGGATTCATATTCTTAGGTTTTTTCGGTAAAGTCACGTAGGTAAAACATCAAAATTAATAAAAGTAAAATAAAATAAAAATCACGACGTTTCGGAAGCAAGACAGAGGCTTGTGTTCCTTCCGAAACGTCGTGATTTTTATTTTATTTTACTTTTATTAATTTTGATGTTTTACCTACGTGACTTTACCGAAAAAACCTAAGAATATAAAGTGAATGCATGGCTGTTGATGACGACGGCAACGCCAGTCATTGACTTGCAACAATGACGACAACATTCAATGCTGTGACTTTTGCTTTGGAACCAATTCATTGTTGCAAAAGGGGTCATGGTCTCAGTGGCTTCTCATCCACTTCATGAATATATAGTACCGTACCGTTTTCATTGTCGACTATCACAGAAAAGCACACACTCGCGTACACACGTGTGCACCATAGTAAAAGGAATTGTTCATTTCTTCTGCCTTGAAGGCCAAGCTAAAACCCGACCAGAGCAACAATGCGTTCTTACAATACAGCGGCACACTTGACTGCCCGCTAGCAGCACCAGCAGCTCTTTAGCTAATTGCTCTGCGCAGCAGAGCGTCATTACCGTGGCCATGACGTGCGTACCTACGTCTTTCACTACTTTTTTTTCAACATAGTGCCAAATTCCTGCGAGACCGCTATACGACACGCGCAAATAAAACGCCCAGTATAATATCAACCGCAAAAAGTGGGTGCCAAATGCTGGCTGGTCAAGCAGCTGTAAACGCAGCAGGCATAACTCATACCTTTTTGTTGCGTCGATACATTTTGCGGCATTCAATTTACGGCTTCGTATTCTCGAGGTGTTGGGCGTGATTAAGCCGCGCTTAAATCTACCCTTTCTGTAAATAACCACAAGCGAGAAGTTATAATCCCAGCTCCGTTTATTGCGGCGAGATATACGTGGTCATCGTAAATCAGCCACGGGGCGCGGGAGGGTGACCGCCGCGGACCGCGCGGGAGCCCCGTCTCTGGCATCGCGCCGCCAGCCCGTGGCTCGCACGCTCCATGCTCGCACGCTCCATGCTGGCACGCTCCATGCTCGCACGCTCCATGCTGCACGCTCCATGCTCGCACGCTCCATGCTCGCACGCTCCATGCTCGCACGGCGGAGGAGCCGGGGATCGTGCGCAGAGCGGCGAGCGTGCGACGCCGGTGTGCACATCCACTCGGTCGCCCCCAACATCCTTCGCTGTGCTCCGTTGTGACGAATAAAAGATAAACATGCCAACGGTATCCAATTGGGGGGCATGATGCCGTGGTGTACCGAGTTAGCACGATGGACTTGCGATCCAGAGGTCGCCAGGTTTGGTTTGACCTCCCGGTGAGGCAGATGAAACAATGGGACATGGTCACTTCAATGACCCCTTCATCCTCCTCTGTTCACCCGCAGTATAAACAGGTTCACTGCAGTTAGTCGATTGGTAGTTTTGAGTGGTTGGTTGGTTAGAGTGTGGATCCTCTCACCTCTTCCAAAACGTGTGGTAAGCGTGGAAGAGTAGGCCAAATATTCTCCAGAGAAGCTCCCTTGACCTCCCTCTAGTGGAGGCCCTCCAACCCTCCAGCGAGGTTCTCGAAAGCTCCCTCTATTGGAGGTACTTGCAAGTATATACAGGTGTACATCTTTGCATTTCCCACTTACATCCACTACCTGAACCTGTTGGTGATGAAGCTACTGATAAAGGGGAATTATCCTTTCTCAACAAAGCCACGTGTTGTATCAGCAAGCATACAGGAGTCCAATACATAACGTAGCGTGCGGCCATGTACAATTAAAATGGTAATCGCAGTCGCATTCCGTTGCTTAGCGACGTGGCCTTGAAGAGCGAGCTTTGAGCCTGTTTGGAGAATAAGCCTCCTCTACTATGACACATAGATCACTAATGGGTAAGAAGAGCACTAGACACCTATATATGTACTACAGTTCAGGATTAATGCCCAGGGATCACAGCCACGAAGATATCTAAACGATTGTTGGGGTTCATTGTTCATAGATGCAGATGAAGGCAACTTTTCAAGATTCATTATTGATGCACAAGGCTCCGAGCCAGTTTCTACGATGTCATAGTCACATCATAGACAAAGCTAAATTTTATATACATTGTATTGTATACGTTGCCTATAAACACGGGTAGTTAATGGTAATATATGCATTACGAAATGTGTAATTTACACCGTTGTACGTGTCCTCTGTGCACAAGAGAAGGGGCACTTCAGGTGGTAGTTCGGTCGGCATAATGTCCAGCCACTTTTATCTCCCTTGTGTTCATGCACTGTACGAGGTGCTCATTTCAGACTGAATCGACCTATGGGGAGCTCTGTTTCAGCTTCGGATACAAACCGCCAATGGCTTTGTATTTGACCAGGTATCACTTGGGTCAGTGGAGGGGTGGCAGAATGGATAGCACAATGTACATCAACTCAACGATCAGAGTTAAATTCTCAGCTAATGGCTTTTATTATTTATATGTACATGCCACACACAATCACACATGCCCGTGCATAACATTAGAATAACTCTTGGGATGTTGCCTAGAACAACCTCTGAATGTGCAGTTAATTTAAATATGAATGACGAGCAACAATAATGCATAATTAAGGCCAATAACCCTGGTGTTTTAGCCAAGGCCTAATTTGTCGCCCACATTTGCTGGAGGAATTAACTTGTCCATATTTACTTGATGTCCCATGTCAGGTGCAATCAATATGGATAATTGAGTGATGGATAGCTAGTTTCCCACACTGCACTCATTAAGAATGTGGGGCTGGCCGTACATGATAAGCGCATTAATATCAGACACATCCAGGCTTGCTCACTTATTTGCTCAAATAACTGACTAATGTAATGCTCAAATATAATCTTGATTTGAAGCTTTCGTGACTGCAGGAATCCATACTCTTTGGTTCTTTCGGTAAAGTTACGTAGGTAGAAATAAAATGAATCACGACGTTTGAACGCAACACAAGCACCCGTTTTCAGGTGAAAATCACGACAGCTGCGATGTTTGCTGCGAGCAGCACAAAGTCTGCTTGTGTTGCGTTCGAAACGTCGTGATTTATTTTATTTCTACCTACGTGACTTTACCGAAAGAACCAAAGAGTACGCTCAAATATAATGATCAAAATAATAGTGCAGAGCCCTGGTTGATCCACTGCTGGTTAAATGCCTCTGCAAGACGTGTCAGTCATGTCGGGGGAGGGGGTTGTAGCACACTGGTCAGCATGGGTTTGAGAAGCACAATATCACACACCACTGATGCTAGCTGTGGTCGGGAATTGGACTCGGGTTACCGGGTTCGTAGCACTGCGCGGATATAACGGTACCACCCCGCTGTATTCCATAATAGTCGATTTGGGTCCCCGTGCTGAAACAAGTGGTGGCAGTGAATATCTCCACTTGAAGTCTTGAACCTGGGGTGGACATTCCCCATACTCATGACTGGAATTATTCAACTGTTAATTATGTGATCCTAAACATGAAACTCAATGTATCTACCCTGGAGGGATAACTGTAGGAGTCGCCTTCCAAGTGCTTGTGCGTTTTTGACTGCAGCTATCTAACCACAGAGACACGTAGCCACATTCGGGAATTGCGTAGTCCATAGTGCCGATTAGAGGGCGCAGACCCACAGAAAATTCCGCATCTCAGAACAATCGCAACTGGTTTCAGAAACTGACCTGGCCATTACCTCCACATAAAACAAACACCAAGTCTAAAGGGTCAGCCTCAAACCCTGTAAAGAATAATAATACAGGGCAATGTGATGTTCGCTGGTGCAATTAAGGGTATTGAATTCAACATGTAAATTGTGCATTGAAACAGCCACCACCAATGTTGCGTCATTTCCTAGAATTTATCAAATCCCTTTGTGACCGTATACAATGCAAAGGTGGATCCCATTCAAAGCTCCTTTAGCAGTCACACCAATTTCTACATATAAGATCAATCTATGTAATTGCTGGATTAACATAATTGTTACATTTGTGTAATTTTATAATGGGTAGGATTATGGGATTAAGGGGAATGGCATTAACGCGAGCAAACAGAGCATGCATTTTTTTTTCTTCGCAAACATTGTTTTGCATAGAATTCAATCAATCCCATCAACAAATACATAAGTTTAAAGTAGCATGGAAGACAATGACATGGAATGTTCATTCATGACCTTTTCCGTTTCATAATTTATTTTGGGTCAGATCGTGTTGAGTAAAATTTCAATTTGGGTTGTACATCCACCTCTACCTGACACATACAAATAAATAGAATTGTCAAGTGAAAAAACAGGGGCCAATGTGTAGTATTGCTTCGGCATACCAGTACGCAATTTGGTACAAATGCTGCCACTAGTAAAGTAGTTGCAACCAGCATCATCGCAGAGTTACCAAGATTGTCAAAATCTCCCCAATCTTGCCTTGGGCCTTAAATACTGTAGGTGGTATGATGCCATTAAACAATCTTTCCAATTGTTTTTCACTTTACTACCACTCAGGTTTGCATTTTTAATGTTAGTCGTAGATAGACCCATTTTAGGGATGCACCACATTACTACTGCCCACGTGGTTTTGCCAGCCTTGCTATGCTTGTCGCCAGAGGAGAAAATATTCTTGGCTCATCAGCAATAAGAGTGGCTAACAGATACGGTGTTAGAATCTACGATTTCCTAAATCACAAAAACATGAAACCTCCCCACATGTTTCTTAATTACACTCCATGCAATTATGATGTTAACATTGCAAGAATTAGTGTTATTAGACTACATTTCGTGAGGGATGCTGCCTTGGTGTTATGGTGAGCCCACTGCATTTGTAAGCGGGAGATCACCGATTCGGTCTCCCGACGCGACACAGGTAATCAACAGGAATTATCACCATCTGTTGCCTCCTCGTCTCTCTTCTACGACTACTACGATCATTGTTTACAGCTGCCCTGTTACACGAAGGAAGATGTCTCTTCATTCTTTAAGACATCTCAGCCTTTGAAACTCCTTTCTGTTTTTCCAAACCTCGTAAAACCTGCCCCATCTCTTGTCAACGCTCACCAACGATTCTGATTTAGCTTGCTTTGCAACTGCACATTTTGCAATACAGACCTAAAATGTATTTAATGTATACATGTTTTACTCAAGAGTCCAGTCTAGTCTCATTTGCAAGAGAAACCTGGGGTATTAGTCTGCCAGTAGGGGGCGGTGAGTGCCATGTATAGTCCAAATTGAGTAATTAGGCATGCAATAATTAATCTTGATTTGAAGCTTTCGTGACTTATGTTGAGACCAATGGAACAGAGAACACAAACGAGACTGAATTTGTTTTAAACAATACAAACGAGACGATAAAAAATAAATAAAGGAACAAATTATATAATCCAATTGCAACTGTAAATCGTGACAATTCCTCAAGTCGCTAGCAGAGCAGTGAATGGATATATCAGCCTACTTGCCTGGGAACCATTATTTAACAAACAAAAAATACATTTGGGTCTCATTTGGCAGAGGCGATCAACTCAAACACGGCAGATACCCCTTGCATAGCAGGATACATTTATCTCTGTTGGTTGAAAAGCGGCAGACTACAAGTTGAAGGAATACTCTTCCAAGTGAGCGTCCGGATCTCACCAGCCTTGGTTATAATCCCGACAAGGATAAATTGCCCCGCATGAGCTGAAAGTGCTAACTGCGTCAACAATCCGTGCCTTTTTCGACCCTCCGCCCCCCTCCTCATCCCCCTGCTGACCGCAGCACCCAAACCCTCTCTCTGGGGTCACAGCTCTAAAAGCCTATTTTGGCCGCTGTGATCAGTCCCCCAAGATTTTAAAAATGGCAACGACACCCGGGGTACACTCTTGGCATGGAGTCTCCCACCCCCCTCCTCAACGCCTCCCGCCGCTACCACCCGCCACCTCGTGAAATTCCTGCAGATTAAAGAGTGCTTGTGAACTTCAGACGAACGCAGCGTGTCACTGCAACAGCAAGCGCTGATTCACTGGCACTGCCAAGCCAATCCCCTACCAACCACCTTCATTCTTCATCGCTACCTCTCTCTCTCGACCCCGCCTTGTCCCCCTCCTCTCCCCTCTGCGTCCATCCTGATGACCTCTCGCACCGTGGTTCAAGGCCGTTTCCAGTGGTGGGTGCGGTAATTTTGGTCATAATTAACCGTTCTCTCTCGACGCTGCTCTGGTTTCCACTTGCAATCTAGAGGTCGCCAATTCGACTTCCCAGTGCGGCAGATGAAACAACGGTGCACGTTTCTTCAATGTCCCCGCTCCTGACCAATTTGCAGCATAAATGGTTACGACACAAGTCGGTCGATCGGTAGGTCCCGTTTGGTGGTGTAATGTGTGTCACCTAGAGCTCCCTCCAGTGGACCCACTTCTGCCAGTAATGGCGATAAGAAATACATTGCAGGGCTGCTCCTTTACCTGTTTTCACCGGTTGATTAATTGATTATTGATTGAGGTTTTTGTAAGTATCATACAATAATACAATCCTGTGTTGGGTATTTTCAAAGCGGCAACTTGTTTAATTATTGTATGTTTGCTTTATTCAAGCTATGATACATTTATGTTGATTATACGATTTGTTGACTGTATAAAGTTGTACACAGTCGCTCCTGCTGGATTTGTGCAATCCCAAGAGGCCGACACTGTCATTCACCACTCCCTGAAATAGTTTTTGGGGACTTGTTTGTCAGATTGTTAAAAAAAACCGAACATAACCATAAAATGTAGTCAAAACACAATTTCTAAGCAACAAAAAGTTGACAACGCACTTGATAGAGGGCAATAATTTAGGGTCGCCCAGCACCTGCTTCTGTTAATCTGCTCACAAGAGTGGGGTCAGTGTACTAATATGGGTATAAATTCCCATTCGGATGGATCCCGTGATACGCATGACTTACTTTTTGCACGGCTTCTTGAGCCCCAGCTGCATTTAGATGCTGCATAAATCAAAATTGTGACGTTAAATATTACCTTCCTGCTGTACTGTGCTTATACGTTTAAATGCGCTGTAATGCAAACGCCCTACTGGAGGTGGTGTGGTGGGAATCGGGAAAATCAATAAACCAGACAGGCAGTCATCGCATTCTCATCGCCAAAGAAGGGGTGCAGTTATTTTTTCTCGTGTCTGCCAATTGATTGATATTCTAAGAAGCTGAAACGAGTCACTTTTTTCAAAGATTTCATGAAACATGATGAAATAAATGTGCACCAACATGATTTCAAATGTAATTAGAAACTTTAACATCAGTTTAGAGCTATATCAAAAAGTCAGCTTATCCTCAAACCAAAACAAGCATTGATCGGTGCTCATCTCCATCGGTGGCTGAGCCAGTGGAGATAATTTTACATTCTTCTCCGCACAACCACCATTTATTTCCCACAAAGCAAGACTGATTTTATTGACCCTAGGGGGATATTGGGCCATTAATGAATTCAGCCATGACCAGGTTTCGAACCCACCATCTTTCTAATTGTAAGCCGGGTTCTTTAAACAAGCACCATGTGGCCTAAACATCCACAGCAGCGTAATATTGAATGTCGCCGATCCATCACAATGTCGACGTCGCTCTTCTGCTGCGTGCGGACAACTGCGCAAACAGCTGCCTCTGAAACATCTGCACCTCCAGCTCGCCGGGCGTCAACGGTGGCATCGAGAGTGATGGCGCGCGCGCGCCTCTTATCGCGCTCATCTTTCCCAACACTCAGCTCCCTCGAGCTGCCCGACACCTCGGCTGCTGATGCCGCGCATTCCATGCTCCCTATCTGAGCCGAGTGCCGCGATCGGCCACCAAAAGCCAAATGTGTAGGGGGGGCCCTTCCTTGCACCCGCGCCGTGCCACACCCTGCCTAATATCACTTACCGCGCACACATGCCAGAAGGCGAGCAGCTGTTCCAAACACAAGCCAGATCCGGGCAAGGCTGGATCCACAAATAAACGTGAATCACCTAACTCGCGTATCGGCCACCTCTGTCAAGCCCCGCATCCCCACAGGAGAAAAGCACCAGGACGCTGCTGCTCTTTTAACCTCTTGGCCATTTCCAACGTTCAACGCTCTCGCATTGTCCCAGCACGTGTCCACTTAACACCGTCGTTAGCCAAATGATAGCCGTGGGCTGCAGAGCCGCGTTGTCGCCATGTGAAACAAAACCCACCTCCAGAACAAGAGCATCCTCCTTCACAATTACAAACAAGTACATTTATCAATATGCAAAATATAAACTTCTGCCTAGATTCATTTGACCTTAAAAAAAAAACATGTCAATTTATGTTGGCACACAGGTGTATATATGTTTTTAAAACTCAAAAGAAAGTTGCCCAAATAGTCCAAGTTGTACCATTTCTGAAAATATCTCAGAGGCTTTTAATATGAATGATCACATTCAAGTCCAAATGTTTTATTTCTCAAATGTGAATTGGGAAATGCTCACCTCTGTTGGAGTCAACAGTCAAAATTCTATTTCTATGGCAGGGACTAATTTTCAGAAAAACCACTGCTGACTTCCCACAAACAGTAGTCATTTCATTCGATGACGATGGGACAATGGGCAAAGTTGAACCTGCAGATCGGACTTTTTTGGTCACAACTATCCGACGGTGATGCGTGCGCTCTAAGCACCGTGCCCATCTGGGTAGACATTATTCTGCAACGGTCAACACAAATAAAAAAAACAATCCTTTCTAAAAACTCTGAACACTTGCGTTAAACCAATGCTGCCATCCATAAAAGGTGGGGAAGAAACACATTTTTTTAGAAACCCAATTCGAAGAACACTTGGCATGCTTCGCAGTGCGTTCATTGCGCATTCGGCCAAACACTCCTTGCTCGGTAACAGGCGGTGCTGAATTTCAGCAAGATCTGCCCAGGTCGGCAACTCGGAAAATATTTCCACACGTGGCACACCGCATCCAGTATACTTCTCGATATGGCTGTGCCTACTAGCCCAATGCCAACTCCAATTGTAACAGCGATCCGGAAGATATTTCGGTGAAATACGAAGCACCTGCAACAGGGTTTTAAGGCACGGAGTTCACTGGGGCATTTCGCGACAGCCAGGCCGTCCTTATAACCCCCGAGAAATGCAGCCACTCGATCGGGAAACACTCACACGTAAATTGTCACTCCGCTGCTGTTGTGTGTTGCATTCATATCTGTGTGATGTATTTATAGGTGGCACATTCACAATTTCCAGGCAGCCCGAGTCACAATGTGACACATGCACACAAGTAAACAAGCACACACACACACGCATGCTCACGTGAGTACAGTATATATACAGTATATTTAAGGAAAACAATTGCCAAATTTTCTGGTGGCAGTTTAGTCCGAACGCGTTAGTGAAATCTGGCCCTAGAACATATTCAAATACAGTAATTAGAATGCATCCGTGATAAAGCCAGTGATATAAATTCCACATTACTTTGGAAGGAGCCAGCCTCTCATTTGCAAGAAAGTGTTTTTTATCGTAAACAAAACGCATGTCAACACACGAGTACAACAAGGAATATTCCAGAAGAAACATTTTCCTTCTCCCAATAATATGCATGCATGTGACATATCACGTCAATTGGGAACATGGAACGTCAATTGGCCGGACTTGGTGAAAAGGTTAAACTCAGAATAATGTCATTGATTCAAATAGGGAAACAGAGCATCCCACTCCCCATGAGCCTGGGCTCGACTTATCAGTCAATTTCGAAGCATTTTGTTAAATCTGCAAATGCCCCACCACCACAACACCAGCTACGAATGTTACTTCTGACAGTTATTGTTGATCAATCTCGTTTCGAGTTAGGTTTGATTGATTTTAGGAGAGCCTATACTGCCCGCCTGCCTGCCCTGTCGGACGACTTAAGCCCCAGGCACGAGTCCTCGTCACCAGCTGTTGCCACTCAGCGCACACATTTGGGTACCAACAATGCATGTAATGTCATTGGAATGCGGGCACATTGTCATCTTACTGTGTAAACACGCGCGTGCCTGTACACACACAAAACTGGCTTACACACATGGCGCACACGAGTGCATTTGGTATGTCACGCACAACTTCGGTGCTGTATCGTTCGTGACACGTGAGCTGCGTGTGTGCGTGTACGCGCACGATGAGTCAAAACACAAATGCGTGAACACACGTGGCACGGAACGGATGCGAGCTCACATTTATTGATGCGCACACAAATGCGCGTAGGCGCACAACGTATGTACGGCTATTATATTAGGTTGGACAAAGACCCCCTTATATTCGTGAACTGCCGGTCTTCATAGGTGCTCGCTAACAGCATTTGTCTCAACAATCTATTAGGCATGAACACACGCAAATATGCGCAAAAAATCGTTCAAATGATATTACACTGGAGGTATGGACACAGGCGTGCATGCACGTATGGCTACACACATCAGTACATTAGATATGTCCATGCTTGCATGTATTATCACACGTATTAAATAAATTAAGCACACAGAGACAGGTATGAATGGACACATACAATAGAAGGATCCGCGCAGTGCATAGACAAATACATGTATGGGTACACACACGCATGCAGCGGTACACTTAACTAGAGTATATAACGATCCATGGCTACGGACACATGACCAACGCGCGCACACACACATACATGCACGGGACAATGTATAGGGTCAATCAATGGACATCCATATCTATGAACACACGTATTGACACGCGTGCACGTGTGTGCATAGGGAAATTAGCGCACACTTTGATGGTATCATATAATTTACAGCCCTGTCAATCAACTGCTGGATGAAGGTCTCCCGTTTCGATCATGGAGATTGTTTGACTATACTTCACCATTCTGGTCAATGCGGGTTTGTGAAGAGCTGATTGGACCGGGTCAGATCTCGCTCGCCCTCGATGTTTAGACGTTGCCGGTAATCGAACTCGGCTCACCTAGTTCGCAGTGCGCAAATCGCACGCAGCTCACCCTTACACAGACAGACACACACACGCAGACAGACAGACGTCGTCTCACCGTCCGCAGAAACTGAATCTCATCCTCGCCGTCGCCCTCCGCGCCCATGGTCGTGACTTGTCAAGCCCTGCGGTGTTTGTGTGGTGGTGGTGGGGTGGTGGGGGGCGCTGAGTGGAGACCACCGCACGCCGCTCCGCTTAATCCGAGCACTGAGACTCGGGGCACGTGCGCGCGCGCGCCTGCATCTCGCCGGCGACACGCCCACTCTCAGACGAGCCCCCCCCTCTTTCCCCACCCACATGTGCTTCAATGCCCCGCCCACTGAGTATCAAAGCCCCGCCCACTTGTGCTTCAATGCCCCGCCCACTTGTGCTTCAATGCCCCACCCACTTGTGCTTCAATGCCCCGCCCACTTGTGCTTCAATGCCCCGCCCACTGAGTATCAAAGCCCCGCCCACTTGTGCTTCAATGCCCCGCCCACTGTATATATAATAAAAAATCAAGCTCCGCCCACTGTGCATCAAGCCCCGCCCACTGAAGCACACTCAAGCCCCGCCCACTACGAAACAAGCACCGCCCACCACCACAACACAAGTCCCCCCGCCCACTGAAAAAAAGACAAGCGCCGCCCACTGCACAATAAGCCCCGCCCACGTTGCCTCAAGCCCCGCCCACTAACAACCAAGCCCCGCCCACTGCACAAATAAGCCCCGCCCACGTTGCCTCAAGCCCCGCCCACTAACAACCAAGCCCGCCCACTGCACAAATAAGCCCCGCCTACGTTGCCTCAAGCCCCGCCCACTGACAACCAAGCCCCGCCCACTGCACAAATAAGCCCCGCCTACGGTGCCTCAAGCCCCGCCCACTAACAACCAAGCCCCGCCACTAACAACCAAGCCCCGCCCACTGCACAAATAAGTCCCGCCCACGTTGCCTCAAGCCCTGCCACTAACAACCAAGCCCCGCCCACTAACAACCAAGCCCCGCCCACTGACAAATAAGCCCCGCCTACATTGCCTCAAGCCCCGCCCACTAACAACCAAGCCCCGCCCATTGCCCTCCCCGGTCGGAAGGCCACGCCCACAACGGAGCGAGTCTCGCTCCGACTGCAACGCGAACGTCGCCGATGCGAAGCTTCGAACCAAAGGCAACTNCCCCCCACACCGACGCCTGTGTCGCCTCTACAGACTGTCGGGGCGAGTTGCAGTCAGCGAGTAGCGCCTACGAAGGCCGGCAACAGCACCCACGCCCGGCCGTCTTTGTCTNCCCCCCCCCCCCAGTGTCGATGTTTACACACCGCAGCACCAGGTGCTCATTTGAGGCCGAGTCGACCTAGGGAGGCCCAGATACCGGTCACTGGCGTTGGCCGTGAGCGGGAATCTTAACTCGGGTCCGTCGGGTTCGTAGTGCAGTCCATAAATGACGTCACGCACCTNGGGGGGGGTCAGATATTTGTGACGATCTGTAACGAGGGGGTGGGGGGTGTTTGAGAAATGTGACGTCACATCAAAATGCGCAACTTTTAATAAATATAGACAACACGTTGTACTTAATTAAATAGACGTTTAAATAAATGTTTTATTCTGCAGCGCCACGTTAAATACGCACTACGATGACAATAGTTTAAAGCGATTTGAAGCATGTTTTTTACTTGGGGGGGGGCAGAGCTTTGTGACGTCATCTTTGAGGGGGGGGGGCTGGTCTGACTTTTTGTGACGCCGCGTGACGAAGGGAGGAGGGGGGGGGAGTCAAAAATCGTCCAAAATCGCGTGACGTCATTTATGGACGGCCCCACAGTGGCCTGCCTTACGCACAGCATTGAGACACCCACGCCGCTGTCTCGGCATCGGTGCGGCAAGGCTGCCACGGCGAGCACCTTGCGGGCGACACAGATGCGTTGCTGCGTTGTGGTGGGACATTGCAGCAACAGCCCTTCTTGTGTGAAGACGTCGTCTCGCACGGCCCATTCCCTGCCACCCGTGTTCACAATGCGTGTTCAGTAAGGGGCCATCCGTTTAGTCCGTACGCATGGAGGGGGGAGCAGGGGGTTAACCCAAATGCGCAGCTTGCGTAATGGGGTCTACTGACAATGTACGCATAGGAAATGGAGGTGGGGGAGGGGAGTGAAGCCTCGACAATTTGTCTACAATGACCTTCAGCTGAGTTGGATAGTCCGGCGGTGTGGACTATCTGTTTGCTTAAACACGATAGTATCATTAATCCTTGATCGTTTCTGCGTGGATTAAATATCGGCCGTTCTATAGGATTCGGGGGTGGGGGATGTGTAAAAAGTCCGCGTGCGTACAGGGAGGGGGGAGGGGGCTCAAGTTGACGGATTTTGCGTACCTACTAAACGGATTACTTAAGCGAGACCACATCACTGCACTGCTGTACCGCATACAATCCCGACATTGGCTCCCAAATGCAATCGTGGATCAGTTTGAATATCACGCGGTCTTCAAGATTCTCCCTGGGTTCATCCCGGCCTACCTCTCCATCCCTACTCGCCTCCACGCACTCTACTAACTCTCCCCTCTCATCTCACTCCACTCCCTCCACGCACTCTCCTACCTCTCCCCTCATCACCTCCACGCACTCTCCTAACTCTCCCCTCTCATCTCACTCCACTCCCCTCCACGCACTCTCCTACCTCTCCCCTCATCACCTCCACGCACTCGCCTAACTCTCCCCTCTCATCTCACTCCACTCCCCTCCACGCACTCTCCTACCTCTCCCTCTACTCACCACCACGCACTCTCCTAACTCTCCCCTCTCATCTCACTCCACTCCCTCCACGCACTCTCCTAACTCTCCCTCTACTCACCACCACGCACTCTCCTAACTCTCCCTCTCATCTCACTCCACTCCCCTCCACGCACTCTCCTACCTCTCCCTCTACTCACCACCACGCACTCTCCTAACTCTCCCCTCTCATCTCACTCCACTCCCCTCCACGCACTCTCCTAACTCTCCCCTCTCACCTCTACTCACAATCACGCACTCTCCGACCTATCCCCTCTCATCTCCACTCCCCTCCACGCACTCTCCTACCTCTCCCTCTACTCACCACCACGCACTCTCCTAACTCTCCCCTCTCATCTCACTCCACTCCCCTCCACGCACTCTCCTAACTCTCCCCTCTCACCTCTACTCACAATCACGCACTCTCCGACCTATCCCCTCTCATCTCTACTCACCTCCGCGCACTCTCCTATCTCTCACTTCTACTCACCACCACGCACTCTCCTACCTATCCCCTCTCATCTCACTCCACTCCCCTCCACGCACTCTCCTACCTCTCCCCTCATCACCTCCACACACACTCCGACCTCTCCCTCTCATCTCTACTCACCTCACTCCACTCCCCTCCACGCACTCTCCTATCTCTCCCTCTCATCTCTACTCACCTCCACGCACTCTCCTATCTCTCACTTCTACTCACCACCACGCACTCTCCTACCTATCCCCTCTCATCTCACTCCACTCCCCTCCACGCAAATTCTGCTTCAGCGGTGCCACGCCAATCAACATGGGCTGAGTGGGGCATCGCTCCTTCTCCTCTGATGCCCTCTGGGTCTGAAATTACCGTCCCTTCAGTGATCCGTGCTGTCGACTCCCCTGGCCGTGTTCACGCCCAGTCTCAAGACTCGTTTTGTGTCGAACTACGTCATGGCCACGGCTTTTTGGAGCGTCTTAAAATGATCTCGTGCTTTCTAAATCCACTTGGGTCCTTCACGTGTTAAGCTAAGAAGGCGGCTTTGTGCCCTGTTCCCTTGAGCTGAGATCGCCTAGGGGCCGTCCATAAATGACGTCACGCGATTTTGGACGATTTTTGACCCCCCCCCTTCGTCACATGGCGTCACAAAAAGTCAGACCCCCCCTAAAATATGACGTCACAAAGCTCTTCCCCCCCCCCCAAATAAAACATGCTTCAAATCGCTTTAAACTATTGTCATTGTAGTACGTATTTAATGTGGCGCTGCACTCTGATGTTGTAGGAGAAAACATTTAATTAAAAAGTCTATTTAATTAAGTAGAACGTGTCGTCTATGTTAATTTAAATTTGCGCGTTTTTATGTGACGTCACATTTCTCACCCCCCCCCCTCGTCACACATCGTCACAAATGTCTGACCCCCCCCTCCCAGGTGCGTGACGTCATTTATGGACGGCGCCCCATTTAGTTTTTCCTACTTCACGTCGTCTCCAGCCCAAATCTCCCCCAACTCAACTCCAATCATGACTCTACAACCGCTGGAGGTTAATGTCGGGCTGCCCATGACGACTACGTCAGAAATGCAACATAGGTCGTAACACGAATTACGTTATATAAAAAACTGACTTACAGCAGTAACGAGTGGCCTATGAGGGCTTAAATAAGCTACAGCCGTTTAGGCAATGTCCACTTCCCATTGAAATGTATTAAATAAGGAACCGGCCAATCATCCCCAACGCAGGAACCTCCTGAATGAGAGTCTTGAGGCTCAGTGAGGCGTGCTTTCCTGGGTAAACGGAATTATTGTAAATCTAATTTGTGGCATTTGACCCGACCACTAAAACCTTTTAAATGCTGTTTTCACGACACAGTGATCGTTCATTTTAAAATTCAAGTATGTCTGCTCAGTGAACTCACAGTGACTTAATTGGCTTAATTGGATTTAATCAGAATTGACAAGACACCAACTCGCTCGGGCACAATAAATGAGTCTAAGCAAATTATCTTGCGCCACATAGAGGAGGTAATAGCCGTGCAGAGTCAAAAGTAGGAAGCCATGGACGATCAACAACATTCTACTAAAGAAACGGGATACATTACGAAGACATTTGCACATTTCATATTTTCGGAGAGTTCGAAATGTAAGTCTTGATTTTCGACTTTTTTTGGAAAAATCGGAATGATCCTAAAATCTCTGTAACATCCCTAATCAACATTATCAACATTAATACAACAATCATAAGTGTCATCAAATATTAAAACAAGCGCATGACATACCATTAACGTTGATGCCATCATTGACGACGCCACAATGACCTCTTGACCTTGGCATACTTTCGGTAGTTCCCATGAAATTACCCCGCTCTTTTTGAGCGAATTGAACTGATTAGTGCTTGTGAACTGATCCATTGGCAATAAAAATAACATTATTATTATTATTGAACAACATGGAGCTCTTTGAACATCTACCCCTGAATACTGAAATGAAACAATTGTGATTGCATCGCTTCCAATAACAGTAATACATCATCTTTATTTTTGTCAAAGTCCAACTATCGACCTCTCTCAGAGTTCAAGGCTGAGGGGTAACTTCGACTGGTTTAGATATCCCTCGCCACTGGTCTTAACCACGGACGAGAATAAAACAAAAGTTGCCAGGTTCAAAGTGTGGTGCCCTAACCACATTTATATATACTCTATGTGTATTGTGTATTATTTATATTAATAATCTTAAAATGTGATTGTAATTCCAATATTTCCAAATGTAGACGTTTATTTGAGGTACTTTTCCAGAAATGAATTCCTGTTCACCACCTTGAGAGAGATGTTCAATCATGGCTGCTAAGTTGGATTAGTATTATACCGTGGGCATCGTAAGTCACCCGCATGAGATATTGATACAACAATAGTACTTTGTGTGTTATACCTTTAAATGAATAACCACGTAAGAGCTCTTGCATATCAGTATATTGCCCTGCGTTAGAGAACCACCCGCGGAAAGTGATATCACAAAACAAATAATCTCAATCATTTATCCGGAAAACCCTGAGTGTGAATGACATTTTTCAGGGGTGACGGGGGAGTGGTCCTGCAATGAGAAGTGTGACCCATACCATTAATGAGTGACTTACACGAGGAATTCAGAGTACCCGGATACATCCCATGGATATAAAGGTATACTACTCAACGCTATGCACAGATATATTGTCCAGAAGACAAACCCTCTTTGTGGACTGCACCGATTGCTGTTTTGCAGTCTCATGGCACCTCGGGGGGCCCTCAGAATCACATGCCTCCAACACCAGGTATGCACTGGTGGTCACGCATTCAAACACTAAGCAGGCCGAACCGCTCTTAGATTGCAGGATCTGATGAGATGAGGTGCATTTATGGAGATTTGGTCGAAGCTAAATGACATCATACCTACTCTCGGGACTTTCGCATGCACCCTGCTGCGGAGATGCTCGTTGTATGGCAGTCATTCTCAAGGGTATACATTTTTACCAAAGTGAAAAAAATCTAATTGAATAAAAATGGTATTTTTTTGTGGGCATTAGTGACCCCGCTGAGACCATCGCTGAAGAAGCCAGATTAATCGAGGAGAGCTGCTCAGATTAGAACCCATGATTTCTGGTGGTGGATGAATACTCTGACCCACCCAGCTAGCTCCAACACATGTTTTTAAAAATATATAATGAATGAGCAATGACAACAACAAACAAGCGGTGCAATCAGAGTGGCAGTAAATGCAAAACACTAATAATCCTTTATTGTTCTAAATACTTGCAAGCAGCTATAATTACAGAACGTACAACCAAAAACTGCATCACGTTTTCTCCGTGTTCCCAAGTGACACATCCTACTGCCCTCATTGAAGTCCACGTGTGCTGTCTCACAAAATACAAATACAGGGATAAAACGTATTTTCAGGTTGGACTCATCCATTCTTCCCTTAATAACCCCACAGTGTATGTGAAATAATAGCCATTTTTATGAATTTCGATAAAGAAACGCAATTGACATGTTTCTATAACCTCAAAAGAACAATTCCATGAATAGCATACATTTATTGGTTTAAAATGATAAAGGACTCTGTACTTCTTATACGTATGTGAAAGCAAATTTTAGTTGGAGTAACACAGATCAATCAGGGCGAGACTCCTGTGCAGGCACTCACAACTGTGTACGGCGTTAATGTATGGCTTCGAACGCCAGTAAACATCACAAATGAATGCACGTTTCGCAAAAAAAGGCTATGAGAAAACAGCTTGCAAATTGGGTATCTCACTCCACTTGCAAATTATGTTTTACTGCCCTGCTCTGCAATTTTCAGAGTCAAAGTGGTATCCCATGCGATGTTGAACATCCTCCTGACAATCATTTGGCCCAGTAGCCTGCCTCAATCGTAAATCTCAACCTTCATTTAACAATATGGCAGCCCATTGAAATCTGTAATTTATTTAGCAAAGTAGTCCGTTGGTACGGGTTTTTGTTGTAAATAGTTAATCGTCATTTTTATTTGGACATTTAGAATAACTTTCCATCTTCTTTGTATTGTGGATTCGGATAATTGTTAAGTTTGGAGCCACAAGCACAAATGGATTGCAGCAAATGGGTTGTGAGGGTGGCCAGGAGAGGCAATACAGAAATTTCACTCTTCAATCTATCTGCACGGAGCATTGGATGTGACTCCTTCGTATGCGTGGATTTTCTCCAGGAACGTTGTTGTCCTCTCACAAGCCAATGACTGAAACACATCTTGAACCTCTGCGGTTTTCCTGGGTAAAAAACGGACATTTTCATGATTATGACACATAATAAAGCACAATCAATTAAATTATTTGTGAAATCTCATAAATGGGGGTATTATAACCTCACCAATTAATATATTCACGACTGAAAAGTTCGACATATCATACTATGGCCATCGGTATAACCACAGTCCAAGAACACCTTTAATTCGAGATATAACTTTAGAACCAGCCCCACCAAACCGCAGACCTAATTAACTATGCTTGCTGCCTCCGCCGCAAATAATAACTCAGAGGGCCCATTCAGTATCTCCTACTGAGGGCCTCACATATAGCTGAGATCAGCACTGCCTCTACCATTGTACAATAGATGCTTTGATCCATGTCCTTACCATCAAATTTAAATTGCGTTCAATAAAATCAACGTTAAATCCCCCAGCTGCTGCTGCTGCTCAGCGTCGCTGGCTGAGTTAGGAGAGAGGATTGTGTTTAGATTGAAGCAAAATGTCTGAACCAACCTAATTATCAGTCAATCATAGGCACAAAAAATCTATCTCACAATGCAACGTGTCTTTACCGATGGCATTCATTGAGTGGCGGAAGCCATAACATCAAACAAAACTGGGAGAAAAAAAAACATCTGAGGGCGCCTAGATCTCCTGTTGCACCAGGACCTGCTCGACTCTCCCACGAACTCAACTGAGATCCCGGAAACCAATCTGGGATGGGGTGAGACAATTGGATGAAGCGGGGTCAACTGAGGACCACTACCGGACACCGTGGAGTCCTGCCGATGTTCCAAACAAAAGCCTCATCAAGGGCACCACCCCACTGTTCAACGTGGCTTTGTTGTGCCAAGAAAACTGTGGTGGCTCGATCAATCGCTGCAAAACATTAAAGATGACCCACAGTATGACTGCAGCCACTCCAACGAAATAATGGACCAGATCACGAACAACTGCATTCTATGCCCGGGTCTCCGACGGATTGGTAGCACATTTTGTTCCAGGAACAAAAATCGTCATGCTAATATCACGGGACCTTTTTTGTCAGTATCAAAGTATGAGAAATAAGAATAGGTTTGACCCTTACCGGCAATAAAACAGGTGTTAAGATGTTCAAACACCAAATATAAACCTATTTTTACGTTTGATACTTTAACACTGGCAAAATAGGTCCCACGATATAGCTGCTCACCCCAAGTGTTAAATACTCTGATATATGTGGCATTGTCCTTGTACTGTTTGCCTTTTGGCGTTCTCTGGTCTGACACTGGTGAGACTAGGCCATAAAGAAGGCTGCCTCTGGTGTAGGCCAATCAGTTTCAAAGACAATGCCCATATACTATCAGAGCATGTATTTGTTTACATGTTCACCACAGGTACGCGTGGCTAATGCAGACTTGATTCCTTGCAAAAGGTTTCTGTTTGATGTTTGAACATCTTAACACCTGATTTATTGCCAGAGAGGGTAAAACCTATTCTTATTTTTCCATGAGTCCCGCTACTCCCGAGTACATTATCACACAGCTCTCAAACTTAAACCTGTATCTATAATTAAAGCATACTGTACTTGCCATAAGCAAGACGAATGAGTGAGCATCAATTTGCGGAGGACACAGTGCTGTGTTACATCGAGACACGGTGAAGTGAAAACAGCAGAGTCAGGTAGGGAATGCTACATTGTGGTGCGGTGCGCATTGAGCATAGCAGACGCTTCGTTTGTGCGTGAGAGTGCAGAGTACAAGACATTCCCAAATGGATGCCATGAGTGACATATGATACATCGCCTGGCATCATTATGGAAAAAAGAGCTGCATAGCTCATCAGATTCCTCCGAGTCTAAATTTAAAACCATCTGATTTTGACGTGTGATGGTGCAACACTAAAGTGGTGCCGGGTTTTTGCTGGCAGTCCGTTTGTGGCGGTAACCGTGGCAACGACGGTATCAAAAGTTGTCTCCCTCCCTGCCCATTGCCACTGGAAGCTTTGAGACAATAGTGGAAATTCCACATTCCCACGGCAGGGGACACAATCATTCCAAAACACAACCACTGGTGGTTTTCCCAAAAGAGTGTTTCTTCTAGATTTGAAGCTTTAGTGACTGCAAGGATTCATACTCTTAGTTCTTTCGGTAAAGTCACGTAGGAAAAAATTTAATTCAAATTAATAAAAATAAAACAATAAAAATCACGACGTTTCGGAGGCAACACAAGCTTCCGTCTTCAAGTGTGGAAGCTTGTGTTGCCTCCGAAACGTCGTGATTTTTATTAATTTTTATTTCATTTTTTACCTACGTGACTTTACCGAAAGAACTAAGAGTAAGAGTGTTTCTTATTTTGTTGGCTCGAAAATATGACGAGCTGAGCGAACCCCGTCCGGAATTTGAGTGTTTTTTGAATTGCCGCCAGGCTGGAAACAACACCATCGTGGTAGGACACGCTTCGGTGTAGAAAAACACCCGCAAGTCCAGACACAGGGTGCTGGTCGGCTACCACGGGACTGTGTACCAAAGCGAAAGCGTGGCGACCAGGAGTGGTATAGAGTGGTCATAAACCTAAGGTTGGGGGACAGTGGCCCTCCCACGGGACACACGGTGTGGGTGAGGCGCAGGTGAGGCGTGGTCGTACCTTGGCATTGGAGATGGACTCGAGGAAGCAGAGACGATTCCCAAACCCTCGGCGGCCAAGCAGAACTTGAGCTGCTCCTTCTGTATGTTGGCCGTGCTCTGCAGCACGACCTCATCCTCCTGGAGGCGCAGGGACACAATGGTGGCGGTCGTCATGGCAGGTCAAGGGAGGAATTAAGTTATCGTGTGTGCAAAGGGGGCTTGTGAGCATAGGCAATTGCCTTTGATTGATGATCATGATTATCATACCACAGCAATGTGATGCTGTAAGCGGTTTCCCATCATGTCTGTAGGTGTGTACACGTGAAAGTGTATGGATGCGTGTGTGTGTGTAGGTGTTGGGAGTGGTGGTCCAGTGGTTAGCGCATTGCGCTACAAAACATGTCTACCCGAGTTGGATTCCCAGCCACAAATAACGTCAGGAGCAAGTAATATCTGAACAGATCCTGGGCCTATCCCGAGTTGAATCAGCCTCACATTGAGTACCTGGTACGGTGTGTAAAGATTAGCACTGGGAAGACAACAGTGGCTGGATGTAGTGCTTGCACATCACCATTTCTTGCACCTTACTGGCCTCAATAGGTGCTCGCCAAGAGCACTTGTCCAAATCAATGAAGGGGGCAAACTCTTTCTTTGTGGGGCATGAATCTTTTTGTAGTGTGAATGTGCGCACGAATGAATGAGTGCCTATGTATATGTGTGTGTTTAGGCCTTCATACGTGCTCGCTAACAGCACTTGCCCCAACAGATTGTTAAATATATACCTGGGATATTTTTATTTTTTTGTTTAGGCATGGGGAGTGGTAGCATAGTGGTTGGCACGCTGTGCTACGAAACCAGTTCGCACAAGTTCGATTCCCGCTCACGGCCAACACCAGTGACGAGTATCTGAATCGGTACCTGGGTCTCCCCTAGGTCGACTTAGCCTCAAACGAGTTCCTGGTGACATGTGCAAACATTTCGATTTAAAGCTTTCGTGACTGCAGGGATTCATCTTCTTGGTTCTTTCGGTAAAGTCACGTAGAAGGGAAGTAATAAAATAATAAAAATAAAACATAATAAATAATATAATAAAATCATATAATAATATAATTATGTTTTATTTTTATTATTTTATTACTTCCCTTCTACGTGACTTTACCGAAAGAACCAAGAAGATGTACAAACATCGCCACTGGGTAGGACACGTGGTGCTGGTCACCCACCCCTCGTGTGCCGTGTCGGCCGTCATAGGTGCTCGCGAACAGCACTTGCCCCGATAGTGTGAGGTTAGTCGGTGGAACTTTGTCTTTGTTTATAAATAAGGTATTTGTGTACGTGTGTGTTTACGCATGTATACAATGCGTGTGAAAGGAGAGCCCCGATTACGAATCCCTTAACAAATGGACACATCTCCAAAAAAAGGCAAAGCCATTCATCATGCTTATTTGCCCAGAGCTGCATTTGCCATCTTCAAGTATACAATTATATCGCGTTCACGCTCACATACACATTAAGACACATACAGTCAACACTGTACAAACACAGTAGGTATCCTTTTATCCATGCTCCTATTATCCTCGACGACTGTTAATCCATGCCCCGAATGGATCCGTAAAACTCCCTATTATCAGCCGAGTAGATTATTTCCATTATCTGTGTTCATCAGCGGATACGAGGAGCTTCCTAGAAGTGATTGAGGATAAAAGGAGTCACGAAGCAACCGTTCCTCTAATCCGTGGTGGTTAAGGGGCACTTAAATGTGGCCATCAGGGCTGCTAAGAACAATGCTATTATTGTCATCATCATCATCATACAGTATTATATCATTATGATGGATGTATGATGATTATGACGATGATAATGATCGTACCATTGATGTCGCTGTTCTTCACCAAGTGCAGTTTCCCCACTGTGTGCTTAGTGCAGTCATTTGCGCTGCACATGCAAGACGAGAGAACCATCGTGGAGATGGAGCAGTGAGATCAGCTCATGGGCGGGGGTGAGATGGATTGTGATACCCGAGGACTGTGAACGATGGCAAGCAGCATGGCGAGGTCTTCATCCAGCAGCGGATAGACAATGACTGATGACTGTCTACTGGGCATCTGTGAAAAGGAGCTTCAGAGCTCGTCAGGAATCCTCCGGTCTAAATAAAGATTCTGATTCCATGGTGAGGGATAGCCAAAGTAAAGTCACGTAGGTAAAAAATGAAATGAAAATTAATTAAAAAATAAAAAATAAAAAATCACGACGTTTCGGTCATCAGGTGGGACCGTCACACAAGTGAGGCAGGAATTCAAGATGTAAGCCCTTAAATGCAAGTTGAGGGGGGAGGAGAGGGGGGTGGAGCTTATCAGAATGTGGTAGCCAATGAATGGAACGTATCGGGAGGGAGGGGGGCGGAGCTCCACATTCTGATAAGTCCCCCCCTCTCCTCCCCCTCAACTTGCATTTAAGGGCTTAAATCTTGAATCCTTTCTTCACTTGATGCAGCAAATCTGGCTGTGACGGTCCCACCTGATGACGGAGACTTGTGTTGCCTCCGAAACGTCGTGATTTTTTGTTTTTATTGTTTTATTTTATTATTTTTATTTCATTTTTTAACTACGTCACTTTACCGAAAGAACTAAGAGTATGAATCCTTGCAGTCACGAAAGCTTCAAATCTAGAATAGCCAAAACCAATTTTGCACACACCGCGTCACCAACCTGCGGTAACAGCATTGTGAAATATGACAGCATGTGAACGATTGGATTCCACAATAAATAAATGAAATATCTTCACAACCTGTGCAAGTTGCTGAAATCGCACCAGACTGTGTTCGGGATTCTTCAGATCCATCGTAAATGTTAAGGCTCCAACATTCAAAATATAAGATTGTAAACCTAACAGGAGATATATCTCAAGCCATCAGGCACAGCTGTCTTGTTTCATTTACGATGCACAGCAGCGTGCAATGCACATGGAATATCTGCATGGGCCTAGCGACACTAGCAATGAGATCGATATATAATTAGATATCGAAAAAAATTAATTAGATATCGATATATAATCATAAATATATAATTTGAAAGTATATATCGATAATTAGTGAAAATTACAAAATTCGACAAGTCATACTAAACGCTGACATACGGTGACACGCACGTGTGAACAGTCACATTGTCTTCATGATTTAAATGTAATCAAATAGTGCATTTTAGGGAGCCCTGCATCACTCGAAGGAGGTTGGACTTCACCTATTCAGATAACTTTACATTTCCTACATTATAATGCTTTCATCACTTGGTCACCCGGCCTATCTTGGCCACTTGCCACTAAGCAAAGGGCTTGATTTAATACAATTTGTTTTAAAATCTGATCATTACTGAAAACTGAGAAGTGAAGATCACCAAGTAAGTTTTAGAAAGATCCCTACTGCCACAAAAATGCAATGAAATATATGAAGTAGCAACATGAAAATCTACAACCTTTCAGTACAAAATTTGTATCAGTGAAATACGCCTGTTTATATGTATTCCTTAACCAACACAAGAGCCACGATTGTTTGTAAAATGTATTGCTTTATCTATGCTCTTTATTTACCGAAGTAAAATTCGACTGCATGTATTGTCGATTTTTCAAGAAAATCCTGGGCTTTTGTCATATTCATTAGAAAAATTGTGTTTAGAGTCAGTTTTAGCTTATGTAAGGCACACACCAAGGCATACTCTTGCATGCAATTATGGCACGTGGCGTTGCAGGAATCCAAACATTGACTTGATAAAAAAAAAATTTGAATTCACAGATTAGCAGCTGCTGCTGCTCCCCTATGTATCACGTATTATTTTAAAGTAATTTTGTATTGGCAGGGCCATCAAAGGCGCTTGTGTGGGCAACGGAGCATTCGGCAAATTTGATCCGACTGTATGAAACTATATTCCATTACATCTTCAGTCATGTAACTTTATGTCTAGTTTAAGTTCGGCCTCAAAACATTCAACTTTCGTGAGGATCTTAATCATCCTTCACGAAAGACGAAAATAATGTGTGTGGTCAAGAACACTCATTCACCGCCTCCGCCGAACCAGTGTCAAATGAACGCCTCTCCACGCCACGTCTGTTATGGGGGTTGTTTGCCCATACTTCACCACTCAGTGTGGGTTGGTAAAAGGTGTGAGCCCAGAACCAGTTCAGATATCACTTGCCCACTTACGATAAGCCTTTGCCGAGAATCAAACTCTAGTAATCGGGTTCATAACCCAGTGTGCAAACCAGTGTCCACTATTCCCTCTGAAAGCAACATGGATGAGTCCGCGTGAATGACTTCTGCATGTGTAACGGGTTCCGGAGACACTTGTAGAGGTAACTTCTTTATTCCACTCCAAAAGCATCCAACACTCCAACACTCCAACTCTCCAACACTCCTGATACTCTGTTACAGCCTAGGTACACAGCCTAGATACTCTACTCTGGCTACGCTCTGGAACTCGCCCTCACAAGGTCGTAGAGTCGGAGTTCCAGAGTCCCACCACTGGCTCTCACAGCGTACCAGGGTCCTCCGATGGCTGGTCTTGGGTCTTGAGCTATGACTGGGCCCCGATGTCCAGGGAGCTCCCCTTTTAATGCCTGGTCCAACGAGGGGTGGGGCCGTGTGCGCCACCAGACATCCCACAGAGCACCCACAGCCCCCCCCCCCCCCCCCCATTGGCNGCACCAAGAGGCTTAAGCGTATGGACCCGCCTGGGAACCCAACGCCTGGTGCCAAGAGGCTTAAGCGTCTGGACCCGCCTGGGAACCCAACGCCTGGTGCAAGAGGCTTAAGCGCCTGGCCCACCCAGGTCCCAGAGCCCCCAGCAGCCCCTCCCTTTTTATGTCACTACACATGTGGTATGAGAGAGGTATGAAAGATGTGTGTTCTGTAAACGTTACTGGTTAATATTACATTCATAATGTATCGCCAGTATTATCAGTTGCGTGACAATGACCGTCGGTGATATCATAATCACTCGTTAACAAATATTTCCATCCAGCAGCTAAACATTTTCAACAGAATTAAAATTAAAATACTGCGGAATGAATGCCAAATTATATATCGGTAAGAGCCGCTTGACGCAGGTCGAGGGTATTTATAGAAAGCCAATTGCTGTGCTAAACAAGGGAGAATGCATGGCTAATTTAAGTGCCTTCTAAAGTGCATTTACAACAATAGACCGGTAAGTAGCAAAGTCATAATATCACGTGGCTCCAGATGGTGAGGCCTATGCCTAACCCAAGGCCGCCAGTGGCTCACCTTCAGCAGCCTTGCTCACACCTTTCTTGACAGTACCAATGCATTCTCAAGACATGTTTGGGGACATCACCGAGGTTGGCAATCTGTCTGCAGCTTGAGAATCTGACTGGGAATCTCAGTGCAGTTTTGGAATGTTACTGCAGCTTGCAGATACCACCGGTATCTCACTGCAGCTTGAGAATCTGACTGGGAATCTCAGTGAAGTTTTGGAATGTTACTGCAGCTTGCAGATACCACTGTGTATCTCACTGCAGTTTGAGAATCTGACTGGGAATCTCAGTGCAGCTTTGGAATGTTACTGCAGCTTGGACATACCACTGTGTATCTCACTGCAGCTTGCGAATCTGACTGGGAATCTCACTGCAGCTTTGGAATGTTACTGCAGCTTGGATATACCACTGTGTATCTCACTGCAGCTTGCGAATCTGACTGGGAATCTCAGTGCAGTTTTGGAATGTTACTGCAGCTTGGTTATACCACTGTGTGTCTCACTGCAGCTTGAAAATCTGACTGGGAATCTCACTACAGCTTTGGAATGTTACTGCAGCTTGGATATACCACTGTGTATCTCACTGCAGCTTGCCAATCTGACTGGGAATCTCAGTGCAGCTTGGAAAACTCACTGTTGATTGGGAGTCTCGTGCACATGGCGGTCTCTGAGCTATTCACCAACCCTCAACTTTAAAGCACTGGATTGCAGGCGTATGCCACAATGCCTAACCATCTATGAAGTGTGTGTGTGTGCGTGTAAAAATTCCTGTCTTGGAGTCCACATGCCCACGGAAATTTATTTCAGAATTTTATTATCTTCATAACCTTTCAAAGCAATGGCGAGAGGCATTATTTTCACCAGTCCGGGAATACGAACATGAGATGAAATCAAGGTGGGTCACTGGCCAAGTCATTCGAATCTCCTGGTAGTGTCACTGAAGACAAAACTTGCATTGATATATACATAACAACATGTGAAAAAATATCAATGCCATTATCAAATTAAATATCCACAACATTGCAGACTTGAAAAAAAGCATACATTTCGTGAGGATTTCTGCTAAAATAGTTACTCTAATGGGTGTTTTCCTCTGAACATCGAAAGGAGTCACACGTTCCCAAACGGTCTGCTAAGAGATTGTTGCGTGACAATAAATGCATTACTTTAAATTGTCAATTGAAATTCTGCCAAATGAAGTAATACATTTTCTTTTATATTATATGGGGTTTTTTTCATACAGAGGGATAATACCATCAACCGACGATGCTTTAGAAGAACCATTACAGGGAAATGAAACAGAGATTCTAACCCAGGAAACTCAGGAGTGCCAGCTCAGCACTCATGGCTTGTGAGCCACCGAGGCAACCTCGCTGACTTCCCATTTTCGAACAGCTTTTCAACTCGAAGGGAAAACGTAGCGCCTACAAACGACGGTCGAATGTGCAAGCAGTGGCGGCTCCTGCAAAATCTCTCAGGGGGGCAAATGTCTGGATGATTGATAAGGATAAGGTCCACCCATGCAATGGATAAATTAACAGCTTAAGCATGTAAAGGCAACTTCACTTCTTTAATATTAATGACAATACATCTTGTTTGTTTCTATACTCACTATTAAAACAAACCACTCAAGTTTATTTTATTAAAGATTCCACTAGGTGGCCACAAATTATATTGTTGGATGAAACGTGCTTACGTATGATGACGTAAGCACGTATGATGACGTAAGCACGTTAGGGCGAGCCCTCCCGGAAGCCATAGAGAATGCATTGGAGCCCCCCGGTCGAAAAAAACATCTTTGAATGTAAGTCTATGGGGCCACTCGGGGCGATTCTCAGCCGGAGTGAAATCGCCCAAAAAGAGGCGGTACTCCACAGAACGTGACATGACGCTGATTGGACTATATCCAGAGGCTGCAGTGACGGCTAGCGTGACTCTGTGGTTCAATGACATTGGTGGTGCGTCGCCCAATCGCCCTAATGAAGAAACCGCCGCTGGGCAAGTGATGTTTTCTGAACATGTCCCCCATTACGTACCACACAGTGAGATTGATCAGAAAAAATACAATTGGGCTTCAATCCGTTGCCTTCCATCCGGCAATCATCCTCCATTCCCTCGTCGCAAGTTGCCCTTTCACAAAGGCACCCGCGCTCACATCCTCACAATGCACTTTACAAAGAGACCAACAATAGCCAAAGTAACTTAATAATTAAATCTGAGCACAGCCAATAATAACTACTGTTGGTATCTTACACTTGTTCCTCAAAAGGTTCAGCCAGTGTCGATTTTCCTGGTCTGTCCAGCATGGCACCAGCGAGATACGCTCAAACTTTTTTCAAAATAGGAACACGCTTAAGACAGGAACAGAACAGGTGGTTTGTGGTAAAAAAAAATAAACTAGGAAATTAAAATGGCTTTTAAAAACAATCATGCAGTTGTAGAGACACTAAAACTCCAAGTTACCACACACGACATCAGTTTAACGAAGCAACGCTATGCTGACGAGACTCCGTGACGTCAATAGGACAAGAGCTTTCCTTGATTCCACAAGATGCGACTGGGACGCAGTGACCCAGAAGGCAAAATATATAGAAAGCAATAAAAAAAATACCCTTTACTAAATGGGTTATCAATCAATGTTTCTATTTACACGATTCTTTACTTATTTACTGAATTCTCTTCTACAGGATGGTGCAGTTGCTAAGCGTTTCACCTCGCAATCGCAACCTTAGTGTTGCGGAGCTCCATATCTTAGAGATGTTCGCCACAAAGTAGCGTTCGGGTCAGCGACCGGCCTTATAATGTACACATTTTAGAGAGTCCAGTATAACGTGCAGCTTACAGGCTTAAAAACGGGGCAGCGAGGATTTGACGAGACTATCTCCCTGCGCCAATCGGGGAAACTTCCTGGATTGTCTCCGGTATTGAAATGCAAGACGGAGCAGGTGTGAGCCAAAAGTAGTCATGTAAATGAAAAAAAATGTGTTGAGAAAATCCTGCGTCCATCAAGGTGCCAGTGCCTCTGTGGCCACCCGGGAGGATGTAATCCTGCACAGATTAGCGTGTACGTGTCTTAACTGGGGATATAACCGGCTTAGATGCACGGCTAATGTAATGTACTTCTGATACCTATGCAGTCATCAACACCAGCACGCACATGCAGTAACTTTTTTGTTTTAATATATATACGTAGGCTTTCACAACCATTATTATGATTCATAACCCAAAAAACACAATTATGATTCACATGCAGTATAAAAAATAAAAGTTTTACCAGGTAAGGCCCACTGAGTTATACAGTTATTTTTCAGAAGCGATAGCTCAACGAAGTCGCTGATCAAGTGGAAATTTATCACAGCTAAAATACTCTAAACGCATGTCTCTAAATGTGCAGGGGAAACCAGAGGACCCAGAGAAAAATCCACGCGACCATGGGGAGAACATGCATAAACTCCAAACATTCAGGCGTCGGCGTCAGGATCGAACCCACAACCTCCTGAATACCAGACGAGGTAGTTAACATCTCACCACCGTGCCACCCACTTACGTTACCTCTGCATGAAGTTCACTTTCTCGTTGTCATATTGTGTTTAACTCCCAAGGGAAATGATCAACTTGGGTCAGAGTTAGGAAAGTGGACGTTTTTACGATAAAGTTTTACATGCAACATACTTGAAAATAACTGCAAGCCACCTTTCTATAATTAAAATAGAAAATCTGCATTCACCGAATTACAAATGAGAGTAGGTTTAAGAATACAGGGCATTACCGGGGCTTATTTTAATGAAAGTGTCATTCAGACAAAATGTTCCTGTGGGTGGGGAACTGAGCTCAAAGAAAAAATATCTAATTTATAAAGGAGTTTAATAATCAAGTGTATGAATACAAATTCAATATTTGACCATGTCATGTTCTTTCCTTATATGCATTGCTTTTCTCAAGAGGCTGAAGTCTCTTTCCAGAGATTAAAACGGTCAAAAAAGAAATTGTCTTAAAGTGAAAAAAACAGGAACCTCCTAAAATATATATTATTTCCTTGATAATAAACAAATACATTTATGGAATTAAGATTTTATATGATAATTACTCAAGACACAACTTCGTTCAATAGTAGAACTGTATCTCCCTTGAAACGAGCCACATTTATTTCAAGCCTTGAACTTAGATAAATCAAATAAAATGTATTATCTGGTGGACCGCCTTGCCGAATGCAAAGGTAACCGGGGCTTAATTTAAGCCGGGAGCTCTTCATGGTTGACAATCCACCCCATCTCACCCTGGGTAAGTAGTTGGGGAGCCCAAGAAAATATTCCATGAGAAATGTAAGAATTGAATATAAACAACAAAAAAACCATACTGATTTGCAAGTATAAAGGACTTTGCGGAAAAATCAAAGACTGCTGCAATATAATTAAATCTTTGTAATGCTCGTTTGATGTATTACAACTGTCCTCTTAAAATAGGGCAATATGCTGCAAGAAAAGCGTGTCAAGATTCTGATACTCACAAATCCAGTGCAGTTTTTATCAGCCATTCGTTCTTAATTTGAAGCTTTTGTGACTGCAGGAATTCATACTCGTTAGTTATTTCGGTAAAGTCACGTAGGTAGAAAAAAAAATAGATCACGACGTTTCGATCGCCACACAAGCAACCGTCTTCAGGTGAAGTCTTCAGATGAAGATGGTTGCTTGTCTGGCGATCGAAACGTTGCAGCCTATTCGTGTTTACTACAGCAGCCAGTGATGCCACTTTTGAGAGCTGGGCCATCAATTTACCCACTAACAGAATAAAAATCAGGGCATCCAGGTCCAGAATCCAAACACCAGGGATTAGTGGGGAAAGAGAAAGTGTGATTTTCATCCATTCGGTTTAGACAGGTGGAAATAAAAAAACACAAAAGGCGAACCATCCCCATGAGTCAAGTCTCACGCGTCTCACAATGTCCACTTTGAGTCATGTGTGCTGTATTTTGGCATCCACACACACACACAATTACCAAGATTGTTGGGGCAAGTGCTGTTTGTGAGCACCTATGTAGGCCGACACAGCATACGAGGAGGGGGTGGTTTGGCTTTGGATGTTTCCCAGCGGTGATGTTGACACGATACTCTAGGTACTCATTTAGGGCTGAGTCGACCAAAGGGGAGGTCTGAGACCGGTTCAGGTTTCCGTTGCTGATGTTAGCCATGAGCGTAAATCAAACTCAGGTCGCAGGATTCGTAGCGCAGTGTGCTCATCACTAAACTAACAAAAAATTAACCCGTAAAAACAAAGTTTTTCACTATAAATCCTTTATATGCGTGGCATCGGTTTTATTTTATTATTCATTTGTGTTTTTCTTGAGCAAGAGTTTCATTTTTATCACATTGGTATTTTAAATTGAATATACATTTTTTTTTTCTAAAAAGTGGAAAATTTTGGTGAAAAATTTTCACGAAAATAAATTGTCACGCACAACGAGTCTGTGTGCAAAATGTCAGCTCGATTGGATCACGGGAAGTGGGTTAAAAAACGACCAAAAGATTTGCACGGTCGTAAGCGCGCAAGCAAGCAAGCAAGTGAACTTAATATAAAGATTTAAAAGATTGCGTACGCACACAGCCACACACCCAGACACGTGCATCCACACACACACACTCAGATGCACACGCGCATGCATTCCAACCGACACACACATTCATACAAAGATACAAAGATCCTCACTTAAAATTATAGGTTTCCAAGGAAAGTGCTGTTAGTTGACATAGGTGGAATGGTCTGACTAGCAATGTAAATGGTCATTCATCTCAGTGCGAGTGTTGACCGCATTGTGCCAGGTATCTATTTTAGTCTGCGCCAACCTGAGAGAGAGCCTCAATTTTGTTTGAAATTGTATTCTCCTGTTAGTGTTGTCCATGGCCAGGAATCGAACTCGGGTTGCTGGGGGGGGGGATGTTAGCGAGGCCAGAAGAAAGAAACACATTATGAGCCAACGATTCTCTGCAGCGAAGTGCGGTGCGTGCGACGCGCGACCACAAAACGCGACTACGTTATGGGATCTCCGTGCCGGCGAGTGCGAGGTCGGGCAGGATTTACTGCATCAACGGCACGTCGTCATCCATCCACCCACACACGCACCGAGTCTGGCGATCAGCTGTAAGACGCAGAGTCCGGTGACCATTGGTAATGCAGGGTGCAGTGGCGGCGAGACGTTATCTCCCTCGTCTGCTACGTAGGAGCGCGTACGTTTGACCCCACCGACCCTGATGATGCCTATATATTTGGAGTTCGTCCATACTCTCTCGCTCTCCCCGTGGTAGTGGAAAGTTTGCTTCGGGTTCTCCGGTTTAGCCCTCCACGTTAAGAAACATGCCTTTACATGATTTTGATGAGCCACTTTGATTAGCTATCATGTGTGGAGAGATGACCTCTGAAAAAACTGCTAATTTGCTCAGTAATCTTTACCTGCAGATAAAAACACATTCCTGCGGAGGGAGCTGATAGGAACGTTGGGTTGCTCGGTCAATGGCCAGGGTCAACGGCGGCGTGGTGTATTCCGCAAATATGCCCGACTGTGAGGGCGGGCACAAGCCGGCGTGAGTAGGTTAAACGTTGAGTTTTATAAGGGCACCACGGGTGACCAGCCCTCCCCACCCAGCCCCACCCCTCCCACCCCCCACCCAGCCCCACCCTCCCACCCAGCCCTCCCTCCCCACCCAGCCCACCCCACCATCCCCATCCAGCCCCTCCCTCCCCACCCAGCCCCTCCCTGCACGACGGACACAATAATCCCCTGTGGGCTGGTGTAACCTGGCGGTTCCTACCAGTAATATATATATGTGCACGATTGTAATTTTTTCTGTATGGTAATCAGATTCGCATTACTCAGCAGATACAAGTTGATTACTTTCAATTATTTCAATTCCCACCATCCCTAGCTCGGATTCGTGACTCAGTTCTTAGAATTTAATACAATTGCTAACAGCGCCGGCTGAATCGTTGGAATCACGCAATGAAGGGCATTTTCTGGAAATTAAATGATTGACCTGTCAAGTGGTTCAACGAAATTCAAGCTCACAATTTAAGAATCGATTGCGGCCGCATTTTTGTCACCTCATTTGTATTGTATCTTATTTATTCAGTGTCGTTTATGGTATTGTCTCCTTCATTAGCCAAAAATAAAAATTTGCATATAACTCACATAAATCGTAAAATAATCGGTTGTCACACACATTTTATACACAGTTGGCTACGTACGGTGCGGAGTAAGTTCAACGTACAGACGTACATTATAGTGAGCATGAGAATCGATCCCTCGAGCACAATTACAACTTGGGGGTTTGTTCTATTCGTAAAAGCCCGAGTGAAAAGCTGAACGCTCAGGAAATGTATCCCTCTAGTGATACCGCGCTCTTTCCTATCCCCCTTCTTATGTGATGGTACCACAGTGGCCCCATTGCATTCCTGTGTCATCTGCTACCTCATCTATGCAGCATTGTGAGCAGTAAACGTGCACAGAAGTGCGCTTAAGGGGAAACCAGTGCGAAATTAAGAGCAGGGAAGGTGTGCAGCAATCAATGTGTTTTTTTTTTGCGATCAAACAAATGTTGGAGAATAGCCATGAATATCCGAAGGATATTCGGATTTATTTTGTGGACTTTAAGAAGACTATTGTTTTGTTGGGGGTAAAGGGATATGGGAACATGCTTATTGCGATGGCATTCATGGCACGATGATCAGACTTACAAGGAAAACCATCAGTGGTTTGAGATGAGAACCGATATTCAGAATCAGAATCTGTATTTAGACCGGAGGAATCCGATGAGCTCTGAAGCTTTTTTTCACAGATGTCCACAGTAAGGACGGGTCAGCGACGTCCTTGTCGTGTCTCCGGCCATGTCAGCCATGTCTGGAGAAACGGAAGCTGCAGCTAGCTGGCTGAATCGTCATAATCGCGGCCAACACATTGACAACCGTTGCACCTCCGTCCAGGCCTTAGGCTCCAGGGATGTGGGGTCAGCACTCCGTGTTCTTTATCTGGTATTCTGTGTGAATGTCACACGCAAAAGCATTCACTACATAAATTCACTAGTGCCATGGATTGTATAGGAGCAGCAATCATATCGAGGGACCATAACGCATCGTTTGCAATTGAAAGACCAGGCGGTGTGCGGGCGATGCATGCTTTATGAGCGAGGAATCATCCATAGAATCCCCATTCGAATCAATGGCGATTGCTGCATCGCCATTCAAATAATAGATATTCTATTGGATGACGCCTAAGGCTGTCAAAGAATCCCATTCAGTTGAGTGGTGGCGGCAGGAGGCAACTATGAAATGAATGGAATTGTCGGCGAATCCCCATTCATGTGAATGGTGATTACTGCGTCCCCTTTCAAATGAATGGGATTCTCAGTGGCTGTTATAACCATCAGCGTCAGATGGCATGCTCACCATTTTAGAATTACAATGAAATGAATGTATCATTTAAATAGGTAATCACCAAAATAAAAATCGTGATTCCTGTAGAAATCGTCCGTGTTGGGATAGTGGGATTTGGAGATGATTCCTGCAGATATTGCCCAGCATGTGCGTCCGTTACTTTACAGTCATGCGAAGTTTAACTTTATTATCAGATCACGTTTGTTTGCGTAGTCACCACAAGTACGTGTGGTTAATGCAGACTTGATTCCTTGAAAAAGGTTTTATTGCCAGAAAGGGTGAAACACATTCTTATTTTTCATACGTAATTTTTTATTCATGAATAAAACTTATGACCTTAAATTTTAAAGTGGGTCCCAGATATTATTTTTTAAAACCAAACCTTATGCTTGTATTTATATTAGCTCCACAATAGTGTTGTTACGATGTGGCTGTTACGTAACATAAACATAATTTGTCCAACAAAAACTATGTTATTAGAAAGCTACCGGAGATAGGCACTTTAAAATATATTTTTAAAACTAATTTCTTCAGAACTGCTTTTTGTATTTCGTTTGCTGTCCTTCTCACACCTCCGATTAACATGGTTGGCTCCGGACAGTGCGAAAGAGGATCAATATACATACAATGAAAATTAAATAGTTTTTCAAATACAGGAGTGAATTCCTGTAGACTTCAAAAGCAATTTCTCTGCATCACCTCAAATCACACGTTGAGAGAGAAAGCAGCACTAGAGTCACACTTGCCCCCACTCATCTAACCTCCAATCTCAACAAAGCGCACACACACACACCGACAGGCAGACTGCTGCTCATTCTTAGCCCAGGATCAGACACACATACACGCGCGCGCGCACAAAATCGATGTCTTCTTGCTTTCAAAGCACAAAAAAACGTATCCACCAACACATGCGCACATACGCACACACACACTCACACGTTACATCATACACTTACTCATCATGCCCAGAGGAAACGCGGGCTAAGTCGACTCCCAACAGGGATTTGATCTAACGACCCACACCGATTGTGAGTAGGCGCTCGTACAAAGTGGAAATATTATCTCATAAGAAAAACTGAAACGTGGCGCGTTTGTGTATGGTCACATGAGTGTGAGTCGGAGCTATAACTACAAAATGCCTGAAAAATGTGTGAATAGTTCCAGATCTGGTTAGACTGAAACTAAAATGACGGTTGCATAAGGTTGAAGGACAATGACATTGATTGACATTAATTCTCCACGAGATACAAAAAAACGCGTGACAGTTAACTAACTTCACAGATTACAACAAAGCCCCCTTGCAGCGCAAGCGACATAAATTGAGGTCAATCGGCCGGGTGAACATTACACCACAGCGGACGTGACCCATACGAGCAAGAAAACCCTTTCCTTTGCGTCTGAGCTGCAAATGGAAACGCGTGGGATGTCGGTGGCTCTCGCACGGCCGAAATGAAGGAACAACGACAGAAACTGGAGATGATGGCCCGTGACAAGTGCGCATGGCACACGGTGCTCACTCACTACCCCCATCCCCCGCACTAAATGCGTTTGCACAAAGCGAATCCGCCCGGTCTGGGTGGTCAGGTTTTGGTGGGCGGTGTGGTAGTGGCGGGGGGGGTAGGAGGCGGCTGCAGCATTGGCGCGTGCGGGATGAGCCCTGCGAGCCGTACTCTCCTGCATCAGCAACATGACCAGCATGCTAATGGTGCCGCAAACCGACACGGCCTCCGCAGAAACCCGCCCGCGAGCAAACGCATGCGCAGGCACGCGACACGGACGCGCACACGTGCGCACACGCGCGAACCCGCACGTAGCAGAACGCGCGCACACAACATAAATACGCACACGTGCACATTACATAGGCGCGCGCGCACACGTACGCACGTACGCACGCACACACACCACGCACGTGTACATAAATACGCACGCGTACACACAATACGCACGTGTATGTTACATGCATATGCACGCACGCGCGCATACACGTAACACGCGCGTGCGCATTACATAAATACGCACGCGCGCGTACACACAGCACGCACGCGTGCGCTGGTGTTATATGTATTTGCCACCGTCTGAATTTGAAGCCCCACTTTTTTTTTTGGCGCAGTACGATTCTGAAAGAATTCCTCGTGAAAGGCGGTGCATTGGAGATGCACTTAAAATTTATATTGAATTCTCTTTGAGCAACAAACAAAAACTAACTTGTTCCGTGATCCTGGCTAAAAAAGCTCCCACGAGATAAATCGGGTCAAATTGGTTGATTGACCTTGGCTTTATTTTTGATATTCCCCGGGCAGCAAGAAGGTGGCATATACGTAGGTATAGTCAGCATCAAGTTAAGGTGCCAGTATCTATGTGAATAAAACCATGCATTCATAAGGAAAACAATTAAACAAGTGTTATGAAAAAGGTTATTTAAAAAATTATATGCTCTATTGTGTGCGTTAAAATGTTCAGAAAATGTGTAAAAATAACAAAAATATGAAATCTAATTAGTCGAATACTGTATAACATGCAACGTTGTTATAGTTATTTTCCAATGCTGCAAAAAAAGCATATTACAAGCATATTACAAGTTTGTCCAACATTTATGTTGAAATATTTAAAACAGGCATGCTTACACACGACGGCAGATGTGCCGTGTGGAAGCACCTATTAATAAAGCAGGCAGGGCTCCACAAAGAGGTGGTGTGATCAGGATTCACAGTGGGCTTGATGTTTTTTTTTCTCTCGACACATGATACCTATATTTGGTAGTCATTTAACACTGAGTCAACAAATTGGAAAATCAATGCCAGATCCAGACATCCCCTGACACTGTGAAGATACACATGGCCAATAATTAAACTCTGAACGCCAGAACTGTAGAGCGATGCACGACGACCCCACTGGACATCTGTGAAAAATTGCTTTATAGCGCATTGAATTCCTCGTCGGATAAAGACTGATTCTGATCACTGCCCCACCAAGGAATCAGATACCCTGTTCAGCTTACAGCTCCTTTGGAGAAAGTACTGTTAGTGAGCACCTATTAAACAGCTTTGTCTCACCAGTGCCGAGTTATACACATCACCGAATTAAGGTTGAGTACTTATTTAAGGCTGCGTTGACCTAGGGGAACTTCAGTGCAAGCACTTGTCACTGTTGTTAGCCGTCATCGGGAAGTAGCCCAGTGCGTGAACCACTTCACCACCATGTCCCGACACACACACAAATAAACTCAACAACAAGCGGGCTATGCTGACTAAGTGTAAATGTAGCGGGGGCTGCATTTGCTAAAGCTGCCAAACGGTTAATTGAGCGAGACCGTAGCATGGAATTGCCCAGCTCGCACGAGGCCCCAGGGCGAATAGCATTTGCAATGAAAATAAAGCTCACCTCTCTGTCCTGCCAACAGCAGCCCTCCCTATTGTATCTACATTCTGTAATTTCAGCACCAGCACACATGCGAACTACTGCCATCTCTTTCC
This sequence comes from Lethenteron camtschaticum, assembly GCA_018977245.1. Taxonomy (NCBI): domain Eukaryota; kingdom Metazoa; phylum Chordata; class Hyperoartia; order Petromyzontiformes; family Petromyzontidae; genus Lethenteron; species Lethenteron camtschaticum. Next base: position 12,243,396 of record MU249579.1, read on the forward strand.
CCATCCAGCTGTGGAGCGACTCCTGTGATGAACTCTAAATCAGACAAGCGGCCCAGCCTCTTGTCAGTCCGTGTTAAGAGTCCCCAGCCAACCACGCATGAGCGTCCCGATGCATCCCAGCTTTGGATTTGGTTCTAGTTTATGAAATTAAAATAATGGGATAGTTTAACGGTGGTGGAAATTCCAACATTTCAATAGTAGGGGGGGGGGGGGGGCATTCTGTCTCTAGGATGAGGGCACTGTTTGAAGTAATAGATACATTAATCAAACACGAACAAATAAAACAAGTGGGTTTCTTTAATCATTATAGAATGTAGTCTCTTTTAATCTATTAAGCTAAACCCTGAAACAGTTTCAACTTCACTAGCACTCATCAGAAAGGTATAGCCAGTTGTAATCATTATACTGCTGTGTAGTCGATTGGGCAAGGTAGGTTTACAGGTATACAGGGAAGCTATTCAGACATAGACAAACGTGGAAGGAACAAATTCACATTGATGCCGGGACATTTAGTCAAAACGACAAGATATTTGTATGATTACACTACGTAACACATTTTTTGTTCCTGGGAAGTGTTATTTCGTTATTGCTTATGCCTAAAAAGTATTTTAAAAATAGCTATTATTCCCCATAAACTTTGCTTTTGTGACCAGGACAGTGATATTTTGAAATTTACCTATTTCTAATGAGAAAACGGCGAATTGTGTGTTTGAGTTCACATTAAGTCAGAAAAAACAACATATGGTCAAACTTAACATGTATTTATACAAAAGTAATACAAAAATGACTACAAAAGATTTAGACACCAAGTCGCACTACCACAGGCGGGGAATAATAGGCATTTTCTATACTTTTGAGGCATAAGTAATTAGGAAATAACATTTACTACCCAGGAACAAGAAAAATTGTCAAGGTATTATTAAACACTTTTATTTAACTTTTTTTAACTTGCCCTGTTGCCCGTTTATATTCTTTCAAATCTTTGACGCTTAATATCTTCGGATCTACGAAGTCGAACGAGCTGACATTTTCTACACGGACTCGTCTCGCGTGACAATTCAAGATTTCATTAAAATAAACGGCCCAGGTCCAGCCGATCCTGATCCTCTTCGTGTTTTATTTTTACTTATTTTTTTACAATTAACAATTCATATTCAAATTCTACCCCCCCCCCCCTCTTTAAAAATCACGAATGGTCTCGCCCAACCACGAGGTGCAGCGTCTCGTCCAATCAGAGCGGCTGTTGCTGGCCAGCCTATGAGAGGCCGCGCTTAGATCGCCGTTCGTCATGGCGCCAAAGCGGCCACCTTATTACATCGAACTGCTATTTCGATTTAAAGCTTTCGTGACTGCAGGGATTCATCTTCTTGGTTCTTTCGGTAAAGTCACGTAGAAGGGAAGTAATAAAATAAGAAAAATAAAACAATAAAATAATTCTCACGACGTTTCGGCTACAACGTCTTCACCTGAAGACGGCTGCTTGCGTTGTAGCCGAAATGTCGTGAGAATTATTTTATTATGTTTTATCTTTATTATTTTATTACTACCCTTCTACGTGACTTTACCGAAAGAACCAAGAAGAAGAACTGCTATTGTAACAATAATTACATAGTTATAATCGTAATAAATAGAACTATCGTTTGCTTTGTCAACGCCCGTTCAGACGCTACTGAGGGCTACATGGTTATGCTGAAGTTGCACGAGGAGGTGATAACTTTGATAATGGATTTGAATTAAACTCCGGAATGATCTCGCGTTTTAAGTTGTCAAAGTAAATGTTCTAATTATTATTGTTTCGAGTAAGTGCCTTAAAGTGAAGTGCTAAATATGTGCGTGTTGAGTACCGTGTCGCGATGTGAACTGCTGTGCATATTTTGATTTAAAGCTTTCGTGATTGCAGGGATTCATATTATTGGTTCTTTCGGTAAAGTCACGTAGAAGGGAAATAATAAAATAAAAAATGTTGTTTTATATTTTATTGTTATTGTTATTTTTTTATTTCCCTTCTACGTGACTTTACCGAAAGAACCAAGCATATGTTGTGCATATTGTTAGAGCATTGCAGTTTATAGGTGTCTTGCCGTATTGTATTATACAATACAATACCCAATGGCAAACACGACAATTAAACGTGCTATACGTATCGTGTTGTTCTACCTTTTGTGATCGTTATTCTAATTGTAATAGCCATGCTATTAACCTTTTAATTACCTAGACTGTTGTATAAAAATGCGCACGCTTTCGTTTATTGTAGGGTTAAGGGTTAACAAAGGAAAGCCATCTTGGGTCATCTCTACAAGGCCATGAAATTGGTAACCAACTTTGTGCGAGGTAGTCGGTGGGTAAAAGCTGGTCCCTGCCATGGGAATGTGGAATTTCCACTGATGAAGATGTGGCATCGCACAATGCCCATACGAGCATAGAGACCTTTTGTCAATCCACTGCTGGATGAGGGGCCTCCACACACTGCTGTTTGTGGAGGCCGTTTAACCATACTTCACCCGGCTGGTCAGTGCGGATTGAAGGCGGGCAGCATATACGTATAGTACTATAGTACAACTCGATATAAACACAATGTGCCCCTCCAGCCCTATGACAACCTCTTTGTGGATGGTGGGCACCCATCCTGGCACTGTGCAAGCTCAGATCTGCTTGACTTTGGAGGTTCGACCAGAGTCCGGATGAATTGTTCATTGTGCGTTGAGGGTTACAGTGATGCTGTTCTTAACAGTTCACATCTCGCGATGGCGAGATGTTAACTGTTAAGAGATGTTAACTGACTGGCCAGGTATACAGGAGGTAGTGGGTTTGATCCTGATCCTGACGCCTATATATTTTGAGTTTGCATGTTCTCCCTGTCCTACGGGTTTCCCTCCACATTTAGAAACATGTGCTTTGAGTATTTATTTGGCTGCTATAAATTTCCACATTATAAGCCACTTCGTTGGGCTATAATTTGTGGCCAGGTCGTTTATGAAAAAGAGCTATATAGCTCAAGTGGGCCTCAGCAGGTAGGAAGGACAAACTAAACACAAAAAGCAGTTACAAAGAAATGAGATTTCGATATACAGTAAGTTTAAAAAGTGCATAGTTCCAGTGGCTTCCTAATATCGAAAGGAAAAGGGTTCCAGACGGCCGCAGAAGCACAATTACCAGCTCGATGTCAATCATACTCCTAAGGCTTTAGTGTCAAAGACTGACCAATATGTAGACACTTGGTCACACAGGGAGAATGGTAAAGGTGCAGCCCTGCTAAACTTAAGTCTCGGAAGAGGCGACAGTGTAGAAAGATGGATGGGAAATAGAAGAATGTATCTATTTTAAGTCTGGGACAAAAACTCCACTGAAAGTCTTGGCACAAGCCATCAGATTCAAAGGCATATATTTATTTTGTCCTCCAAAATTGCATACAGTTATTTCGAGCAATTTCACAGAATGACAAGCGGAGCGTTACAGTGCACTGATGAATAATATCAGATTATTATATGTGTGCATACATGCACTGGTCAATCAACACAGACGCAGATTAAAGCTGTGTAGAAAGATAGTAATTCTGGCACTGGACTCATCATAAATATACTGATGTCACGGTGACATTCATGAAGTCGTGCGCGATTTTGCAATCGGATGATGTTTTAAAACAAACAATATTCTGGAACTGAAACATTTCCAGGAACAGTAATTATACTACCTAGCACTACCTTTTAATTTTTTGTAACAATTCGGAGCTTGTGCATGTCTTGCTGCGAGAATGGAGCAGTAGGGGTTGGCTTTTACTGTGCAATGATCCACGTGACCTAATCTCATTCTCGTGCCACGCACATCACTGACAGGTGGTGATATCTGAACATTGCTTGGGCATTCTGGAGGTCAACTCGGTACCACCCAAGGATCAACTCGTGTGGTGGGAGAACATTATCACTAGGGAAAGAAAAGTTGTCCAGCATTGAGCATGAAATGAACAGTACGCCCCTGAGGAATTGTCACGGATCGGGGTCGTGTAAAATAACACAACATGTTTTCGCAGCCGACATTGAGCTCACAAACGTGAAACGGTTAATGCATCTGATTGGTTGTTCCTGTGATGTCATGACATCTGTTTAAACATCCGGCTCAGGTGACGTGATTATTTTGACTTCCTGCATGTGAGCGGACTTCCTGGATCTTGTCCTGAAGATGCTTGGTGCAGTTTCGAGCAAAAACAACGTCGTATCTGCTAAATTATATTGCTGAGAATTGTCCTTAAACTTGCCGATAAGCAGCGACGATAATAATTGAATGTGTTTTAAATGCTTGTATGCCTGACTACTAGATTAGTTTGACTATGTTGGGTGATGGAGGGTTTTATGACCAAAAAATGTGTAGATCATTACGGCCTAACCTAGAAATACATGATTAATGAACAATATATATCAAATGTTTTATCTTTAGACAATCATGTGTAGGTGTGTAATGATGTATTGATGAATGGGCTGGCTAACACCACTGCTGCATGTGCTGTGCTGACCTTAGTAGGCACTGCTTTAAAACACTTGTTATAGCAGTAAATTATAGGACTACGCAGGAAATATGAAACTTATAGGGCTAATTCAACTGAGTTTAAGTGTGAAAGATGGGGGGGGGGGCGCGTTATGAATCATTCTGTAATAAAATGTATACGAGAGCTCTGCTTTTATCAAATTGGTGCCTATCATGGTTGGGTTAAGCAAACGCTCAAGTTCAAATGCTTATTAAGCATATGCTTAATATTCGAAGGTAGATTGCCAAAACTGTGACGCTATACTGTATTGTAATTTACTAACACTCATCCTTTTTTTATAACCATTTCCAAAGCTAAACAACAACACGCAAAATACGCAGAGCAAATGTGATGCTGAATCTGAAGGGGAATGGTAATGACTACGTAGTGTTTTTGGTCCTCGGCACGGACAGTCTGAGGAAAATGTCAGTGACTTCCACACCACTGCCGTCTACTTACATTCATGGAGCAATTTTAACCGTGATACCAGCCGGCAGTAGCCATTGAAGATGTTGCGAGGCATGACCAAAATTGCAGCAAGGGCAGGGAGAATGTGCCATTGGCAATGCTCGTGTTGTCGTTTTATAGAAATGTGCTGATTATGGTGCACGTGAAAAAATACGAGTGAAGACAAAGGAGGCCAAATCCATATTTCTCGCCATATACAGGCAAATGTATATGGTAGTCATGAGGGGAGTTTGATTATTGTATTGTATTGACCACAAAGGGACGGTGGGATAATTTGGAGGGTGGATCCTGCACAGTACTTGAATGGGCGACCACCGGGCTTGTCAGTTGTATGTACTGTATGTTGAACTTCTTTTGTGCCGTACGTAGCTAATCGGAGATGCAGGGCAAGGATGACAAACTTAACGCTAAAAAGCAGTGATAAAGAAATTAATTTTCAATTTAGATTTACAAGTGCATAGTTCCAGTGGCTTCCTAATATCGGAAGGAAAAGCGTTTCAGACGGCCACAGAAGCGCATCTGAAAGCTACCACATTCTGATGAGCTCCCCCCCCCTCCTCCCCCTCAACTCGTTTTTAAGGGATTACATCTTGAATCATTGCCTCACTTGATGCAGCTAATCTGGCTGTGACGGTCCCACCTGATGACGGAGACTTGTGTTGCCTCCGAAACGCCGTGATCTTTATTTTTTTTATTAATTTTGATGTTTTACCTACGTGACTTTACCGAAAAAAACCTAAGAATATGCATCTGAAAGCGTGAGTTGATGGTTGGAAATTATCATGGGGCTGTGACGTGTCCGGGACATGGCCTTGCCGAGTGTCCGCTCCCTCGTATGCGTGCTCTTTTCTCCAAGTACTCGGCTTTTCCTCCCACATGAGGCCAAACGCTCATTCTAGAATGTCAAGCATCCATTACTAGACTCTCCTTAAAAAGAGTCTCTAAAGACACCCGTGAGCCTTTCCTCGGTAAATAATTGGCATCATTCTAATGTTTATAATTGCGAATCAAGTGCATTAGCAACAACACCACCGGTTTTTGGTGAGGTTTAAATTTGGGCACTTTATGATTTGGGTCGGACCATCCAAGGCAGTTGAGTAATAACATTTGAAATAATGTGGTTCACTTTGCTCTTCACATCACCTATAACCTTTCGTTTGACAAGCACCACTTTTCATGCAGAGGTACACAGTGTCATTTTCTTTGTGCAAGTTGCTTCTGAGCCATTTAAGAGATTATCTGTGCCTGCCACGAAGAAAGTCATTCATGCTTAGGATTATATTCAGTAGACGGTCTTCGCTGTGTTGTATTTATAATGGCCCTGTTACGGGCCCCTGAAGTGTGTGAAATAGGTAGATACATATGTACGATAATAGTAAGGAGCGGTAGTGCAGTGGGTAGCGCGGTGCGCTATGAACTCAGTGACCCGAGTTCAATGCTCACGGCCAACACCAGTAACAATTATCTGAGCTGGGCCTTGCCCTTTTCTAGTTCAACTCGGCCTCAAATGAGTACTTGGTGTGATGGAAACATTGCCACGAGGGACAGGCTAAGTGCGGTGCTGGCCACCCACTCCCTTCTTGTGCCGTTCCAGCCTTGAAAGCTAGCTTTCTAGCTGCCACTGCTATGCAGAGTAGCCTGAAATCAAATGCATCGCTCCGGATGACCGCTGTAAAATATGATCTTGAGTTTTGATTATAGTGTGCCGATCTTTAAAGGTGCATTGAAAAATGTTGATACTCTATGGCTGCAAAGTTTGGTCGTACATGTTATGTATATCGTTTATTGTTAAATTTGAATCACAGTTCCTATGATTACTGGTTCCATTGTTTTTATAGCTTTATTTTGGTGATTCGAAAACGTTTGGTTTAGCCATATTTGTTTGAAGTACAGAGTTAGCCTGATAACTTTAATCAAAATTGTCTCATGTTTATTGATTGACTTGCATCCCACTGGGATTTTTGCACACAGCGTGTGTTTTTTCTGTTGCACGTAGTCACTTTAAGATGTTCTTTGTGCATGTTTTGTTTGTTGCGGTTTCACCCAGTCAAGAACCGCATGGCTCACAGGGCTATACCGAATAAATGAAACTGAAAGGTACTCGCGAACAAGACTTTGCTCCAACAGTCTGTTAATGCATATATATATAAACCCTATGATATGTAGAAACTATTTAGCTCCTCCCGTTAATTAAACCATATAAACAAACAAAAATGTTTCCATTGCTTTACAGGGGGTGGGAACAGTGGTGAGTGCATTGCACTGAATCCAGCGGCTGCAGTTTTGTTCCAGGCCTCATGTTGTTCTGTACTATGGACAGAGCAGGATGACCTCCGCAGAGATGGAGCGATGAGATCAGCATGTGTTGCAGGCGCGAGAGATTGACTGTGGGAATGGCGACAATGTGAGGAGGCTCTGGTTGAGCAATCTCGGCTAACATCAGTGGTGAGTAATAATATCTGAAGCAATCCTGAGCTTCACCAACTTGCACCGACCATCGCGTTGAAATATGGTCAAACAATCCCTATAAGGCCTACGTCCAGTGGTGGATTGACAGAAAGCGAGTACAAATATGATTTTGTCATTAACGCTCAATTTCCTGCGAAAAAGCAGGTTAACGTCCTCGAGGGCATAAGACTGATAAAATTCTAATCAGTCTAATTATTCATGTAAACCTTGACCATTTAAGTGCAAAAACAAAGAGCACCATTTATGGTTGGGTTCTATCTGCAGTTGGGGGCACTTTGGGCGATCGTGCCTATTCACTTAAAAACCAAAATACACTGCTGTGGCTGTACAAGACTAGCAACCAGGCCAACAATAATCCAATGAAACGCTGCTCCCTCAGACAACATTCTAGGAGAGCTAAATTCCCAGGCTGGCTCGCACAAGTTCACAACCTCATTGCCCCCAAGCATCCCTGGCAACTGTCAACTTTCACCAATGTTCACCAAATAGAGCCTGCACACAAACACAGCATATTGTAGGTATTTATTTCCTATTATAATGAACCAAGCATGTCTGTGTCCCGCGCGTGACGTCACTACACGTCGGCCAGCCCCCTCATTGATAATCATGAACAGGTGACGTCTTCCAAATGGATACCTCCCGTCCATTAATAATAATTAGCGGTGACGTCACTCCACATGGGGGGGGGGGGCGAGGTGCCTCCTCCCCCTCCTCGGCGTCAACTTACAACCCTCACTACAAAGGCAGAACCCTCACGTCATGTGATCTCCATAAAGCTATTGAGACATCAAAGTAAAAAGGACGTCATGATGAACAAGGGATTACAACCTTAAAATGAAATAGGTCTGTCACCGCGCCCTTACAAACTGCACACGAATGGATGCAATTAATATCACGTTGCGATCTGCTTTTTTGCTTGCAAGTTTCCGATTTACTGAAATACAACCGTCCTTGGACGGGCAAAAGGCTAGTAGTATATGTATTTTGGGCCAGCTAGCGATGAATGCTTGAAATTGGAAGGTCACGAGTGAAATTCTAAATTATGGGTCGACTCAGCCCATCTTTCTCAAGTCAACAGTGGTTGTCGTATAGACAGACTGGCCCCTGCCATAGTACTGCAGAAATTCTGCCACTGGCTAAGAAATGAGTGTATGACATTCTGTGGTCCAATGTTAAAGTGGCACTACATAGTTACATGAATAATGGCACAAGTATGTACATGTGCAGCCCTATTTGTCAATCCACTGCTGAATGAGAGCCTCCTCACTCCGTGAAGGGCATGGGGGTTGTTTAACCATTTCATGTTTCACTGGGCAGTGCAGGTTGGTGACGATAGGGAGCATGGGGCCTCCGAGCATAGCACAGTACAACAATTGATATTTCTGCACTGCCCACTGCTGACAACATAGCCTCGCATTAGCCGATAACAACTGTTTAAAGTATGCCACTCACCCATTTAAGTGTTGCTCGGCTACAGTCCTGCTTAGCCTATGAGTTCTGACAATATCAGGAAAATGCACGGGCAATAGGATCAAAGTCAATGACCTAACGCTTCCGACACCCTTAATTCACGGCAGCGATGCGGTGCCAGCATCATTCCCGCCGTGGGCACTGGGTGTTCACCAGAAGGCTCGCATGAATGTTAAACGCCGAATTTCCTGAGTGGCTCCGCACGCCGGTAACCAAAAGCAAGTCCAGCAGCTGCAGCAAAGTAGGAACACAGTGCCACCGTGTCTCACGTGCCCTCTGAGATCTCGCTCTTCGTAATGGCATCCGATGTACACGGAATGGCAGCCAATGGAGAGAGTGTGTCCGAGCCAATGACCACCGCTGAGATGGAGCAATGGAGATCAGCCCGCGTGCAAGACCGAGATGGGTTGCGTGAAAGGCAACAATATTAAGAAAGCTTTGGTTGAGAAGTGAATGCTTTCTAGATTTGAAGCTTTCGTGACTGCAAGGATTCATATTCTTAGGTTTTTTCGGTAAAGTCACGTAGGTAAAACATCAAAATTAATAAAAGTAAAATAAAATAAAAATCACGACGTTTCGGAAGCAAGACGGAGGCTTGTGTTCCTTCCGAAACGTCGTGATTTTTATTTTATTTTACTTTTATTAATTTTGATGTTTTACCTACGTGACTTTACCGAAAAAACCTAAGAATATAAAGTGAATGCATGGCTGTTGATGACGACGGCAACGCCAGTCATTGACTTGCAACAATGACGACAACATTCAATGCTGTGACTTTTGCTTTGGAACCAATTCATTGTTGCAAAAGGGGTCATGGTCTCAGTGGCTTCTCATCCACTTCATGAATATATAGTACCGTACCGTTTTCATTGTCGACTATCACAGAAAAGCACACACTCGCGTACACACGTGTGCACCATAGTAAAAGGAATTGTTCATTTCTTCTGCCTTGAAGGCCAAGCTAAAACCCGACCAGAGCAACAATGCGTTCTTACAATACAGCGGCACACTTGACTGCCCGCTAGCAGCACCAGCAGCTCTTTAGCTAATTGCTCTGCGCAGCAGAGCATCATTACCGTGGCCATGACGTGCGTACCTACGTCTTTCACTACTTTTTTTTCAACATAGTGCCAAATTCCTGCGAGACCGCTATACGACACGCGCAAATAAAACGCCCAGTATAATATCAACCGCAAAAAGTGGGTGCCAAATGCTGGCTGGCTGGTCAAGCAGCTGTAAACGCAGCAGGCATAACTCATACCTTTTTGTTGCGTCGATACATTTTGCGGCATTCAATTTACGGCTTCGTATTCTCGAGGTGTTGGGCGTGATTAAGCCGCGCTTAAATCTACCCTTTCTGTAAATAACCACAAGCGAGAAGTTATAATCCCAGCTCCGTTTATTGCGGCGAGATATACGTGGTCATCGTAAATCAGCCACGGGGCGCGGGAGGGTGACCGCCGCGGACCGCGCGGGAGCCCCGTCTCTGGCATCGCGCCGCCAGCCCGTGGCTCGCACGCTCCATGCTCGCACGCTCCATGCTCGCACGCTCCATGCTGGCACGCTCCATGCTTGCACGCTCCATGCTCGCACGCTCCATGCTCGCACGCTCCATGCTCGCACGCTCCATGCTCGCACGGCGGAGGAGCCGGGGATCGTGCGCAGAGCGGCGAGCGTGCGACGCCGGTGTGCACATCCACTCGGTCGCCCCCAACATCCTTCGCTGTGCTCCGTTGTGACGAATAAAAGATAAACATGCCAACGGTATCCAATTGGGGGCATGATGCCGTGGTGTACCGAGTTAGCACGATGGACTTGCGATCCAGAGGTCGCCAGGTTTGGTTTGACCTCCCGGTGAGGCAGATGAAACAATGGGACATGGTCACTTCAATGACCCCTTCATCCTCCTCTGTTCACCCGCAGTATAAACAGGTTCACTGCAGTTAGTCGATTGGTAGTTTTGAGTGGTTGGTTGGTTAGAGTGTGGATCCTCTCACCTCTTCCAAAACGTGTGGTAAGCGTGGAAGAGTAGGCCAAATATTCTCCAGAGAAGCTCCCTTGACCTCCCTCTAGTGGAGGCCCTCCAACCCTCCAGCGAGGTTCTCGAAAGCTCCCTCTATTGGAGGTACTTGCAAGTATATGCAGGTGTACATCTTTGCATTTCCCACTTACATCCACTACCTGAACCTGTTGGTGATGAAGCTACTGACTAAAGGGGAATTATCCTTTCTCAACAAAGCCACGTGTTGTATCAGCAAGCATACAGGAGTCCAATACATAACGTAGCGTGCGGCCATGTACAATTAAAATGGTAATCGCAGTCGCATTCCGTTGCTTAGCGACGTGGCCTTGAAGAGCGAGCTTTGAGCCTGTTTGGAGAATAAGCCTCCTCTACTATGACACATAGATCACTAATGGGTAAGAAGAGCACTAGACACCTATATATGTACTACAGTTCAGGATTAATGCCCAGGGATCACAGCCACGAAGATATCTAAACGATTGTTGGGGTTCATTGTTCATAGATGCAGATGAAGGCAACTTTTCAAGATTCATTATTGATGCACAAGGCTCCGAGCCAGTTTCTACGATGTCATAGTCACATCATAGACAAAGCTAAATTTTATATACATTGTATTGTATACGTTGCCTATAAACACGGGTAGTTAATGGTAATATATGCATTACGAAATGTGTAATTTACACCGTTGTACGTGTCCTCTGTGCACAAGAGAAGGGGCACTTCAGGTGGTAGTTCGGTCGGCATAATGTCCAGCCACTTTTATCTCCCTTGTGTTCATGCACTGTACGAGGTGCTCATTTCAGACTGAATCGACCTATGGGGAGCTCTGTTTCAGCTTCGGATACAAACCGCCAATGGCTTTGTATTTGACCAGGTATCACTTGGGTCAGTGGAGGGGTGGCAGAATGGATAGCACAATGCACATCAACTCAACGATCAGAGTTAAATTCTCAGCTAATGGCTTTTATTATTTATATGTACATGCCACACACAATCACACATGCCCGTGCATAACATTAGAATAACTCTTGGGATGTTGCCTAGAACAACCTCTGAATGTGCAGTTAATTTAAATATGAATGACGAGCAACAATAATGCATAATTAAGGCCAATAACCCTGGTGTTTTAGCCAAGGCCTAATTTGTCGCCCACATTTGCTGGAGGAATTAACTTGTCCATATTTACTTGATGTCCCATGTCAGGTGCAATCAATATGGATAATTGAGTGATGGATAGCTAGTTTCCCACACTGCACTCATTAAGAATGTGGGGCTGGCCGTACATGATAAGCGCATTAATATCAGACACATCCAGGCTTGCTCACTTATTTGCTCAAATAACTGACTAATGTAATGCTCAAATATAATCTTGATTTGAAGCTTTCGTGACTGCAGGAATCCATACTCTTTGGTTCTTTCGGTAAAGTTACGTAGGTAGAAATAAAATGAATCACGACGTTTGAACGCAACACAAGCACCCGTTTTCAGGTGAAAATCACGACAGCTGCGATGTTTGCTGCGAGCAGCACAAAGTCTGCTTGTGTTGCGTTCGAAACGTCGTGATTTATTTTATTTCTACCTACGTGACTTTACCGAAAGAACCAAAGAGTACGCTCAAATATAATGATCAAAATAATAGTGCAGAGCCCTGGTTGATCCACTGCTGGTTAAATGCCTCTGCAAGACGTGTCAGTCATGTCGGGGGAGGGGGTTGTAGCACACTGGTCAGCATGGGTTTGAGAAGCACAATATCACACACCACTGATGCTAGCTGTGGTCGGGAATTGGACTCGGGTTACCGGGTTCGTAGCACTGCGCGGATATAACGGTACCACCCCGCTGTATTCCATAATAGTCGATTTGGGTCCCCGTGCTGAAACAAGTGGTGGCAGTGAATATCTCCACTTGAAGTCTTGAACCTGGGGTGGACATTCCCCATACTCATGACTGGAATTATTCAACTGTTAATTATGTGATCCTAAACATGAAACTCAATGTATCTACCCTGGAGGGATAACTGTAGGAGTCGCCTTCCAAGTGCTTGTGCGTTTTTGACTGCAGCTATCTAACCACAGAGACACGTAGCCACATTCGGGAATTGTGTAGTCCATAGTGCCGATTAGAGGGCGCAGACCCACAGAAAATTCCGCATCTCACAACAATCGCAACTGGTTTCAGAAACTGACCTGGCCATTACCTCCACATAAAACAAACACCAAGTCTAAAGGGTCAGCCTCAAACCCTGTAAAGAATAATAATACAGGGCAATGTGATGTTCGCTGGTGCAATTAAGGGTATTGAATTCAACATGTAAATTGTGCATTGAAACAGCCACCACCAATGTTGCGTCATTTCCTAGAATTTATCAAATCCCTTTGTGACCGTATACAATGCAAAGGTGGATCCCATTCAAAGCTCCTTTAGCAGTCACACCAATTTCTACATATAAGATCAATCTATGTAATTGCTGGATTAACATAATTGTTACATTTGTGTAATTTTATAATGGGTAGGATTATGGGATTAAGGGGAATGGCATTAACGCGAGCAAACAGAGCATGCATATTTTTTTTCTTCGCAAACATTGTTTTGCATAGAATTCAATCAATCCCATCAACAAATACATAAGTTTAAAGTAGCATGGAAGACAATGACATGGAATGTTCATTCATGACCTTTTCAGTTTCATAATTTATTTTGGGTCAGATCGTGTTGAGTAAAATTTAAATTTGGGTTGTACATCCACCTCTACCTGACACATACAAATAAATAGAATTGTCAAGTGAAAAAACAGGGGCCAATGTGTAGTATTGCTTCGGCATACCAGTAGCAATTTGGTACAAATGCTGCCACTAGTAAAGTAGTTGCAACCAGCATCATCGCAGAGTTACCAAGATTGTCAAAATCTCCCCAATCTTGCCTTGGGCCTTAAATACTGTAGGTGGTATGATGCCATTAAACAATCTTTCCAATTGTTTTTCACTTTACTACCACTCAGGTTTGCATTTTTAATGTTAGTCGTAGATAGACCCATTTTAGGGATGCACCACATTACTACTGCCCACGTGGTTTTGCCAGCCTTGCTATGCTTGTCACCAGAGGAGAAAAATATTCTTGGCTCATCAGCAATAAGAGTGGCTAACAGATACGGTGTTAGAATCTACGATTTCCTAAATCACAAAAACATGAAACCTCCCCACATGTTTCTTAATTACACTCCATGCAATTATGATGTTAACATTGCAAGAATTAGTGTTATTAGACTACATTTCGTGAGGGATGCTGCCTTGGTGTTATGGTGAGCCCACTGCATTTGTAAGCGGGAGATCACCGATTCGGTCTCCCGACGCGACACAGGTAATCAACAGGAATTATCACCATCTGTTGCCTCCTCGTCTCTCTTCTACGACTACTACGATCATTGTTTACAGCTGCCCCGTTACACGAAGGAAGATGTCTCTTCATTCTTTAAGACATCTCAGCCTTTGAAACTCCTTTCTGTTTTTCCAAACCTCGTAAAACCTGCCCCATCTCTTGTCAACGCTCACCAACGATTCTGATTTAGCTTGCTTTGCAACTGCACATTTTGCAATACAGACCTAAAATGTATTTAATGTATACATGTTTTACTCAAGAGTCCAGTCTAGTCTCATTTGCAAGAGAAACCTGGGGTATTAGTCTGCCAGTAGGGGGCGGTGAGTGCCATGTATAGTCCAAATTGAGTAATTAGGCATGCAATAATTAATCTTGATTTGAAGCTTTCGTGACTTATGTTGAGACCAATGGAACAGAGAACACAAACGAGACTGAATTTGTTTTAAACAATACAAACGAGACGATAAAAAATAATAAAGGAACAAATTATATAATCCAATTGCAACTGTAAATCGTGACAATTCCTCAAGTCGCTAGCAGAGCAGTGAATGGATATATCAGCCTACTTGCCTGGGAACCATTATTTAACAAACAAAAAATACATTTGGGTCTCATTTGGCGAGGCGATCAACTCAAACACGGCAGATACCCCTTGCATAGCAGGATACATTTATCTCTGTTGGTTGAAAAGCGGCAGACTACAAGTTGAAGGAATACTCTTCCAAGTGAGCGTCCGGATCTCACCAGCCTTGGTTATAATCCCGACAAGGATAAATTGCCCCGCATGAGCTGAAAGTGCTAACTGCGTCAACAATCCGTGCCTTTTTCGACCCTCCGCCCCCCTCCTCATCCCCCTGCTGACCGCAGCACCCAAACCCTCTCTCTGGGGTCACAGCTCTAAAAGCCTATTTTGGCCGCTGTGATCAGTCCCCCAAGATTTTAAAAATGGCAACGACACCCGGGGTACACTCTTGGCATGGAGTCTCCCACCCCCCTCCTCAACGCCTCCCGCCGCTACCACCCGCCACCTCGTGAAATTCCTGCAGATTAAAGAGTGCTTGTGAACTTCAGACGAACGCAGCGTGTCACTGCACAGCAAGCGCTGATTCACTGGCACTGCCAAGCCAATCCCCTACCAACCACCTTCATTCTTCATCGCTACCTCTCTCTCTCGACCCCGCCTTGTCCCCCTCCTCTCCCCTCTGCGTCCATCCTGATGACCTCTCGCACCGTGGTTCAAGGCCGTTTCCAGTGGTGGGTGCGGTAATTTTGGTCATAATTAACCGTTCTCTCTCGACGCTGCTCTGGTTTCCACTTGCAATCTAGAGGTCGCCAATTCGACTTCCCAGTGCGGCAGATGAAACAACGGTGCACGTTTCTTCAATGTCCCCGCTCCTGACCACTTTGCAGCATAAATGGTTACGACACAAGTCGGTCGATCGGTAGGTCCCGTTTGGTGGTGTAATGTGTGTCACCTAGAGCTCCCTCCAGTGGACCCACTTCTGCCAGTAATGGCGATAAGAAATACATTGCAGGGCTGCTCCTTTACCTGTTTTCACCGGTTGATTAATTGATTATTGATTGAGGTTTTTTGTAAGTATCATACAATAATACAATCCTGTGTTGGGTATTTTCAAAGCGGCAACTTGTTTAATTATTGTATGTTTGCTTTATTCAAGCTATGATACATTTATGTTGATTATACGATTTGTTGACTGTATAAAGTTGTACACAGTCGCTCCTGCTGGATTTGTGCAATCCCAAGAGGCCGACACTGTCATTCACCACTCCCTGAAATAGTTTTTGGGGACTTGTTTGTCAGATTGTCAAAAAAAACGAACATAACCATAAAATGTAGTCAAAACACAATTTCTAAGCAACAAAAAGTTGACAACGCACTTGATAGAGGGCAAGAGTGGGGTCAGTGTACTAATATGGGTATAAATTCCCATTCGGATGGATCCCGTGATACGCATGACTTACTTTTTGCACGGCTTCTTGAGCCCCAGCTGCATTTAGATGCTGCATAAATCAAAATTGTGACGTTAAATATTACCTTCCTGCTGTACTGTGCTTACACGTTTAAATGCGCTGTAATGCAAACGCCCTACTGGAGGTGGTGTGGTGGGAATCGGGAAAATCAATAAACCAGACAGGCAGTCATCGCATTCTCATCGCCAAAGAAGGGGTGCAGTTATTTTTTCTCGTGTCTGCCAATTGATTGATATTCTAAGAAGCTGAAACGAGTCACTTTTTTCAAAGATTTCATGAAACATGATGAAATAAATGTGCACCAACATGATTTCAAATGTAATTAGAAACTTTAACATCAGTTTAGAGCTATATCAAAAAGTCAGCTTATCCTCAAACCAAAACAAGCATTGATCGGTGCTCATCTCCATCGGTGGCTGAGCCAGTGGAGATAATTTTACATTCTTCTCCGCACAACCACCATTTATTTCCCACAAAGCAAGACTGATTTTATTGACCCTAGGGGATATTGGGCCATTAATGAATTCAGCCATGACCAGGTTTCGAACCCACCATCTTTCTAATTGTAAGCCGGGTTCTTTAAACAAGCACCATGTGGCCTAAACATCCACAGCAGCGTAATATTGAATGTCGCCGATCCATCACAATGTCGACGTCGCTCTTCTGCTGCGTGCGGACAACTGCGCAAACAGCTGCCTCTGAAACATCTGCACCTCCAGCTCGCCGGGCGTCAACGGTGGCATCGAGAGTGATGGCGCGCGCGCGCCTCTTATCGCGCTCATCTTTCCCAACACTCAGCTCCCTCGAGCTGCCCGACACCTCGGCTGCTGATGCCGCGCATTCCATGCTCCCTATCTGAGCCGAGTGCCGCGATCGGCCACCAAAAGCCAAATGTGTAGGGGGGGCCCTTCCTTGCACCCCGCGCCGTGCCACACCCTGCCTAATATCACTTACCGCGCACACATGCCAGAAGGCGAGCAGCTGTTCCAAACACAAGCCAGATCCGGGCAAGGCTGGATCCACAAATAAACGTGAATCACCTAACTCGCGTATCGGCCACCTCTGTCAAGCCCCGCATCCCCACAGGAGAAAAGCACCAGGACGCTGCTGCTCTTTTAACCTCTTGGCCATTTCCAACGTTCAACGCTCTCGCATTGTCCCAGCACGTGTCCACTTAACACCGTCGTTAGCCAAATGATAGCCGTGGGCTGCAGAGCCGCGTTGTCGCCATGTGAAACAAAACCCACCTCCAGAACAAGAGCATCCTCCTTCACAATTACAAACAAGTACATTTATCAATATGCAAAATATAAACTTCTGCCTAGATTCATTTGACCTTAAAAAAAAAACATGTCAATTTATGTTGGCACACAGGTGTATATATGTTTTTAAAACTCAAAAGAAAGTTGCCCAAATAGTCCAAGTTGTACCATTTCTGAAAATATCTCAGAGGCTTTTAATATGAATGATCACATTCAAGTCCAAATGTTTTATTTCTCAAATGTGAATTGGGAAATGCTCACCTCTGTTGGAGTCAACAGTCAAAATTCTATTTCTATGGCAGGGACTAATTTTCAGAAAAACCACTGCTGACTTCCCACAAACAGTAGTCATTTCATTCGATGACGATGGGACAATGGGCAAAGTTGAACCTGCAGATCGGACTTTTTTGGTCACAACTATCCGACGGTGATGCGTGCGCTCTAAGCACCGTGCCCATCTGGGTAGACATTATTCTGCAACGGTCAACACAAATAAAAAAAACAATCCTTTCTAAAAACTCTGAACACTTGCGTTAAACCAATGCTGCCATCCATAAAAGGTGGGGAAGAAACACATTTTTTTAGAAACCCAATTCGAAGAACACTTGGCATGCTTCGCAGTGCGTTCATTGCGCATTCGGCCAAACACTCCTTGCTCGGTAACAGGCGGTGCTGAATTTCAGCAAGATCTGCCCAGGTCGGCAACTCGGAAAATATTTCCACACGTGGCACACCGCATCCAGTATACTTCTCGATATGGCTGTGCCTACTAGCCCAATGCCAACTCCAATTGTAACAGCGATCCGGAAGATATTTCGGTGAAATACGAAGCACCTGCAACAGGGTTTTAAGGCACGGAGTTCACTGGGGCATTTCGCGACAGCCAGGCCGTCCTTATAACCCCGAGAAATGCAGCCACTCGATCGGGAAACACTCACACGTAAATTGTCACTCCGCTGCTGTTGTGTGTTGCATTCATATCTGTGTGATGTATTTATAGGTGGCACATTCACAATTTCCAGGCAGCCCGAGTCACAATGTGACACATGCACACAAGTAAACAAGCACACACACACACGCATGCTCACGTGAGTACAGTATATATACAGTATATTTAAGGAAAACAATTGCCAAATTTTCTGGTGGCAGTTTAGTCCGAACGCGTTAGTGAAATCTGGCCCTAGAACATATTCAAATACAGTAATTAGAATGCATCCGTGATAAAGCCAGTGATATAAATTCCACATTACTTTGGAAGGAGCCAGCCTCTCATTTGCAAGAAAGTGTTTTTTATCGTAAACAAAACGCATGTCAACACACGAGTACAACAAGGAATATTCCAGAAGAAACATTTTCCTTCTCCCAATAATATGCATGCATGTGACATATCACGTCAATTGGGAACATGGAACGTCAATTGGCCGGACTTGGTGAAAAGGTTAAACTCAGAATAATGTCATTGATTCAAATAGGGAAACAGAGCATCCCACTCCCCATGAGCCTGGGGCTCGACTTATCAGTCAATTTCGAAGCATTTTGTTAAATCTGCAAATGCCCCACCACCACAACACCAGCTACGAATGTTACTTCTGACAGTTATTGTTGATCAATCTCGTTTCGAGTTAGGTTTGATTGATTTTAGGAGAGCCTATACTGCCCGCCTGCCTGCCCTGTCGGACGACTTAAGCCCCAGGCACGAGTCCTCGTCACCAGCTGTTGCCACTCAGCGCACACATTTGGGTACCAACAATGCATGTAATGTCATTGGAATGCGGGCACATTGTCATCTTACTGTGTAAACACGCGCGTGCCTGTACACACACAAAACTGGCTTACACACATGGCGCACACGAGTGCATTTGGTATGTCACGCACAACTTCGGTGCTGTATCGTTCGTGACACGTGAGCTGCGTGTGTGCGTGTACGCGCACGATGAGTCAAAACACAAATGCGTGAACACACGTGGCACGGAACGGATGCGAGCTCACATTTATTGATGCGCACACAAATGCGCGTAGGCGCACAACGTATGTACGGCTATTATATTAGGTTGGACAAAGACCCCCTTATATTCGTGAACTGCCGGTCTTCATAGGTGCTCGCTAACAGCATTTGTCTCAACAATCTATTAGGCATGAACACACGCAAATATGCGCAAAAAATCGTTCAAATGATATTACACTGGAGGTATGGACACAGGCGTGCATGCACGTATGGCTACACACATCAGTACATTAGATATGTCCATGCTTGCATGTATTATCACACGTATTAAATAAATTAAGCACACAGAGACAGGTATGAATGGACACATACAATAGAAGGATCCGCGCAGTGCATAGACAAATACATGTATGGGTACACACACGCATGCAGCGGTACACTTAACTAGAGTATATAACGATCCATGGCTACGGACACATGACCAAGCGCGCACACACACGCACATGCACGGGACAATGTATAGGGTCAATCAATGGACATCCATATCTATGAACACACGTATTGACACGCGTGCACGTGTGTGCATAGGGAAATTAGCGCACACTTTGATGGTATCATATAATTTACAGCCCTGTCAATCAACTGCTGGATGAAGGTCTCCCGTTTCGATCGTGGAGATTGTTTGACTATACTTCACCATTCTGGTCAATGCGGGTTTGTGAAGAGCTGATTGGACCGGGTCAGATCTCGCTCGCCCTCGATGTTTAGACGTTGCCGGTAATCGAACTCGGCTCACCTAGTTCGCAGTGCGCAAATCGCACGCAGCTCACCCTTACACAGACAGACACACACACGCAGACAGACAGACGTCGTCTCACCGTCCGCAGAAACTGAATCTCATCCTCGCCGTCGCCCTCCGCGCCCATGGTCGTGACTTGTCAAGCCCTGCGGTGTTTGTGTGGTGGTGGTGGGGTGGTGGGGGGGCGCTGAGTGGAGACCACCGCACGCCGCTCCGCTTAATCCGAGCACTGAGACTCGGGGCACGTGCGCGCGCGCGCCTGCATCTCGCCGGCGACACGCCCACTCTCAGACGAGCCCCCCCCTCTTTCCCCACCCACATGTGCTTCAATGCCCCGCCCACTGAGTATCAAAGCCCCGCCCACTTGTGCTTCAATGCCCCGCCCACTTGTGCTTCAATGCCCCACCCACTTGTGTTTCAATGCCCCGCCCACTTGTGCTTCAATGCCCCGCCCACTGAGTATCAAAGCCCCGCCCACTTGTGCTTCAATGCCCCGCCCACTGTATATATAATAAAAAATCAAGCTCCGCCCACTGTGCATCAAGCCCCGCCCACTGAAGCACACTCAAGCCCCGCCCACTACGAAACAAGCACCGCCCACCACCACAACACAAGTCCCCCCCGCCCACTGAAAAAAAGACAAGCGCCGCCCACTGCACAATAAGCCCCGCCCACGTTGCCTCAAGCCCCGCCCACTAACAACCAAGCCCCGCCCACTGCACAAATAAGCCCCGCCCACGTTGCCTCAAGCCCCGCCCACTAACAACCAAGCCCCGCCCACTGCACAAAAAAGCCCCGCCTACGTTGCCTCAAGCCCCGCCCACTGACAACCAAGCCCCGCCCACTGCACAAATAAGCCCCGCCTACGGTGCCTCAAGCCCCGCCCACTAACAACCAAGCCCCGCCCACTGCACAAATAAGTCCCGCCCACGTTGCCTCAAGCCCTGCCCACTAACAACCAAGCCCCGCCCACTAACAACCAAGCCCGCCCACTGACAAATAAGCCCCGCCTACGTTGCCTCAAGCCCCGCCCACTAACAACCAAGCCCCGCCCACTGCCCTCCCCGGTCGGAAGGCCACGCCCACAACGGAGCGAGTCTCGCTCCGACTGCAACGCGAACGTCCCGATGCGAAGCTTCGAACCAAAGGCAACTNCCCCCCCCCCACACCGACGCCTGTGTCGCCTCTACAGACTGTCGGGGCGAGTTGCAGTCAGCGAGTAGCGCCTACGAAGGCCGGCAACAGCACCCACGCCCGGCCGTCTTTGTCTCCCCCCCCCCCCAGTGTCGATGTTTACACACCGCAGCACCAGGTGCTCATTTGAGGCCGAGTCGACCTAGGGAGGCCCAGATACCGGTCACTGGCGTTGGCCGTGAGCGGGAATCTTAACTCGGGTCCGTCGGGTTCGTAGTGCAGTCCATAAATGACGTCACGCACCTGGGGGGGGGTCAGATATTTGTGACGATCTGTAACGAGGGGGTGGGGGGTGTTTGAGAAATGTGACGTCACATCAAAATGCGCAACTTTTAATAAATATAGACAACACGTTGTACTTAATTAAATAGACGTTTAAATAAATGTTTTATTCTGCAGCGCCACGTTAAATACGCACTACGATGACAATAGTTTAAAGCGATTTGAAGCATGTTTTTACTTGGGGGGGGCAGAGCTTTGTGACGTCATCTTTGANGGGGGGGGGGCTGGTCTGACTTTTTGTGACGCCGCGTGACGAAGGGAGGAGGGGGGGAGTCAAAAATCGTCCAAAATCGCGTGACGTCATTTATGGACGGCCCCACAGTGGCTTGCCTTACGCACAGCATTGAGACACCCACGCCGCTGTCTCGGCATCGGTGCGGCAAGGCTGCCACGGCGAGCACCTTGCGGGCGACACAGATGCGTTGCTGCGTTGTGGTGGGACATTGCAGCAACAGCCCTTCTTGTGTGAAGACGTCGTCTCGCACGGCCCATTCCCTGCCACCCCGTGTTCACAATGCGTGTTCAGTAAGGGGCCATCCGTTTAGTCCGTACGCATGGAGGGGGGAGCAGGGGGTTAACCCAAATGCGCAGCTTGCGTAATGGGGTCTACTGACAATGTACGCATAGGAAATGGAGGTGGGGGAGGGGAGTGAAGCCTCGACAATTTGTCTACAATGACCTTCAGCTGAGTTGGATAGTCCGGCGGTGTGGACTATCTGTTTGCTTAAACACGATAGTATCATTAATCCTTGATCGTTTCTGCGTGGATTAAATATCGGCCGTTCTATAGGATTCGGGGGTGGGGTGTAAAAAGTCCGCGTGCGTACAGGGAGGGGGGAGGGGGCTCAAGTTGACGGATTTTGCGTACCTACTAAACGGATTACTTAAGCGAGACCACATCACTGCACTGCTGTACCGCATACAATCCCTACATTGGCTCCCAAATGCAATCGTGGATCAGTTTGAATATCACGCGGTCTTCAAGATTCTCCCTGGGTTCATCCCGGCCTACCTCTCATCCCTACTCGCCTCCACGCGCTCTCCTAACTCTCCCTCTCANCTCCTCCACTCCCCTCCACGCACTCTCCTACCTCTCCCTCTACTCACCACCACGCACTCTCCTAACTCTCCCCTCATCACCTCCACGCACTCTCCTAACTCTCCCCTCTCATCTCACTCCACTCCCCTCCACGCACTCTCCTACCTCTCACCTCTACTCACAATCACGCACTCTCCGACCTATCCCCTCTCATCTCTACTCACCTCCGCGCACTCTCCTATCTCTCACTTCTACTCACCACCACGCACTCTCCTACCTATCCCCTCTCATCTCACTCCACTCCCCTCCACGCACTCTCCTACCTCTCCCCTCATCACCTCCACACACACTCCGACCTCTCCCCTCTCATCTCTACTCACCTCACTCCACTCCCCTCCACGCACTCTCCTATCTCTCCCCTCTCATCTCTACTCACCTCCACGCACTCTCCTATCTCTCACTTCTACTCACCACCACGCACTCTCCTACCTATCCCCTCTCATCTCACTCCACTCCCCTCCACGCAAATTCTGCTTCAGCGGTGCCACGCCAATCAACATGGGCTGAGTGGGGCATCGCTCCTTCTCCTCTGATGCCCTCTGGGTCTGAAATTACCGTCCCTTCAGTGATCCGTGCTGTCGACTCCCCTGGCCGTGTTCACGCCCAGTCTCAAGACTCGTTTTGTGTCGAACTACGTCATGGCCACGGCTTTTTGGAGCGTCTTAAAATGATCTCGTGCTTTCTAATCCACTTGGGTCCTTCACGTGTTAAGCTAAGAAGGCGGCTTTGTGCCCTGTTCCCTTGAGCTGAGATCGCCTAGGGGCCGTCCATAAATGACGTCACGCGATTTTGGACGATTTTTGACCCCCCCCCTTCGTCACATGGCGTCACAAAAAGTCAGACCCCCCCTAAAATATGACGTCACAAAGCTCTNCCCCCCCCCCCAAATAAAACATGCTTCAAATCGCTTTAAACTATTGTCATTGTAGTACGTATTTAATGTGGCGCTGCACTCTGATGTTGTAGGAGAAAACATTTAATAAAAAGTCTATTTAATTAAGTAGAACGTGTCGTCTATGTTATTTAAATTTGCGCGTTTTTATGTGACGTCACATTTCTCACCCCCCCCCCCTCGTCACACATCGTCACAAATGTCTGACCCCCCCCTCCCAGGTGCGTGACGTCATTTATGGACGGCGCCCCATTTAGTTTTTCCTACTTCACGTCGTCTCCAGCCCAAATCTCCCCCAACTCAACTCCAATCATGACTCTACAACCGCTGGAGGTTAATGTCGGGCTGCCCATGACGACTACGTCAGAAATGCAACATAGGTCGTAACACGAATTACGTTATATAAAAAACTGACTTACAGCAGTAACGAGTGGCCTATGAGGGCTTAAATAAGCTACAGCCGTTTAGGCAATGTCCACTTCCCATTGAAATGTATTAAATAAGGAACCGGCCAATCATCCCCAACGCAGGAACCTCCTGAATGAGAGTCTTGAGGCTCAGTGAGGCGTGCTTTCCTGGGTAAACGGAATTATTGTAAATCTAATTTGTGGCATTTGACCCGACCACTAAAACCTTTTAAATGCTGTTTTCACGACACAGTGATCGTTCATTTTAAAATTCAAGTATGTCTGCTCAGTGAACTCACAGTGACTTAATTGGCTTAATTGGATTTAATCAGAATTGACAAGACACCAACTCGCTCGGGCACAATAAATGAGTCTAAGCAAATTATCTTGCGCCACTAGAGGAGGTAATAGCCGTGCAGAGTCAAAAGTAGGAAGCCATGGACGATCAACAACATTCTACTAAAGAAACGGGATACATTACGAAGACATTTGCACATTTCATATTTTCGGAGAGTTCGAAATGTAAGTCTTGATTTTCGACTTTTTTTCGAAAAATCGGAATGATCCTAAAATCTCAGGAACATCCCTAATCAACATTATCAACATTAATACAACAATCATAAGTGTCATCAAATATTAAAACAAGCGCATGACATACCATTAACGTTGATGCCATCATTGACGACGCCACAATGACCTCTTGACCTTGGCATACTTTCGGTAGTTCCCATGAAATTACCCCGCTCTTTTGAGCGAATTGAACTGATTAGTGCTTGTAAACTGATCCATTGGCAATAAAAATAACATTATTATTATTATTGAACAACATGGAGCTCTTTGAACATCTACCCCTGAATACTGAAATGAAACAATTGTGATTGCATCGCTTCCAATAACAGTAATACATCATCTTTATTTTTGTCAAAGTCCAACTATCGACCTCTCTCAGAGTTCAAGGCTGAGGGTAACTCGACTGGTTTAGATATCCCTCGCCACTGGTCTTAACCACGGACGAGAATAAAACAAAAGTTGCCAGGTTCAAAGTGTGGTGCCCTAACCACATTTATATATACTCTGTGTATTGTGTATTATTTATATTAATAATCTTAAAATGTGATTGTAATTCCAATATTTCCAAATGTAGACGTTTATTTGAGGTACTTTTCCAGAAATGAATTCCTGTTCACCACCTTGAGAGAGATGTTCAATCATGGCTGCTAAGTTGGATTAGTATTATACCGTGGGCATCGTAAGTCACCCGCATGAGATATTGATACAACAATAGTACTTTGTGTGTTATACCTTTAAATGAATAACCACGTAAGAGCTCTTGCAATCAGTATATTGCCCTGCGTTAGAGAACCACCCGCGGAAAGTGATATCACAAAACAAATAATCTCAATCATTTATCCGGAAAACCCTGAGTGTG
This sequence comes from Lethenteron camtschaticum, assembly GCA_018977245.1. NCBI lineage: Eukaryota > Metazoa > Chordata > Hyperoartia > Petromyzontiformes > Petromyzontidae > Lethenteron > Lethenteron camtschaticum. Next base: position 12,269,021 of record MU249579.1, read on the forward strand.
AATGACATTTTTCAGGGGTGACGGGGGAGTGGTCCTGCAATGAGAAGTGTGACCCATACCATTAATGAGTGACTTACACGAGGAATTCAGAGTACCCGGATACATCCCATGGATATAAAGGTATACTACTCAACGCTATGCACAGATATATTGTCCAGAAGACAAACCCTCTTTGTGGACTGCACCGATTGCTGTTTTGCAGTCTCATGGCACCTCGGGGGCCCTCAGAATCACATGCCTCCAACACCAGGTATGCACTGGTGGTCACGCATTCAAACACTAAGCAGGCCGAACCGCTCTTAGATTGCAGGATCTGATGAGATGAGGTGCATTTATGGAGATTTGGTCGAAGCTAAATGACATCATACCTACTCTCGGGACTTTCGCATGCACCCTGCTGCGGAGATGCTCGTTGTATGGCAGTCATTCTCAAGGGTATACATTTTTACCAAAGTGAAAAAAATCTAATTGAATAAAAATGGTATTTTTTTGTGGGCATTAGTGACCCGCTGAGACCATCGCTGAAGAAGCCAGATTAATCGAGGAGAGCTGCTCAGATTAGAACCCATGATTTCTGGTGGTGGATGAATACTCTGACCCACCCAGCTAGCTCCAACACATGTTTTTAAAAATATATAATGAATGAGCAATGACAACACAAACAAGCGGTGCAATCAGAGTGGCAGTAAATGCAAAACACTAATAATCCTTTATTGTTCTAAATACTTGCAAGCAGCTATAATTACAGAACGTACAACCAAAAACTGCATCACGTTTTCTCCGTGTTCCCAAGTGACACATCCTACTGCCCTCATTGAAGTCCACGTGTGCTGTCTCACAAAATACAAATACAGGGATAAAACGTATTTTCAGGTTGGACTCATCCATTCTTCCCTTAATAACCCCACAGTGTATGTGAAATATAGCCATTTTTATGAATTTCGATAAAGAAACGCAATTGACATGTTTCTATAACCTCAAAAGAACAATTCCATGAATAGCATACATTTATTGGTTTAAAATGATAAAGGACTCTGTACTTCTTATACGTATGTGAAAGCAAATTTTAGTTGGAGTAACACAGATCAATCAGGGCGAGACTCCTGTGCAGGCACTNACAACTGTGTACGGCGTTAATGTATGGCTTCGAACGCCAGTAAACATCACAAATGAATGCACGTTTCGCAAAAAAAGGCTATGAGAAAACAGCTTGCAAATTGGGTATCTCACTCCACTTGCAAATTATGTTTTACTGCCCTGCTCTGCAATTTTCAGAGTCAAAGTGGTATCCCATGCGATGTTGAACATCCTCCTGACAATCATTTGGCCCAGTAGCCTGCCTCAATCGTAAATCTCAACCTTCATTTAACAATATGGCAGCCCATTGAAATCTGTAATTTATTTAGCAAAGTAGTCCGTTGGTACGGGTTTTTGTTGTAAATAGTTAATCGTCATTTTTATTTGGACATTTAGAATAACTTTCCATCTTCTTTGTATTGTGGATTCGGATAATTGTTAAGTTTGGAGCCACAAGCACAAATGGATTGCAGCAAATGGGTTGTGAGGGTGGCCAGGAGAGGCAATACAGAAATTTCACTCTTCAATCTATCTGCACGGAGCATTGGATGTGACTCCTTCGTATGCGTGGATTTTCTCCAGGAACGTTGTTGTCCTCTCACAAGCCAATGACTGAAACACATCTTGAACCTCTGCGGTTTTCCTGGGTAAAAAACGGACATTTTCATGATTATGACACATAATAAAGCACAATCAATTAAATTATTTGTGAAATCTCATAAATGGGGGTATTATAACCTCACCAATTAATATATTCACGACTGAAAAGTTCGACATATCATACTATGGCCATCGGTATAACCACAGTCCAAGAACACCTTTAATTCGAGATATAACTTTAGAACCAGCCCCACCAAACCGCAGACCTAATTAACTATGCTTGCTGCCTCCGCCGCAAATAATAACTCAGAGGGCCCATTCAGTATCTCCTACTGAGGGCCTCACATATAGCTGAGATCAGCACTGCCTCTACCATTGTACAATAGATGCTTTGATCCATGTCCTTACCATCAAATTTAAATTGCGTTCAATAAAATCAACGTTAAATCCCCCAGCTGCTGCTGCTGCTCAGGCACTGCAGTCATTGTACCTCGTCAAATGAAAAAACAGGTTCATGAGGACCTTGAGCATGGACAACTGACATTCCACTGTAACCAATCATTTGCATGATGCTGTTACAAAGACGTGGCCGGGTTAGAGCAATCAACTAAATTGGAAGGTTGAGGTTAACTCCTCATCACTTGTCAACTAAGCCTGCCGATCATGCTTCCAAGATCAATTAAATTCGCACTGCTTTGTGGGAAATTTACAGTGGTTGTCTTAATGAGAAAATGGCCATGCCCATGAGTGAAGTGACTTTGGGTCAGCGGCAGAGATGAGAACAGCTGCATATTTGAGCATAGAGACACTTTAACTGTGTCCATTCATCAACTCCAATGCTACCTGAAGCCAGGACTAATACATCTTAACGTTATCATTCAAAATGATTTGGTGCACGTGCATTTTTTCTAAATCTTTGCTCAAAGCTTCGATGTAGAATTGTGAGCATTTTTTGTTGTATCCACTTGCATGTGTGGTTGTTCTTTCAGGCAATACTATTTCATATTTGTGTAAAAGTTTCTAAATGGCCAAAGTTACCAAACAGGATTATCTTAAACAATAATATTTTGCCTCGCAATATATGTCGGTCTATTATTTGTAATCATTTGTTCAACTATATAAGATTGGTCTTTTTTAAAGGGTATTTACCATTACTTATGCCATTTGTCAGTTTTGACAACATACTACAAAAACGCAATTTTGGGGTCAATGTAGTATTACGTTTATTTTAAGAGATTGATCTAAGTGCATAATAACATGTGGCTGTATTAAGTTCAACGAGAGCAATGTCTCAAAAGTATTCAGATAAATGTACAATAAAATTGATTAATATTAATGTTAAGCTACAGGGAGTAAAGCCTGCTATGCCTTGCACTGATATTTAATGAAGATGGAAATCTCTGAAATACATTTTAAAACATGAAATGCAAGGAAGAGCCCAAACGAACATGTTAAATATTATTGTTGAAACTTGGCACTGAGGCACAGCCAATCGAGGTTAACATAACGCCAATAAGATCACCCTTAATAATACAAATATTTGGCGATGCTTCTGTGTTGGCAGTGGTGCAAAATTAACCAAAAAACAACACATTCGTCAATAACACCACCGTAAAAAGAAATTACTGTATAATAGGTGACGTTTCAGACAATGGATCTTCTTCATAGCACATAAAATCATAATCTGTAATGATATCATCATAAAAGAGCTCAAATTACCAAGTAAGATATTTTTGGCAAATTAGTTAAAAGGTCAGAAAGGGGGAAATCAACAGCATTGCGAGGCTCACGATAATAACATGGGAGTCTAGTTGACCTTCTTCAATTAAACTATTTTAGGTGACAGCAAAATGGCACGGTTACACTGACTGACAATGAAAATATATTATCGAGGACAACCGGAGGTGAATAGATAGGGAGGCAGAGCCAGATAATGTTCTTCTTCAAAATGATGATCTGTAAAATGTATACATCTTTGCTTCTGGGGGGCGCGTTGGTTGTTGCGTTACAGGGAAAGCAGGGGGCTCAAGGGAAAAAGGCATAATCAAAATTTAGTGACGACGTCATGCTTAGATACTGAACACTTCTCAAATGACAGTGTGCGGGAATGAATTGCATTTTTTTTATTAATATAGAAGATTGCTTTTCTGTCAAAGAGCTCAATATAGCAATTTGAAAAATAGGTGTGTGTGTGTGTACACATTAGACTGTATTCGTATTTGGTATATGTCATTTTGACAGAGTGAAGGTTTGTTGGTTCAAATCCCAGTTGCAGGTTGACTGTTAATCATTCCAATAAGGATGTTTAAAATATGTACCACTTCGTGAGAAGTATCAATCTTTTGAGGAAACCCCTGCTTTAAAAATGCGGAATGTACACTCCTGGCTCAGTACCACGGTGGAAATGAATGCTACCTCATTGATTGTTTGAGCAGGGAGTATTTTTTTCACAACACAGACATTTATATTCCAAAAATGGTGCTTCACACCCATTAAAATAGAAGCAAACACCTCCACCCCGTATTGGTGATGGGTTCGTGGTGCATTGGGTAGCGAACCGTGCTATGAACCTGGCAACCCGAGGTCAATTCCTGGGCACAATTTGTCAGCTGTCAATTACATTCCTGACTTCAACTATTGATATGAACCGAATACAATTAATTTCATAATGAATGGAAAAACTTTGCACGTGACATACGATGACAGAGGGGGGAAAATCCCACCACATTTTGTGATATCTTATAGATAATCGAATGGTTTATTATTGTGATGGATCACATCTTACGTGCTCATGCACGTGTGTCATGGCAGGGAGATCGACTGAATTGGAAATCAACATTTTCAATGTGGCCGAGAAAACTATAATCTTAGATTAAAGTTAACAAAAGAAAAGCTTTTCATTAGGAGGCAATTCTCATTAAACAAATCTGACAAAGGCAAAAACTTATTTAAATCAACAAAATTACCAATCTTGACTTAAAGCTTTCGTGACTGCAGGAATTTATATTCTTATAATTTGTATTATGTTTTATATCTACGTGGCTTTACCGAAAGACCCAAAGAATATAAATTACCAATGTAACGCTGCGACTGTCGATTTAAAACTGGTTGTTAAATGAAGACATCCCAGTTTTACCACGTCTCTTGTGTACAGCGCCATCTCCAATGATAAGCCGGTCAATCTCCCTACTTGTTATATGATCGGCTCATGAAACATGAAACATGAGCCGATCATTTAACAAATGTTGTAGTGCTTGGACGTGTGCATGTATATTACGTCCAATCCAACCACTTACATCTTGTTTTGTCATCACGGTATATATTTTAAGACATTATTTCCTGTGCAGGCACTTAAATCAAAGTATCTATACATACTCTTTGGTTCTTTCGGTAAAGTCACTTAGGTAGAAAATATTTATTTTATTTATCTATACATGTGTACTATGGGAAGCTGATGGGACGAAACAGGAAAACAAATGCCAGAAAAGGAACACGAATTATTGTCAATGTCACGAGATGGGACAGAATAAAAAAAATTCCAGCGTGACGAATGGCTGAGTTCTAGATTTGAAGCTTTCGTGACTGCAAGGATTCATATTCTTAGGTTTTTTCGGTAAAGTCACGCAGGTAAAAAAATGTAAATTAATAAAAGTAAAATAAAAGCCACGTAGATAGAAAAAGAGAATGGCTGAGTTTCCCGAAGAGGGCAGCAGCTTGTCAGGGTGCCCTCTGCTGGTCGGGTGCCGTTATTGCCAGTAGGTGCCAGGCAGTCACTCAGCCTGATACCGAGTGGGAGAGAAGGGAGCGCCAAAACCTGATTGGCACTTGAAGCAGAGGACTCTATTGGTTCACCCTTTCGCAACAAACATATTCTTCGAGTCGTACAGCAAGGAGGAGAGCGTGAGTAAGATGATTATGTGATGTACGGGATGGAGTTATGTTGAGACTCGCCTTAATCGTTCTCATGAACACAAGCGCCTATGGTTAAGAGGTGCCTCAAGCATGGCTGCAGGGACTTTCACAACTGATAAAGAAATTGACGATGCAGGTCTTCCAGTGATGCCATCCTCCCATACGCTTCTCCTCCGGGCTCTTGACCGTACCGTTTTAAATAAAATGTTTACAATTGTTAGTCATTCTTTTCGAGTGTGCTTTAACATTCTAAAAGGCTACCGTTTTATTTTCTACTTGTGTATTTCCTATCGGCTCGATTGTCTTCTCGGCTGATGCAACTCCCAGTGGCACATGGTGAGAGCCCTAATCTTTCATCTTGTTTTCACCCGGCCAACCGAGGCAGACCGAACCCCGGTGAAGCCAAGGGAGTTCTGGCCTGAGTGTCTGCATCGCCACGCTCTTCTGAGCCTCCAATTTATACTGGTAGGAACCTCCTGGTTACACCAGCCCACAGGGGATTATTGTGTCCGTCCATCGTCGTGTAGGGAGGGGCTGGGTGGGGAGGGCTGGGTGGGGAGGGGTGGGTGGGGAGAGTGGGGCTGGGTGGGGAGGGGCTGGTCACCCCGTGGTGCCCTTATAAAACTCAACGTTTCACCTACTCACGCCGGCTTGTGCCCGCCCTCACAGTCGGCCATATTTGCAGAATACACCACGCCGCCGTTGACCCTGGCCATTGACCGAGCAACCAAACGTTCCTACCAGCTCCCTCCGCAGGAATGTTACAATAGCGTGGTAAGGGGCCGTCCATAAATGACGTCACGCGATTTTGGACGATTTTTGACCCCTCCCCACGTCACACGGCGTCACAAAGTCAGACCCCCCTCAAATATGGCGTCACAAAGCTCTCCCCCCCCCAAAAGCATATTTCGATTTTGAAAATAAAACATGCTTCAAATCGCTTTAAACTATTGTCATTGTAGTGCGTATTTAATGTGGCGCTGCACTCTGATGTTGTAGGATAATTTTTTGTTGTTATATTTATTTAAAGTTGCGCATTTAGATGCGACGTCACATTTCTCAAACCCCCTCCCCCATCATCACACATCGTCACAAATGTCTGACCCCCTCCCCTAGGTGCGTGACGTCATTTATGGACGGCCCCACGTCGTACGTTGAACTTCTTTCGTGCTAATCGCAGGTGCGGGAGAGGACGACAAACCAAACGCACAAAAAGCAGTTCTGTGAGTCTCCGTTCCCTGCAGCCACGCGGGACGCTGAATATGGCGCAGAGCTGATGGTGGAGGCCTCGAAGGCTGCGTCGTACTCGGTTAAATGACGTTGCAGGCCTTTGTTGGGTACACCAATGGGAAGCACAGCACACGACTGGGAAGCACAACACAATGGAGAGTAATAGGCAAGCTCCGAGGTTTAATAATATAACCGGACCGTGTGTGGTCGCAGCAAGATCACGGCCAAAGATAACGCGACACGAGCGTCAGCGAGTTGTGGCTCTCGGCAAAAGACGACGCTCTTCTGACTGACGCAAGGGAACTCTGATGGTGCGCCCAAAATTCGTTTTGGGGAAAAATCACGCACAAATTAGTTTTGGTCAGCCTACATCATAGAAATGTCTTCGTGTTTCCAGTCCACACACGAAATGTAAGGTTAATATTCTCTCCAAAGATAGATTTGTTTTAATAAGCCTTGGCAGAGCACACAGGGTTGGTTTCCCTTTTTAAATCCTTTATATTAAGTTCACTTGCTTGCGCGCTTACGACCGTGCAAATCTTTCGGTCGTTTTTTAACCCACTTCCCGTGATCCAATCGAGCTGACATTTTGCACACAAACTCGTTGTGTGACAATTCATTTTCGTGAAATTTTTTCCCAAAATTTTACACTGTTTAGGATTTTTAAAAAAATATTAATTTACCAATTGCTTAATGGTGGCAGACAATCATCTGACCCATAGGTGGCAGCCATCTCAAGCCAGAGGACGAGAGGACTCTAGCCGCTACGCATATAAAGGATTTATAGTGAAAAACTTTGTTTTTACAGGTAAATATTTTTATCCTCCCTATGGGAGAGAGCGAGTGATGGTTGTGTTNAATGCGGGGTAGCGGATAGGATTTAGATAATTCTAGATTTGAAGCTTTCGTGACTGCAAGGAACCATACTGTTAGGTTTTTTCGGTAAAGTCACGTAGGTAAAAAATAAATTAAAAGTTAATAAAAGTAATAATGGAAATAAAATTATAAATCACGACGTTTCGGAGGCAACACTGCATCAAGTGATGCAGTAATTTTAGCTGTGACGGTCCCACCTGATGACGGAGACTTGTGTTGCCTCCAAAACGTCGTGATTTATTATTTTATTTCCATTATTACTTTTATTAACTTTTAATTTTTTTTTACCTACGTAACAGTAGGATTTAGACTGCTCCAAAGCGGTAAAGGATCCCCCTTGATGAAATGGATAAAGTAGCACTTGGTCGAGATCACCATATTTTAAAAGTGTTACCTACGGGAGGGGTTGCGGCCTGCTAATAAAAGTCTTGTCTGTACGGCCAAGACACACCCAGCAAAGATACTGAACAGCCCTTGCACGCTCCTGCCATTAAAATCATTCGATTATGTTACCTTGTCTTTAAAACTGTAAAGCGAATGGACGTGGGTGCTGTTAAAATGTTTGAACCCATGATCTCAGCAGTGTCGACCAATTTACTGCCGTAACAGGTTCACTTTGTAGAAAGATATTGCATTTATAAAAGTTTTTTTCAGTTGTGTTCAATGGAGCCCCAACACATGAAATTTGTGTGAAGAAAGGTGAAATACAACTCTTGCTAAAACCACTTTAACTGAATGCCATGCATTTAAACTTGAAAAATTACATATTTTATCTGCAAAATTACTATACATTATATGGCGTTTCGTATATGTCGAGTGTTTTTACATTTATACTCATTGTTAAGCAAAAAACATTTCATGCAGGGACACCCTGGAATGGCTGGAGGGTGAGATGAAGAAGAGTTTTCCTTTGTTAGTGTTTATCATTCACTTTGAAATCAGATCGAAATTTGCAACATCTTTTACTGAGAGTTAAGTCAAGGCTTCAAAAACGAATTCTCACAATTCAATTGAGAGGTTTGTTTACCAACAACAAAAATACACAAATATTTTTATTGAAAAGACTGATGACAGTAATAAGGTAGATCAAGGTATGGAAGCGAGTTGAACAATTGTCACATTTTTTCCAAAGGCAGCTCATATCCAGGGCTGCCAGATTTGTTCGTAAATAAGTGTCTAGACCTCTAGACAGAAGAACCTAAAAGCCCCACACAATTGCCAACATTGGAGCCCAAAAAAAGGGCAGGCATATTTAAAACGTTTATTTTTCTTTCCATTTCACAGCTTTAAAAGAAAAACGACGAATTTGTGCACGAAATTCAATCTGGCAGCCCTTCCCACGCCTGCACTATTTTCCGATCAGAACTTTAACTCGCAATGACAATGAAGCTGTAATGATCTGACATCAGCGGAAACTGAAAATAAAGACTCGCCACAGTGCGACTGGCCATGCAAACCAAACTATGGGCGATGCAGTAATCCACTTTAGTATGTGCTCCTTCAGTGGAGGAATAGCAATGCGACACACACTCTCCTGAATCTCTCATGGCTAGCAGACCTCGACAGTGGCACTTTAGCTCATTAATATATTGTCACATGCAAGAATAAATATCATCAGTAGTGTAAAGTGGTGAAATAAAAATCAGCCCAAATACTGGTAAAATTCCTGCAAAAATTGCAATCCAATTGGTAACACTCGTCTCCGACTGGTGGTCGGATACTTTTATTTGAACAAACTTTCCAAGAAACAAGACGCACCTCGCAGCTGTGGGAGTGACTGCGTGAGATCATGTGTACATGGTACAGATGAGCCACTGGGGGAGAAAAAACGTGAACATTAGGAGGGCTGGCATTTAAAACAGTGTTAAAATCGTGATCAGGAAAACCACTTTGTGGCTGTCTCAGTCGAGAGTGACCTGAGGAAGCCTGAGAAGTGTGGAATTCCTAACAAAGAGCTGTCAAACAGATGCAAATATCACCCACGCGCATTTGAGAATGGAAAATATTTGGCTTTTCAATGCGCCAAATGCAAAACTTCTAAATATGCCCAACTTATGTTTGTCTTAACTTTGTGGCGTATAAAAAACGGGAGGATACAATATATACTTCGGTTCCAATGGAATGGCAATTGCCTTGCGTTAAGGTGTCATACCTGGGCAATCGTCATGGTGGCCACCCCAGCCTGTGCAGTCTGTAGAAACTGGAAAGCCTCTGCACACAACACAATTCAGTCTGTGACAAGCATTCACATCTGTATACTTTGCTGTCTAACATATAAAAAAAGTGTTACTATATACTGGGTGTAATGGTTGGATACAATACAAATGTTACATTTGGTCTCAGGCAATGGGGCCCAATGGCCATAATATTGTGATAGGGCCACTCACATTAATTATAGCGGATATTGGCCTAGAGTTAGAATAGAACCATCGATACAAACTGGCTCAAGAGGGAGTGTGCCTAACATCAAGCTGTCCAGCCTCCTAAAATGAATAAACTTTTGTACACACATTGAGAGACTGGCTCCTTCCACAGCAATGTGGAATTTTCACCATTGGCACAGGACCATCAACAGAGAAAATGTGATTTGCAGAAGGAGACGCTGCGATGTTTTTGACCTGGCATTTACATACAGGGAAAGCTTCTAAATTACGTCACTATGGCTATGGCGGCATAGGATAAGGAACTCACTGCAGGTGGCCTCAAACTTCAGCAAGCAGCACACAAATTTGTCCCAGCAAAGCTGCATCGATTGGTCGGCGTATCGCAGCACCATCACTTTGCGAAGTCGATTGTTCAACGGGAACCCTGCACGAGAAATCGTGAAGCGAAGGTTGCTTAATGTGTCAGGTAAGCAGAAAGAGAGGGTATGCATGACAACCACCGTGGTTTAGATTTGAGACACAGGCTACCTGCAGAATTGAGGGCAGTGTGCAGCTCGTAAGATGACATCATGCCCGATCCATCCTGGTCGAACCTCCTGAAAATATCCTATGTGGAAAGAACAATTGGACATTGAAAGGCATCACCGATGTGTTCTGCTGCTCTGATGCTACATCACGTAGAAAAAGGGCATTTACTTGTTTGTGATGTTATTACAAATATATTTCAGCACATTAGCTCATGTATATTGATGTTAATATACTATAAGAGGCCAGCTGCAGCATCTGTAAGCTACAATTAAAACCCTCTGATAGTCACACACCATTCATTAAACAATGATAGTATTTTTGTATCATTTAACAAAGGGAGGGTCAAATCTCTCATTTACACTGATGTGATTATCAAATAACGTTTCTAATCATCCCTTTTCACCATGTGGTGGTTTGTTTACTAAAATCTCTCAGTAGAAACGGATAACATAACATCTCCAAATGGCAGCAGTCTTCAATCCCTAAATGCTGTCAAAATGTTCAATTTCAACTTTTTCTGTGCTGTGAATAAAGGTCATTGTCAAACATATTAGCACGTTGTTTGTTTTTTGGGTTTAAAAGACAGTGATTATGAAAACAAAGTTGAGGTCTTTTTAATTCATCCCTGTAAATGTATGTCAACACCACCCCTGTATCATCTTTAAAGTGAGAATTCATTAGTTATTGATGAGAACAGCATTGGCAAGTCAATGCAGTGACCAGTTGTATTATCAATGCATGTGACCAGTTGTATTATCAATGCACGTGACCAGTTGTATTATCAATGCATGTGACCAGTTGTATTCGCCCTCATCGTGGCCTCGTGTTCAACCTTCCAGGTCTTGATCTTGGCCCACAGAACCTGGAGCTCTTCAAAGCCCAACCGTCCTGACAAATGTGTCTGGTGGACACAGAGGGTTAAGGTTATATTTGTGGATATCCAGCAGGCATGAAATCTTGTAAATATCTGGACACGGCGGATGGCTGATGATTGATTAATTTTTAATTTGATTGAATCCATGAGCATTTCACGTAGTGCAACAGAGTTAAGTGGGTGAAAGCAATTCTCTGCAGGGTTGTGTGATGTGTATGCATGTGTGGCTGCATGTGTGTGCACGGTGAAGATTGGTGGTGTAGTGGTTAGTGTATTGGACTACCATAACAGATATCTGCGTGAACCGCTTGTCATGCACATCAGCAATAACTCGCCTCTCATAAATGCATATCTGGAACAGGATGCCACTATCAGCACTGGGGGAGAGATTGTGTGCGTGTGTGAGCATGTTGCTGGAAAAATCTCCCCTCTTGCGCTGTTTTCATAGGTGTTCGCGAACAGAACAAGCTTTTACNGTGCATAATGTGAAAAGGAGGATATTTGAATCGTGTGCGTGTGTATGTGTGTGAGATCCAGTCACAGTCCCTTCCTACAGACGAGGCTATATTGGCTGGGTTATGTGGCTCCCATGCCTAGCCCAACAATAACAGAGGCGGAGGAGCAACGCTCACGAGTGGCGCACCGGTCGACTAAAACGCAGCAAGTTGTCACAGTGGGGGCATAAATGGTGCCTTTGCTAGCCATTTCAGTCAGTCAACTCATAAGACCTGGGTCTGTCCCATGACCTGCCAGCGAAACTTCAACACTTCACATGGCCTCAAGGTGCACTTAGCCTGGCACAAGCACCATAGTGACATCACCACCGCTTAGTGGTGCATTGCAACGATTGTTGCTGTGTGTGAGAGGCTATGGGGGGGGGGGGGTCGTGGATACATCCAGCAATGCGACCATGCTGCGACATGTCTCTATGCTGAAACTGTCTGTCTGCAATGCCTTGCCTGCAAAACACACACAAAAGAACTCGTCACATTTAACAATGTAAATAAGCCACCACTTTTATATTTCACGTGATGAACGATGAATGTGTATCGCCATCATCACTTAATGTTTATACCGTGCCTTCCTTGCAGTACGTCTCAAGGTGCCGAGGCAAGGGGGTGGTGGCTGTCCCAGTGCAGCAACAGGTGAAGGGAGCACAAGCTAGCAAGTGGGACATTATTCTGCCAGTAGGTGGCGATAATACTATGTGGCTTCCCAAGAAGTAATTTGCGAGATGACCTACTTTTTTTTTATACCAACAGTATTAACCAGGACGGTCGATGGGCTCGAACCATGAACCTCTGCAACGAGCAGCACACGTGCAACCGTTGGGGCATGTCACTCGCCCATAATATGAACAAAATAAATATTGCAATGCTCAGAGAAAGTATGTGCTCAAGTTCAGCTAGTTCAATGGAGTCATCTCAGGTAATGACAGTTGCATAAATATGATAAAAATGTATCAACAGTTTATTTGATTATATGTATCTCTTTACACTTCCTATTTAGATTGGTTGTGCTGTTGGTGGAGTGTCAGATTCACAATTGCAAAGCTCTGAGCTCAAATCCAGGTCAGATATCAACTCAGTTCATCACCCGAACAGGGTCAGTAATATGAGCAGAGTATCGCTGTGCGGGAAATCAATAGCAGTGGCAAAAGTAGCTCAGAGCCACCATAACAGCTACGCACCACCCAAACACTCGTGATCATAGAAGCACTTAACTCACTTGCGTTTAAATGACTATTAAAAATCTTCAGCAGGTCATTTGGACGCACCTCCATTTCCTGCAAGTGAGAAAAATGTACACAGTTTAACCATCAATCCCAATAAACGTCTAATAATGCTGATTGTGAGCAAGTGACTGACATCAATTACAGTTATAGAGGGGCTAGAAACTGAAACTTGGCACAAATATAGATGAGCATGGTTATAGATATATAACAATAAAAAACGTTTTAAATCTTTGGCCCCCAAAATTGTGTGTGTGTGGGGGGGGGGGGGGCAAATTGAATAGTTTTGTTTTCAAATCTAGGTCTACAAAAGTTTGTATCTGTAGGTTTTAACCTAAATTTGAGAGAGCATTTCGAAAAAAAATTCAGGTATTTTAAAGAAAGTATGATGCTAAAGTCATTAGAAAGTGGGCAAAGCCCACTTGCAGTTTATACTCTATGTTTATCTGGGAATGCATACATTTTCCAAACTCTTTTTCAGGGTCCTGCTTTGAGAGTTTTACGAAGCCTAACACACTACAGTTTAAATACTTAATAGAAAGGCAGAGCAGTGTTTTGTGCCAAGCAATTTGCAGGGCAGATATGTAGACCTTTAATTTATGAGCCAAAATAAAAAAAAAAACGAGGCTTCAGCTAATGAGAAATTATGGGGATGATAAAATATTGTCAGCATATGACGACACGTGAAAAGCTAAAGTCATGGTGTTCAGTAGCGTATCTCGGTAGAAGATCCAACCTCTCCTGCCACCTCCGAGAAGACCATGAAGAGCTCCGCTTTCTCCTGCTCAGTGAGCTCCAGGGAGGGCAGTCCCATCTGCAGAAATACAATTATTGTGTCCGAGCTTTAAATATACTCTGTAACATAACGCATTGAACAACCTTGCATGACCTACACACGTATTGGGCGGTGTCCTATTAACATGTATGGCCAAATGTCACAAACAGAAAATACAATAAGAGCTTACCGGGTGCCTCAAGGGACGAATGTTAGTGTCATAGTTCACAGCCAATACTGCTCACATTTTGTCACGTTTAGCTATCGACAACAGTTGAGGCCACGTTAATTTGTGCATGTGTGCGGTAATTGGTAACGGGACCGAGACTGTATATTCGCACACAAGAAAACCTGATTATTTTAACAGCATGCAATCAATGGCATATAATTTGCATGGATTTTAAAGAATCAATTTCCATCCGTATGAGTTGAAGCATATATTGTGATCGTAACAATGGATCAGAACTTAAAGCTTTCGTGACTGCAGGAATTCATATTCTTGGGTCTTTCGGTAAACTCACGTAGATAGGTTCAAAGAAAATAATAAAAAATAACATAAAACTACAATTATTTTTTATTATTTTCTTTGTACATATCTACGTGAATTTACCGAAAGACCCAAGAATATGGATCAGAATAGATGCAATCACAGCATACTGTATGTGCAAGAATGTTTCAATACTGCACCTTTAAGGGAAGGTCTGCTGCTACTGTACTTTCGTCTTCACTGAAAAAACCCACACACACACACGGTGTAATACCATGAAACAACACTTCTTATGTATGCAAGTTTAAAATAAATAATCCTTTTGGACATATAAAACGAATTATTTGGTAACGCTGCGATTCAGCCAATGGCTATGAAGAAGGGCTATTACGCAAAACATCGCCGATTATATATTTTTTTATTTTAAGGCGGTGTTGTTGACAAGTGTGTTTTTGTAAATATATGCTGGCATGCCTACAACAAAAAAACACTGCAAGGTCAACCTGTACTCACGTGAAGAATGGTTATCTGGTGAGAACACAGCCTATGAATGTAAATGGATGATATAATAATTGTCATTGTTTATTTGGTTACCCAGGAAAGATTAACTGAATGCCTGTAGGTTTTCTGGGTATGATGTTTGACCAGTTCCAAAATAAAGAGAATTGGTTCATCCAGAAAAAAAACTCGACGTTGAATATACAAGGGATGAATATTAAACCGCAAATGATTTCGCAACCTAATTGTTGCACTGCCTCCTCCAAGCACCATCAAACTTAATCCGACCCTGCCCACGGGACCGTCTGCCGATGTCTATTTTTATTTACCAGGTAAGACCCACTGAGCTAGAAATAGCTCTTTTTCAGAAGCAACCTGGCCACAAGTCAAATTTACAGCTGGCAAATACTCTGAAATGCATGTTTCTATAAAAATGTATGCAACCGTGGGGAGAACATGCAAACTCCAAACGTACAGCCATCAGGGTCGGGTTTGAACCCACGACCTCTTGTATACCAGGAGAGGTAGTTAACATCTTGCCACTGTGGCACCCTTACCTCATGGAGCTGAGCTTCTCAGCGAGGATGCGCAGCACGAACCCGGCCTCGTGGTGTGGTTCCCGTGTTGATGGCACCACCGTGTAGGTGCCGGGCGGGAGACAGAACCGTACGAAGACCTCCCGAGCCTCCACAAAGTCTGCCGTGCCGGCCACCGGGAGCCTTTCCGACCCCGCTTGGCATCCTTGTCCTCCTGCTCAAACGAGTACTCAACTTCAACCAATTTGGGTATAAGTTTAATATTCTCGTGATCAGGGCATGAACACCGTTGACTTCGGACAGAGCGATACTGTAGATTTTTTCTCATGCGGATGGATAATGGACTAGTTGTTCCCCGGATAAGGAATTTAACTTTGCAACCTTTCAGTTGTCAAATATTCAAAAGCCACATTGCCAAACAGACCTAATCCTGTAGGAATATTCACTTAGCAACGTTGACAGATGTGATTTATATTCAAATACCGAGAAACACTAGATTTAGGTATATATATTTGCAAACTATTACCTTTGAATGAGGATAAATACCTTGTATTCGAGTTATATTTTTGCACATATAGAAAAGACTGTCAAATATACATTGTAGGTATAAGTACATTTGGGTAAATGATTTGATTGTTATAAACATAAGTGGCGAAACAAGTGGTGAAAAAAATACGTGTGTCAGTAAATAGGAAACACGTGGTGAGGATTAAGCAAATGAAAGCTTACAATGGAATGTTTCAGTGGTCTGACACGTACACAAAACTCAAAAGCACCATCACATCGCAGTATGGACGATAGATTCAGTTAAACAGAGTACGTCTAACGCCATGGCATTGTCTAAGCATTTCTCGCTAAACAAAAATAGACTGCTTTATTATCTGCACTACAGTCCAAATTTAGTGATATACTATGCCCAAGTAGATGAACAGCAACTTCATCATTATACGAATGATAGTCCACATATTTCAAGTGTTTGAAACGTACGCGAGATATCATGCAATTGTCCAAGTTTGTTGTTGCAGAACTGGAAATGTTAAGACCACTCACCTGGAAGATACTGAATCCAATTGGCAAGAGTTGAGTTCTGCAACCATGTGCAGAAAACCTCTGTGATTTTGTCTGAATCAGGGAGACAATGAATGAGCAGGCCACTTCACCATCAGTGGGGTCATCATCTTCTTTAAAGAGCCGAAGATTAAACTGTGGGTTGGTCCAGAATGTGCCTAGATGTGGGCACACACGCACACACGTCCCCAGTTTAGACAAAAGACTGTTGAGGAATGTAATGTAAGAAAGTACCGATAAAGGCTGCCATGACTATAGGGGCAAAGTGGTCAGTGCCATGCCTGATCATCATCATTATCATCGGGATCAACACAGTAACTCTTACCCGTTTTAATGCTTTAATGTTCCACTTGAAATAGTTTGCCTAAGCTATAGGCCCTGTGCACTCACCTACAATTCAAGATCAAGATATCATCACGGCCAAAGCCATTGATGCCACTACACCTCGCCACCCCTTTCCAATCTGCCATCTCCCACAGCTGCTGCACAGTAGACGGGCGACTTCCACGATCTGCCATAACAGCCTCCCACCATCTGGTCCTAGTTCATCCCTCGGTCGCCGGCCTCACGGACACCATTGGTCATATTCAGTTATAATTAACGTTGACATTATTAGGCAGGTGTGCTTCATGACTGTGCGCTATAGAGTATGAATGGTATGTTATCGATAAGGGGTGCACAGGGGAGATGCATGGGTGACCTGGGAAGGCAGAGCCCCACCAGCGGAGCATCCGCGCACCCAGCAGCCCCGGTGCACAGTGAGAGAGCCTCTCTTGCATGTGTTCTCTCCCAGGTCAGCTGGGGTCAGGTGGCACAGTTGCATCTGTGTGAATGTGCTCCTGAAGTCCTCTAAAGACATCCTTGGAAAACAGAGGATTTGGGATGATGGGCAACCGGAAATTGTTAGCTGGATCCTATAATACATTTCTTACGAACCAAGACAAAACAACCTCTAAGTTAAAGGTCAAAGCGTCTTCCTGATCCAATGATTATGCAGCAGTGTTTATCTATAATGATGGCCCTGAGTCAGCGGTAGGAATTCCACATTCTTAAGAGAAGAGGCCAGTCTTTCCACAGAATTGTTGATTTCCCACCAAAAATCATTGTTGATTTTCCCACCAAATAGTAGGCATCATCAGCCGGTACTCATTTTGCAGACCCTTGAGGACAGATGATGGCCCAAATGGACCTTAATAGGGGTTTTTATTGAACAAATCCAAAGAAAACATAAGCAAACTGATATACTGCAGAGACAAATGTTTATATATATATATAAGGTTGTAAAATATCCCATGACATTGTTTACAAGACCAGAAACACAATGTCATTTCCAGACTTAGATCATTATTCATGAGAGCAGATGTTTATCAGAAACATTGAAAACTATGGCCAGCATTCTCGAGGACGAGCTGATTAGGAACTTATCTGGACCACCGTGCCGTCATTCACCAATTGGCACATGGTGATGATGACGATGACGGAATTGTGACACATCACCAAAATGGCACTCACCAAAATTCCTCATCACTGACGAGTGACAAGAGGGCTTTTCTCTCTGGTGCCGCTATCTGCGCCACTCCTGTGAGCTGTCGAAGGAAAATACATCAGGCACACAAAACACATTCGTTTTATATATTTTTAAAGGTTTCATGCGATTCAATTAAGTGTTCATTATGCTTACAGGTGTACGTAATGATAATTATAATCCACTGCTGGATGAAGGCCTCCCCAGTGTAAATAATGGGAGTTGTTTAACCATACGGGACCGTAATGGTGGTCAGTGCGAGTTGATTAAAAGGGGAACTAGGACTGGTTGGGATCTTACTCGCTACTGACGTGAGCCGTGGCGACCCGAGTTCTATTTCTGGCCATGACTAACATCAGTGGCGAGTGACATCCGAACCAGTCCTGGAANCCCCCCCCCCCATTCACCACCTTGCCGCGACTCTACGTGTTAAAAAATATTGTCAAACAACCTCCACACCAACACGGTACGGCAGGCCTTGATCCATTGGGTAAATTATTATGCACGTGTAATTATTAAAGAGAGGTTAGGGAAATCCTAAGCAGCGATATATATTCTGCAGATGCACACTCACCGGTGTCCCAGGGCCCCGTCCAGCGTGACTGTGCCCATGGATCCTTAAGTAACATCAGCGGCATTTCTGCTTGGCCACACACGCCTGGACAGACGGCACAACACAATGCGTGTGAATTACATATGCGCTGTCAAAATGCAAATCTGAATCTGGGTAACACAAACGACTTAAGACCCAGGAGGACAAGCACCGTAATTGGGCAGCACAGGCAAGAAACCTGAGATGAATTCCCTGGTCCTCTAAACCAAATTATCATATATACTGAGTTTTTGGTCACAGCTCAGGTAACAATAATAGGCGAAATACATGTAATTATTTACTTGTAAAAAATATATATAATTTTAGAATATATTAGTTATACATACATGCAGGGTTTGTTCAGAGCTCAACAAATACTTTGACCAAGTGCCAAAAAATGCTGAAGGTTAGTACATTTTCCACACTATTCTATACTGCAGTCAAAAATGTCACTTTGAATACGCTATATATGCAGCCTATATATGTATTGCAAAATGTAAAGAAAAAAACTCCGTCTATTATCTGCATTGAAATTTCTACAGCTGTTTATGGACACCACGTGAATCTGTGGATAAATCATCGGTCACTTTCCCCCCTTTGGCTCCAATTCTGTTACCCGCATCATCCGTGCACAGGCGCTGGAGAGCGATTGAGCGTGTACGCGCACACGCTGCACAACAATCGAGCGCACGTGGGCGCGTGTGTACCGCAGAGGAGGCGAGCGGCTAAGCACGTGTGTGTGCGTGCGTGCGTTGCACGGCAATCGAGTTTGCATGCTCGCGCTGCAGACCATCGTGGTGGGTGTGGCCGAGGTGTACGCAAAGGTCCAGTTCGTGTACCTCCTTGATTCCTGTCACGAAGTACACGTGCCCCTTCTCCAGGCCAGATATGGCCTCGGGCTTCTCAACCTGCAAGAAATCACCGCTCTTGGGTGGGTACTGGTAAATACGGAATTGGTGCAATGACAGATGTCAAGGCCCCGAGCTGCTGGTCATCCTCAACGCTTCGTCACGTCATAGTTTTAGTGTGGGAGTATACAGCGTGTAAAATTATAGTACACTAAATAATAATACGATATGTCTGTGAAAACCAGCATTCATAGATCAATATCGATGCAAATACATTTGACTGTACAATATATGCACGTGCGTAACTTTTTTTCCCACTGGGTTGACAATAAAATGAATACCCGTGCTTACATTTGGTTAAGCAACCAAGATGTGCAATTTATGTGATCAAAATGCAAACTAAACAACAGTACACACATTAGCGGACAATGCAGCCATGTTATGCAGTTAAGTGAGTTGCAAGGTAGCCAGCACATGGCAGTACAATAAATAAATGCATGATCATTCTGTGATTACTTTGTGCGTTCGCTTCTCATGTTTGTGGTGTTTCATTGGATAACCTGATTTCCATCCACATGAAAATATTCACGAAGTAATGGCCAAACATCCCAATGTAGGACCCTCATTAACAATATTTTAAAAATCATAAGCATATTTTAAAGTATATGACAGCGCTGAGAAAACTGACCGTGCTGATGAAGTATGGTTAAACAACCCCATGACTGTGAAAGCCTTCATCTACAAGTAGATTTACAAAGGGATGGAAATTGCAGTTTGTTCTAGTATACGATAACTTACATTTCTGAACTTAAATTTCCGGTAGGCATGATTAAGCAACGGTGGTTTACCTACACAGACGCGACAAACTGCACGGCATGCGAAGCAGGACATACAGCACGGTCGTTGTGTCAACTGTCGTTCCAACAATTGTCGAAGTAATTCCCTCACGTCAACGGAGCAGGCAAGGAAGGATCCTCTTCGGAAGGCGGCCCTCATGTTTCGGTACAAGAGCTCAGGCGACTCGTCAGTCAGTGGCAGGGACTCCATGATGCCGCCCGTGAAATCTTCCATCGCCTCCCACGCACTCACGTCTCTCAGGGCTTCGTACGAGCCGTGAAGCCTGGGCAAGGGACAACACATCAACGCGGTCACTTCTACCCAATGCTCAATTGCGGAACACTGGGACCCACTAGCAGTCTCTCGACTGCACCATGAGTTTAAAAAATGCTCTTGTCATGAAAGCGAATATATGAAACGCGTTGAGATTAAATCATAAGTGGCGCTGTGATCAGAGTAGTTGATTCACATTTGGAGGATCGCTCGTTCAAATTCCTATTATGGGTCAACCCAGCTCATCTTCCCTAAAGAGTTTATAAAGTGAGTATCAACATGTACGAATACAACAGTGGTTTTCCCATTGGGAGACATGTGCCTACTTTAGGAACACTATTCTAAATTTTTGTTCAGAGCCACTGTCGGAGATGAACACTGTCAATTAAAATATTTTGGGGTCTATATTCTAGGCCTAAGCAGCTCAAAAGGGGCTTATTGGTCTATACATATCAACTGAGTGTTGTCCCCTCTTACAAGCGGGTATTCTACACTCTTTTTTTCCTACCTCACTTACAAAAAAGTATCAATGGTCAAATATCCCAATGAAGGTTTCTAGGATAAAAAAACATTCTTGCAACATGGTGTCTATAACGTTATCCTTTATGAAATAATTATGAGACAACTTTGAGCTAGATAAATAAAACGATACAAGGCGATAATTAAAATAATTAAACATTTGTCATACACATCCACGTCCACCAGGCATTGACGACACACATCGTATCGGGAATTGAGAGTCCCACATGTCCACCAACCCTCAGCAGTGATTATTTTACTGGTAGGAACCTCCTAGTTACACCAGCCCACATGGGATTATTGTGTCCGTTCGTCCGTCGTGCAGGGACGGCTGGGTGGGANGGAGAGGCTGGGTGGGGAGGTGTCTGGGGAGGGGCTGGGTGGGGANGGAGGGTGGGAGGGGCTGGGTGGGGAGGGTGGGGCTGGGTGGGGAGGGGCTGGTCACCCCGTGGTGCCCTTATAAAACTCAACGTTTAACCTACTCACGCCGGCTTGTGCCCGCCCTCACAGTCGGGCATATTTGCGGAATACACCCCGCCGCCGTTGACCCTGGCCATTGACCGAGCAACCCAACGTTCCTACCAGCTCCCTCCGCAGGAATGTGTTTTAATTACGTTTACTGTAATGTTCTCGATGCACTTTCACACAATAAGGTGCAATTTGAAATGCTTTTGTGAACTGTGCTCCGAAGAATACTGAGTTCCAATGTGGAATTGACTTTGAGACGACATTACATCGCTGCTTTGACATGCTCAACGGTTTCCTGAGACGGCGTGGTGATGCTAACATGTAATTTCATTTCATTTAAATGTGTCTCTTAATTTTACTTTGATGATAGGAGCACAACATTCCTCACCATCTCAGCAGTGGTTTGCTACACTTTGGAACTCTCATTTCACATGGAAAACATTTCAAACCTAACTAGGTACACATTTTACTTTCTCTTGTAAGGAATTCCATTTTGTTGGAGGGTACTCATCTCACATCGAGCGGTACAAAAAACCGACAAAATAAAATGCAAATGTTGTCAACATTTCAACCCCGTAGCGGAAACTGCTGTCAAATTAGAATTCGTTGGCAGTGAATGATCCCTTTACGGACACTCTGTGTTTTTATGACAATAATAATAATGACTTGTACACCAACTGAGCAGTGTAATGGTCAATACATTACCATTAAAACGATATAACGAGAACTGAACGCGTTGACATGAGTGTGCCGCTGGCTGCACGCTTACTCCCGTACTTGGCGTAAGCCTTTTCCAGCAAAGCTGCCCAGAACTCATTGTGCTTGGGAGTGCACGAACACCAGCTTGTTGTTGTAAGTGGGGAGGCGGTCATCCACAACCACGTCCACCCATTCTCCAAACTGCCAGAACTGTGAAGAGGCAAGAGCGATGCACAGACAACAGCGAATCTTGAGAGGTCTTCGAGTGGTCAATTGAGAGGTGTCCTACCGGGAATATGTGGAATTTCCGCAACCGGCCGAGGACTGCCAATGAAGGTGAACAAGGAGAAGCTTTGATTTGTATTGATTTATAACTCTACTGGGGCAGTGTTGGGCTTTCAACGGGCTGCAAAAACAGCTAATTAAAGTGGATATTGATCATTCAAAGTCAGTCAACGATACCAGTGATCAATATGTTCTGAAACATGGCCGGAATACAAGCACCAATCAACATGCTGAAATTCCTTTAACACACTGTGAACCATGCGTTACGTTATGGGCACATTGCAAATGTAAGTTGACGTAATAATAGGTTACGACCTTGATTTCTGGGTGACATTACCGACAGCGCCGTTAGCGAACCAATCAGGGCAGTTTACCTGCTCCAATGAATGCCTCTGCCATGCCCGACTCTCATTTCAAGCACTGTTGTCTTTCTCTTCCGAGTCAATTCCGCAGTGCAATCACTGACAAATATCACATTTTACGGAGGGACTTGCCAACATTCAAACGCTCAAAGCGTGGGGGAAATTTAGTCTCTGCAAGCATGACCTGCATTCTTGACCTGCATTTTCCCCTCAGTAAATAGTCCAAGGATGCCACACCGCTGTTCGTTGGAGCAATAACAGCGCCACAAGACACCGTGCGTGACCTTTACGGAAAATGCGGCAAGAGAACATGGAGACGGTTTGTGTGCTAAACATTGCATAGATTCGCAATATCCTGAAGACAACCTATCTGGCGTATCTCCATGGCCAGGAGAGGCATTGTTAGCACACACAACACAGACAAACAAACGACCTAATGCATTTTTACCTTAACCTCTGGCCTTTAGAGAAAAAACCTGATAAAAGACTGCAGATGCCAGCGATGGCTTACAGTGTAAAATCACATTGGGCTCCAATCAGATTTCAAACACAATAACTGGATTATTTTATATAAGTCAGCAACAACCGTGCTGTGATTCTTTTTTTTATTAAACCAGATCCTTGTTAAAACTGCATTGCATGGGCGACCTGCATCCTAATGAGTCTTCGCCCTTCATCACCTAATGAATTAACACCATGAATAGAAGCTGCACTTTGCGTCTACGTCACCCAATAATCCCTGTAAATCTTTACCTGTCAGTCAGGACATTTTTTTCTCGCTAGATGCTACGAGTAGCAAATAAAGTGTTGAAGACTCCGCAAAGATAATTTAGCGCCAAACCTGCATTCTTTGAAAAATGGTAAAAGAGTGACACACCACGAAGAGTCTGTGGAGCGGTAGTGGCAACATCTTGCATCTATTTGAAGTGACGTCACAGCTGCACAAAGCAGCCGAGGTCACGAAGCAGTCTCGTGGTTCCCAACCTGTGCTATGCGTTCCCCGTGGGGCACCGGTACATGTGACATCGCCAGGAAGATGCGAGGAAAAGTCACGGACAGGTGGTGGTCACATGGGTTACGGTCAGGCAGCGTTACGAAGCAGTGCTGCTGTGTTTCTGCTAGTAATTATACAGCTATATACCTTATACTGGTAGTAACCTCACGGTTACACCAGCCCACAGGGGATTATTCTGTCCGTCCATCCGTTGTGCATCCAAAAATGGGAGGGGTGGGGCTGGTGGAGAGGGGAGGGTGGGAGGGTTGGGTGTGGGGNGGAGGAGCTGGGTGGGAGGGTGGGAGNGCTGGGGGAGGGTGGGAGGGCTGGGTGGGCAGGGTGGGCTGGGTGGGAGGGTAGGGAAGGGCTGGATGGGAGGGCTGGGTGGGGAGGGCTGGTGGGGTGGAGGGTGGGCTGAGTGGGAGGGCTGGGTGGGGAGGGTGGGAGGATTGGGGCTGGGTGGGGAGGGCTGGTCACCCCGGGGTGCCCTTATAAAACTCAACGTTTAACCTACTCACGCCGGCTTGTGCCCGCCCTCACAGTCGGGCATATTTGCGGAATACACCACGCCGCCGTTGACCCCTTGACCGAGCAACCCAACGTTACTACCAGCTCCCTCCGCAGGAATGTGTTTTGTTGTATAGCATTGAGATAACCTCTGCACTTGGATGCCTCAGCCATTCACGCACCCTGCTTTGTGCAATTATGTCTTTAGAGAGGTTCATACATTTTCTTTCGTTATTTACATCAATTTTCTTTTCGGGTACATTTTTGTTGTTACTGCTGCTATTTAAGTGGTTGCTTTAAATAAAGACTTGGCCTCTCCATAGGAATATGGAATTTCCACCACCAGTTCAGGGCCACCAATGAAAATGAACACCGGCCCCACCTTCATCCAAGTAGTCAGACACTTTGACTTGACCACAGTTATTGAAGCGCACATTTTCATCGCGTCTACGTGGAAGCGATCTACACGTGGGTGTTTTCGCGACGAGTGAGCCGTGTAAAGTGGACGTTGGCGTCACCTGGAAGTGGAAGATGCCGGCGTAGCCGTCGCTGAAGCTCTGTCCTTCTGGCACCACGCGAGCCAACAGCCTGGGGTGCAGGGTCAGGGATGCAATGGCTGCCAGCAGCCAGCAGTCGCCTGCTCTCACACATTCACACAGTGGCGGCTCCTGCAAAATCTCTCAGGGGGGGCAAATGTCTGGATGATTGATAAGGATAAGGTCCACCCATGCAATGGATAAATTAACAGCTTAAGCATGTAAATGCAACTTCACTTCTTTAATATTAATGAAAAATAAAGTGACTCTTACAATACATCTTGTTTGTTTCTATACTCACTATTAAAACAAACCACTCAAGTTTATTTTATTAAAGATTCCACTAGGTGGCAACAAATTATATTGTTGGATGAAATGTGCTTACGTATGATGACGTAAGCACGTATGATGACGTAAGCACGTTAGGGCGAGCCCTCCCGGAAGCCATAAAGAATGCATTGCAGCGCCCCGTTCGAAAAAAACATCTTTGAATGTAAGTCTATGGGGCCACTCGGGGCGATTCTCAGCTGGAGGGAAATCGCCCAAAAAGAGGCGGTACTCCACAGAACGTGACATGACGCTGATTGGACTATATCCAGAGGCACAGTGACGGCTAGCGTGACTCTGTGGTTGAATGACATTGGTGGTGCGTCGCCCAATCGCCCTAATGAAGAAACCGCCCCTGCATTCACACATCATCTGACATGCTCTATCCAATGTTGGATAGAGGCCTCCCCAAGCTGTTTCCATCTCTCACGGTCACGCAATGCACGTGAACTGAACTCATTGCGCCATCTCTGCGGTGATTGTCCTCTAGGGTGCGTTTCCTCGTTTGGTTGCTGCTCAGTCGTAAGTCTCAACCACCAGCCACATATTCTTAGTTTTTTTTCGGTAAAGTCACGTAGGTAAAAATAAAAATTAATAAAAGTTAAATAAAATAAAAATCACGACGTTTCGGAGGCAACACAAGCCTCTGTCTTCAGGTGGAACCGTCACAGCACGACAGCTGTATCAAGTAAGAGAAATTCCAAGAAAACAGTCCTTGTATATATACTGGTTGAGGGTGGGAGGAGCCAAGGTAGGCCCTGGATATTATTATTGTGAGGTTCGGTGCGGCTGAAGCACGCTGTTAGGAATGAGCCTTTGTTGTGTAGACTGGTTGAAAAGAGTTAAGGTGAGGCAGATGTAAAGGTGCGTGTAAATGGGACTGAGCCTTTTGTTACATCCCTTCCCGCAACATATCCTGCCCAAACACACTTGTATTTATTAATAGTCAATTTAATCTTTGTATGTTTAATGATCCATGTGTTTATCTTTCTGTCTCTCATTGTAATTCCACAAATGCAACTTTGCATGCTTCTTTGCGCACTTTTCAGCTTTCTGATCCATTTTTTCTCAATATCTATGTTTGTACACTCTCAAATAAAAAACCACAAAGATCCCAGTCATGCATACTACATTAGCAAGCGTGATGAGTCCTTTCAAAGGAAAAAAACAGTCCAACACAGTACACGAGAACGTGGGGATCTCACCACGATGTGTGTGCCTGACATGGTGCACTTTGAAGCCAAGAGACTTCCTGGCAGGTCGTGGGTCAAACTCGGGTATTGGAGGTCAGCAGACATACTCTGACAATGGGTCCACCATCTAGTCCAGGAGTGGGGAACCTTTTTTTCTGCCAAGGGCCATGTGGATATTTATAACATCATACTCTTAGTTCTTTCGGTAAAGTCACGTAGGTAAAAATGAAATAAAAATTAATAAAAATAAAACAATAAAAATCACGGCGTTTCGAATTTTTATTGTTTTATTTTATTAATTTTTATTTCATTTTTTACCTACGTGACTTTACCGAAAGAACTAAGAGTATGAATCCTTGCAGTCACGAAAGCTTCAAATCTAGAATTTATAACATCATTCGCGGGCCATACAAAATCATCAACAAAAAAATTTGCCTGTGATATTTGGTCAAACATTTCATTAACTCACCCCTAATGTGATGGCTGGAACAGACCAATTGATTTCGCGGGCCTTATACGGCCGACGGGCCGGACGTTCCCCACCCTTGAATTCTAGTCTGATAGGCTATAGATAGAGGCATGTAGCTTTCGCGAGCACCTATAAAGCCAGGAAAGCACACAAGTTGGCAGAGGGGTGAAAAGCTTTCTTGGGTATGCTTGTCTTTTGAGTGTAGCGTCACCAACCATGCAGCCATTAATGCAGAGTGCTAGCATTGACTGGCAGAGGGACATACACCTTGTATTGATCTGTGTCTCTTTCAAACTAATGCCTTCATTTGGCATGCACAGTTTATTTTCATTCTGCGTTGCATAATACATGAGCTCCTCCTGTACACTGGACAAAAACGCTGATGTTAAGAGCAACTTTCGTCACTCTCATATCGACACAGTAAAGTATTAACAACATCTACAGTGCAGTGATGTTGATATTCAGCAAACGTTTGCGGAGTGAAATCAATTTCTACAGGATTGTAAATGTAAGATCCTTGAAATGAATCATGCAAGAGCAACGCACTGTACATTCAGAGAGGCCGTTCAATGCCATATGACAAAGCGATGGCTCCGAAAGTGACTGTATATGACAAGAAATAAAATGATTAGAATGTGGCCTTAAGAGGAGTTGCTTAAACGTGAATAAGGTTAGTATGTAAAAAGACAGGCAGATAATATTTACAAAGCAGTATCACTGAGAAGGGAAGTAATAAAATAATAAAAATAAAACATAATTATTTTATTATGTTTTATTTTTATTATTTTATTACTTTCCTTCTACGTGACTTTACCGAAAGAACCAAGAAGATGAATCCCTGCAGTCACGAAAGCTTTAAATCGAAAAATATCACTGAGAAGTTGTAGTCGCGTCGTTTATTCTGGGTTTTCTTACCAAAATCCCCTTGCTTCATGTCAGTGCAGTCCAAGCCGTCGACCATAAACACTGCATTCTGGGAGATCTCCTGCCAGCACATTGCATCATGAAAAACATAGCTTTGTTGAAAACACAACATTTATTACTGATTCGCGAACAGTGCTACTGAAATGAACACTTTCACAGCGGCAAGCCGATCTAGAGAGTGCTATTTTTCTCACAAGCAGACACATGACATGTTGTGGTTAGTTAATTAGCCTCCAACATAGTACTGAACTGAGTGCTATTTTGGCATCAACAGCGATGCTAAAAAAATATGGTGAGAAATTTAAAGCTTCCAAGTATTGTTGCACTCTTCAAACATTAGTCATTGCTATGTTCCAATTGGTGATCCTGAGCTAGTGGTGGAATATTAACATTTCCTATTATTGGGGGACAATCTCTTTTCAAGGGCTCCTCTGCTTAGGAACGTTATTCGACTTAGGAACTTTCAGAGATACGACCAAACCTGTTCGTAGCGAGTTTTTCAAAAGAGAGGAACCACGAGCACCAAAGGGAGTTAGCATCCACATCTACACAGCATGATCAGGCAAGAGGCACAGTGCAACTTCAGCCGAACTGTTTTAGCTCACAACTTGTGATAATGATATGCTGAGTTTTGATAGGGCCTTTTCAATTAGCTTGAGCGAAAACAAATAATGTTCATGTTAAATGTCTAAATGTGTTTAAAGTGATTTGCATTCCAATTATGTTTTTAACATCCTACACGTAACATATTTATTATTTTTTTAAATAAGGAGCCGTCCATAAATGACGTCACGCGATTTTGGACAATTTTTGACCCCCCCCCTCGTTACACGGCGTCACAAAAAGTCACCCCCCTCAAATATGACGTCACAAAGCTCTGCCCATCCCACCAAAAAAATAAAACATGCTTCAAATCGCTTTAAATTATTGTCATTGTAGTGCGTATTTAATTTGGCGCTGCACTCTAATGTTGTAGGAGAAAACATTTGACCTGTTCTTCACCTGAGGACGGCTGCTTGCGTTGTGGCCGAAACGTCGTGAGAATTATTTTATTATGTTTTATTATTTTATTATTTCCCTTCTACGTGACTTTACCGAAAGAACCAAGAATATGAATCCCTGCAGTCACGAATGCTTTAAATCGAGAGAAAACATTTATTAAAAAGTATTTAATGAAGTAGAACGTGTTGTTTATATTTATTTAAAGTTGCGCACATTAATGTGACATCATATTTCTCAACCCCCCCTCCTCGTCACACATCGTCACAAATGTCTGACACCCCCCCCCTAGGTGCATAACGTCATTTATGGACGGCCCCTAATTGTATCACAATTATACAATTTTCGTAATTATATTATTTTCTACATACTTGTAATTTGAAGGATTCTGTTAAAACTGTATAAACCATATTATGGTATTAAACTGGCCAAAAATATGCAGGTTATTGGGATTTGGCCCAATTCAAAGGTGAATAATTAAAAGTTTACTTTTGATAACAATATTTGCAACATGCTTAAAGCAATGCAGCCATGTAGTATAGCAGCAGGCTCCCAATAACAAGACAATGAGTTTGAATCTCAGCTTGTGCCAGTTCAGTCCATCATTTATCCACGATCATAAAATAACCACTTTTCGGGAAATTTGAGGTTGCCATTAGGCAATGCCTGCTGCCACTGAATTGTCAGAATTTGGTAGGGAGAGTGGCTGTTAGAATTCAGGTTCGGATCTACCGTGGAAATATCATATTGACACCATATGGTCCAGTTGTTAACAAAGGTCGCCTTATACCTGGTCACTAAACTCACTACCATATACAGTATGTGGAGTGGTCACGTGATTAAAGAAAAGTGGCTCCTATTTTTTAGGCAATATTTACAT
Source organism: Lethenteron camtschaticum (assembly GCA_018977245.1). Taxonomy (NCBI): domain Eukaryota; kingdom Metazoa; phylum Chordata; class Hyperoartia; order Petromyzontiformes; family Petromyzontidae; genus Lethenteron; species Lethenteron camtschaticum. The sequence goes on from MU249579.1 coordinate 12,298,835, forward strand.
TTCCACCACTTTACCAACCCAGCCCATCAATATCATCCATCCAGGCGCCACGTATTGTAGACAATTGTGATTTCAATGGCAACAGCAAGTCAACGGCCAGGGCATTTTGTTGTTTTGTGTGTGTTCACCCACCAGTGGTCGCCTCCACATGACAGTCTTGAGCTTGCCCAGGTCCGCAGGCAGCCGCCCGGAGCCCAGGGATTCCATGTCCGCGTCGAAGAGCGGATCTTGGAAGAGGTCTCCCCGCTCCGTTGTCGCCCGGCGCAGGGCCTCGTAGTCCTGGCGTGGCGTGGCACCCAGCTCGGCACGGCCACCGCGACCCCGTGGCAGCCGTGACCTGGCGGACCCTCGGTTCCCACGACCAGGACCGACCCTGCCCCGTTTTGCTCCGACCCTGAACTCTGCGCCGAGACTTGACCTGGCCTTGACCCCGACCGCACGCTCCCGCAGTGACCGCACGGTGGGACTCTGACGCCGCTCGCTGCTGCTGCTGCTGCTTCATCTCAGCAGCGAGCTACGGGCACCGAGAATCGAGGTGCAATCCCTCTCAAAGAGCAACCACCATCATTGTTATTGTTACGAGCGCTGCCTCGCCTCTCACGCTTTGCCTGCCGCTATCTCCGGTACTGCACGGCGGTGATGACGAGGAGGGTTTTTGGTGTGATCACAAATAAACACGGGCAATGGCGATTAGGGAATTGAATAACGACGACGATGATGATGGTGGTGCAACCCTTGCTGCTTGGTGCTGTGTGAGATGCACGCATGTGGCAGTCTCCTGCTGCCTGCAGGGAGGCTTCTCCCCCCCCCCCATCTGCGACTGGAGATTAACACTAAACCGCAACCCTGCTCTGAAATCCCATGATGTGTTTGAGTTTTGTTGTTGTTAAATGTATACGTTCAAATATCGACAGTGTATTTGATTAAAACGTATTTAATGCGTTCCCAATTAAGGACAGCACGTTTATGTTTGATAATCGACAACATATTTACATATACAGGATTTATGTTTGATAATTATCTACACTATATGTGACCTCGATTATGAAGCATAATGTAAAACAAACGTAATAAAAAAATGAATTAAGAATCTAACAAATGCAACAAATATCATACCATATTCGGAATCCTCCACCATTTGAATTACATTCAGAGACAGCGGCAGACGCGGATTAGAGAGTCGGGAATAGATTCGTAGGTTTAATGTACATCACTCGGACTGGTATTTTACAAGTTTCGTGGGCTTTGGCAGTGACCGACAGTCTAGAAAAAAAACGACTGCCGAGCCGGCAGCCAAAGGAATTTAATTCGTCACTAGAGAACGCACATGGCGAGGAGATTGGAGCAAGGTACTTATATTTGGATTACTAACAGCTAGTGCGGGGTTTGTAGAATATGTTATAAAGGGGCCTTAAATAAAAAAAAACATAATTATTAAAACACAAATGTTTTACTTGTGCAGTAAAGTAATTGTAATTTTTCATTTGCTATACAGCTAGATACGACAAATCGCTAACCTTAAACACCCAGTCGTTCATAAGTAGAAGGCGGTATATACTATGTAATAGAGCAAGTGCAGAATCACTGAACCTGAAATGATAGCTTGAAAGCATTTAGCACGGGGCCTTTGAAAGTGCGGGGAACGTAGCATATGTAGCGACTTTTGCAACGAGGATAATCCGGCATTGCCTAGAGCGGTTGATTTGCCGTGGAAGATACCGATGGGTACTGTTCATAAATTATCAACAGGGTCAGGATTGCTAACATAATATCACACCACTGTTGCCTGATATTATAGGCCACAGCCCATCTTCGACAAAAACGAGCCCTGGCAATCACAGAAGGCAATATTGTCCAACATATTGATCTGGAAAACCCATAGAGACTGATAGATTGAGATCTGGTCTTTTAAAAAATATAGAGATGACAAAAGAGATGAAAACGATTGTATTTATTTATTACAAAATGATCCGCAAACGTGTTTTTTTTATACCACTCGCTGCAATGTATGAAACTGACGGACCGATTTTGATTTGAAGCTTTCGTGACTGCAGGGATTCATATTCTTGGTTCTTTCGGTAAAGTCACGTAGAAGGGAAATAATAAAATAATACAAAATAAAATTGTCACTACGTTTCGACTGCAACACAAGCAACGTCATCAGGTGTGAAAACCACAGCAATATTTTTTTTTAAAAAGTGGCGGTTTTTTGTGTTGCAGTCAAACGTCGTGATAATTTTATTGTTTAATATTTTATTATTTTATTATTTCCCTTCTACGTGACTTTACCGAAAGAACCAAGAATATTACGGCCCGATGTCAAATCGACTGCTGGGTGAAGCCCTTCCCCTCTCCGTGTCGTGACAACACTCCACTTTGGCCTCTATGTGCCATGAAGAAGGGGGCATTTTCCCGAAATGTCGCCTATTGTATATTTATACTTGACTCGCTGATCAGTGCGGTTAGTGAGAGGGGGTAAACTGGGAGCGTTTCAGATATCACTGCGGCGAGTGATATATGAAACGTTTTTGGCGAACAAACTATCTTTAAAAATATACTCAGCCCGCCCCGTTTCACCGACACATCAGGCAACCCAATGCCTTGTTGCCACCATCACTTGGATGCTCTTCCAATGTCATGCCTAAGGATGCTGCTATATCCTTGTGTTCTAGCTCATGGTCGTGCAATTACCAATGTAATAACCACAAATGCCAATGCACAATCTTACTTCTGTAAGCTTTTGGATCATGGGTTTTCTGTTACTACCAGAAGCCCAGATCCAATGTCACAGAGATAGGCACTCTGAGGGGTTCATCAAAGTTCCAAGGGCAATTGCCATGAACCTATAAAATTACACTCAAGCAGGATTTTTAGGGGTCAATGGTAATGCCAGTACCCGAGTTGGGAAGATGGCTACACAATATTTTCCCAGGCAAAACCAAGCTTCCCTTCAAGCTTCTAAATACAGACGTATTTCTCAAACGTTTTTTTTTTACCACTCTAAATAGTAAATTGCTTATTTCACACTTATTACCCTTTACACAGACGTATGTGAGTAGGGTAGGTGCCAATACTTATCCATGTTAAACGTTATTTACATTAATGATTCGCTTACCATGTTCATATTTTTTCATGCTCTATTACGCATCACTTATGTATACAGCAGTGACTATAACAATATCGTGTAATGCAATAAAAATGATACATTGAATGCTGAAATTAAGGTAAATTGTACATTAAATCTTGACTTAAAGCTTTCGTGACTGCAGGAATTCATATTCTTTGGGTCTTTCGGTAAAGTCACGTAGATAGATTCAATAAAAACAAAAATAACTGCGACGTTTCGATCACAACACATGAACGCTTGTGTTGCGATCGAAACGTCGTAGTTTTTTGTTATTTTTTTGAATCGATCTACGTGACTTTACCGAAAGACCCAAAGAATACGTACATTAAAGCTTGTTCGACATACCTCTACCCTGCACATGTATAAGGTGTGGTGTTATTAACCAAGACTGTAATGCTATAGCTTACTCCTGCTTTTAAAAGCGCCCCAGTGTAATTTTAGGGGATTCATATTTGGCGTGTTAAACACGGACACCCAGCGCAAACAAGCGCAGAGTGTATAATCAAAAGTGAAGAGGGCGCTAATGCAGAAAATCCACGAGGTGGTGGTGCTCAGCTTTAGACGGGCTTTTGATGGTTTGGACCAGGCCCAGAAAGCCATTTGGGCAGGGATTCTCAAACTCTCAAATTCTCAAACTGTTGTGGTATGGCGGCCACCCAATCAAGAACATCGATCCCCGACCCACCACCTTCCACCACCACCCTCCTATTTCCCCCCAACCCCACTCCAAGTACTTGCAATCTCTATTTGCGTGCGTGCATTTGGCTGAACATCATCAAACTGCAGTGGACATTCTCCCGGGCGTGTTCCCTCCTTTGGTTTCCAAACCAATTGTAAAACTCAAACAACGACCATCCATCCGTTCCAGTGATGTATCCCTGCTCAACTCCAATTACCTTTTTAAAAATAATTTTATATTAAATATTCCTTAATGTTAACTGGAATTGGCTGCAATCACCTTTCTCCAAGACGAACAGTGGGCAGGAATTGTGGCACAATACAAATCGTGGCCACGAACGAGGAACTGGTTACTAGCCCTGCACAAGATCTTCTTGGGTTGGACCTACCCATGAAACAGTGGTCTGAACTAAATCGATTGGCAGAGCAGGGCATGGCAGACGTAGTCACTTTCATTTAAAAAAAAGGAAAAAAAAATGTCCGCAATGGTGACTGCGATCACCAGAATCAGCCCATCGATTACATAATTAACACTGGGGCAAAATCACCGGCATCCACCAAGGCACCACAGAGACAACTGAATGGGTAAATAAAACCTTGATATATACAGTACACATGTTTGCTAATTTCACCTTGCCATATGAAAGAAGATTTTTTTTTACAAAAAAAAATACCAATCCATTTTTTTAAAGTAGCTCTTTACTTTTGAAAGGAGGCACGGAGTGGTAGCTCCTACAATCTCTCATTTACTTGATACAGCCGTCGTGGCTGTGACGGTACCACCTGAAGACGGAAGCTTGTGTTGCCTCCGAAACGTCGTGATTTTTATTTTATTTTACTTTTTAATGTTTTTACCTACGTGACTTTACCGAAAAAACCTAAGACTATGAATCATTGCAGTCACGAAAGCTTCAAATCTAGAAGGAGGCACCTCTGTTCCAGTCGTGGCCTCGAAGTAGTTTTGGCCAAGAAACAACCATCATAGGTTAAAATGTAAAATGGTGGCATCTGCTCTGGGCGTTATGTTAAAGTCTAGAAATCATACTACCATACTTGTCAACCCATACGGTGTACCCGCATTCTTGTACAGGGCAATTGAGTTTTTAGGTCCATACGGCGTACAGCCGTTTGTGATGGGACTTTGTAGGATGAACGTTGAGATTTATTAGGAGCACGGAGTGACCAATAAGGTCTGAATTGGTCTTTAATAAGGTGGGCACTGATAAGGAGTTGACATGCATGCACTACACACAATAGGAGCGCTGGCTGCGTAGAAAACTAAACAGTGTTGTGGTAAATTTCAATTTAAAGCTTTCTTGACTGCAGGGATTCATCTTCTTGTTCTTTCGGTAAAGTCACGTAGAATGGAAATAATAATAATAAAAATAAAACATTATAAAATAATTCTCACGACGTTTCGGCCACAACGCAAGCAGCAGTCCTCAGGTGGAGAACAGGTCTGTCGAGAAGACAGAGTGGTAGCTCTCTGATAAACTCCATATGTGCCTCAATCTTGATCTAACGTGGGATGTTTTTTAGTGACACACCATTGGTCCTTCAGGAGGCTACTGGGCTCCCTTTACGAATTTCTCCTGCACGGTAACCCACGGAACAGCCTGAGCCCCCCCCCCCCCTGAAAGGGCAACTGCGATGATAGAATAAAACATTTGATTTTAATTTAGTAATTATAATGGAAGCCCTCATGTTTATTGTATGACTCACAACGCGTCATAATTAATGGCGCAGTGGTGTGTGCGTTTGTCTATGAACCGAGCGAAGCGAGATACGGGGTGTAAAGGCCTTCATCCAGAAGGACATTGACAAAGGGCTGTAAAATTATATATTCTCCACAAAAGCACATGCAAATACAGTATATGTTTTGTGCTGAACAGAGCCCTGTATTAAAGATTGCCCGTAACATGTCAACCGGAGCAATATTTATTTAAAAAGCTTATCGCCTGGTGACACGCAAAAGGTCAAAACCCGGTCCTTAGTTTACTTAAACAAATTATGTTGAATGATATTGGTCTGGAAAGCCCACAGACTGATTGATGAAAACATCTTTTATTTCAATGAGGCGAGACAAATACGCCGAATTTAAGTGCTCTCCCCAGAAAGGCCTTCTTACAATGCCTGCAGTCAACCTACGTTCCATGACTTCTGCTCATGTTGTCTGGAGTTCTCTTCTACTTAAACTTCGTGCACTTGATTATCTTGCCCTTGTTCAAGACTTGAGGATCGTCTGTTCTCATGTGCATGTAGCTACGGTTTGTTTTTTCGCCTGTGAAGCATCTGGAGATGCGATCACATAAAAACAATGTCAATTGTATTCTATAATTGTGATAACATAATTCGTAATTCTTTTCTTTGTCCATATTTTTCTCGTTCAACAAATACATGGTTCCTTTAAGCAAATTGATAGTGGAAGTAGACGTGTTTAATTTTTAATGCCTAGCATTAATATTGAATAGTAAACATTTAAACAGTCACTCAGTATGGTTCTCTTGAGATTTAGACATCAACATTGATCCACAGAATCCAGTGACACTCCACAGCTCGCTAAATCGCATTCTTCAAAGTTAACTTTAAATATCAAACCCAACTTTACGTCCAGTGTCTCACTGCGCAAATGATGAGCAGTGTTCATCTCTATTGTCAAACAGAGACACGTTGTGGAAATTCAACATTCCTATGCCAAGAGGCAATTTCACCAAATGAGAACCACTGTTTCCAGCAATGGTACTTATTTAGTCAACCTTGGAGGAACAACAGAATTAGTTCACCTCTGATTGGGATTTGAACTTCTTAATCTTACTCTTCTGAAACTAACGCTCGGTCACGGTACCATTCAGCCGTCTTCAAAATGTCAACATTCAATGTTTGGAGATGTAGGTATATATATATAAATTGCATAATGTGTCCATTGCAATATTTTCCAAAAGTTAAACAAGTCATATTCGGGTTTTTGCGTCACCTTCCATAACCACAAAACTTACAAATTCCTGGGGCAATCTTATTCACACATACAAAAACATTTTATTTTCCCCATTTATAAATACACACGTACAGTATTCAAAAGGCAAATGCTCATTTAAGCAACGATTGGCACAACTGCGTGCTCGCAAGTGTCGTGTCCAACTGTAATACAACACAGCTCCCCTCCCGCCTGGGACCACCTGGCCTAAGGTCACAACATGCCCACGCTTGAGAATGAGCCGCTGAATGCACCCTTGAGATTGCTCGAGTCAAAGGCAGGTTAATAAACGAGCCGATAAGACTGCCCGACTGGTGCGAGGTCTTGCAGCATTACGAGAACCTTGTCAAGTTAACGTCTCATTTCGCGTGTGTATGTATTGCACAAACATTTGCATTTATATAAGAACCGTCAGTGGGGGCAAAATTGATTTTCTTAGCTATACACTGAGATTATTGCTAAAATTGTTTCATGCGTTTTCCCTCTCACAAAGATCCCCCGTATAGCCTGAACAAACTGTAGGGGCAAGTGCTGTTAGCGAGCACCTACAAAGGCCGGCACGGCACACGAGGGGATGGATGACCAACACCACGCCCGGCCGCCTTTGTCTCCGAGTGGCGATGTTTACACACCACACCAGGTACTCATTTGAGGCTGAGTCGACCTAGTGCAGGCCCAGGACCGGTTCAGATAATCGTTACTGATGTTGGCATGAGCAGGAATCGAACTCGGGCCGCTGGGTTCATAGCGCAACGTAGCGCTAAACCACTACACTACTGCTCCCAACAAACACACACACACACGTGTAATTTACCTTTCTGTGAGAGTTGAAATAATTCCTTGAAATCTACATAAGTTTAACATTTTAATAAAAATGACCACTCGACTTAAAATGTTGCATTTGCATTACGTTTTGCCTTCAACTCTGTGTTGGACAAAATTGAAATCTTTGCCTTGCTCAAACACGTCTGAGGCAATGCTCACCTCCATCCGTCACCCTGAGCCAGCGGTGACATTCTGACCGAAGGAAAAACGCGAACTTCCGACGAAGTGGTTCATCAAACCAAATCGTGAGCCATTTGGCTCTGTCCCACCACAATCCGACTGAAGAGCAGTGTGCGGGCACCTACCTTAAGCCAAGTGGTTCCCTTTGGACGCAAGGTGCACCCGTTATGGACAGCTTACGACAATAACGCCACCGGAGAACACTTTGTAAACCCATAGCTTCACAACAAAAAACAATAGCGCTGATAGCTTTACCATCCCTCCTGCTGCCATGCCTGCAGGTTTCGCAACTTCTGCTCCATGCTTTTTTTGACCATTAAGTAATGCCACTGGTGACTTGCAGAAGAGGCCACGGCTGGAGCAGGGAGGATGAATTAAAAGTTACATAAATCATCATGCACAATTCTCAATGCAGACAATTCCAATACTTGTCCACAATCTGCACATGTAAAGCATTTTCACTTGAAGTGGAACAGTCCAGTATTAATGATCCAATCCTGTATGTTGATCGAATCATTTACAACATTATTTTCTTTATTCCCCTGTAAAAAAATGCCAATATAAATGGTTCACTTTGACTTTGCTCCATCAATGATCTGACCAATTACTCCTTTTAGAAATGTTTACTCCTATGTAGACAAACGTACAACTGATTAAGAAGACATTTTGTTTCGTCAGTTATTCTACTGGAAGTACATGCCTTTATAAAAGTCCGGCTGGTTTCTTTTTTCAAACGAGTGAGGCTACTGGTGGCCCTGGACCAGTTTGTTAAAATTCCGCTTCGTTTGGAAGGGGCCAGTCCCTCAATATGACACCCACTGTTGAAAAGTACCGTTGTTTATAGAAAAGTACCGTTGCTGTAATTCTCAGTGCACGAACTTATAATATTGCTCCTTTACATGCCAAGCCCCATTTAGCAACACACATCTGAGGGATCTGTGACTCAGGAAATTGAACAGCAGTTCACAGATCAGCACGAAAGCCATCGAAATGTTCCCATCTTCACACAATCCAACACCAGGTTGCCCCGAACAACCAGATCACTTACAAGATATATTTTAGATCCCCTTACCAGGGGGGCAGAAACATACCTTCAATCTCTTCTTAATAATACCAGCTCCCCAATTAACTATATCACATGGCCACAAGTTGGCTACACATGCCTGCTAGCTCCATACATTTTAAACAGATACCATGCACATTATCAATGCACCGATCAATGGCGTAAAAACACAACAGTATTCTCATACACGAGGTCGTACCAAAATTTGTCAAACTTAAAACTGAGTCTCAGCAATGTAATAGAAATGTAACAGTACTGCCGGTGCTAAAAGCACCCTGCTGAAGGCTTCACTTTGACACTCAGCACGATATTCAACTCGGCGAATATTTTTGTGGCACATTTTCATGCACATGCTTGCTTCTGATTGGTGCAGGCTCTGCTCTCCTTGCTCCTGGTGGCCAATCGGTGAAGACCTCATGCGTACATGGTCAACTGCAGCCACTGCAAAGAGATGATGGGTTGTATTTACACAGTGCTTGAATGCATGTTACTTAAAAACGTGCGCTTCATTGGAAACATCTTTGCAAGAACGGATACTTTTAACTTGTTTAATTCGGTGAAGAGCTTCAAGTTAATGCTGAAACCTATGGTGGTTGTGTTGGCTTTGCCTATATTGTTCAATTGTGTAGCATTTGTATCTTGTTGAGGAGTAAATTCAAATTCCAAGATTATTTTGATGCACAATTTACAATTGAAATAAAAGCACTTGAAAGTTACGTTGGCTAAAATGTGTTTTTACTCATTTCAGTGATTACTTTTTCCATGTTGCTATACACTAGATACTGTTATATTGTCATCATTTTCCTTTCAGTGTATCGTCTGTTTGTGGTGGGTGTAAACCTTACCAAACCCAGTCCCAGTCTGATAACGCCACGTTTGTCTTTGTCAAGGGCATGGAATATTCCTGTGCACATGGAGAAGTGACCGCACAACATTTCAGCCAACCAAATTGGCAACCTGTGAGTTTTTGTTCTCAGCTGTGCTGGAGGTTCCATGCTTTCATTGTTAACATTTTCCATGAATTCATTATCAAAGTGCGGTATTGAAAGTATCACCGGCTGTAGCTGCCCTTGTCTAAATAAGTTAATAGTTTTTTTTGCCTTAGTTAATTCTACAACTTTTAAAAATTACAATTGACTATTGATGTAATGAACCTTTACAAGTCCACAAGGAGTCCTTTCCACGTTTGTATATTCACGTGAGAATGTATTCCACTATTAAGGTAATTTAAACATTTCCCTACATTTTAAAGTTTTTGTTTATTAAGTACAGTGGTACCTCGGTATACGTCATTAATTCGTTCCAAAAGGTAGGACTTATACCGAAAATGACGTATACCAAACGAATTTTCCCATAAGAGATAAAGGAAAGGAAATAATCCGTTCCAGAGGAAAATAAATGATATTTATATGGCATATTATATGAATGGGTTGTATAAAATAATTTAGACTAATTACTAAAATGCATACAGAAGCCACGTGACCGCGCTGCTGCCAGCTGCGCTGGTCACGTGGCGTGCTCAACCCCGCACGTCGCGCGCGCCTCCACCCTCCATGGGGCAGCCCCCCCCGCCCCCGCCCTCTCCCCACGCCCCCCGCCCTCTCCCCACGNNCCCCGCCCTCCCCCACGCCCCCGNCCCTCTCCCCACCCCCCCCTCTNCCCCACGCCCCCGCCCTCCCCCACGNCCCCCGNCCCTCTNCCCCACGTCCCCGCCCCTCTCCCCACGCCCCCGCCCCTCCCCACGNCCCCCCCCTCTCCCCACGCNCCCGCCCCTCTCCCCACGNCCCCCGCCCTCTCCCCACGCCCCCCGCCCTCTCCCCACGCCCCCCCCTCTCGCTTTGTTCGAGTCGTGAACGGGCATATGCGAGGACTGAACGCGGTGACTCATCCCGACCCATACAAGTTCTAGCAAGCGCGTCGTATCCCAAGATATTTTGTCTCTCGAAAAAACACGACGTATACCAAATTCGACGTATTCCAAAGCGGTCGTATACCGAGGTTCCACTGTATATTTATTTTAAGTCAATGTCTGTGCTCAAATGAATGTGGCGCAGCACTCCTTCACTGGTGGTCTTGCGCCAATGCGTCGGTGGTGTTAATCCCATCAACTGTTTCATGATACACAGTAATTATCTATGACCAACTAAAGAAGCCCTTTGAAGTCGAGGTATATCTCAAATTGTTGACCGTTTTCTTTCACAATGCAATATCCATTAACCTCGTAGAAGTTAGGTGCTCTTTTGCTGATCGTGGCACCCAAGCTATGGAACGTCTCGACGCTTTAAATCAGGCATTCAGAGTCGGTATATATATAAAAGTCTGTTTAACACGTAGGCTTTCGCGACCAATATCATCCTTAATAGAGGTTTTTGGGTTAGATCACGATCTAACCCAAAAACCTCTATTATGGATATAAAAGTCTGCTTTGAAAACCCATCTCTTTAAACTGGTCTTCCCTCTTTAGTTTAGTCGGTTGCCCTGGTTCTGTTTTTCCCCCTGCCTGCTTTTGATGCATTGCGCATTGGGATTCTAGGATGGAACGTGCATTAGAAATTTGAATAATTATTGGACCCCTGAATAGGTATTAACTTTGAAATTTCTACGGCAGCAACAACAGCTAGATTAGACATGACATCACACACACATTTAAAATACGCATGTAGCAATGTAGCCAGTCCCAATAATTTCCTGGATAATACTCACTGAACATGGCCTCCAATCGCACCATACAGGTAATGTAGTCGTTAAACTTGATGGTCATACTCTCGTCGGCGTAGCGCATGGTGATCAGCTGATACATCTGGTTGTTCAGGTGGAATCCTGTGTGAATTGTGGTGTTAGGAGGTAAATGCACAAACATGGGAATGGAAATTCAGTATACATATTCATTTGGCGACTATCAGTGCCACATATGTGAGATATGAATCAAGGTGGCATAAGACATTCACGAAACTTTACATGGACAGCCTTGGCAATATGCACGGCGCCACACTGGAAAGTGCAGTAACGTCGCCTCTAATTCACCACATGCGAACCCATTAAGTGTAAGAAGGTTTATGACCCTCCGGTTGACCATCCAATTCCAAATTGGAGCAGCTGCCCAAATGTCCCCACGCCCATATCTATCCACCTCACCTGCTGCATTGAGAGCTGCTCGCATTTCATACGACGACATGGTACCGAACGATCCTCATCATACTTCCTGAAGATTGCCTAAAGAAAAGAGTGAATAAGATCAGTGTAAACAATGGCTATGCACACAGCTGGATGACACGCGGTTATACTGGTAGGAACCTCCTGGTTACACCAGCCCACAGGGGATTATTGTGTCCGTCCGTCGTGTAGAGAGGGGCTGGGTGGGGAGAAAGGGCTGGGTGGGAGGGTGGGCTGGGTGGGAGGGTGGGTGGGGAGGGGCTGGGTGGGGTGGGAGGGGTGGGCTGGGTGGGGAGGGGCTGGTCACCCCGTGGTGCCCTTGTTTAACCTACTCACACCGTCTTGTGCCCGCCCTCACAGTCGGCATATTTGCGGAATACACCACGCCGCGTTGACCCTGGCCATTGACCGAGCAACCCAACGTTCCTACCAGCTCCCTCCGCAGGAATGAGTTGCTCGTAACAAAAACCTGAGGTGAATCCACCTGCTTAAAATGAACATGGGGTAACGTTTACCATCATTGGGAGTCCACATTTTTTTATAGCAGTGGCCAGTTTTTTTTCCGTGACATCTACTGTTGATTCCCTATTAAGTGGTACACTTTTCTTTAATTGAATCCAGAGAGATGATGAGTAATGTTGGCCGCTCAGCCAGGATTTTAACTGATAGCCTTTTCCATTGCGAGTGGAGTGCTCTTGCCACAGGCTTGTTTAAACACCCCTGCGGTTCCTTATTCACAACACTGCAATCTTGGCTAACAATCTGAACAAAACAATTGATTGGTAAATCTGATGGTGTCAATCAGTCACCATTTTTTGAAATATGTACCGCAATTGAGTCCAGTGTCTCTGTAGTGGTGATACGCGCTGGCAGTAGGGATCGTGTGGCAGCGTGTGGTGATTGGCTGTGTATTGATGACGTGTGCTGACAGTGAGGGATCGTGTGGCAGCGCGTGGTGATTGGTTATGTGGTGGTGACACGCGCTGGAAAAAGGGATCGTGTGGCAGCGCGTGGTGATTGGTCAACTAGAGTGGGTGCTCACATCGCGGTCCGTATAGGCTCCGCCCCTCGGGAGCGGAGGACTATAAAAGGCGATGCGCGCGGGCGCTCGGGGAGTTGGTAACCAGTGAAGACGCAAGACGGAGGAGGAAGAGATAGGGCCCTGAGACCCCTAGCCCCGCTGTCCTTGTAAGGGCCGGGACCCTGTGTGGCTCAGAGGCGGACCTTGGGACCGCGGCCGGACGTCCTTGTGAGGGCCGGGCTGCGGGACCCAGTGGTCGTGATCCATACCCCAGCTGGGGTGGGTCTGTGAGTTCCCCTGGAAGCTACGGGGCTGGAGAGCCTGTGTGTGTGTAGCCGGGTGGAACATGTAGCATGAGCTGTAGTTGTCCACACGTGTTATTGTGGCTAAGGAAGAGCTGTAGTTGTCCACACGTGTTATTGTGGCTAAGGAAAGTGTTAATAAAGTGTGCTACCCGTCAAGTGGTCTCCCGCCGTAATTTATAATATTACATCTCTATGCGGTGCAAAAATGTATGGATCCAACATTACTCAACGGGTAATTCTATATGGGTGTAATGTAAGTCTATTGGCTCCATATAAATCTGCTCTCTGAGAGGTCTGAATAGATGTGACGCTGATTGCACAATTAAATACAACGGGGAATTAAAAAAAAACCTAAAATATATTTTCTCCCCACAGTTCACCCAGCCTAGCACCTCACCCTCTTCTCATCTAAATCGCCTCTTCTCCAATCAATACACTTTGAGCAAAACAAACGCTGGGCGTCATGCCGAGCGACACGTGGCAAAACCCAAAATCACGTGCCAGAGCGAATGAAGAGTGTCACTTTACCTGCCACATTTTGATTTTCTCCCAGAGCAGCTTGAATTCGGGAAGGCCGAGTTTTCCACTTCCATCAGACTGGAGTGTAGCAGCAAGGTGAGGAAAATCATCACTCATAAATGCAACGGTCTTTCAATGAGTAAAGAGACAAAAAAGGTATTGTTCAGAGAACATCTGTGCCCATAAAGCAGGGGTGGGGAACGTCCGGCCCGCGGGCCGTATAAGGCCCGCAAAATCATTTGGTCTGGCCCTGCCAAGACAACCGCAGGCGGGACTCGAAATTCAATAAATCTAGGAGCTTTTTTCATAGCAACATCATCAATACCAGCTAACATCACACGCCTCACCAAAGAGAAGCAGTTCCAGCCATTACATTAGGGGTGAGTTAATTAAATGTTTGACCAAATATAACAGGATAATTTTTAAGTTGATCATTTGTATGGCCCGCGAATGATGTTATAATTATCCACATGGCCCTTGGAAGAAAAAAGGTTCCCTACCCCTGCCACGAAGCATGAAAAACTATTTCTCCAAGTAGTCACTTTCTACTAAAATACAATTCTTCCAGTTTCCTACTGTTAGCAGCATAGATGCCTTTAGGTTGAGCCTTAAGCCATGGACTTTCAGCACTGCTTTCGTAACCTTGTCCCCATCCAACCTGGGGGTTTATATACAGACCTCTGATCTTTGGGGCCTGGCTCAAACTTATGGATCCAAGTCTCATTGGTGGTGATGACGTGTGAAAAAAACCATGCACCGCCATCATGTAGAGGCATCTGGCTGATATGGTGACAAATGCCAATCCTGCATGATTTGGTGTTCTGTTAAGCCATATGTGACCCAACATACACTTCCAAATCGTCACCAAGAAGTTATTCTCATGAAATATAGTCTAATTTAGCTGTCACTGAAATCAGGAACACATCACAATTGGCCTCTCATCCCCATGGGGCGATGAACCCCTTTAAAAAATATCCTCTGCAAAGAAGCAATCAAAGCTGTAATGTAAAATTAAGTGACACAACAAATGTAATTATTTTTAAACAGTGTAAAGTTAACTAGGCTGGGGCCATCAACTCGCCACACTCAGCAAGCTTGTTACTCAAGACGGTGTTGGACATTACCGTGATGTCAGCTTACTACTCTAATAATTAAATTAGCTGCTTGAGACATCCAGACAGATACCTTGAACTTGCAAAAATCAAACCATGTCATGAGCCACTTATTTTTCTTTTGGGTTAGAATCTTTTTTTTTACAGCGACTGCATTTAATTATCTTAAGGGTCCAGGATTGGGTAATGTCAAGGCCAGGAGGGGTCATACACACCGCACTCCCTTCCAGGGAGTATTTGTACATGATTCACACCCTGTGGGATAATCAAGACTATTCAGGGACACAGGTAATGAAGTAAGCATGTTAGAATGTCCTTGCCCTTGTTTACTTCACTGAAAATAGCAGCTCTGAGGAATTTCCCCAGTCACTTGTAACAATTAAAAGTACATTGCAGGATTCAGCATACGTCATATTCTGTATGTGGTAGATCAGGGATATGTGACTTAAATTCAAGTACAATCGCTTAGCTTAGCCAATATTATAATGCAAAGTTACTTTATTTGGGTTAGACCACAAGACCTTACCAAAAACTGGAATTTGTTCCTGAATTTATTTGAAATATAACCCTTCAGCATCCTTTATTATACAGCATGGGGAAAACTTTATCCAGGGCTGAAAAATATCTGTGCAGTATCTGTAAATTTTTGCTGTCAGAAAAACACCATGAAAATAGGTCACAGCACCTGAAATCAGTTGTATTAATCATAGTTGACCGTTCTCCCTGTGTGTGTGTGCGAGCTATTTTCTGGCCGTATACAAGAACATTTTATAATTTATAAACAACCCAAGCAGGAAATATATGTAAACTCAGTTGAGACTTTGCTGGACAATTCGCATTTCCTTTCACATGCCAAATATACAAATTACTTCAAGAACTGCCAGGCAGATGACAATGAGAGGAGTCAAAAAATGTCACGATACTTTTATCCATAATAAAGCTTTTTTTGGGTTAGATCGTGTAAATATAAATGTGTCGCTAAACCCGCCACCACCCGACACAGCCAACTAGTAAGGTTTGTCACGTGAACAGAACGTGCCAATTCGTCACTAGTCCAACATACCGGTGTGTTGGAGAGCAAATCCACAACATTTACAATCTGAGCACGACTTTTCGCCAGTAATTACAACTGACTTCATCAGGCGGACAGTCACATTTAATGGTGTGGCTTGGCTCTCCAACACACCGGTGTGCTGGACTAGTGCCGAATTGGCACATTCTGTTCACGTGACAAACCTTACTAGTTGGCTGTGTTGGGTGGTGGCAGGTTTAACGACACATTTACATTTACACAATCTAACCCAAAAAAAACCTATATTATGGATGATATCGGTCGTGAAAGCCTACGTGTTAAACTCATAATTTTTGAATGACAATAGCATTTTATCTTCTTGGCTCTTTCGGTAAAGTCACGTAGAAGGGAAATAATAAAGTAATAAAAATAAAACATTATAAAATAATTCTCACGACGTTTCGGCCACAACGCAAGCAGCCGTCCTCAGGTGAAGACCAGGTCTGTCGGGGAGACTGCGTTGTGGCCGAAACGTCGTGAGAATTATTTTATTATGTTTTATTTTTATTATTTTATTATTTCCCTTCTATGTGACTTTACCGAAAGAACCAAGAAGATGAATCCCTGCAGTCACGAAATCTTGAAATCGAAATTTAATAGCATTTTAATGAATAGCTTTTTGTCAATTCGCCGCTGGATTGAGTCAAGGGGGTTTGTGTGACCTTACTTTACTCTGCTCCTCAGTGCCAGTTTTTAAATGGGAATGCCCAGGATTAGTCCAGACATCAATATGACACTGAAGTTAAGTCGTGGGCCAGCAATGAAACTCAGGCCGCTGGGTTTGCAACATTCCCTCAGAACTGCTGGTTGTGTTGAGTTTGTTGTCCTTCCCCCGCACCTCCGATTAGCGCGGCTGGCTACGTACGGTGGAAAAGAAGTTGGACACACATACAAACCACTTTGTCAGCGCAACCACCTAAGCCCCTTCACAAATTTCAACGTCACTGAACGCATATTTCACGTACGTACCGAGGCTTTCCCCACAAAAGCTTTGGAAAGGAATTGGTTAACACAAGCAGGAGTTTTTTTCCCATTCAGTTTCAGTTACGTGGGCAAGCTATTAATTAAGCGATCGATTCTCCAAACATCGGTGTGAAAGGGCATCCGTTTGGGAAAACAAGACATTTCCCCGGCTTGTGGCACGCAAGCCAAGAGATGCAATTTAGCGACACGTCCACTGCAGGAAAAATAGGAGGATTAATGTTCACATAAACCAATTACAGTCGCCAAAGGATACATCCATGAGGGCAACCATGCTCTGGCAGGCGTACAAGCTGAATCCGTCGGACTTGAGCTCGCCATCTGGCCCACACAAAGACAAAGATCCCCCGTATAGCCTCAACATACTGTTGTGGCAAGTGCTTTAGCGAGCACCTATGAGAGCTGGCGTGGCACGCGAGGGGGTGGTGGTCAGCACCACGCCCGGCCGCCTTTGTCTCCCCAGTGGTGATGTTTACACACCGCAGCAGGTACTCATTTGAGGCCGAGTAGACACTAGGGAGGCCCAGGACTGGTTCAGATAATTGTCGCTGGTGAGCGGGAATCGAACCCGGGTCGCCGGGCTCATAGTGCAGAGCGCGAATCGCTACACTGTCGCACACACACAAACGCCACCACAAACCCATCTTTGGCCAGCAAAACCCTTGGCATATCTATAATTGCAGACGTGTCGCCGTTATTCACGTTAATTTGGACCGCCATCCACCCCCCTCCCCATAAGAGCAGCGGCGGGCTGAAGAAATATTGCCGAAATGATTGTGAATTACACGTGGTAACAAAGCATTGTAAAAATACAGCACGAGATAATAGTGTGGATGTACATATAAATTGCGCCAGAGATACCTGGATTGATCATATTTTTTAGGTGTATTCCGTGAAACCTATTTAAACCAGACAACTGGGTAGCTTGCTTCGTCGCAGTGGATGCTGTGCTGTGTTGATACCATTTGCCTCACATTACACGAAGAGCGTGAAATGCATACCGCTTAACTAAATAATAAACAAGACTCTGTGTGTTCATTCGCAGCTAAGGGCATGTGCTTGACCGCTTTAAAATATTTGCATGTACATATAATGTACAATAAGATCATATTTATACGTAGTCAATGATCAACGATAGATGTCGTACAATCATAAGTGCACCATTGCGATAATACCTTAGGTCACACTTGAACTGATCACACGCATGATGTCGAAACAAGCACGTGCAATGTGATGTTATTTTAGGAGGCACATGCATAACATGCCAATCAATTGAGCCTCAATGGCATAGTTCATCATCTTCATCATCAGCAGTATCCCTTTGTCAATCCACCGCTGGATTAAGGCCTCCCCACACTATGTCAGTTGCGGAGGTTGATTGACGACACTGAGTCACGCTGGTCAGTGTGGATCCGTCAATGGGCGGGGGAGCCCAAGACCAGTTCAGCTATCGCTCGCCAAATGATGTTAACCGTGGCCAGGAATTGAACACAGGCTGCCAAGTCCAGTGGGTAGTGCGTCGATGACTGCGCCGCCACTCCCCACACGCACATCGATTATACTGATGCCAATCTGGTACCGAAGCGTAATAGATACATGGAGTTGACTATGAAATATACAAGCGGTTTCAATTAAGCTTGCACTCTTTAGCATTGATAGAATAAGATGTAATGCAAATATTTCAATTTTACAAGGGGGAAGCAATATTCTGCCCATAATGTTTAGTAGTTATGCAGCTTGTGTGATTGCAGTGGACGTAATTCTTGAAATGTCCGAGGCAGAATGAAACGCTGTGTTGAGTGATGAATACTTTTTGTGAAATAAATGCATCAGACTCACCTAAACCGTATAGATTTGTACACATCAGCAATTACAATAGCCAATTGGAATTGCGGTTGTTGATTTTTTTATGAATATGAAAATGATAGTGAATTTGATGCAGATAATGTACGTGCATTTTAAGAATTGGCTGTTATGACACCCACAAACATTAATTTTTGCGAAACAAAAATCCATCCACATGCAACTTGCAATAGAATTCGAACATTGAAAGCATCACAGAAATACGTTAACATTCATCGCAACCTGAAAAGTGAGTTATCCCAGATTGAAACATATGAACTCGCAATATTATTACAAGGTAGCACGTGCGGCAATAGTTTGTGACTCCGCGAACATTATAAAAAAACACACAGGGATCTGTTCCTTGAAAGCATTGCCCATAGCTTCCCTCCAAAGTCGAAGCGATCAACCCTACCAAAGGTGGCAATGATATCCATCTGTCTCACTCCCCTTAGGAGCACCTTACGAAGGATTGAAAAGTCACGGTAAAGTCCGCAGTCCTTAAATAGCTGTGCAGCCATCCTAAACACCTCCTTGCTGCTGGCATTTTTTAAAATCGCTTTTCTTTCACTGAAGCAGGCAAGAGCCTACTGATTAACAATCACAAATTTGCAATGCTTTGAATGGATTACTATGGAAGAAATGTTCTAATGTTATTATTTTGAAAAATGTTGTTGCTATACTGTAGTTGGGGTCATGTTCACTTTAGGCATTTCACTCAAATTAAATATGGGTGGTTGATGACCATTCATGATGAGTGCCAATTTGTCCACTGGATGACCACTAACGATTTGCCTCGTTATCCCAACTGTGGAGTCAGTGTCACCTCATGATACAAAACAATCAATTTAGACATCTCTCAGAGCAGTACAAATCTCTCTGTTAGAAAACACATAAAGAAGCAGATATCACATAACTATTTCTCAAATTCCTTCAAACGACCTGTGGTTCACACATTTGGGGCAGAATTTTCTTTGCCCACCCTGCTACAGATTAGTGTTTTTTGCACGATAGTTAATCCGATATTTTTAATTATTAGAGGTGAAATTTAGCCAAATTAATTAAAGACTGAAACTTAATGTGTAGTCGTTGGTGACTTGGATGAGACCATAAAATTACTAACTACACTTGATAACTAATTCTAGATTTGAAGCTTTCGTGACTGCAATGATTCATATTCTTAGGTTTTTTCGGTAAAGTCACGTAGGTAAAAACATTAGTCTCAAGCCTCACCTTACCATATTAATAATAAGTATGCGGCCCTTGCCCCACCACCTTCTCCAACCATTATATAAACGGAGTGGTAGCTCCTGCAATCTCTCATTTACTTGATACAGCTGTCGTGGCTGTGACGGTACCACCTGAAGACGGAAGCTTTTGTTGCCTCCGAAACGTCGTTATTTTTANTTTTTTATTTTATTTTACTTTTTAATGTTTTTACCTACGTAACTTTACCGAAAAAACCTAAGAATATGAACTTGATAACTCAGTTTAATCACAATTGAATGCTGAATCTCAGTAGCGTTCGTTCAGAATTCTGCTCTTGGGGCCATCCAGCTACCTCAAGTGGGTACTAATTTTATCTACCACGAAGAGATGATAGGCTAAGTTGACCCCCAACCAAGATATGAACTTGAAAACTTCTGCTTTAGACCCAAACAAATTAGCCACAATGCTAACCAGCATGCATGACCTACCATATATAGTGCAACAACATGATTACAGCTTTGAGAATCCATTCATTTGAAAAATCAGTCAACTTTGCCCTGCAAACAGTTTGGCACAAATTAGTAGCGCTGCAGTATGCTAATTGCATATATTACAATATTGCAGATGCACAACGTGCACGGTTGTATAACACAGCACCAAATGCACAGCAACAAGTGGAACAATCCCAAGGAAAAGAGGATTCGTACAGGGAATTAAAAAATGCACGTCCATTCCCACCCCTCCACCCCCTCCCACATGCAAATGATTTCAATTTCCAAACAACTAAGAATCATACGGGACTGTGCAATATATCAATTATTTAAAGCCACATCCAAATGTTAAATAAAAAAAAACGCGCTATATCGTGTTCAAATAAAGGACACCGAATTGAAATACATGAATTATACATTTTGGGGCCAATGAGATATATAAACTTTGTTGCCACCGCGACGGATGCAAATGGTGCGACCATGAAATTGTAACCACGCCAACGGCCGTTTCTCACCATTGATTACCATTCTGGCCATGGACATGGGTGGTGTACATCTTTATCAGCCAACATTTTGGCACGAGGATGTACATCGTTTTTACGAAGCAGTAATGAGTATATTTTTAAAAAAGAAGCAGGTACTGGCAAGCCTGGCATCACCCTTCAATTGAGATTCAAAGCCAGGTTTTCTGTTCTTTTGCACATCCATTGATTCACGTGACGATGTTTTTCTCATTTATAAACATTTGATAATGTGTCCAAAAGAGGGGATTAGATTGTCGGTTATCGTGAGACCAGCAGCAGTAGCGGCACCGATGCAAATAAAACATAATCATTATATTGTGCTGTTATTTATTAAGTTGAAATGAGCTCAACATATAATAATTCGAAGAGATGGAAATCACCTTCACTTGCAATGTTTTATACCGTGAGAACAATTATAATATATTTCTCATGATTTACAGTGCTTTGTTAATCCACTGCTGGATGAAGGCACCCCATGCCGTGTCGATCATGAGAGTCGTGTGACCATGCTTGGCGATCCAGGACCAGTTCAGATGCTGTTAGCCGTATCGGGAGTCGTACTCAGGTCGCTGGATTCAATCGTGCAGCGTGCTTACGACTGTGCCAACGTTCCGCCCAAATACAGTGTAGACACTGAAACGGCTAAAACATTTCAGCGAGGTATTTTCTGAAACTTGTAACTGGCACAATGCCCAGGCGATGTCACGGGTTTTACAGCCGATCTATTAACTCTGTAAATTATGAGATGCCCAAAGGTTGCTCAAATAACGTCGTATTGCTCATATCAAGGTGATTTTTAAATCCTTTATATTAAGTTCGCTTGCTTGCGTGCTTGCTTGCTTACGACCGTGCAAATCTTTCGGTCGTTTTTTAACCCACTTCCCGTGATCCAATCGAGCTGACATTTTCCACACAGACTCGTTGTGACAGACAATTAATGTTCGTGAAAAAAAATTACCAAAATTTTACACTTTTTAGGCAAAAATATATATTTTACATATATTCAAAAGAACTCATTCTTGGCTTTGGCTGAACGTCACAGTATAAGAGCCCAGAACGTAACCCCTCCACAGGCCGTGGCGGAGTAGCGCATTGGTAGCGCCCTCGCTTCCCATGCCAAAGGTCGCGGGATCGATCCCCGCGTCCTCCACAGGCGAATTTATTTTTAAATCCTTTATATTAAGTTCGCTGCCACGCATATAAAGGATTTATAGTGAAAAACTTTGTTTTTACGGGTTATACTTATTTAAAATAACAAAGTCAAAATGGCTTCCGCATCAGCCCAGGCTGGTGATCATCTCTGCAAATCACCCGAGTAGGTGGTGCTAATTCTACATTCCTATGGTGGGTGGCAGTTTAACCATGAGGACGAGCAATGTTGATTTCCCACAAAGTGTTGACCCCAGATGGGACGATGAAGTGAGTCAAACTCAGTGGCGGCTCCTGCAAAATCTCTCAGGGGGGCAAATGTCTGGATGATTGATAAGGATAAGGTCCACCCATGCAATGGATAAATTAACAGCTTAAGCATGTAAAGGCAACCTCACTTCTTTAATATTAATGAAAAATAAAGTGACTCTTACAATACATCTTGTTTGTTTCTTACTCACTATTAAAACAAACCACTCAAGTTTATTTTTATTAAAGATTCCACTAGGTGGTCACAAATTATATTGTTGGATGAAACGTGCTTACGTATGATGACGTAAGCACGTATGATGACGTAAGCACGTTAGGGCGAGCCCTCCCGGAAGCCATAGAGAATGCATTGGAGCGCCCCCCGGTCGNAAAAAAACATCTTTGAATGTAAGTCTATGGGAACACTCGGGGCGATTCTCAGCCGGAGTGAAATCGCCCAAAAAGAGGCGGTACTCCACAGAACGTGACATGACGCTGATTGGACTATATCCAGAGGCACAGTGACGGCTAGCGTGACTCTGTGGTTGAATGACATTGGTGGTGCGTCGCCCAATCGCCCTAATGAAGAAACCGCCCCTGGTCAAACTGCCGGATGGAATTTTAACTCTCATCCTTCAGATTGTGAGTGGTGATCTAATCACAGTGTCCACATGGCCATATAATTTAAATGTAATTTACTAATTAGAAAAATGTATTGCAATTTTTGTTCCCTGTGGAGAATTAAATATTTCATGTGCATGGGGTTGGGTGTCAAAAGACAGAAATCACCGGAGCATTTGCACACTTGTAAATATTATAATTCATACTGCTATGCTTGTAGCCATCGAGTACGTAAAACAATATCAATGATTCATTATATTTCGACACCATATCTCTCACAAGGTGACAGAATATATATTGCCAATCTGGATTAAAGATAACCACGCGACCTATTTAAATAATTTAGCAGTTGTAACTGAAATAAAGTCATCGAAAATCCAGACAAAATAGGTCAGAGCATTTCACGACGGCATTCATCTCTGGCATCTCTGCTGGGGCCGCGGAAAGTAAAGGTCAATCCGAGCAAAACAAATCTGATATTTCCAGCAGTCAGCTTGGCACCGTGCTGTGAGATATATTGCATAACGTTTAGAAAAACGGTGCATCGGTAAACTCACGTTTGGCAGTAACTTTGTTTAAGAGGTCCTGCAGTTCCCTGGGGCTGATCTCCATGTCCTGTGAGACAAGACAACCGGGGGCAGGCGTACGACGATGAGGGCAGGCATGGCGGCATGGGGCAGAACGTGCCCTACTCGCGCGCCATTACAGAAGGAGTCTGCAGCGCAGAACGAATTAGCAGTGCAAGCATCCAGCAGGGTTTATGTTTGCATTTGACTGCAAGTATTGTGGTTAATGTAAGCATGATTCCTTGCAAAAGGTGTCAGTTTTGTTGACAGAAAAAGGGGGAAAACCCCTATTAGTAGATTTTGGTACTGGCAAAAAAGGAGGTCCCATGATGTAGCAGGTCAGTGTTCCCAAGCGCCCTGGCCCGTCTGCGTTCACCATTTACGTGATCCGACGTTTGTTCAACTATAATGTTTTTTACAATTTCGATACTGGTGCACAAGCACACGTGACAAAAATACAACATGTTCGTCGATAAACTCTGTGGCCCTAACAAGAAAAACAAATACAACAGGTGAGGTTCCGGGCAATGACCCTTCTCCAACGATGTATCCCGCCCAAGGCCACTTACTTTTCTTCATAGATTTGAATTCGTTTGCTAAACTACAAGCATCCCTTGGCATGTCAGTGTCATTCTGACCATGCACCACCTCGCCACACTTTTTTGTGCACGTTTCATCTCTTGTTCCATTTTCTTTGCCCGTGTAGCGACGTTTGTGACAAATAAGGAATAAATGGCAATACACAAAGATTTAAAACTTTATTCTTCAGAAACGTTGGTATTCTGCCCTTCATTGTCAAATTCAGCTTTCCAAGGTGGCCCAAATTGGCTCAGAGATCAGCCAATGTTATTAAGCATTTATAAATGAATAAGTAACATCGGCTGGCCTACAACAAACACCAGCAGCAGCTGGAAACCTTATAGGGACTCCTCTACGTATGAACGACGTATGCTCCAGAGGTCTGTTTGTAAGTCGATTTGTTCGCAAGTCCAAATTTACTCCTGTCGATTCCAAACATGTACGACATGTACACTAAACACGGGGAATGGATTTAAACGTTTTATAATCTCCTTTAGATGTAGATGCCACTGGTTCTTCATGTTCTGCAGATGTAGATGCCACTGGTTCTTTATGTTCTGCAGATGTAGATGCCACTGTTCTTCATGCTCTGCAGATGAAGATACCACTGGTGCTTGTGCTGCAGCTGTAGATTCCACTGGTTCTTTATGTTCTGCAGATGTAGATGCCACTGGTTCTTCATGTTCTGCAGATGTAGATGTGGATTCCCTTTGGTGCTCGTGTTTCCTCTCTACTCTCTTGAACAACTTACCAGGATGTCTGCACAGTTGCTCTCTTCTTCTCTTCATAAATCAACTTGTAACAGACAATAGCATCGTGAGCAGCTGCCGACACCTTAGTGAACCTCTTAGTGTTTGGGTCCTGAGACTCAAAACAAGGCGGTGCATGACACCGAATAACCACCGCCATCTATTGCGCGGCGGTTAACTTACGACTCAAGGTCCGAACAGGCAACTGGACAGACAGATTTGTTCCTATCTCTGAAAGTTCATAAGTAGAGGAGTCGCTGTATATAATCGAGCGAAAACGATGGATACCCATTTCAGTCAATGGACATGCAGTAAACGTCGGATGGCATGCCGAACAACATGTGGTACAACCCAAAAACAGCTATGATGGTTCAGATTTCTCAAAACACTCCATTACTAAGTACTGTTTATTTTAAACAGCTAAGTCTGTTGAGATGCGTTACCTCGACAAACTGTAACATGACAGCCCATATACCCTAGAGAGAATGGTGGGCTGTCAACCCCATAAACCAATCTTTCAATTGTTGGTTTAGAACTCAAAACATAGTGTCACCCAGCCATCATTATACACTCAGAAAATAAACACAGAGTAGAAAAAAATCCCTGTGCGTTTTCGTACTGTATATTTGAAGCAGCACATTGTGTGTTGAAGCCTATAATATGAGCATCGGTAACCACACAATGAGGCTACACAATCTCGGCTCAACATACACTGCCAAACAATACTCTCAAATGGTCTCCTGAAACCAAATGTGGGACCTGCTCTCAAGTAAACAAGTGAAAGTGCGTGCAGTTGAGAATGGTTTAACACGAGTCGTGGGGTCAACAGAATACACACACACTTACAAAATCTATTTAAACGAGCACTATTTAAGCTAATTAATGCATTGACTCCTAATATAATGGAGCCGATGGTCTCACTGGCATTTGGCTAATGTTGCAAGCGCCCTCGTTTGAAATACTTTTGCGACTGACATGCAAATGGGACAATGCACAAGCACACAGAGGCAGATTTGTGCACAGCGTGTCACTCTAACCTCTTGCCTATTCACACTCAAGTGATAGAGAGAGAGGTCTCCTGTTTTTACAATCACCGCTCATTTACAAATGGCCGAGGCAACGTGCATTTCGGTTGAATATTGAGCTTGAAGGAGAAATAACGCTCATGATCTACCAGACCCTTTGTTGAAGGCCTGTGTGTGTGTGTGCGCGTGTGTTTGTATGGAAACACAAACCAATTCTTGCCATTCTAGATTTGAAGCTTTCGTGACTGCAAGGATTCACTCTTAGTTCTTTCGGTAAAGTCACGGAAGCTTGTGTTGCCTCCGAAACGTCGTGATTTTATTGTTTTATTAATTTTAATTTCATTTTTTTACCCTACGTGACTTTACCGAAAGAACTACGAGTACAATTCTTGCCATTCACACCTGGGTGACAGCGGCAAATTAACCCGCTGCACATGGGGGTTAAAGTAACAAGGCAGCGTGGGTTCGTCTTACGGGTGCATTCGTGAGGACGTTGCTTAACGACAACAACAAAAAAAAACGAGAATCAGAGTTGAGATTTACATCGCAAAGATTGCGCTGGCGGCAGTGGTAGGAGGCAAACAAAATGTTCGCAGGTGTTCATCACCGAATACTGTACTCTGAAATTAGAAAATTATTTTTAGATTTAAAACTTTCGTGACTGCAGGGATTCATCTTCTTGGCTTTTTCGGTAAAGTCACGTAGAAGCGAAATAATAAAATAATAAAATAAAACATAATGGCCATTCAGACGCTGTCTTCCCGACAGACCTGTTCTTCACCTGAGGACGGCTGCTTGCGTTGTGGCCGAAACGTCGTGAGAATTATGTTATTATGTTTTATTTTTATTATTTTATTATTTCCCTTCTATGACTTTACCGAAAGAACCAAGAAGATAGAAAATTATTCTTCAATTAACCAATCGTTCACGCTAATATGAGGCGGGCACAACACTACAAAGCCAAATACATTCGAGGTGCTTTACACATTTGTAGAGTGAATGGTAATACATTATGTGAATGTTTTTATTCCGATTGTCTAACCCAAAATATGAATGCAAATTTGAATCTAAATTATTTGGCGAACATATACTGCTTGTTGTTTATGTATGGGCCTTGCAGCGATGCAATAGGCAGTTCACATCATGGGAGAACCAGAGGTGTTATTGTTCTACAAACTGCCAAGGTAAGCCCACAGTGTTTTATAAACCTTCAACGATGAGAGAAATGGTGCTCATGATGCAATGTACTAAGCATTGCATGTCACCTTTAAAAAATAATAAACATCACAAGCATTGTTAACTTTCGTCACATTTAACACGAAGCTAGCGAGGCACGCCGTGTGACTGCGTTCTCCGACTCAAGCCAAGACGCTGCCAGCTACACGCGCAATCACTTGCAAGTTTAAGTCACTTTAACAGTAACCTCTAATTACAAGTAGCAGCAATTACAATTACATTCTAACTCGGCATTAATGATGTTTGTGGACGTATTTTCTAAGCGTCAAAGTTAATTATTCTGGCGAGAGTGACTAAAATTAGAAATGGTATAATTAGCAATTAACGAATGTGTCAAATACTTACGTCAACTACAATTAGTTTGTTTTACGTGTCCGAAATGTTGAATTCTAGCGACCAAAATAAATGCCACTTCGCCACCCACCCACTCGTTAGGCTGTGACTGTCAGCAATGACTACAATACACGGGAGTGAAATCAACCCCTAACAAGCCAAACGTCAACGTGTCTCCGTGTTGCGTCATCTCCTTTGGCGGAGGTCCTGAGCCATCAAATACAAAAGACAACTGCCGTTGACTTCTACAAAGCAGAAGCCGTTCTATTCAACGCAAGCTAATGTGGCCGAGTCAACCACAGTTTGAACTTTCCACCTGAAACTTTTGGTGCAGCATCACTTGACCCAACGTGTTGTCAGTAGGACTGTGCGTATGTCTGGCAGAGTAAGGCCAAAGACAGCTCCCTCAACAGAGGGTATAGGTAGAGTGGAGGCTCTTGAACGAGAAATTGCAGGGCTGTATCTTTACATTTAACCCGAAGCTAACATACTTCGTATGCAATTTAAAACACCTCCTGGAACACCGCATCAAAAATACAATGGTGGATCTTTTTGTTTGTTTAATTTTTTCACTCCCAGCTTGCTGCACCCCATTTTAATTACTCTCCTTTCAGAAACGCTCACGGGCGTTAAACGGAATGCGATTTTTAGCTAAGAAAAACACTTTGTGTGGGGGCCCACACCCCTCCCTACTGCCATGACACGATATTGGAATTCGGGACGCGAAATGTGTCGCTGTGCTCAGAGTGGCGAGGCAGCGTTTATTTAAAAAAAAAACACTCTCTACGTGGCAACGATTAAGCAGCAGATGCGATGAGTGGCTGGAAGCCAGCAAGGTCAAGGCTGCAGGCTCATCATGTCGTCTTTGAGCGTTGCTTTCCTGGCCGACTTTAATTAGCAACCGGACTGTTCGGACACAGTAGATGTAGCAGCGCGCTTGGGCTGTCCGACCTGTGACCATACCAAGTCATGCAGATTATCTCCAACAAAAGAGACAGCATTATTTATTTAAGGCAAGTGATAGCAGCACATTGCTTCCCAACATCATTGCCAGCCATGGTCTAGCCACTGATGGATGAAGACCTACCCCACACCTTAACTTTCCTTCACAGGCTTGCAATGCCACAATTGATTTCATCCCCGCACCTGAACCAAGCTCACTGCTCAATTTGGCTGGCATTCAGTCATCAGGCTTGCCGACTCCTTATTATCCTTACTGGATGTGTGTCCTGCCCAAATCCACTCATTTTGTTTCATCATGTTGATCCAAATCTGCTTTTTGTAACTGACCTAGATATAAATATAGCTGTGTTTTCTAGTCATCTTTAAAACAATATTTCATTTTGATTGGCCAACTTTTTGAACGTTAAGGTTTGTTCCATTCCTATTTGAATGAAACAAAGTGTAACTCTGATGCCCTCTTTGTGAAGTTCCTCAATTGTCAAAGAAGCAGGACCAGCTGTTGAAACAGAATTATTGGACCAAGTTACGAAAACGTTTGTACAGAGATGTAATGCCTCGGCCATGGAATGGTGCCTCAAGCAATCTTCTCTTGAAAAAGGAGGCAAAAACGGAACTGGAGATATATTCGGACCCATTATTATCCTACCACACAAACTGTACATATATTATTCATAAAGATTGTNGGGGGGGGGGGAATAAGTGTACATTTTACAGGCCAACCAAGCATGTCAGTAAGCTGGATTTATTAAAGGATTTCTACCATTGAACACTTACTATCAACCAGAGCCTTGGAAAAGCACACGACTATTAAAAACCATAATACTCAGCTTGCATCTGCAGGGCTCTGTAGGCACTGTAACAGCTCATGCAGTTGTGTAATCATTGTATCCAGCACCAAATCTACAAAATAACATGTATTTCTAAAGCATGTAAATGCGACCACAATGCAAAATGCTGAACATGTGTGTCATGGAGACTAAACTAAATTTTTTTTATTTTACCAGGTAAGGCCTACTGAGCTGTATAGCTCTTTCAGAAGCGACCTGGCCACAAATGATAGTTCAACGAAGTGGCTTATCATGTGGACATCTCCAGCAGCCAAATACTTATGTTTCTAAACGTAGAGGGGAAAAGCGGAGGACCCGGAGAAAGATCCACGCGACCACGGGAGGAGAACGTGCAAACTCCAAATATACAGGGGTCAGGGTCGGGATCGAATCCACTTCCCCCTGCATACCGGCGAGGTCGTTGACATCTCGCCAACGAAACATGGGAGAGAAAAACAACACTACTTCCAAGGTGGATTACGAAGGAAATATAGTGTGGCGAGGGACTAAACACGACTTTACAGAAATGAACTACAAACAAGGGGTGGGGTACGGAGAACACAGTTGCAGGCAGATGAGAAAGGGAACAGGTCTCGGGCCCGTGCGGTCCCCTCTTTAAGTGCGATGTACCCACCTCGCCGGCCAGCTTCTTGAAGACCTGTGTGAACCTACGGTCCTCGTCCGTCTCCACCAACTCCACGGGCATGCTGGGCTGCACCGCCAGCACAGGACACACAGGTGGACAGTCTATCGTGCAACAAAAACACAACACCACCACTTTCGTAACGGGGACCTCGTGATGATGGCGGAAAGGGGTCGCACGGAGACGCAAACATTGAGAGTTGGAAATTACAGCGCGGTCATCGATCGGTGGGGGGCAATGAGATGTCGCGGCGGTTCGCGAGTTCGCGCCGTGAACGCGGCAATCTGAGTTCGATGCCTGGCCACGGCTAACATGGGTGGCGAGCGGCATCCGAACCGGTCCTAGGTCTCCACACACTTCACCAACGCGCTCTGAGCTGCGTAGAGTCAAATATGGCCAAACGTCCCCTGCCATCGGCGCAGCAGTTGTTCATCCAGCAGTGGATTGAAAAAAGGCCGTAACTTTAGTTTTTTTTTATTTTATCAACGTTCTTTGTTTTACAGTATATCAGATCAGCGTTTTCTTATAGCGGAGGCCAGTCTATTCATAGGAAAACCATTGTCAATATGAGGTGATTAAATTATGCACTAAAAAAAATCCCTTTAGTGCTATGAGCATCTGTTAATCGGATTTAGAAAATATATAGGCAGTGTCTCCATGCACAACAGAACATTTGGCAATGTTCAAATCTCCTTTGGTGACCCCGAGTTATTGATAGAGAATCCAAGGTGCGGTACATGTACCTGTGTACATGTGTACATGTACAGAAACCTTTATGTCACTACACCGCAAAGTGAGGGCCTTCCCACGCCACGTGGGTCATGGAGGATGTGTGACCTTGCTCTACCACGATGGTCAGTGTGGGTTGGCGGAGACAAGGAAGGGAGCAAAGAAATAGAGTACAACAATGCTGCCCCACATCGTATAAAACCTGTTCTGCATGGAGGTGTTTGTTGATCCGAACACTATCCAGGCTCAACCCTGCTTTCACTTTTAATAATCTGATAAGTAATGTGCTCATCGACAACACGGCGGCAATTAGGGCCACAACCTCCGAGGAACAAAACACCAGGGACATATCACGGGAGAACACAATTTCTAATAGCAGGAGAGGGAGTAGTCCACGTGAATGCGTTGTCTTAAGCGGTGGCTTATGATGCAGCTGACAAAACGCAGGGATTCTAATGTCCTGGGAAGACTGCCATATATAATACAGGAAAGCTGTCTCAAAAAGAGGACAATCCAGGGAAAACCAGGAGAGTTGGCAACCCTCGTCAACCACTAACAGGCCGACTCTGTTTTTTACCATTTGTACATGCATAAACCAGGGTCTTTGGCATCTATTTATGCATCTCGGAAAGGCTAATGAGACACACGAGGAGGAGGGGGGGGCAGTCGGGGCACAGAGGGCATATGGTGGAAAAGAGAGATGGTAGCAAAAGTGAAATTAGAACCGAGATCTATCCATGGGACATACTTTTTTCAAATATATTTCCGTCTTGACTATAAACAACTGGATGTTAATAAATGTGCTGCACATGTATATCAAGTTAATTACACCACTATTACCAGTAGACCTGTTTTACATCCAATTATCCGGATGACTTGTCTTCGCAGTGTAAAAACTAAAACTAAAATATCAGTACGAGAGATA
Source organism: Lethenteron camtschaticum (assembly GCA_018977245.1). Lineage (NCBI taxonomy): Eukaryota > Metazoa > Chordata > Hyperoartia > Petromyzontiformes > Petromyzontidae > Lethenteron > Lethenteron camtschaticum. The sequence goes on from MU249579.1 coordinate 12,330,505, forward strand.
AGCTAATTGGGACATGACTGATATAGTATATATACATTTTGCATACACATTCATAGTGTTTATGTACATACTATGTAATCTGTGAAAGTCAGACATGATTAATTTGTGATGTTTGATGTAAAAAAAAGCAAATCAACTCAGCGGTACAAATGCGCACATTAATTTTGATTCAATTATGCTGTGCATCGATTGGAAGTGAGGCAGGTCAATTTCCAGATGGAGGTTCACATAGGGCACCATCCCTTTGAGGTTGATACAAAAATACTCGCCGCTTGCTCCATAGGAATCCAGAACATTAGTGAGGTGGCTGAGCGAATTGCGTTTGCCAATGCCCCGGATATTACTGTCGGTCCGTTCAAATATACGCGCCCTCCGCATCAGCGGACGTTATATTAGAGTAGGCCCAAATGACTCGTCACGGTCAAATTACTCGCAAATGACTCAACTCGAATAACCTACTGACAAACGAATGATCGTTTCCCCTGTGCTCCTGCACCGTTTCCCACACAGGGACAGCTGTCATCAGAAATAAAACAACTACAGCTGGACCTTGGAATGATTGAGATGTGATGCTATGTAATGCTGGGGCAATTAAGTTCCTAAGAGGTCAAAATCCGATTCCTTACCACTGGTCCATGGCCACCAACAGCACAGAATTCATTTGAATCTTTCTTATGGACACACTGTCATATGGGAATTGTTTACACAAGTCAAATTGTCCCTATACTCGAATATTTGGCAATCCTTATCTCTATTTCCAGAATTTAGTTCACTCATAGGACGGATGAATCACAGTTGAATACCGACCACATATTGCTATTTTTCCATACATTGTAAACTATACCATTGTAAACAACACCATTGTTCCAAACATTTCAAAGCATATTCATTACACGAAGAGAAAACACAGAACCCCACCTCTTCAATGTTGGCACCAATTCTGTCGTCCGACTCTCTGTTGGGAAACAAAAGCAGTGGTTATGATCGTTGGAGCTGGGCACTGTTCCCAGGACCATCTGTCCTGTGAATGTTTTAGCGAGTGTCCTACCCAGGAAGCCTCTTGGTGTAGCAATGCTTTCAGTGTGACCACACACCTGGCTTATACAGATGCCCAGAATTTCTACTCTCAATACGTTTGTTCAAAGCATCTCCTCTGACCTGCTTGAAGGCGTCTCTGAATATTGGCCTTTCCTAGCCGACAGAATCGTGTTGCCCTCCCACGTGGTGCTCTTTTGTTTAGTTTCACGCGTAAGGGGGAGAAACTAATCATTCCAGTAGCGCAGAGGACCACCGATTACAGTCGTGATTGTTGTCCTTATTGCGAAAGCAAACTTTAATTACAGTCTTAATGGTTGTAATTAATATCCATTCTTGTGACTAAAGCCATTATTACTGTCCTGAAATGTAATTGCAGTATTACTGTACCATCGAATTTCTTACGTAATTGTTGTCATCATTACTGTCACCGTCATCATCATCGTAACAATAATCATCAGCCAGGTTCTATCCATTGCCGGATGAAGACCTCTCCACTTCGCAACCACCCCGCACAGTAACTGGGCTGAGACACCAACTCGTTACACTTGAGAAGCTGCTTTCATCACAGATGACCGAGGTCAAGGTTCAAACTCAGGATTCTAACCAGCTCCGACTTAGTCCCATGAGTCACTTGCCTACAGCACAGTGCTCACGTTTTGCAGATGGACTGCTCCTACATCTCGCTGCTCTGCTTCGCAGGAGGGGGAAGCACGCTTCTCGACGCAGTGTTGCCGGGGCTGGCCACACACCTCGATCTGTTCATCTTCTCGCAGTAGACCCGGAGCAGGAAGTCGGCCTCCTGATGCGGCTCGTACGTGGACGGCACGATGACGTAGTGGCCGGGCGGCAGGCGGAAGCGGTCCGACACCTCGCGCAGGTTGATGAAGTTGTGGCTGCGGGCGCGCGAGGAGTTCCGCACGAAGAATTCCCCCGGCAGGTGCGTGCACCCTGGCGGAGCCTTCGAGGAGATCGGGGACGGGCGCGGGCGTAGGGTGGGATAGGAGGCCCGAGATCGATTCAGCCGTAACGTCATCAACCTTACGTGTGTGTATTTTAATTTCCAATGTTTTTTGTTTGTTTGTGACTTGCTTACCTTTCCTACACGCTGCACTCCTGTGCGTTTTTTGTATTGTTGATGTGACTTTCTGGCTCACCCCGGCTGGACATCTGGGAAAAGGAGCTTAATAGCTCGTCGGATGCCTCCGGCCGTCCAAATGAAAATTCTGACTCTGATTCCCGCTCACGGCCAACGCCAGTGACGATTATTTGTGCCGGCGCCGGGCCTCCCCTAGTCGACTCAGCCTCAAATGACTACCTGATGCAAAGTGTAAACATTGTCACGAGGGAGACAAAGGCGGCCGGACGTGGTAATGGCCACCCACCCCTCGTCTGCCGTGCCAGCCATCATAGGTGCTCGCTAACAGGGGGATCTTTGTCTTTATGCGTGTCTGTGCGTCTGTGTGACCGAGTAACTCACCTCGTAAATGGCGTAGCCGATGGTGAGCAGGTCTCGTTTCTGACGCCGCATGTTCTTTTGCATGAGGGCGACGATGAACGAGCAGGCCACCTCATCGTCATCTGGGTCATCGTCCTCCTCGTGCAATCGCAAGTGGAACTGTGGGTTGGTCCAGAACGTCCCTATGGGTGGTGACACACACACGCAGACACACGCAATGTCTTTGTGCATGTCTGTGCATCTCTATTTAAGGAACGAAACGGGAGAATTTCTCCACAAATTGACTGTCCGCCTGATGAAGATAGTTGTAATTACTAGTGAAACGTTGTAACCAGATTGTAAATGTTGTGGATTTGCTCTCCAACACACTGGTGTACTGTACGGTAACGAATTGGCATGTTCCGTTTACATGACAAACCTTACTAATTGGCTGTATTGGGTGGTGGAGGGTTTTACGACACATTTATATTTACGCGATCTAACCAAAAAAACCTATAGTATACACATAATGTCGTCTCATACACACACACACACACGAGACAAAGACCCCTGCCGCACTCCTCGTAAAGTGAGGCATCAGAGTGATGTATGGCGTTATGAAAATTCTGGTGGCAGAAAAACGGCCAATAGGTCCATATCCTTGTCGCTTATTCGCAACATAAATGATCACGGGTGCAAACAAAGATAGCTGGCATGACACATTCAAAGTATCTCCCTGCTCAAAGGAGCATGGTGACGGTGCTCATCTCTCTACTGGTAGCCCTGAGCCAATGCTGGACATTGCGCATCGCCAATGGCGTGGGGCAAGTCTCTCTCACGGTTGGGTTTAATCGCCCCCCATCCGAAGCATCACCGGAGTAGCACGGAATCACCCCCCGGCCGCGCTGGGAGGCGCGCTTTTTCAAGGTCGACCTGCGTAGTTGCGGCAGCCCCCGGCGGTGCAGCCGCGCAGCCAGCGTCCCTCGTGCGCCGTCACCGTCCAGTGTCGCGAGTCGCTCTGCGTGCGCAGCGTGTCGGGCGACAGGTTGCAGATCTCCATCTTGGAAAAGTTACGCTTGAAGTCCGAGAAGGACATCCTGGCACGCGGCGGGGAAGGCCATGGTGGGGAGCGGAAGAGACGGGAAAACTAGCCGGCTGGTGGATGGCGTACGAACGGACGCGCGTACATACGCACGTGTAAATAGGGCGAGGCGGAGAGACGGACGGGGGTGCTGGGGAGTCATGAATTCAGTGGCGTTTTATGGGAAGTCGGCAGAGGTTTTCCTCCGGGTGACTCATGCCCGCCAAGGTAATATAAAATCCCTGTCACCGCCTCAGGGCCAATGCCTTTTCTCATTTCGGCATGGAGAAACGTTAACTTTGATTCCACTTGAACAGTGTAAAGGCCTGCTCATGCTACTGCTGGTATAATGTGCTTGACCTACCATTCGAAGCTTGAAAGGAGGTGGTCGTGCCTACACTTTACACCCACCACACTCGATCTGCCAATCCACTTCACCTTTGTTAACAGTGTCAAAGTGTAGTAATTTCCAGCCATGTGGCACTGTCAGCAGTGGTCAACTCACAAGTTGGAGGTTAGCGGTTCAAATACTCGTCATTTGGGGTTAACTCACCTCTCCGGTATCGATAAACTGAGGACACGTTGCGGGACGTTATAAGTTGTCATCCCGGGAATAGACTAGGCCACCACCATAGGAATGTGGAATTTTCACCACTGGCTCAAATCGAGTTGAGCGCCACCTCAATACTGCTCTGGATTAGTGGAGTCGTATAATCCAGGACTGAGACGCGATTGTGACTCGTACCAGAATTCTCCATCCTCCGCTCGGACCTGCTCCAGTCGACGTCTCTCCGAAACATCTACGACCCTCCACTCCCAAGAGCTGGGGCAGGGGTCAGAGTGCAAAATGACAATTGGCGACCGTGATCAAGTGATTAACATTTGCAGTGAACAGTCCTTATACAATAAATTCAAACTTTTGACCAAACGCAGTTGAATATGAACAATAACAACAACCGATTTAGATATGTACGCAGTATGTGTTCACTCAGTTTATCAAGACTTAGTGAGGAGGAGCCACCTCCAGGTATTTGGTCATTTCCTTGTTAAGAATATTGACGCGAGGGAGGAAACCTGATTGCATGGAGAAATCCCACTGAGCTATAAGTTATTTTCAGAAACGACCTGGCGACAGATGATAGCTCACCGAATCAGCTTACCACGTGGGAATTTATAGTAGCAGCCAAATGCTCGAATCACGTGATTTTAAATTTGGAAGGTAAAAACTACAGGGCCCGGATNTCATGNCAGCCAGACACGCGGACTCCAAATATACCGGCATCTTCAGGGTCGGGATCGAACGCACGACGTCCTGCATAGAGGCAAAGGAGCGAACATCTCTCCCCCACGGCACCTTAAACCAGTACACGACTCAATTTCCATACACACAGGTCAGCAAACCTTACTCGTTCTACTCCTACTGGTCACCGTGCGTGCATCTCCGGAGATGGGCATCTCACGCACACGATTCCCAAACCCTTGCTACAATGGGTTGTCTTACAGGCGTGCGCCACTACGGCTACAAACGATGACAACCTAACGATAATTGCAGGCCATGGTTACGATTAGATTCATAAATCCAGATGAGATGGAACACCGAACACGGATCGCCTCAGTCCATGGGAAAACGGCGAATTCTGAGCCACAATTTGTCATAAAAACAAATGATCACGCTGGACTTACTTATCGCTCCAGGCCCCATTCCACTCCACCTCTCCCCACGGATTCCTGATTCGCACCAACCTTACATCTTGTCCCTCAAAAAACACCTGCAAATTAATGAGCGATAGCGTTTATTTTTAACCAACTGTGACCCATTGAGACGTGACATCCACGTGCGTAATCATTTATTTATAAACGCTGTGAAAGAAAATAGAAAGGGTTTTTTTAAAGGAAGAACTGCGGGAACACCAGAAATAATGAATGAAAAAGTAAAAATCAATAAATATTGCATTAAAAGAAAACATTTCTCACATCATGAGCAATGCACAATGTTCCTGAAACAATCTGAAAAAAATTACAGTTAAAAGAAAGAAAAAGTTGGAAAAAATATATAAACCAACATGCAATTAAATAACATTTATTTGCTTGCATATAAGAACCAGAAATATGCCAGATACAGTAGAAGTAAAAAAACACAAAGGTGCATAAGCCACAAAATGAGTAATTTCAAAAACAACGCAACGCAAAATTGTCTTTGCCAACATAAAGCAGTGCAAAAAAACCTACCAATTAATGCAGGTACGAAAATCTAAGTAACAACAACAACCACACTTGGCCAGGCATCTCAACTTCCTGTTCCCCCCCCCCCCCCATTGATTAAACACAAATCCAAAATATGACTTTGGATGAGAGTTTATCGGTCTTCTACAAGATCACTCGAGCAATATAAAAAATTAAATAAAAATGATACGATGCTACAATACGGGGATAAAGTTTGGTTCCCTGAAGCAAAAGCCACATAGTTTAAGTCCACTGGTGCTGTCATCTGCTGTGGGGGAGGAATTGGGATGGCAGCACTGGCGAAATGAAGAAATTGTTGCCAAGTTGGTTGGAGCTCCCTGTATGGGTTAAGAACCAAAGAATAATTGCTGCAGTCAGAAAGCTCCAAAATTAAGATTGAAAAAAGCAATGTCCCGGCCAGGTAAGAGTTTGTAAACAACGCGTGTGTAGAGCTGTGACGATTGGACAATTATGCGTATGAATCAACAAAAAGTGGTTACTCGTTTGATGATGAGAGACGTCACCGGTAGTCATCCTACGGAGACTGGCCCCTACTTTACAGAAGAAAAATGGTCACCATCGGATCAGGGCGACCAACGGAGATGAGCACCGCTCCACTGCTCATTTGAGGAGGCAGGGGGCTTGACTGTGCTGAGGCCACGCCAACTGAGCAGAGCTCACGTGAACTTCAGAGCGCTGGAGTGGTGCTGTGCACTTACCTGGTCAAGGCCCGTGATGGAGTAGGCGTGGCCTTTCACCAGCCCATTGGGCAGTCGTGCCTCCAGGTCAAACATGCTTGTGATCTGGCAACAAGGACAACCGTTAATAGAAGCCAGACCACCTACGGAGGCTTACACTGCTATAGCTCATGCATATGGGGTTGCCACATGTCCTGATTTTCCCAGGACAGGTGGCAACCTCGTTTTGAGGTTGCCACCTGTTCTCGTGGGAGATTTGTCAATCTTACCGAGACATAACAAGTCAATTGAATAACAATACACTACCCTGGACAATTCAATTACATTCATTTACACCTCAGAGGTGGCAACCCTACGTGCAAAGGAACGTAACTGTCATGAATGTATTAAGCGATATATAAAGTATGCCATTGAAATTCTCCACACGGCAATGTGTTTAGTTAGAGATCCACTTACTAAAAGGCACAGTTATATTGAATGGCAGTAAATACGGGTTTGCGCTGTGCTATTGAGGTCAGGTGACGGCTGCGGGACATGAACCTTAGAGAACTCGTTCAGCAAGGGGCATCAAAAACTCGGGAACGTGACGTGACAGAAGAATTTCTGGCGTCACTTCAGGAAGCTCCCCCCTCCTCCCCAAACAAACATTGGACGCAATAATAACCCTTATCTGGCTTTTGCTCTAAAAGTAGCATCTGTTTGGAAAGTACTGTAATGGCTGTGGATTGCAAATCAATCCTTGAATGAACCGCGTGCAACGAATGCAGATCCACTTAAACTTCCGAAGACGAATGTACTCGAGGCATCACTTAAACTCCTGAAGATGCCAGCAGTCGTGCGTGTCCGAGTCTCGAGGGAAGGAAACGCTCAGCAAAGCGGCGTATACCGGAAGACCACGCTTGGAACGTATCTCCGTTACGTAGCGGTCATCTTACTCACGATAATTGCCATTGGGAGTAGACTTGTACTTGAAGCTTGATTAGAGCAATGTAAGTCACTGACCTTAAGTATCCATGAGTTAGAACCGATTCTCTTAATGGTAATAAAACAAACCGGCGGTGGAAATTCCACGTTCCCATGGCAGAGACTTGTTTATGTACAGCACAACCACTGTTGACTTCCCACAAGGTGGTACTTAATGTATTGGCCCTGGTGAGATGAATTAGCTGCCAAACCACACATATATTTTTTTACTTTGGAGCTTACAGCTATGAGAAGAGTGCCCGAATCAGAGCACCAACTAGCTGATTGACGGGAGAATGAAAGCTATCAATTTGGTCAACAGGGAGGCATCCTGAAATGAACGTGTAGAGTTGTTGCAATTATATTAACGAAGCGCTACATGGGCAGCACTGAAGGTTGGTCACTATGAGTGTTTGAAATTATGCACTTTCTACAATTGACAGCAGAGACACCCAAGAGATTCATTAAACTCCACTTTGATTAGTAAAATGAGCCGAGCAAGGTGCTTCATATGTCAGGAGTGTCCAACAATGTTAAGTAATTGAAAGTTTTACGTGCAAATCATATTTCCTTTCTCTTTTACCTAAAAATATGCACGTATGCATGATAATTATCTACGGCTTCTTGCCAATTCACTGCTGAATGAAGGCCTCGCTATCCTATACCTTCTTTGAGAAATAAAGGCAGCCAACAGGCGCTCGCTAACAGAACCTGCATTAACAGTGATGTCAATGGCAGCTGTTGCTGTTGCGTGTGTGGTGCGTATGGGACAGTGATTCTCACGTCAATCGAGCAGCCCATCATAGATGCCTTCTCTAAGCCCTTGCGCATGATGCGGTAGAGATCTGGAGGTGCCTTCTTCAGGTCGTAGAACTCGAACACACCGCCCGTGAAGTCCTCCATGGCCTCGGCAATGCTGCCACCCTTGAGGGCCTCATATGAGCCATTGAGCCTGATGCACAGGATGCCACAAGATGCAACGTTCAGCTTGTGGCACGTACCACTTAACACGCAATGCTCAGCATGTGACACCTGGAATCAGCACATTGTTACATTTTGAATTGAAAGCTAATTTATTTAGAACTATTTTTGTGTTTAGTTAGTTGTCCTTCCCCGCACCTCCGATTAGCACAGTTGGTGACGGACGGTGCGAAAGAAGTTCAACATGCATACAGCGTTCTATGCTACATGAATATACGTGTACCCAGCATCGTTGTTCATGGACTGATCTATGCAATTGACAATATACACTTGGAGCGGTCAGTGCAGTGGTTAGTGCATTGCACTATGAACCATGCGACCCGAGTTCGATATGAAATTGTTGCGAGTTGAAATCTCAGCTTTGGGCCCACTCAACCCATCATCCTCCTGCAACCAACAGTAACCACCATTGAGTGGAAAGACAATTGCAATCGTTCTGTACATAGACAGGACTCCATCATAGTAATGTGAATGTTTTACCACTGCCTTAGGACCACCAGTGGAGGTGGCTGCTGCTCAATGCCCATTTTGAGCCTGGAGAGGGGACATTGACTTTGTATTTCACACAAAGATTACATTGAAGGGAAAAAATTGTTGTCCTTTGCTTATAAACTAGAGCTTTATCCTCCAAGCCTTAGCTATAGGGTCCCTTATGACCGAATGTTTAAAATAAGGAAGTGACAGCCACCGTACCCCTTCACTGGCCTATCACGTTCTGATTTCGTCGCCCATTCACTAGGCGAATTATGCTACACACCTTCTTGGTTCTTTCGGTAAGTCACGTTGTAGCCGAAACGTCGTGAATTATTTTATTTTATTATGTTTTATTTTTATTATTTCATTACTTCCCTTCTACGTGACTTTACCGAAAACCAAGAAGATGAATCCCTGCAGTCACGAAAGCTTTAAATCGAAATATGCCACACACATCTGCTATGTGCATGGCATAATGGCTTATGTCTGTGCGTAGGAACACGTTGGTATGGCTACATGAATTCACAATTACCATCATTTTTATGTGCCTCCAATTAGCACCTCTTTTGTTCGCCCGTGAAATAATCGGGTCATTATAAATGGAATGGTGCGTGTGCCAGTGTGCACTATGGCAGGAAAGACAAAATGAGTGCCCATTTTCAACTGGTGGTTCATGGGCCAGATTCAGCTCGTGCCAGCTTTTGGAGTGGCCCGTTGCACGATGTCCTGCCAGGAAATTGACTAAGAGACAGGCTAGATCCGATTAGTGAACGACGTGCTGCATTTCAAACACGAAGCTGATATTGGGTGCAACCCAATTAATTTGTAAAGTCGCAAATTGAGAGGACGGGAGTAGTGAAAGCTGTACAACTATCTCATGCTAACGTTTTTAAGCTGCCCAAAAAAAATGCAGAGTTGTAGAACCCTTTTGTTGGGTATGAATTAATTTCATGATCCATTTAATTAATTAATATATGAGAGTAAGAGTGTCATGAATACCACAAGGCATCACAGGAAATGCCACAGCATGTTCCACGTCCTAGGGAGTGTGTGTAAATTATATGTGCAGCAGTCTTATACACCGTCAAGTTAAAGTTTATTTTTTTCCCCATGAGCATGGGTGGTGATTATTTTCATTCATGGCCATAAGCATAATAAGTAAATTCCACATTTCTATGACGGGGACAGTGTTTCAGTCAATGTTGATTTGCCACAAAGGGTTCTCATTATTTTAACCCCAAAGGCATGACGAGTTGAACCAACATTTTAATGACATTTCCGTTTTTTAGTTCAATGCTATGCAACAACGACACTCATTGGTATAATTATTATTAACCATCAATACAGTACTGACCTTTAACCCCCCTGACAAGATTATGAATTTTGTAAACAACATTAGTTCTTAGGTTAATGGCATGCCCTAATGGCTCATTAAACACACTAAAAGTTGTCCATGTCATATTGCACTGTATGGATGTTTTCCACGGTGATGGGGATTCTTATGGGCTCGAGGAGATATTAAATTATTAAAATATAACAATACTTTAGTTATCCAATTAACTGAATCTTAAGGGTTTTTTTTCAGATGGTGNTATATATATATACATAGAGATGTTGGCCATTATCTTTATTTATTTGCGGTTTTTGTGTGGGAGGAAAAAAACATTTTGTCCACAAAAAATCTCACTTATAAAACACCGCTCAAATGCTATAACGCAATCGATTGAAAACCGACTTGCTGCGCCGCTTTCTATAGGCATCACTTTTTTCCCGTACATGCGGGTTATGCCTCAGCGTAAACCACCAAGGAAACGATATTGAAACCCTCAGACCCACTTTCTTCATAGCCTCCGATGGACACCAAACTCGCCCTGCGTGTCGATTCCCTCACACACACAATGAGACCGCCACGGTCCACCAACCCCAACTTCAAAGGGCTAGATGATATCTTCTGATGATAGACAAGCACCATTATGGCAGGTGTAGTGCCGGTTGGTTCGGTAGCCTGAGCACACTCGTTGGTTGGTAGATCTGGCAAAGTAGCGTAATGAGGCACTCTCAAGCATGACGTTGAAAGTCACTGTTTAGCAGTTTTGATAGTATCCGGAGAACAGATCCAGAAGTATGCGTTTGCATATTTAGCAGCATCTAAGCCTCGAACTTTACCGTGTACACCTAGCCTGGCACATGTAAAAAAAACTAAAATTATGAACGAAACTATTTTTCTTTTACCAGGTAAGGCAGGCAGAGCGATATAGCTCTTTTTCAGAAGCGACCTGGCCACAAATGACACCTCAACCAAGTCGCCTTTTTGCGTGGAAATTTACAGCAGCCAAATACTCTAAACGCGTGATGTTGACTCTAAATGTGGAAGGAAAAACTGGAGGACCCGGGAAAAAAATCCACGCAACCATAAGGAAAGAGACACGCAAATTTAAAAAAATACAGGAGTCATCAGGGCCGTGATCGAACCTGCGACCTCCTCCATACTAAGCGAGGTAGTTAACATCTCGCCACTGTGGCGCCCCTATTGGCCACGGTGATTGGCACTGCCACTTGGCATTTCAGTGCAAGTAAAATATAAATGGCCGTGATGACAGAGGTTTTATTATTCCTGACATAAATCTTTCATGTTATGAGATCCTGGAAAATATACGCATAGATTATGAGTGGAAATACTTGTTTCGTTGAAATCTATAGTTTAGCATGCTTAAAAAAATGTTCCGATTAACATTGGTGTACATTGTACGTTTGCATAATGCAATGAGGGGCAAATGGCTGAACCGAAAACTCCAAACGTCAGTATCCTACAATGCAACAAGCCACCTCAAAGTGCTTCGCAGCACAAACAGGAAATATAAAAGCACCTGTTGAAACAAAAGGGGACATTTTAGGAAGAAAAAAAGTTCAAAAGATAAGCAACAAATGTAAAACATCGGACGATAACCCACGCACACCAACAAAACGTGGCAAGGCCGCACCCGCATTCAAAGTAGAACGCTCCGTTCTACAAAAGGGGCCAATCCACGAGGTACTCGCCCAGCTGAGTAAAACCACACCGGCCATCTTGGTCCCAACAAACCTCACCACCCCCATTGGCCATTGGACCAACTTTACCGCAGGCTGACCTCCCTCACTGGCACGACACGCCTGGCCATGACGGAACGGCCCTTTTGATCCCAACGATGCAATGTGCCGCAAGAAGAAAAGGTGTTTAATCGGTGTGCGCCGCCTGCCACGGACGCGTGGTTCAGAAACGTGGTCACGAACGCCACCTCCAATTAGCACGGTCTGCTACGTACGGCGCGAAAGAAGTTCGACGCACACACGAGTTCAACGTGAATACATACGTGAACAATTTTTGCTTACAAAAGATGAAAGGTGTGAAAGGAAGTGCGGAGGTGGTAGGCTTGGAAATGACATTTCGAGACAGAGTGGAACACATGGAATAAATAGCACACGCTGGTTAAAGAGATCGCCGAAACTGTTGAAAAGAGCAAGTGAGCTCGGTAAGGACACGGCACGATAAGGTACGATCACCGATGGTCAAGAATAGCGATGAAATGGCAACCCAGGAATTCAACGTGTCTGAAAGTACGTCCCTTGAGGAAATGGAAAGTGATCAAATCAGCCCGTGCGCAGGTTGCTATCAGTGCATTGTTACATCGCAGAGCCGTGAGAGACGGCGACGACCTGGGAGGCCTCCTTGCAGCAGCAGCAGCAACAGCAGCAACAGCAGCAGCGAATAAACAACGCTTTGTAATTTGACAAACGCGTGCTGGATAGGTGCAAGGTGCACGGGGTTCGTGTAACACACACGGGGCAATGGCGAGGTGTGTGTCGAGAATGTTCGCGGCATGCCGAGCATGTGGTACACGTGCACTGCACACGCAAGGCAAGGGTTGTGCGTGCAGGGGTTGTACTTTGCATAGGCCTTCTCCAGCAGCGCACTCCAAAACTCGTTGCGGTCTGTGGAGTGCAGGAAAGCCAGCTTGTTGTTCTGCGTGGGTAGCAGGTCGTCAATAACCACGTCCACCCACTCACCAAACTGCCAGAACTGAGAAAAAAAAGACAAACGGCGGAGAGAGTGGGAGGGGAATGGGAGGGAGAAGGGAAAGCAGAGGGCTCAGCAGTCAACGCACGGATAAACACCAAGAGCTCCTCAAGAGTGAGCGGAGTGTGGAGATACACCCAGGCAAGTTTAACTCCATCCATTCTCGATCTGTTTGTTTACCCCAGCCAGAGGGCATTGGCAGGAGGGAACGGGCAAAATAAGGTTGCCCAGTGTGGAATGTGCGCGTGTGTGTTTATGCAGGACCGTTCCGGCCTTCATAGGTGCTTGCTAGCAGCACTTGCCCTCAACAGTCTGTTAAGGCTACACGGGGGAGATCTTTGTCTTTGTCTTTGCAGGATGGAGCCGGGGCCAGTTGTCGAGACGGGCACCAGACTAAGTCTCCCACCACCTGGCCTTAGGCCTTAGGCCAGGTGGTGGGAGACTTGCTCGGGCCGACGTTGGAGGTCGCGCGTCTACCGCGCAGCAGCTGCGGGATTCCGGCACAGGACGGAGAGCGTTGGCCGAGGTGTGATGGCATCAACTGGCTTGGGCCATGATCACATCTTGATCTTTAAACAGCTTCTCGCGCTGCGCGAGCTGATTACTGCAGTGAGGAAAGTTCTTGGGAAGACTTAACACGGAATGGGCTCCGTGTGACAGCTGTTGTACACGGGCTGCATTCAAAGAGTGCGCTTGCAAATGACTGCGGTTAAGGTAAATTCAACGCCTCGCTGCTCAAATAAGCGTGGGAAGTGTCCATCTCTGTTGCTGGCCCTGAGTGAGTGGTGAAAATTACGCATTCCTGTGATGGGGATCAATCTCTCAACCCTCACAACCTTCATAATTCCCTCAAAGTGGTATCCAATTATCAAGCCCTTCAGGGATGATGGGCTGTTCCGAACCCCAGACTGGAATTTTCAATCCACAACTTTCTAATTGATAGTTTGAGTGCTCTTCCACATCGACACCAGGTCTGATATTCATACACCTGTGTAGATTTGTAAATTTTACAAGCCATTCAACTATTGTACGGAGCAAGGGTACGCTTTAAATTAACTCTGTTACTCTCAAACACTACCAAAGGCAAATTCATCATCTCCGATTGCTCGATTGTTTTCATTTGTTTATGAAGGTAAAGAAACATTCAGCCTCAAGCTGATTTACAAAGACTGATCCGTAGACGGCCTTGTTGCAACAGAGGATGTTACAGCAGGGAATAAATTTAACATTGCAGACTCTGAGTAGTGAGAAAAACAGCATTCGGGTCATGCACCATTCAATTGACATCTTAGCATCCATTGTCACATTATTTTCCCCAATACTATATTCAACGCAGCAGCACACAGAGAACAATGGTAAAACATAACGGAGACGTCGCCAGAGACTGTGAGAAAAGTGCGCGGGTGCTAATCTTCTTGCCTTTTAAAATTTACAAGATTGTAGCCACAATTGACCGTGGCTTAAATTTGAATTCAAGGCATCCTATAAAGAGCCATGAAGACAAGCGTCTGGCTTGCACGATAACGCGACGCTCACCATTGATTTCATTGTCGTCTGTGTAAGCGATGGGAACATGTTTTATCGTGCAATTTTGCCTTTAAGAGAGGCTCATTCGAAAGTCTCTTTTTCTGTCGTTTTTTTTATTCACACAGGTTAAGTATTTTGTTTGCTCTTTCAGTGCTTGCTCTATAGGAACTCCTGGGCCCAGCCATTGCAAAGTGGAGTTTCCACAACCGGTTCAGGTCCACGAACGAAAGCGAGCAACGTGGCCACGCCTTCGTCCAAGTAGCGTGACACTTTGACTTGAGCACAGGTTTTTTTTCTTTTTTTCCGAAGAGCACATTTTCATCGTAACTACGTGGAAGCGACGAGTGAGCCGTGTTTAAAGTGGACGTTGGCGTCACCTGGAAGTGGAAGATGCCGGCGTAGCCGTCGCTGAAGCTCTGTCCTTCTGGCACCACGCGAGCCAACAGCCTAGGGTGCAGGGTCAGGGATGCAATGGCTGCCAGCAGCCAGCAGTCGCCTGCAACAAACGCAAACTTTCCTATTTAGTCTTGAGATAATGAAATGCCGCTTAGCGAGAACCTAATGAAGCCGGCACAGCACACGAGGGGCGGTGTGGTTAGAACCGTGCCCGGCCGCATTTGCCTCCCCGGTGCCGATGTCTGCACAGCACCAAGTTACTCATTTGAGGTGCACTCAATGCAGTGGAGGCCTCATAGGTGTGTACAGATACCAATTGTCACTGATGCTATCCATGGGTGAGAATGAAACCCAAGTCGTTTGGAGAGCAATGCAGCGAGTGAACTGCTGCACCACTACTCCCTTCATGTACAATTTCATACAACAGCAGCTCTTATTTGCTGCTAAGACGTAGCGACGTCGCCGCGGCGCTTATGCTAGACTTAGGTACACTCTGAGATGATGTGGAGTGGCAAAGGCTTACTGGCAGGTCATGGGAAAGACCCAGGTGTTATATGGCTTAACAGATATCCGAACAGACACCCCATGCTTACGAGCACATACACAATGGATACACTTGGGAGGTTGGGTTTTAGGAGAGGTAATAACCTATTTATAATATACTGTTAATCCAGGAAAGCCTAAGCGAGCCTATCCGTGCTTTTACAGGCAACCTCTGCTTGCGACGTTCATTTCGAAAACAAAGCTCGCCGCACGGCATCGCGTTTATTTCGGCACGGACACGCATGCGTTGGTGAATGTGAGCGGTCGTATTCTCCCTCGAAGGTTACGGTTTGCGAGCTGTGCTATCGTTCAACTTACCCAGAGCCCCCTGCTTGATGTCGGTTCTTGTGGCTCCATTCACAATGAACTGTGGGTTGTAGCATATTTCCTGAGGTGCACGTGGGGTAACAGTGCGAGTAAACAGGACGATTAGACCTTGGTGCTCCGCATCACCCCTTTCACTCGTTGCCTGCAGTAAATTGCATTTGGGGAAAATTAATAAATCCAACGAGGCGAAATGTCTCTAAGCTCTAACAGTTTAGAGCAGCGGTCGGGAACCTATGGCTCGCGACCATATATGGTTCTTCCAGTGACGGCATATGGTCCCAGACAATTTTGAGTTGAAAAAAATAATAAAAAATAAAAAAAATCAGTTTGGAACTGATTTTAAAATACTTGTGATATTGCTTAATAATACCGTGTCATTTTAAAGTAAACAGAAATTAGTTTTGAAGATAAATTTCACGGGTCACGCCTGCACGAAGCTCAACCTCACCACGTATGAACCAGACTACAAGGCCATCAGCAAAACCATGCAGCACCAGAAGTCGCATTAAAAGTAAGACATATTTAATTTATTATACGTTAAAAATACTATATGGCTCTCAATGAAATATATTGAGAAATATTTGGCTTTTATGGTTCTCCCAGTCAAAAAGGTTCCCGACCCCTGGTTTAAAGGTTAGGGGTGTTTAATTATGGGAGCCTGTGGCAAGTAGCCAACAGGGTCCAGGAAACATTTTTTCAGGGGGCACTGGCTATGGCTTGCTCCGCTGTCCAATACTCGGTGGTGCGGCACCTGCTACAATATCCTCGACGTTGCCATGAACATAAAAAATATATCAAACACTGCATTGCAAAAAAGCACATCTTTCCACGACAACATCTTGAGAGACATAAGGAGGAGCACACAGATAAGAGAACATGTGCAAGTTAGAGATATGAATATATGCTTTTTAAGAAAAGTGGACTTTGAGCGGACAAGCTGTTGGTCAAAGATGAACGACAGAGTGGCAGCCAGGGAAGGGAACGCGCCTCAGTCGAGGTCCACCGTGCAGACGGAGCGATGAAGCCAACGCGTGTGGAAGCATCTCGATAGATTGTTGCAATTGCAGGATGGCGAAAGATGGTGATGCCTTGGAAAGACCTTCATCCAGCAGTAGATAGATGGTCTGCTGAATGAAGGTCTTTCGTGACGATGATGACGATGCAAACAGTGCAATTATATATACGGTAACAAACAATTTAAGTGCGTCCCCGTACTCAAACGAGCATTGGGTTAAATTCTAGATTTGAAGCTTTCGTGACTGCAAGGATTCATACTCTTAGTTCTTTCGGTAAAGTCACGTAGGTAAAAATGAAATTAAAATTAATAAAAATAAAATAATTAAATCTCGACGTTTCGGAGGCAACACAAGTCTCCGTCATCAGGTGGACCGTCACAGCCCTTGATGCAGCAAATCTGGCTGTGACGGTCCCATCTGATGACGGAGACTTGTGTTGCCTCCGAAACGTCGTGATTTTATTGTTTTATTTTTATTAATTTTAATTTCATTTTTTACCTACGTGACTTTACGGAAAGAACTAAGAGCATTGGGTTAAAGTCATCTCCACTGCCAGTCCTGATGCATGGATGGAAATCGCATGCTCCTATCCCCGCACCTCCGATAATTCATCACGGTTGTTCCGTACGGTGTGGAAGAGGCTCAACAACAGACAACAAAAGGCAACCACTTTTGCCTTTCCACTCGGTAGTACTCTTTTTTGTTTGTTTTAAACCACTGTAGAAGGATGATGGACGGATTTGACTGACCACCGGCCAGCATTTATAATCACGACCTTTCGATTGTGTCGGATGCTCTAACCGCAGCGTTATCCCACGAGGTGTGTGTGTNAGAGAGAGAGAGAGAAAAAACGCAGAGAAAATAAAGAAATCTAAGCAGCGACGGTCACCACGGATGGCGAGACTTGCTGAAGGAAAAAACAAGTGCACGGCAGGAGGCGTGTCACGATGTCACGTTTGTGTCGATCACTGCTGGATGGGGACCTCCCTCCACGCTGGGCTATTTGGTCAAAGGCCGCTACGTTTCAATTGCTACATCTATTATGAATACCTTTGGGCCATTTTTGGAGGAAGAGTTAAAAATCAATAAGCTTTGCCAATATGCCATGTGCTGCCCCAGGGCAACGCTGGTGGACACCCCAATCTCCCCAGAATGTCATTCAGTTTGAGGCCACTGCACGGGCAGGGCTCTGGGCACTCACACTGGCAGTGCATTAAACCCGGCTGATGAAGCCGAATTAGCAGACGGCAGCAAACGCGCTGCATGCTGCACGCCTCATTGACGCGGCCACTTAAAATGCATCAACATCGCCCGCCTGTGATCGGCGTACGGCCTTGTTTACATCAAATTCTCGGCACATAAATCGAAAGATAGGGGACACAAGATAACGATGCACGCCTTTGTCCCTCTCTCGTCTAACTAGGCCCTGAATGTTGTTGTCGTTGTTCTTATTGTTCAATGAAAATACAAAGTGGGTGTGAGACAGTGCTCGGAGACATTTGTACGTGCGCGTGTGTGTGATTGTATATGGTATCTGTCAGGCGGCATACCCAAGTCCGTGTATGTGACAAGGAGCGGCAGCCGAACTGGCCAGCACACTGTGGTACGTACAGTCGAGGCAAACCTGGACTCAATCTTCACGCACTATGCATAACATTATTGGCACGTTACATCTGACCGTGCGTGAGGGCCTCCCTTAGGTCGACTTGGCCTTAAATATGCATGTAATAATGCATACATTAATTGATTAAAATCGCTCCTTGCATAATGTACTCATCTATCAAGGAAAGCCACACTACGTCATATAACTCTCTTTCAGGAGGACCCTGCAGCATTGCGTTTTTATTTGAAGAAGTGATCAGCCAATTACTGATGAGTCTTTATGATACACGTGGGAGGAAACCGGAGCACAAGGAGAAAATCCACGCGCACGAGGGGAAACACTCTATCCCAGTACAGATGAAAACAGATGGCGATTAGTACATTCGCTGTACTGCCTTCTCCTGGCGAGTCGGGGTATGCACCTCGACACCCATGGGAAGAGAGTTTCACAACATTTGTGCGATCCACCAACTATTGCTTCACAGCGCTGGATTACAAGCCATCTGCATCGCCATCACCGGCCTTACGTGTACTGTTCCAAACGTCACATTGTGCACATGATGATCAATTATCTTCTTGGTTCTTTCGGTAAAGTCACGTAGAAGGGAAGTAATAAAATAATAAAATAAAACATAATAAAATTATTCTCACGACGTTTCGGCCACAACGCAAGCAGCCGTCCTCAGGTGAAAACCAGGTCCGTCGAGGCGACAGTCTGAATGAAACAGCACACGAGCTTGGAGCATATATATAAGCTGGGCGCCTAGACAAAGGAATTTGCATATCAAGAGGAATTTAGCATATTTAGCATGATGATCAATTATTTATCATTTAAATCATATGGCAATAGACTGAAAATAACTTGACAATAAAGCCAGATTAAAAAACTAAACAACAATAAAAAGGGACAAAAAAAACCTTTTTGTCGGATTCGGACAACTCATTGTATTGTTCGAGGTGTGAATCGATGCATGGCCAGAGTCTGGTTTTCAGCATGTGCTGATATTCACCAATAGCCCGTGTTTACGCGTGTGTGTTTGAGTTGCTGGGCTCTCTGGGGCCAAATGAGTATTAAATTACTCCACCAATGATCAGTTCAGTTATTCGACTAATTAAAACATTACATTATTAGTTAGGGGAAGAAAAAAGGTCTCACCTCTGTTCCGACATGTGCCGCTGGACGGGAAGTGATGGGCGAGGCTTGGAAAATTTTTTTACCTTCAGGAGGTAGGAAGTTTAGTGGTGGGGGTGCTATTTTATAAGAGCAAAAACCCACAAAAATGTAGTTGATTACCGTAATTGACTTATCGGACTAATCGTCCCAGCTATAATTGCCCAACACCAGGGCCTCCCCTAGGTCGACTCAGCCTCAAATGAGTACCCAGTGTGGTGTTAACATCACCACTGGGGAGACAAAGGCGGCGGGGCGTGGTGTTGGCTCCCCGGCCCTTCGTGTGCCATGTCAGCCTTCATAAGTGCGCACTTACAGCACTTGCCCCAACAGTCTGTTAAGGCTATATGGGGGATCTTTGTCTTTGATTTGTTTTTATCGCCGTGCTGTTGCAATACTATATTCCAAAAGCACACGAGCTTTTGTGGCATTGTATAAGAGAGTCAGCCCATATTGACAGCAACTTGAAGTGATTTACCTCATTGTAGAGGCTCGGAAGATGTGAAAATCTTTTCAAAATAATTTCAATACCCGGGTCCAATTTTTTTTTTACTTTGGGATCCAATATTGAACCGTGGATATTAAATACACATCAGAGCATTTCCAAGACGTTACGTGAAAATGTTGCGCATTTGAACAAACCATAGCTAAAGCGTGTGTACATTTCAAAATTGTGCATATTTACAATTACACTAAATACGAATCTATTGTCAGCGAAAAAATGTACCATCGTGGGAGACATTCCTAATTAATCAACACAATGCCTAGAATTTCTAAAATGTTATTTTTTAAAACCCTGCAGATAACTGTAAATGTAGGAAAGCACGAATGTGCATTCTGCATTTCAGAGTAATGAAAATAATTACAAGCGCCTCAGTGCATAATTGGTAATAATAAATAAATATTCCAGTAATGGGATTTGTTCAAGTACTGAAATGAAATTTAATCTGTCAACCTTCCAAATCGATGTTTCTCAGTCGCCTTTGTTAGTACAGTGAAAGGCAAACCTTGGGTTGGTTTTGATTCGGTGAGTCTCGGCTGCTTTTGCCTAGATTTGAAGCTTTCGTGACTGCAAGGATTCATATTCTTAGGTTTTTTCCCCTCCCCCCCTCTCTGTCCAATGCGTTGGCGTGTGCAGCAGTTTGTCTCTTGCGCACAATCGCTTCCACGCCGTCGCCCACCCTTTTGGCTCCGCCCCCTCCCTCCCGATACGTTCCATTCATTGGCTACCACATTCTTATGAGCTNCCCCCCCCTCTCCTNCCCCTCAACTCGCTTTTAAGGGATTACATCTTGAATCATTGCCTCACTTCATGCAGCTAATCTGGCTGTGACGGTCCCACCTGATGACGGAGACTTGTGTTGCCTCCGAAACGTCGTGATCTTTATTTTATTTATTTTTATTAATTTTGATGTTTTACCTACGTGACTTTACCGAAAAAACCTAAGAATACTGCTCTTGCCTATCGCATCAGGTCACCCAGTAGAATTGGTATGAAGAGGCTGATGGTACTGCCTGATGAGACCCTCAAAGAAGCTGCAACCAGTTCAGCTGGTAAAGGCCTATTAAGAGTTCAGGATTGTCGAAGAGTCAAGTCAAAGCATATCTTTCACATGTCAATGAATAGCCTATCCAAAAGAAAACCATTATATGATTTTGACGATATCAATTGAAGATAGAATATAGGACATGAGATACCATATACTACGCAAACATTTTATCGCTACTAGATGAATTACCACGTAAAAACTAAGCAAAAAATTTCAACACATTTTTTGGAATAAATACCAGTAAAATGTTCCAGCAGTGATGTATGAATATAAGCTACAGTTGGAAGATTGAAAGCATAATTGAACTGTATGAGCTCGGCTAGACTCTTAATAGGCGATTCCCAGCCTCATGTATTAAACATGTTTTCAAATGAAAACATTAAACCAGACTCTCATTAATTAACTGAACCCCCAAATCGCTGCAGGTAATTTATTTGAGGGTGCCCAAACTTCTTGTTACGGTTTCCATTTCCCAACCGACCCACTTTTGAAAAATGAACGTTGCCCTCAGTGTGTGTGCCATGCTGCCGGTGATGTGTGCCAGCATCGTGTTGGCACATTAATTTGTCTTGTCCCAAAATAAATAAAAAAGCGTTCCAAAGGGTGGCCAACAAAGCGGCAAGTAACTTCTTTGTAAGGGATAAAGAAGCGGGCACAATCGAAAACGGAATATAATTAAACTTACATTTCGATTTAAAGCTTTCGTGACTGCAGGGATTCATCTTCTTGGTTCTTTCGATAAAGTCACGTAGAAGGGAAATAATAAAATATTACAAATAAAACACACTAAAATAATTCTCACGACGTTTCGGCCACAACGCAAGCAGCCGTCCTCAGGTGAAGAACAGGTCTGTCGGAAAGACAGCGTCTGAATGACGCTGTCTTTCCGACAGACAAGCCGTCCCTTTGGTGTGGACCAATCAGTTTCAAAGACAATGCATATATTATCAGTGTGTTTTTTGTTTGCATTTTGACTTCAAGTATTGTGGTTAATGCAGACATGAATCTTTGTAAAAAGGTTTCAGTTTTGTTGCCAGAAAAAAGGGGAAACCCCCTATTATTATAACTTCTAAAACATAAAAATCCACGATTGCCAATTGGTGACTCGATACGTGAAATTAATTTAAAGTTATAAACTTCACGTGACAAATGAAGCACAGGTTCAACATCATTCCATGTAGCTGAAGCGTCGCATATGAATATAATTAATTCCAACGCAGTTTGGTGAATAGAGGAGAGGGGGGGGGGACGCAGAGCCACTCTGCGCTGATGGTAGCCGTGGCTGGGAATTGTGTCTCGGGGTGCGTAGCATCTGAACCCGGTGACCCGAGTTGCTACCACCACTTAAGAAGATTTCTAATTAACATTGCATTTACTTTTACAATGGGACAGGCATTTTTTGAGTCCAGTGCCAGCTTGTCACTTTTTCTTTTCCTTTTAGACGGAGTAACCGTGTTTAATGTGATTGAAGCCACAGGTTTTAGCACCCCCAGGAGGCATTTGCAGTAACGATCCATGATCACTCAAGGGTCAAAGAATCTCCCACCTCAAATGGGCGATGGGGTGGTGTGATCGTGCCCAATTGATAACCATGAACCAATTGTTGAAATTCCACAATCGCAGTCTATGCGTAGCACGTCCACCGTTGACTTCCCCGCAAAGTGCTCCCGAGGGAGGGTGATGGGCTTTAGCCGACTCTCAGGGAAGGATTTGAAACCTGCAAAAGCTCTCAACTGTGCGTCAAGTTCTCCGATTACGGCGCCATCCGGCCAGAATAATAACTGATGTCGCACAAATGAGAAATGTTGAGGGTCAATGACCGGCAGATTTATAGAGGAGAAAGGCAGAGCGATGAGAAATCCGCCAACGTGGCACAGCTAGGTCCCCCAAACCCAGTGCCAGTCCACACAGCGAGCCCCACTCAAAAGCACTTATCATAATTATAATTGGAATGTGGCAATACAATTATATATATTTTAAAATCCGGGCAAGAAAATACAGCGTGTGCTCTCAAGAAGAAACGTACGGGCGTGAACATGTCCCAACGGTACACAAAGGTGATATCGTTATCTTTATTTTGTTGTCATTCTTTTGGGTTTTTATCCCCGCAAAACGAACTCAATTGAAGCTGCTGCGGGTAATGTAGCAAAAAAATAAATTACGTTTGCAATTCATGTAATCTTAACAGCATGACAGCCACAGCAACAGGCAAGCATGTTCACACATGCTCGCAATGTCCTCTATACCGTCCCGCAGTAAATAAGTGTGGCTTGAATCTGCGAGGCATGGAGCATATTTAAGACCATAATTATTTGATTATACAATTTTCGGCAGGTGGGTGGGAGGGAGGGAGGGAGAAGGAAAGACGTGAGTGTCGGAGAGAAGAGTGGAGGAGCAGGCATGAGGTGTGCACAGGAGAGGAGCAAGGCAAGAGTGTGAGGAACATTCGATTTAAAGCTTTCGTGACTGCAGGGATTCATCTTTTTGGTTCTTTCGGTAAAGTCACGTAGAAGGGAAATAATAAAATAAAAATAATAAAATAATTCTCACGACGTTTCGGCCACAAGCAAGCAGCCGTCCTCAGGTGAAGAACAGGTCTGTCGGACGCTGTATTTCCGACAGACCTGTTCTTCACCTGAGGACGCTGCTTGCGTTGTGGCGAAACGTCGTGAGAATTATTTTATTATGTTTATTTTTATTATTTTATTATTTCCCTTCTACGTGACTTTACCCAAAGAACCAAGAAGATGCGAGAAACATATTTGTAAAGCCATTGACCCGCGTGGATAGAGCACTGATGACGATCAGCGAAGAGAACCTATGTCCTAATTAGACAACTCATTCAAGTTATCCAATGGCTTCTCAGCTGCACATATTCCCTGCATCTCCGACGAGCACGGTGCACAAAACGAAACCGCAGGAGGCAGCTATCGGCCAAATAGCGAACACACAGTACACACACAGTACACGCACACAGCAAGCACACAGTACATGCACAACACACACGCAGTGTCGCCCCACATCTGACCGCATTAGCCGCATGCGAGTGAATTGGATTCGAAATTGCACAAACCGAAGCGGCGTAAAGCAAGGAAAGCCTGTGTCTGTGTTTCTCTACAGCCCTTTGTGGATTCAATGTTGGAATTAAGGCCTCCCATACTGTGCCAATCATGGGGTTTGGAAGCCACTGATTTACATCAATGCGGCACAACTCAAAATATTGGCCACCGCTGGGCTCTACTCGTGTCTACGCCCCTGGTTTGTACTCTTCCACGCGGGATTGTGCTTCCAGCGCCACTGCTTGCACCCCGAGGGCTAGGGACAGCCAAATCAAGGGAAAATACCACTTAGGAAAGAGCTTTTTGTACAATCGCTCCATTGCCTTTCAAAGTCGCTGAACACAGGAACCCTTTTTACTCCGAGTGGAATCCTGAGATTGGTTTTCCTTAAGCCAGAATTTCGGGAGGTTCTGACTCACCACCTGACATGAGCACTGTCAACCCAACTGGTGCCACACTAGTACAAGATGGCCTGCAAAGAAAAGATAAAATACGTCTGTGATAAACGCAATCAAATGCACAGTGCTCGTGTCGAGAGAATGCCCACCGCTTTGTACAAAATGTCTCCGAAACAAACCATCCTCTTGTGGCAGCGTGACCTGCACCGCGCAGTTGTTAGACGGTGGATACATGCGGTACGCCCCCAGCAGCCCCTCCCTTCTTATGTCACTACACTTGTACGAGTTTGGCACTCGCTGTTTATTCCACACACTTCTGAAGACACCGTATACCGAGTGGATGCTACAGCCAGCGCCGCATGGCACCTCTGGTAACAGCCACAACTGTTTTTCTTTGGAACCCAGTGAGGTGACCGCCATAGATGCAACAATATAAATTATAAGCAGAAATCTAAATGCTCCGTTATTAAAGTGGCTTTTTTTTTGCTTGCCGGTCATAGAAGTAGACAGCACATAGAGCTTCGCAGCCGATATAATGATTTGTTGTTGTGTTAGGTTACGTGCTAGTTCGATGTCAAAGTTCTTGCCCTTGTCCCTCCACCACTGAAGAATAATTGTCATAGTTTAGAAGGAAGTTCTTTATTTATACGTATGTTTGGTGTTTAATTCACTCATGAACGTTTTTAAGCAACCGGTGGGAATTTTACTGGTCAGAATTTGATCAATACGTTGGCAAGAAAATGGGACCATCTTGTCAGGCACTGGAGGGTTCATAGACCACGCAACTAAACCCAAAAACAAATATGCAACTAGAGTTGCTGAAATATAATTTAGTAAGATACAACATTACATATTGCGATATCAGTTTCCCATAAAACCTTGTAATATTTCTCATTTTTATTGTGCTTGTTTTTGTGCTTTGCTAAAGTGTACTTTCGACGAAAGATTACTTCAACGTTCTTCACTGCATGTCGCTCCAAATGGGCCTACCATAAGTCGTATAACCATTATCAATCTCTCACCTACGTAGTATACACATTCGGTGTTTCAAAACGATGACATCACATGATAGCCACGCCATGAATTCTTCTGTAAAACATTTAGCAAATAAATCTTTTAAATCCATAATAGCGGTCTTTACAAGTTTTTTTCAGAAATATTTGTATAGGACTAATATTTAAGAAAAAAACTTGAGCAATGATAATCATAACACTGGTCAACAAAAAAAAACATTTTTTTCTGGCCTGGACTTTTGCAGCTGTTTTAGACTAATTTCCAAATCTGATCTCAGATTTGCTCTATGACATCTCATTTTTATGCTATCGGCATACCCATTTTCATTGATTTTACCCGAAATTAACTCTGTCACTTATGATTGCAAGTTGTTGCGAGTCAGTGACTGCTTTAATGTTAAAATATGGTGCTGTATTTTTAGGATAGTGTGTTTATAATATAATTTTATGTAGATATCCACATTTATTTAATATTTTTCTTCTGCAGTTTTTATTGAAAATGCAATATTTGATATCTCAACTGATGCCAGATTTGGAATGAGCACCCCAAAATTACCTTAAAACCGTTGAAATACCTTATTCCAGAAAAAGTGTGTTGACCAGTGTAATATAACAATACAGCATTTAACTAATTGGATGATACGATTATCGTGGATACTGTCTTGTACGATATATAATATCATATCATTGCCATATTGCGGCCACGACACTTGTAACCCAGCACTTGGAAGCAGTGCTGACAGGTGTATTGATATAACCACCCGTGGTGGCCTGCAGGTCTCAGAAAATTAAATAGATTGTTGACCGACCTGTATCGATTTTTGATGGTAATCCCCAATTATGCATAGGGTATATTCAATTGCTTTGCTTTGCCGATTTCCTGACACAAGCAAAGTAATCAATAATAAAGCAAACCCCTGCTCAGAATAAGTCATGAGCCGAGGTTTCTCTCGGCGAGGAACGATACTTATTCGTATACATTTAAAATATACCACGACATATTTGCGGTTCGATCAGTTTTTTTTCTAGTAAATATTAAACAATGTAACACATTTATTTTAAGTAGTTCAATTTTGTACTGCTTAAACAGCATTGCAGAATGCTTTACACAATCACTGCCAGCATAAACTGTAGCTAAAGGCGGACATCCACCACATATCATTTCTGCCCGCGGTGGATGTATTCATTTGCAATGTGAGAAATGAAATAAGAGGCGGCGACTGCAATGCCCAGCAAGGGTACAACGCGCCAAAAGCTTTACAATCCACCATCTGCTGGTATTCGTACCTGACTCATGAGCGCAATGTGGGCCATTAAAATTCAAAACAAGCACAATGCTCCCGAGCACCATGTAATAGATGCTGCACTTGAGGAATGCCAGGATGTGNAAAAAAAATGGAAACACTGCAAAAGCGACTCACGTTTGGGATCTGAAAGCTGAACGTCTTCATTAATCTGCAGGAGAATTAGCGGCGGTTTTTTTCAGGTCAAAACTCAAAGGGCTGGATTTTTTTTTGGCAATTGCATTGCACAAACAATACAAATGCAGGAATATATAATGCATTTGAAAAGTATCTCTTAATATGTTTATTGCTTACTGAGCGATCTTCCCAAATGAAGGCAGTTTCCATTCGTCAGCGCTCTAATAGCATGCAAACGTGAATTTCAAATTCCTCGTGAAGACCGAATGGCTGCAGGGAGAATTCGATGTTACTTACAACAATATCTCAAGACATTATACCGAGCACTCTTACCAGTCAACAGTTAAACTGCTTAAAAAGCAGGGGACACCACACGCCATTAGTGACCCAATTAGACAAAAGCTTTAAATAGCCCATTTCTTGGCTTAATGCGTCGTCTTTTACTTCATCTGAACCGGAGTGGCAAGGCCATGCAAAGTTATTGCGATGTCAGGAGGCGAAAAAAGTAATAAAATGTTCACCATCACAGCAATTTTGGCAACTACAAGAATTCCTAAAATGCAATTTTGGTTGCAAGCAAGGCTACAAAGAGATGCACACATTTCAACTTCCTGGCAAATATATTCAACACATCGGACAATCTTTAATTAAGCAGTCGTCGTCGTCGTATAAAAGACTGGCTTCCCACCATAAGAATGTGAAATTTACAGCCTTTACTCAGAGCTGCTCATGGAGATGCGCACTTCTAACCTCGTAAAATGTGCCCACGTGTGTGTGTGCGTGTGTGTGCGTGTGCACGTGCGCGTGTGTGTGCATGGGCACGTGCGCGTGTGTGTGCATGGGCACGTGCGAGTGTGTATATTCCTGGCGAGTGGTAAGCGCAGAGATTATTGCGACCGGAGTTCGATTCCCGCTCGCGGGCAACACCAGACCGGTCCTGGGCCTCCCTAGGTTGACTCAGCCTCAAATGAGTACGTGGCGCGGTGTGTAAACATCGCCACTGGGGAGACAAAGGCTTTCGGGCGTGGTGCTGGCCACCCACCCCTCGTGTGCCGTTCCGGCCATCATAGGTGCTCGCTAACAGCACTTGCTCCTCCAGTCTGTTGAAGGCTATATGGGGGTTCTTTGTCTTTGTCTATTCCTGCACGTGCATGCCCTTGCTGCAGGAGTCTTTATGGCTACACACAACTTCGTCATTCATGGTGAGCATGCATGGAAAGCAAATGTGGAGTGGTTAGCTCTATAAGCTGCGATCTAGATGATTTGGGTTTTATATGAAATCAGAGTGGACGTGATGCCTGGTTGACTCAACCACAAGAGAGCAGCCAGTACGGTGTGTAAATATCGATTCTAACTAATTATAATAAAATTTTTTAGAAGCTTTGTCCGTCTTATTGCTGGTTGTAAGCCTCCCCTGCCATGCTGGTCATAGGGGTTGTTTGACCATACTTCACCACGCTCGTCAGTCGGGATTGGTGAAGAGGAGGGGCCCGACAAAGGGTCAGACATCACTTGCCATCGATGATGGCCTTTGACTGGGAATCAAACTCAATTTGCTCAGTGCAATGCACCCACTACTTACCCACAAAATCAATATTCTGTAGAAAATAGATGGTTGGGTTTGTGCTTGCCACAACACCCTCTTGAATCCCATTGCGGGCATTAAGATTGTCTCACTAATAGCACTTACCCTCATGTCTGTAAGGGTAAACTGGGGATTTTGTCCTTTTTTGTATTTCAGGATTGAAAAGCACAAATTATTGGCCTTTCATGAAGTGTAGTTTTAATTGCGTGTCCCTGGTTAACTGCCAACTGCGCTATTAGCAGCCAGTCCTGCCGAGCGTGAGGCTCTCCTCCATCACTGGAAGCCACTGATTGACACATCCTGGCAGAACACAGCTCAAGATATTGGCCACGGCTGGGCTCTCCTCGTGTCTACGCAGCTGGTCGGTACTCATCGACAAGGGATTATGCTTCCAGCACCACGGCTTGCATCCCGAGGGCTGGGTGCAGCTAGATCAAGGGAAAATACTAATTAGGAAAGAGCTTTTAGTACAAGCGCACCGTTGCATTTTAAAGTCGCTGAACAGGGAAACCCTTTTTTACGACGAGTGGAATCCTGAGGTTTATTTTTTACAGCTCAGAATCTCGCGAGGTTCTGACTCACTACCGTGACATGAGCACTGTTAACCCCACTTGTGCCGCGCAAGCACGAGATGGCCTGCAGGGAAGGGGAAATATGGGCAGTGTCGGAAATGGTGAGATATATGGATGTCACTGGGGTTAATGTACAGGTATGCGTACAGTGATTTGTCAATCTGGATAATAAATCTGTTTTTTTTGTCAAGCTCCTTTCATATCGAAATATCTCAAAGTGCCCAACATAGACAAAACTGGCACTCACACTTATCGATAAATCCAATCGAAATACAATAAAGGCTGATAACAGTAAAAAAATAACGAAGGCCTTCTCCTTATTGATGGAGGCCTCCCCACTTTGGGTGGGTAGTGGAGATTATTTTACCAAGCTTCGCCACGCTACAGCACAGATTGGTGAAGGCAGGGAGCAGAACACACGGGAGCATAAAAATACAGTACAACAATGCATGTTGCTCCACTGCCTCCCGCTGCCAATCGTTCAGCCCCGTTTCGTAGAAGAACCTGTCTGTGCAAAGGTTGGTGACGCAGCATCCAAACGCTCTCTCGGCTCACACCTGCTTTAGGGTCCAAGATCTCCTTTACGGCCTTCGTGATGTATGTGCACTCCAGCATTGGGAATTCAGAAATACCCTCATTGATTCACATTAAACAAAAAGGTTTTAAATGGGCATAAATCGGCGATCTTTTGTTGAACTGGCCTATCGAGTTTAATCTAAAATTGGGCAGAAATGTCATGAAATGTGATTGGACGACCAGAAAAAAATCTTTAACAAAAAATGGTCGTGCATTTTCAAACATAAACAGAACNAAATGTAGATTTTGTTGTTGTTGTTGCGTACTCTATGGGAATCTTTCTCATCTTGACAAACATTTTGACAAAAGCAATACATTTTTATTAAAAAATATAGGGCTTTCCCACCAATCGACAATTCTACTATTGAAGAATTGCGATCAACGCCCCCTCGAGAAAGGCCCCTTTCACCCGCAGAACCTTTGGGATCACCAACCGGCGGCTGAGATGAAATCAGGAGAGGGATGTTGTCTTGCCCATTGTTCTTTGTGGTGCATAGCAGTAGAAAATGCATCGCAAAGTTTGAAGAATTACAAAATCAAATGGCCGTGCTGTAAACACACGACCCCCTCTTGGTTTATGATTGTCCAGAGCGGCTACTGAGTGCCGATGTCATCTTCCACATCTCAAATTAAAAATGACTGCCACCTATATGAAAAATGTGCCATAAAACTACAGCAATTCTGTAATAATGGTGAACCTCACTCTTTACACACACACATACACACGACATTTATCTCATGCAGAAATACTACTGTATTATCTAGCTCTCCTTCGCAAAAAAACCCACCAAGAATGACCTCTGGCTTCGTACCTGTGTAAATAAAGACACAGAATGACTAGTGCTTTCTCTCCGTCACCTTGAGCGTGTCATTGATGTCGGATTTAAGACAATAGACTGACAGAGCAATATTCCTTTCCGCAGCATGAGCACCTTAAACGCCTGCATTAAGCGAGCATTGCTCTTTTTGTTGCGTTAAACTGAACAGCTGAACAGCATTCCCCGTGCATATAAACAGGGAGCATTCCTAGAATGCCATCAACAACATTACATCATAGCGTCACGTGCTCCGTGGAAACATTTGGTTAGAAATGTTACGAGGCGTTATTGTCGTGAGAAAACCAAGTGGCTGCTACCAGTGATATCGTATTATCACAGTACAATAGTCCACTTACGATTGCTCAGCATTGATTGTGTTGTCATGTTTACATTTCAAAACACGTGAAATTACAGAAACAATAAAAAAAGCGGCAGTTGATCTCGGAAGGCAGCTCGGGTTAACGCTTGGACAGCAGCAAGCAAGTCCCAAGTTAAGCATTTCTACTTAAAACGACATGGATACGTCTTCTTGGTTCTTTCGATAAAGTCACGTAGAAGGGAAATAATAAATAATAAAAATAAACATTATTAAATAATTCTCACGACGTTTCGGCCACAATGCAAGCAGCCGTCCTCAGGCGAAGACCAAGTCTGTCGGAGAGACAGCGTCAGGTGAGACCAGGTCTGTCGGGGAGACAGCGTCAGACGCTGTCTCCCGACAGACCTGGTCTTCACCTGAGGACGGCTGCTTGCGTTGTGGCCGAAACGTCGTTATGTAGTATTTTAATTTTTTATTATTTCCTTCACGTGACTTTACCGAAAGAACCAAGAAGATGAATCCCTGCGGTCACGAAAGCTTCAAATCGAAATTCGACATGGATACGATCATTATCATCTTGTTACTGGCCCTGAGGCGGCGTTTGATGGCAGCAAGTTTCATCCCTCGACAAACCCCCTCAATGGGGGAGGGGGTAGGGAGACGGGATCCGTCGCCTCCCCTCGAGCGGGATTTGAAACCCTGCCAAAGTTTTCCGACTGGCGAGGCTTCCACTTGCCACCCACTCGAACCGGGCCGGTGGACTTTGCTGCCAGTCACGGCGATATGCCCGCCGGCGCCTTTAATCATCATCATCACGACCACCACCCGCCTCTCTCTGAGCCTGCGCCGTCCCCACAGGCAGCGGACAAGTGGCCGCGCCGCCCTTTGTGGGCGTAGATTTATGGCAACACATTTACATCGGATAGAGAAGACGAGAGAGGGGGGGGGGACAGGAGGAGGGGGTCACGCGTGACATTGCCTGACATCACCCTGCTTCTAGGAAGCAGGGAATGTTATCTGCGGCGGGTTGACGTGTCTTCGAATTTCACAACATCTAAACACTTGTTTACGCTGTACTATATATGTATAGCATGTATACATTATTATATATTTGTATTACATTTATATAACAAAAATGTGTGTGTTTTTACATGTATACTGTACGTGTGCTATTTACGTATCATTTACATTTTACTTTGTGCGTTTGAAGTATGTTCATTATTCTCGCCTAAAACAATGTAAATTCCTCATTAATTCTCCATAAATCACCACCATTACCTTACCACATAGCCACGCTCATTTTTTAGANCCCCCCCCCACACACAAGGTGATGATTGGCTGAGTCAATCTTAGGAGGACCGGCATTGTGAGCCAAGCGTTCAAATCACAGCACCACCTGGCCCAGCAGACGTTAAATAATAATAACTCCCTGGTCACAAACAATCAGCGTTAGCCGTCACCGAGATCGCATGCGGGAAAACGCAGGATACCAAAACAATCCAAAAAAAACAGACGCGTTGAGAGGGTGGGAAAAGAATGCGCGTGCATTCATTGAGTCTCGAACGACTGCGCCTCTCACTCAAGGCGTGACAAACAGCTCCCTCCCCCTCTCTCTCCTCTCCTGGGAGTGGAGCCCTAAACCTCACTGATGCACGCGCCGTCAGATTTGACTGCTGGCTCGGTGTTGGAAGGGCGGTGCGCTGCGGCCGTGGGCGTTGTGTGGACGCCAGTGTGGACGCCACGGAGGCTAGGAGATGTTAACTACCTCGCCTGGTATACAGGAGGTCGTGGGTTCGGGTCCAGACCCTGACGCGCCTGCTGTATATTTGGAGTTCGCATGTTCTCCCCTCCCCGTGGTCGCGTGGATTTTTTTTCCGGGTCCTCCGGCTTNCCCCCCCCCCCACTCCACGTTTAGAATCAACGATACGCGTTTAGAGTATTTGCTGCTGCTACACATTTCAACGATGATGATGATGCTGATAAGGCAGTCACTTTCGTTGAGCTATCATTTGTGGGAGCCAGGTCGCTTCGGCACAAGAGCTACTACTACGTATTGCTCAGCGGTGCCTTGCCCGGTAAAATGCAACAACACGAACAGAACACAGCGCACGGTGCGCGGTCGTGGTAGGGCGCGCGAACGGAGCGAGCGGGAGATGTTGTTGGCGTGCGCGCACGTGCGCACCGGAGGGAGGAGGAGGGGTAAGGGAGGAGGAAGGGGGANGGAGGGAGGGGGGAGGGAGGAGGGGAGGAGGGANGGGAAGGGAGGAGGAGGAAGGGGAGGAAGGGGAGGGGGAAGGGGAGGGAGGGGGAGGGGAGGGAGAGGGAGGGGAGGGGAGGGAGGGGANGGGANGGGANGGGANGGGGAGGGAGGGGGANGGAGAGGGGAGGGAGGGGAGGGANAGGGAAGGGGGGAGGNAGGGGGGGAATGGAGGGGGGAATGGAGGGGGAGATGGAGGGGGGATGGAGGGGGAGGACACGGGGAGATCCTCACGTGCCGCCGAGCAGCCGCGCACATCTCACCGTCCGTGCAAACACTACATGCGGGTGGGGTGCGGGTGGGGTGCCGTGGGTTCGGTGCGGTGCGGGTGGGATGCGGGTGGGTGCGGGTGGAGTGGGCTGGTAATCTGCCCCTGCGCCCGGCGTGCCAAGTGTGCGGCGCGTCTGCGCTCCGCTTTGACCCACGTGTAATCACCGAGGCCGATCGATGGCGCTGCGCTCACTGGGTTCCCCGTGCCGCTCCTACGGGCAGTCCGCAGGAGCGGCACTGAGATATGCGGAGTCGGCTGCCCATGATGCTGCTGATGCTGCTGATGCTGCTGCTGTCACCGTCGGCGTGCGTGCACCACTGTTGCTTGCCCACGATGGCCATAAACCACGAGACGTTATGGGAATAGACGATAGGCAAAGGGGAAAAAACCCCAGTTGTCTATAACGCGCATTGAACATTTCTATCAACGATTGTAAGCGGTGTATCGTTTTCAGCTCGTGTTTACGCGTGTAAACATCAGCAACTGGCGCAAAGACCAAGGTAAGCTCCTGAAGCCTCGGCTGGATACCGCCAGTTTTTGCCCCGAGCTCTTTCCCACAACGACACATTTATGGATCATTCGCTTAATTTTAAGATGTAAATCACCCTCACAGTCCCTACGTGTGGTGAGATTTCATTGTCCGCACATAATTAGAGATGATTTAAAAAATATATATATAGCAGTTGTGCAAATGATGTATCTATGAATTAAGTAGCAGCAATACTGAAATATAACATTCATATCCAGGTGTACCATGGGATCTCAAATATCCACGAAGTAAAAATGTCTGTCAGGGGTGGAGTGGTGGTGCAGCGGTTGGCACACTATGCGATGAATCCGGCGACCTGAGTCGATTGCCGTCCGCAGCTAACAAATCTGTACGAGTGCTGGGCTCTCCCTTCACAAACCCGCAATGGCCACCGTCTGTGTATGTTGAACTTCACTCGCACCGTACGTAGCAGACCGTGACAATCGGATGTTAAACCTTTCTCCTCTGCTGCTGTGAGTCAAAAAGTAAACAATTGTTTTCCTGTGTCTAGCCGATGCAGACACTGGCCCCTACCAAAGGAATAAGCAATTTCCACACTCCAGGCTCAGGACTACCAAAGATTGGGGCAGGGAGATATTTAGAATTTTTTAAATCTTAAAATAATAATGCACCACCCCCTCCGTATTACAATGATGAATGATGGCTTGCCCAGACCATGTTTGTCATTGGGGTTGTTTGATCACACTTATCCATGCTGGTCAGCGCCGTTTGGTAAAGGAGAGGACCCATAATCGATTCAGCCGTCACTCGCTACTGATGTTATCCTTGGTTGGGAATCAAACTCAAGTTACTGGGGTTCACAGCGCAATGCCCTAACCACTGCGGTGCCACTTCTCTATTCATTTTGAAATGTAGTGTTTTTACTGCACGATTTTTTTCAAATAAATTCATCACGATGTCGAAGGGAATGTGACTTTAGCTGTGTGGTTAAATTGTGCATTGACACCTGTGCCAAAAATTGTACATGTAAAATGACGATAATAAGTGGTGGTGGTGGTGATTGTGTTCCATTGTGGCAATGCCAGACACTCAGCTTTCCCAATTCTGCTTCACACAGAGACTGATTTCTACACCTAAGTGCTGTCTTTAACCCAGCCTCGTACCACCAGCTACCGAGCTGTGGCAATGTTAAGGACACAAAATTGCATGATCATCATTATCACTTGTAAATGCAATGCATTATTTAATCAGTGGTCTTGAAAGATAAAGTCCCTTACATCTCCGCATAGAAAATATGCAGCACGAAGGTTAGCAAAAAAAATACGCAATGCACAGACCAAAATAAAATGTTGATTTCGAAATAACATGCAGATAAATAATGCAGCTTTAGTGTGGAAACACAGACGGGGAACAGATGTAATGGAGCTAATGGAATACAAATGTAATATCCTGGAATTTTGTGCGGGCCACAATGACTTCTAATATAATTCCAGTTTTTTCGATTTAAAGCTTTCGTGACTGCAGGGATTCATCTTCTTGGTTCTTTCGGTAAAGTCACGTAGAAGGGAAATAATAAAATAATAAAAATAAAACATAATAAAATAATTATCACGACGTTTCGGCCACAACGCAAGCAGCCGTCCTCAGGCGAAGACCAGGTCTGTCGGTGTCTCCCCGACGGTGTCTCCCCGACAGACCTGGTCTTCACCTGAGGACGGCTGCTTGCGTTGTGGCCGAAACGTCGTGAGAATTATTTTATTGTGTTTTANTTTTATTATTTTATTACTTCCCTTCTACGTGACTTTACCGAAAGAACCAAGAAAATAATTGCAGTTCCTAAAAAAAACCACACAAGTTGCCGTATAAAATCAACGTATTCTATTTCCTCTCAGCCTTTTCATTTCTCCTCTGCACCGCAAAACATGCCGGCGATAAAATCAGGCATTGTCGTATGCTTTAAATTTAGCGGTGCAAAGAAGGAAGTTTTTTTGTCCCGAAACAGATTTCGCGTTTGCTCACTTTTTTACACATCCACTTTTTTGTGGATTTTCTTCTTTTAATTACAAAGAGCTTCATCTTTACAAGTGTGCCTGTTCCCCCCCCCCCCAATCTCCTTTGGGCTGTTTCAGAATTCCACGTGTAAGTTTTATCCGAGTGTCTCTCTCAGGCTATGTCTCTCTCTGCGTTTCTATTAGTGTCTGTCTCAAGCTATATCTCTCTGTTTATGACTATGTCTTTCATTGCCTGCGTTTGTCTTGTGTCTGTGTGTCTCTCTCTCTCTCTCTGACCGTATGTAAATGATAGTGTCTGTACCTGGTGCTTCTTTTGTTTATATCTCTGCATCTGAGTGTCTCATTTTCTCCATCTCTCTCTGTCTCTATGGCCCACAAATCCCCAATTGGTATCGAAAACTCCTGAGTGCCTTACAATTATAATTTACAAAACGCTCACTCTCTCTCTCTCTCTGCATAATCGTATACAAAACATCACGGTGTTTTTATGCAAAATTATATTTTGCAAGGCAGCTCTTTTGATCTCAGTGGGTTCTCACCAAGTTCACGTACCTCTATAACGCCAACATGCTGCCACTGGATGCCCGGACACTCGCACCGATTGCACAATGATAATTCACTGTGTAACAAAAACAATATCTTGTCCCTGGGTAGTAAGTGTTATTCCTAATTGGTTATGCCTCAAAAGTGCAGAAAATGGCTATTATTCCCCACAAACTTTGCTTCTGTGACCAGACAGTGATATTTTGAAATGTACCTATTTCCAATGAGAAAACGTGGTGTGCATTTGTGTCATTCCTTCACATAAAGTCCTGGTTATAAAAGCAACGTTTGAGGGAATAATAGCCATTTTCTATACTTTATATGCACCAGGTCCTCATTTGAGCTGAGTCGACCTAGTGGAGGCCTAAGACCGGTTCAGACAATCGTCACTGGTGTTGGTCGTGAGCGGGAATCGAACCCGTGACGCCAGGTTCGTAGCGCAGCACGCTAACCGCTACACTACTCTCCCACACACACATTGACCCACACATTGACCCACACACTGACACTGACCCAGGTCAAAAAGACACAATGGCATAATATGCATCCTCGCAAAATGTTGCACACACTGACACAACGCTGATATTGCATGGTAACATAATGTAGGCTACACTCTTTACCAGTGACACACAGAGTAACCTATCAACGCCGTATAGCCTTCAACAGACTGAAGTGCTGCTTGCGAGCGCACCTTTTAAAGCCGGAACAGCACACGAGGTGTGGGTGGCCAGTACCACGCCCGGTCGGTCACCTTTGTGTCCCCAATGCCGATGTTTACACACTCCATCAGGTACAGGGCTCATTCAAGGTTGAACCAATCTCGGGGAGGCCCAGGACCGGTTCAGATATTCGTCACCGATGTTGGCAGGAATGTAACTCAGGTTACCAGGTTGGTAGCACAGTGCGCCGATCACTGCGCCACCGCTCCCACTAACTCTAACAAAGGCACCTCACCTTAGCGCACACTCAAATTATTCGGTGGCAATGCATTGGCAGTGGTCCGCAACCACAAATAACAACAAAAACTCACATCCGTCAATAACACTGCCTTTAAAGAACGAAAAAAAATAGACGTCGTTTCGGGCAATGGCCCATTTTCATTAAAACATTAATCAACGATACATGTGCGGTGGCTATTCGTCATTGCACATAAATCTGAAGAAGGCCCATTGCCCGAAACGTCGTTTTTAGTTTTATTTCCAGAATCTGAATATTTAATACCGGAGGAATCCGATGAGCTCTGAAGCTCTTTTTCCAACACATAGTAAAGTCACACACCCTGAGCACCCACCCACCANCCACCANCACCACCACCACCACACCACGCACCACCACCACCACACCACGCACCACCACCACCAGACCACCACCCACCACCCACCACCACCACACCANCCATCACCCACCACCACCACCCACGCACCACCACTGACCACCACCACCACACCACCACCGCCACCACCACCACCACCACCACCACCTCTGACCGTGGGCCTGCGCCAACTGCACCGTTGGCCGCACAGCGAGGGCCCCAGCACTGCGTCCCCTGCGAGGAAGTCGCGGTCCACGTAGAGGGAGCCGCTGCGGAGGCAATCGGCGCGCAACTCCGCGAATCGCCGCGGGTCGCGCCCGGGGGCTCCTGAAGACGCTCGGCGCGGCTACGGATGGCGCTGGCGCGGTACTGGCGGTGGTGTTGGTTCTGCTCCACGAAGTGCTCCAGCCGGGGCGCGCACGGCGACTGGGCAGGTCGTCCACGATGTAGAAGAACGGCATCGTCTCTTCCAACCTGTGTGCCGCCTACGCCGAATTCTGTTGCTGATACCCCTTGTAGCTCCCCCCTCCCCCCGAAGTGTGCTGTGTGTGTGCTGTGTACGAGTACTAGTTGGTACGTGCGTGAGAGTTTGTGTGTGTGTGTCTTTGTCTTTGCTTATGTGTGTATGGAAGGCTGGCCACTACCACCAACCAACCCTCTTTGATTGCTGGACTGATCTTAATAGGTGCTCGCCAACAGAACTTGTCCCAACAGT
This sequence comes from Lethenteron camtschaticum, assembly GCA_018977245.1. Taxonomy (NCBI): domain Eukaryota; kingdom Metazoa; phylum Chordata; class Hyperoartia; order Petromyzontiformes; family Petromyzontidae; genus Lethenteron; species Lethenteron camtschaticum. The sequence continues at coordinate 12,368,945 of MU249579.1, forward strand.
CTGTTAAAGGCTATGGGTGTTGTGTGTCTGGCTAGCTGCCTTACCCCAAGAGTCTGTTGAGGTTATAGGGGAGGGGTCTTCGTAATTTGAGAGTATGATCGTGTTGCTGATGATCGACCTCAATGTGTATTTTGTGTATGTCAAAGTGTGTACGTGTATTTCATGGTGTGTGTGTATTTGTAAGCTCTCGACCTATAGATTCGTGTATTTATTTATAGAATGGGTACCTCTCGATAGCCTATTTACCATCAGGAAGGTGTATTTTGCCGAGATTGATGTGTATGTAGTTTAGCGCACGTGTGTATATCCAGATTGTACGTGTCCTAGAATTGATGTGCATCGATAGACTATGCCTGTGTACGTAGTCGATTTGCCTGACGACTTACTATGTATGTGTGGTTGTTGATAGTTGCAGACCTATCGATCACACAGACTATGCAGCTATCGATACATTGTCGTGCACTGCCTGTTCACCCAGATTGCCGAGTGTTTCTCGGTAACCTCCCTATGTTGTTATTATTATATGGCAATGCGTGTCTAAATTCGTATGTAATTAACGTGCAAGTGCACCGTGCAAATATAACATCGGTAACGCGTACCCCCGTATAGCTAAACCGGTCTTGCAAGGTTGCATTTCCAAACGGAGCGGTTTCTCAACGCACGAATCGCCAACGAATACATCTGACACTATGTAATAATTTCGGGTCTGCCATCGAGTTACAACACAATGAAGTATACGTTCGTACGTCTGCGACTCTGATTTTTAAAAAAAAAATTACGTAAAAAAAAGTCTCGCCGCAATTCGGTAAACGACTTAATGTGGCCACCAACTCGCGACGATGGTGTTCACAAATTCTGACGGTCTTGGCACGGACCTCTTGCGCGCTGTGGTTGCCCTCCACGTGACGGAGTCGGAGTCGGCGTCGCCTTCGACCGCGCTATTCAATAATCAACAACCCAGCCTCGGCGGCTTACAACAATAGCCCACACGCCAGCCCGTGCTGTCAACGATATCGCCGCCCAAGGAATGAAGGGGGGGGGGGGAAACCCCACACACAACTGGCGTACGTAACAGCTGTCTATACCTACATCGGGTAGGCAACAGATTCATAAATGGTCACTCTTGAGTGTCACCGTAACCCGCGCGCGTAGCCCGGTGTGATCTAGACCGAGTGCGTGCATCCTACCATCTCAACTGATGCGGTGTTGTTAATTTCCCTGCCGCTGCAGCTGTGTGTGTGTGTTTGAATCGTGTAGAACCCCGAGAACTGCATGCCTCCTTATAGCCCCTACCTGCGCGCATCGGTGTGCGTGTACAAGCCGAACGCATAGACCGCCGTTTGTCTCAACGTGTCTCTCTGAACTGGTGCGCCTCTATGAAAACAACGCGTTAGCATACCTATGGCCGCGTGCATTGGGTGCGCGTGAAAATATAGCCTCTGTCCTATGTGAGGTTTGCGTGTCGTTGTCGCAACAGCCCGTGCAGGAGACAATGACTGCTCTCGGCTCCCCGTTGGTGTAGCAGCAGCAGCAGTAGCAGCTTCTCCTGCAGCGCTCCCCGAGTGTCGCCGTGCTGGTGGTGGTGCTGGAGAGGGGATGAGCGCTAGAGAGACGGGGGGGTGGGGGTGGATGGTGTTCGCTGCTCCGGCCACTTGCGAGTGAAATAAATAAATACCGGGAAGAGAGAGAGAGGTGGGGGAGGCAATAAAGAGAATCTCTCGCGCTCGCTTCTCATCCAAAGGAGGGGGGGGGGCACCGCTGCCTCCTCCTCCTCTTCCTCCTCCTCCCTTCGCGGAGACTCCCGCGTGAGAGTCTGGAAGGCAGCCAAGTCAGACGAGGTTCTAAATATAGAGCAGTGTGTGGTGTAGCCTGGAGCAGTGTGTGGTGTAGCCTGGAGCAGTGTGTGTGTAGCCTGGAGCAGTGTGTGGTGGAGCCTGGAGCAGTGTGTGGTGTAGCCTGGAGCAGTGTGTGGTGTAGCCTGGGGCAGTGTGTGGTGGAGCCTGGAGCAGTGTGTGGTGGAGCCTGGAGCAGTGTGTGGTGTAGCCTGGAGCAGCGTGTGGTGGAGCCTGGGGCAGTGTGTGGTGTAGTCTGGGCAGTGTGTGGTGTAGCCTGGGGCAGTGTGTGGTGTAGTCTGGGGCAGTGTGTGGTGCAGCCTGGGCAGTGTGTGGTGTAGTCTGGGGCAGTGTGTGGTGTAGCCTGGGGCAGTGTGTGGTGTAGCCTGGGGCAGTGTGTGGTGTAGCCTGGGGCAGTGTGTGGTGTAGTCTGGGGCAGTGTGTGGTGGAGCCTGGGGCAGTGTGTGGTGTAGTCTGGGGCAGTGTGTGGTGTAGCCTGGAGCAGTGTGTGGTGTAGTCTGGGCAGTGTGTGGTGGAGCCTGGGGCAGTGTGTGGTGTAGCCTGGGGCAGTGAGTGGTGGAGCCTGGAGCAGTGTGTGGTGGAGCCTGGAGCAGTGTGTGGTGTAGCCTGGGGCAGTGTGTGGTGTAGCCTGGGCAGTGTGTGGTGGAGCCTGGAGCAGTGTGTGGTGGAGCCTGGGCAGTGTGTGGTGTAGTCTGGGCAGTGTGTGGTGGAGCCTGGGCAGTGTGTGGTGGAGCTGGGCAGTGTGTGGTGTAGCCTGGAGCAGTGTGTGGTGCAGCCTGGAGCAGTGTGTGGTGTAGCCTGGGGCAGTGTGTGGTGTAGTCTGGGCAGTGTGTGGTGGAGCCTGGGCAGTGTGTGGTGTAGTCTGGGGCAGTGTGTGGTGTAGTCTGGGGCAGTGTGTGGTGTAGCCTGGAGCAGTGTGTGGTGTAGTCTGGAGCAGTGTGTGGTGGAGCCTGGGCAGTGTGTGGTGTAGTCTGGGCAGTGTGTGGTGGAGCCTGGAGCAGTGTGTGGTAGCCTGGGCAGTGTGTGTGTAGTCTGGAGCAGTGTGTGGTGTAGCCTGGAGCAGTGTGTGGTGGAGCCTGGGCAGTGTGTGGTGGAGCCTGGGGCAGTGTGTGGTGTAGTCTGGGCAGTGTGTGGTGGAGCCTGGGGCAGTGTGTGGTGTAGCCTGGGCAGTGTGTGGTGTAGTCTGGGGCAGTGTGTGGTGTAGTCTGGGGCAGTGTGGTGTAGTCTGGGCAGTGTGTGGTGTAGTCTGGGCAGTGTGTGGTGTAGTCTGGAGCAGTGTGTGGTGTAGCCTGGGCAGTGTGTGGTGGAGCCTGGAGCAGTGTGTGGTGTAGCCTGGGCAGTGTGTGGTGTAGCCTGGGCAGTGTGTGGTGTAGCCTGGGCAGTGTGTGGTGTAGTCTGGAGCAGTGTGGTGTAGTCTGGGCAGTGTGTGGTGGAGCCTGGAGCAGTGTGTGTGTAGCCTGGGCAGTGTGTGGTGTAGCCTGGGCANTGTGTGGTGTAGCCTGGGCAGTGTGTGGTGTAGCCTGGAGCAGTGTGTGGTGTAGTCTGGGCAGTGTGTGGTGTAGCCTGGAGCAGTGTGTGGTGTAGCCTGGGGCAGTGTGGTGTAGCCTGGGCAGTGTGTGGTGTAGTCTGGGGCAGTGTGTGGTGTAGCCTGGAGCAGTGTGGTGTAGTCTGGGCAGTGTGTGGTGTAGCCTGGGGCAGTGTGTGGTGGAGCCTGGGCAGTGTGTGGTGTAGTCTGGGGCAGTGTGTGGTGTAGCCTGGGACAGTGTGTGGTGTAGCCTGGGCAGTGTGTGGTGTAGTCTGGGCAGTGTGTGGTGTAGCCTGGGCAGTGTGTGGTGTAGTCTGGGCAGTGTGTGGTGTAGCCTGGGGCAGTGTGTGGTGTAGCCTGGAGCAGTGTGTGGTGTAGTCTGGGGCAAGCCTGGAGCAGTGTGGTGTAGTCTGGGCAGTGTGTGGTGTAGCCTGGGCAGTGTGGTGTAGCCTGGGGCAGTGTGTGGTGTAGTCTGGGCAGTGTGGTGTAGCCTGGAGCAGTGTGTGGTGTAGCCTGGGGCAGTGTGTGGTGTAGTCTGGGGCAGTGTGGTGTAGCCTGGGGCAGTGTGTGGTGTAGCCTGGGGCAGTGTGTGGTGTAGCCTGGGCAGTGTGTGGTGTAGTCTGGGGCAGTGTGTGGTGTAGTCTGGGGCAGTGTGGTGTAGCCTGGGGCAGTGTGTGGTGTAGCCTGGAGCAGTGTGTGGTGTAGTCTGGGGCAGTGTGTGGTGTAGCCTGGGGCAGTATGTGGTGTAGCCCCGACACACACCAACACTCTGTCGCCTCGACGGACCTGGTTTTCACCTGAGGACGGCTGCTTGCGTTGTGGCCGAAACGTCGTGAGAATAATTGTATTATGTTTTATTTTTATTATTTTATTACTTCCCTTCTACGTGACTTTACCGAAAGAACCAAGAAGACAGCACACAACGCTTCGCGGAGCCACCATATGGGTGTGCTATGAAGAAGGGTCATTTGCCCGAAACGTCGACTGTTTGTTTTCTATCGACGAATGTGCCGTGTTGCCTTTCTTTGTCAATTCTGCTTGCGCGCCGCTGCCAACCAAATGATTTGCTTGGTAATAAGAGGCGGTCCATAAATGACGTCACTTGATTTTGGACGATTTTTGACCCCCCCACCATTCGTCGTCACACGGCGTCACAAAAAGTCAGAACCCCCCCCTCAAATATGACGTCACAAAGCTCTGNCCCCCCCCCCCAAATTAAACATTCTTCAAATCGCTTTAAACTATTGTTATTGAAGTGTGTATTTAATGTGGCGCTGCACTCTGATGTTGTAGGAGAAAACATTTATTAAAACGTCTATTTAATTAAGTAGAACGTGTTGTCTATATTTAAAGTTGCGCATTTTGATGTGACGTCACATTTCTCAACCCCCCCCCCTCGTCACACATCGTCACAAATTTCGGANCCCCCCCCCCCCGGTGCATGACGTCATTTATGGACGGCCCCCAAGGGAACAATAATATTGTGCAGTGAGGTAACCCTATAGCGCGATTCTACCACGCAGCACATCCAACACAACACGCACATGGCAGAGGAACTCGGGTAGTGGAGTAGCCTGTAACAACAACAACAACCGCCATTCGCCACGAAGTGGCGGTGACGTCTTCACGGCGCTTGTGCCAGGCCATGTGCACGTTGAGGCCACGTGAAGTGTCGAACGCCCGCTGGCAGGAGGTCACGGGACAGACCCAGCAGTCGACTGACTGAGATGACTAGCAGCCTATACGACCACCCACACATGCAATATCAATATACATCAAATGAGTGATACTGCACAACNAAAACAACAACGCGGGGAAATTAAATATACACTTTGCTATGAAAAAGGGTCACTGTCTGAAACGTCGCCTATTGTATATTATTTCACCCCGAGGGCAGTGTTATGCACGAACGTGTTGGGTTTTTTAGTTTTTTATATATAAAACGAGCAGCGGTCGCGTCTAAAGAACCGACCGTCCGTTTGTCCTTCCCTCCAGCCAGCCAGCCAGCAAAACGTATTCAACATCGTGTGATACATGAGAGGCGCTGTTTACACCCGTAATGATGCGATACACCGGTGAGGCACTGGCACTGCGATTACCTGCGCAGGCGCACACGTAACACATCATCATTCATAATCTACAGACCATTGCCAGTCTACTGCATGATCAATGTCTCCCACGCCATTGGAGTCTTGGAGGTTTTTTTTGACTATACTTCACCACGCTGGTCAGTGCGAGATGTTGAAGGCGGGGAACATAGACGAACAGTACAACAATTGATTTGTCAGTATCGATGCATGAATTGTCACCCATCGTTGCTAGCAGATTTCGACATTGGCATATAGATCGTAATTGATGTGTATGTATATTGTAGTGCTATTTATAAACAAATACTGTATGTAGAAAACACACATGAAGAGTATATGGATCAATAAACATTGAAGTGCTGTCCTATGTTAAACCATAACCTGTTGGTGTCATTGACGGTCATGAGTGGGCTGATGTAAGTGACAGTGATGTTCTAGAACAGCGGTCCCCAACCTTTTTGGCACCAGGAACCATTTTCGTGGAAGACAATTTTTTTCACGGACCGGGAGGTGTGGGGGTTCTCATTGGGTCTTTCCCCCTTTTCAAAGAAGCTCTCCAGCGACGTTTTTTTTTTAAACTCATTTTGGCTACTAGGGGTTAGCAGCTTGTGGGCTTACCAACACTGTGACTGTGACAAGTGCGCAGTGCGGGAAAGAGGCGCGGACGGAAGTGGTGAATAATAAAATCATGGGGGCGGGTTCCACGTGCGGACTCACCGCTCTCTCTCACCTCCTGCTGCTGTTGTGCAGCCCGGCTCCTAACAGGCCACGGACCGGTACCGGCCCACGGCCCGGGGTTGGGGACCCCCTGTTCTAGAAGGTCTAGAAAGCTGAAATTAAATAGAATTTAGTCTATGGATATTACTGGCAGATTTTTTTTGCATAAAAAAGATACATTTTTGGCAATGACAGAATTGGAGTGCGCAAAGATTTTGCCCACTCCCGTCGACAAAATGATTTACAAAAAGTATGAAATGTTTTGCACACCCCAAAATGAAAGGTGTTGAATCCAAATACGTAATCAATATGTGATCAATTGGTTCCCCAAAATTGAAAGCAGAAATATTTAATTAGTTTTTTGAATCTAGGCAATTCAAAGTTTGTATCTAGAAATTTTGAAGGATGTAAACTCCAAAGATGAAATACGATAAAAAAAACGAATCTTCTGATAATTTGTTTGTTGCAAACTGTAGAAGTTGAAGGGTGCTGAATCAATACATGTTTTCATAACTCAATTCCTCGGGTTTTTTTATTTTAAAGAGGGGTGACGTTCAAGCTCAGAACTGGTCAAAGCCCGTTACCAATATCCTCGTCCAGTACCTTTTACTGCACATCTATACTGCATGCCATGACTGTACACGCATTGGTATTCAACTGCATGTGCAGCCAGTTTACGTGTGTGCGCACAAAGAATCGATAGGTGGACTCAGCCTCAAAAGATACCTGCTGCAGTGCGCAAACATCGCCATTCGGGAGACAAAGGCGGTCGGGCGTGATGCTGGCCACCCTTGAGTGCCGTGCTGACTTTCACAGGTGGTCACTAACAGCTCTTGTCCCAAAAGTCTGTTAAGGCTATACGGGGGAGCTTCGTCTTTTGCACGATAGATCTCTATTGGCCAAATGTTTTTATTTTTAACCCACTTTGAATGGCTCTACAAGAGCACTGCTGTTTCCAAGTGCATTTGTTCTACAATGTTTTCGTTTCATACTGCAGTGACATAACATGAATAGGTATGAATATTTACTATAAAAAAAAACATTGCTGCATAATACATGGGCATTTCTATTCCCAGGTCCTATTTGGAAATGGGAGCGTTCTGTTTAAATTTTGACATGATTTAAAGTTTAAATTTAAACAAACGACACTACAGTATCTGTGCGTACATGCATGTAGGGTACTGCATGTATACACGGTACCATTGGAAACTTTACTTTTTAACAGCGACTTAATATGGCCACTGCAAGCTCGTGCTCATATTGTAAGGCTACTTTAAATTCGAATGGTTATGATCTGAAATATATGATGAGTGCATTGACAATAGCTGGGATCAATTGAACGCAACCACATTTGCGGGAAGACAACAGTAGTTTGTCCTCAAGCGATGCTGGCTTCCACCTGAGCAATGTGGAATTTATACCCATGGCAAGGGCTGGCAAGAGAGAGAAAGTACATCCTGCAAACGTTTGATTCACAGAACCACTTCAACTTTTCAGCGATATATATAAAAAATAAGACCTACGTGTGTTAAAACAGAGTTGTGTTTTCGGACATGAGAAAAAGCGAATGGGTTGCCCATTTGGTCGTGGCTATTAACAAACATCGCAAATGAGCCTCCAGTTTCCCTTGGAATTGTCGCGATTGGAGCATTGTGGGAAACTGAATTGACTTACCACAACGCTGTTTGTTCACTGGTTGTTTAAATAAGTTATGCATCCAGGAAGGCCTCTCCGAGTCCTCAGGCTATCTTTCAAAAGGGGGATGCGTTTGGGATGTTTGGTTAATTGTGTAATGAGTGTACCTGCACATACAGGTCACTATTATAATTCCACTCACGGCCAACAACAGTGACGTATATCCGCACATCCGATGAGCACGGCTGGCTACGTACGGTGAGAAAAAGTTCAACATACGTACATCTTTCAGGTGCTCTTATCACTGTTTAGCGAGTCTGCTAAGTGAGCTACTTGATAAACGTGCCCTCAGCGTCGGCTGTTGTGCACTGAGCTGCAGATACGTCTATCATTACATATTGTAAACGCAAAGAGGCTGGTTAGAGCGACACATGCACACAACGTGGAGATTCAAGTCCACACAAACATTACACACAAACATACACGATAGTATCTTCTTGGTTCTTTCGGTAAAGTCACGTAGAAGGGAAGTAATAAAATAATAAAAATAAAACATAATAAAATAAAATAATAATATAATAATATATATTTTATTAGGTTTTATTTTATTATTTTATTACTTCACCTTCTAGTGACTTTACCGAAAGAACCAAGAAGATGAATCCCTGCAGTCACGAAAGCTTTAATCGAAATATACACGATAGTAATTTACCTGTAAATCCGAGTGCAGTACGTACTTGCAATGTCAAATCGGTTGATCACATTCAGATGGAGCTATTGTGTGAAGTTGCATTGGAATGCAGTATAGCAAGTAGGGTTTGACAATTTTTTTCTATAGTGGCGCTTGATTGTGCTTTCACCAATATGGCTTTTATTGGGCCATCTGGCTCCCACCCACATGACCACAGTACACGGGGCTTAATTTGTCAGTGAATATTCCAGGTCCTGGTGAACTGGACCAGGCATGTGCTCGTAGACACAGGTATAGGAGCGAGAGGTATGATGGATGTGGTGTGTTGGGTACAAACATAATATTTCACAGGTCGCCGACCCAGACAGATCCAGATGAGATTAAGTTCTGCATGTAAAGCCCTGAGGTCAGTCTTTTGCTGAATAAAGGCCTTCCTTGCCGAGTAGGTTGTGGGGTTATTTGACCATACTTCACCATTCTGGTCAGTATGGTTTGGCATAGAAGAACAGTCCAACAATATATGTTGCTCCACTGCTTATTCAAGCTCTACTTAGCTTCCCAGTGCTAATGAGATCGGGCACATTTCGAATGATTTGGCCATGGGCTCATCTCAAATATAATACAGCGAATGTCAAATGTACTGACGAAGAAATTGACCAAACTATTCGAGCACAGAGCCCTTTTGAAAAACGCGCATGATATGAAGTGAAGCTTTCACGAAGAAGAAAAAAACAAGCATTTAAAATGAACTGGGTGTGATGCTCAGGCTGGAAGATTCATTAGCACACACACACATAGTACATTTACACAAGTGCATTACAAATTATGGAGCACATGTTGACAATAACAACAAAACTATTAACTTGCCCGTGGCACAGAAAGTAAATGAGTGTTCATGCTATACAAATATTCTGTACATAAAAAACAATCCTCCACTGCAATTCTAGCATGATATCGCCATAATACAATTATATCATGGCATCTCTATAATACAGTATTCCCTCGTTATTGCGAGGGATACATACAATCTGGAGATGTATGTGATAGCAAATATCGCCGATCATGATATTGACCTACCTCAAAATAAATACACAAATACGCTATTAAATACAGTATCATAATAACGCAGTAAAAAATTGCAATAGTAACCAAAGTTAATTAAATATTTTATATGACACTATTAAGTTTATAAATGCAGTCACGTAGAGGTGCAGACGTGATTAGCAGATATCCAAAATCGCGGAAAACAAGTTCGTGAATCACGAGGGAATTCTGTAAGTCGATTAAAAGGTACTGCACTCTACCTCCATTGCTCCCCTACATTGTCAGCTGTGAGCCATTGATAAGAATTCCACATTCCTATGACGGGAACTTGTATTCAAGACAAAGCGGCAGCCAATGGAGGGAAACACCGCGCACGTGGCGTTTGTGAAATCGCCTCGAGTGGAGGAGGAGCTAACGAAACATTGCATCACGGAACCATGAGAGATTGCAATTAGCTTCGAGAGGGACATCATCAAGAGTGGGTAGATTTTGGCTGGTGATAATGTGGGGGGGGGGGGGGGGCATGTTATCCATAAGTTGACTGGCTGCACGAAATTCAAACATGAGGACTCGTTTTCTTGATGCTAGAAGATTGTTGAGTTGGCTCAAAAGCCCAACTGGCTGGCAGCCACTGAGTGTAAGTTTATTTCTCTAGCGCAGTGCCACTCAGCCGGGAAATGATTTCACGACAACAACAAATGCCCACGCACCCTCTCAACAATTAATCATTCATAACACGTGCGTGCAAAGAATCTATGGTATTTACCCTGAAATGTAATATTAACATTACATTTTGTTGTTTATCCATTAAGTCTCTTTCTCTCTGCGAGGTATTTTATTCGTGTCTATTTGTTTAGTTCCACGTGCAATATTCCAGTTGAGATTCGTGTCTTTTTGTTTTCGTCTATGCCACTTCGGCCAATTAATCTCAACGGGGGCCCGATGCAGACACGAAACAAACATGTGCCCGTTTGCCGCCGGCATACGGCATAATCCACCGTCCCATTCATTATTATTCTCTGAGCGACCAATAATGCAAATCAGCCGGGTGACAGAGGCAGAGTGTTTGCCTCGCAAAGCAGAGTTCACAAGTTCAAATCCTGTTTGGCATTCACTCAGCCCGCATCTCGAGGAGGGTCACGCATTGATAACCATTCGGCACTTTGGAGGAAGTCAGCCGGCACTAGGTGTATTCGCGCCTCGTGCCATTTGCAAAGGTGGCTACTCAAAGCATTTCCATAGCCATCCCTGCCCTCGTAGTGCATCTGGAGGTGCCCTCCTCTTCAGCCGTGGCATTTCCAAAGGTGCCCCCCACATCTCGCACGTAGACCCCAATGTAAGTTTCTCTAAAAATTTTTTTCTCGCTTTCCAGCCTAGAAAATTAGCTTTGTCGTCGACCCTGACTGCGACCACATGCTCTTTTGTGGAGAAACTGGCCCCGTGCCACGGGGATATACATTGTGTACCACTGGAAGCTCAAGGCACTCGGACAAGTGAGGGAGCTGAATGGCGTAGGGACAGATGAGACACGAGGACACGGGCAAGGGGGGGGGGGGGCAAGGCTCAGGCAAGGCCGCAGATCTTAAGGAGGAATAAATAATCTTCTTGTGTCTGGAGGAACTTGTATGCGAGGGGTATGACTCGAGATGACAGTTTAACGTGTGAACAACGCAGGTTTGGAACCCTGCCTCTGGTTAATGTTTTTTTTAACTCACCCCTTGGCTATATCGTCTATCCACGTTGCTACGCTGTTGAACACGAAATTAAAACCGACGTACGTAACATTTTCATTGTAATGCGTTGTACATTAAAAAAAGGCATCTCATTGCCGGAAAGTTCGAGTTGGTCAAGGAGGGGGAGACCAGGACCAGATAGCACTCACCACTGACGTTCGATCTGGCCAGGAATCGAACTCATGTCGACAGGTTTATCGCACGGTGCGATTATAATAACTGCACCACTACGCCACACAGACAAGCAGTGAAATGTGTTTGACTGCACTGTACGTCCACATTCTGTAACAAAGGAGATTAAAATGGAGACATTGCACAAACACAACCACGGACCTTATTCCTCGCCTCCTCGCCCAGGTTTTGACAGCTGCTTTGTTTATATAAATCAGCCAGCCACAAACCCTGGTGGTGCCTGTGCCCTACTTCTGTCTCAGCTGGCAATGTTCGACTGCTCGAAATAACCTGATATGCTTGTGCACGTCTGTTGTAACCCAGTGCATTCTACAGGCAGAGTTGGTGGCTCATTTCGAAGATCCTCATGTTCTGTGAGACTCCCAAACTGCCAGGCTTGATGTGGCCCGCTGATGGCAGTACGCAAGTGGTTTTCTGGTGCTGAACGTTACTCCCCTCATATGCGTGGGGTTTTTTTCTGAATGCGGTGCTCGAGTTTCGTGCCACATGCAAAAAAAAGACGCGTTTCGGAATTGGCCAAATGCAGTCTGTTCTGTAACGCGGCGGTAGTTGCGTTCCTAAAAAAATCGCGTTAGGGGCCGTCCATTAATAACGTCACGCGATTTTGGACGATTTTTTTCCCCCCCCCCCCTCGTTACAAGGCGTCACAAAAAGTCAGACCCCCCCCCTCAAATATGACGTCACAAAGCTCTGCACCCCCCCCCCAAAACCATATTTTCATTTTGAAAAGAAAACATGTTTCAAATCGCTTTAAACTATTGTCATTGTAGTACGTATTTAATGTGGCGCTGCACTCTGATGTTGTAGGAGTGTTGTTATAACAATTAGTGTTGTTATAACAATTCTATAATTATTTAAAGTTGCGCATTTTGATGTGACGTCACATTTATCACCCCCCCCGACCTCGTCACACATCGTCACAAATGTCTGACCCCCCCCCCCGCCCCCACCTAGGTGCGTGACATCATTTACGGACGGCCTCTTACAATAAATAATAGAGGGTGAAATCATGGTTCGCGATAACACGTGGATTCATACGCAGCTGAACAAAGAACGAGAGGCGTGGGGTAGCATCCAGAAGCATCCCGCCCTGAGTGATGGATGCTACGCCGATGCAGCCGTACAACCGCTTATTCCTACTCGCTCGACGTACTGTAGTTCCGCTCACTTAATCACGTTATAAAAATATGTTCCCTAATACATTTATCGCGTTATATCCAATTTGCGTCATGAAAACACGCGTAATGGGAGGACAGACTCTTATGCTTAGGTTTTTTCGGTAAAGTCACGTAGGAAAACATTAAAATTAATAAAATAAAATAAAATACTATAAATAATATAATAAAATAAAATTAATTTTAATTTTTTACCTACGTGACTTTACCGAAAAAAACCTAAGAATATGAATCCTTGCAGTCACGAAAGCTTCAAATCTAGGACAGACTCTATCGCAGTGTCGTAGAGTACAACGTCGCATATCTGACCGTCACATATTCGCCCTGAACAATTAACCACCCACACACAGTGCATATGTGTGCACGGGTGTAACTGTAATTTTCTATCTATACAAGTAGTAATGTGATCGTAATGCCGCATACATATACGCATTTACTTTTAAAGTAGAGTAAAACATTCTGCAGTTTGTACTATATATTTTATCCAACAACCAATGTGCGTGAATAACTTTCACTTTCTAAAGATGCTCACATATTCTACATTTTAACACATCTCCCTATATCTCTGTCCCAGCGAGTCAGATATGCAATTGATACTCGGCGACGTTATTTCGTATAAAAGAAAACTGACGATATTACGAGCATTATCTGTCTGAAAATGAATTGGAATGATTAAATAAATAAATAAATACATGAAAGCTTCATTTGTGGATTTTTGAGAAAATATATTTAGCATTGGTTTATTATAGACCTGATCACAGGTTGTCAAACTCCATTCCTCCTTTTCTTTCCAACATTTTGTGTTCGCTTCCCAATATTGTCCATTCATGCGTTTTCAATCTACAAAAGGTCACCACATTTAATGATCCAGACACCACAATGTGAACAGCTGTTTGCCATTGCGTATGGTAATTCTGACTTGGACGATTGTCATTGCTCATCTGGGAGTTCCCGTAACAATACCCGTGGTTCCATATTTTCCACAGAGCCATCGTGCTTAACGGGACTGCGCGTGTCCTCTCTGCCGAGGCTATATAACGCGCGATCATTTTAATTACCAACCCACGGTTATTTATAATGATATGTCCCCAGGTGGAATTTCGAAATTATATCACCGTGCCCACAAAGTAATCGGTGGTGATTAAGAGCAGAGTGCGTAGTGAGCGATACTGTGACCACGGAACGGATGAGAGCGGGCCATTATTCAAGCCCACACACCGTGCTAGCGGATCCAGCTGAGTGACCCTCTTGCAGACACTCGACTCACAAACAAAAGGCTGCAAAAGCTTAAATCCTTGGTTGTGATTTGCTTATTTGGCCCATCATCTGCTCCAGGGTTGATACAAAAACAATACCGCTTTGTGGGAAGTCATTAGTGGATTCTCCTATCCAGAGGCTAGCATATTTCAATTGGAATATGAAATGTCACAATTAGCTTAGGGACGCAAATCGACGTGGTCACCTCCCACAATGCTCGATGGATCCAGGGAGACTTTCTTAGAACTTTTTTTATTTTATTGTATTATTTCTAACTACGTGACTTTACCGAAAGAACCAAAGAGTATGGATTCCTGCAGCCACGAAAGCTTCAAATCTAGATTGAAGGCAGAGAAGTTAAGATTGCAGAATGACCAACAAACATACTGGGGTGTCACAATGAAGAGCACGCATCCCGAAAACACCCCATCATCCGCACCACACTCCGAAAACCCAGCCACGTGCTGGCAGAGAGCCGTGTGTGTAAACAAGACGAAGCTTTCTCAGTATCGCCTCGACAGACTGTTGGGGCAATTGCGAGCACCTGTGATAATGTCGGAAAGGTGCACGAAGGGTTGCCACGGCACAGGATTAGCACACTGCCCACAAGGCGACATTAATGAGCATTTCCATCTGCAACTCCCTGCCATTAAAGATGCATTGGAAGTAACGGAAGGCATTTGAATTACGAGTTGTTGGTTACCGTCCATTTGTCATCGACTTTGTGCTTTATAAAGACTTGTAGCCTTGAGCTAAACGGGGGCGGGGGGGGGGACTAAGTGGAATTCATGGATAGTGGGGTGAATGGGCAAGGGTTGGGGCGCATATCTTGACATCACGTGGGCGTCATCCGTATCCGACTATGTTGTCCCAGTAATTACAGTACCTGCCTTGTGTGGCCCCAGCGGTGTAAAGTTATACCAATGAAGCAGGGGGAAGAAATTACCTTTGGAATTAAGTGATGCAGTGTTGGCCTCTAAAGCAAGAAGAATGTAAACATAAATCAGATCTCCCGGAAAGCTAAGTTCTGGGTCAGTTTAAAAGCGCCTGATTGATGTTTTTTTTCTTCCATAGCGTGAAGTTACGGCACAAGTGTAAACAAATATTTTGTTGTCAAAGGAAATCTGTTAAACAACAGCTTTTCAAAAATCTAGGATGTACAGTTTATGACAGCGCTAAAACAAAAATATAAACCTAAAGTGGTCTGGCTATCTGAGCTCAAATTCTCTCCGATGAGAATCTCTGTCAACTGGGAAGCACATGCGTGCAGGTTGAGACAAAAAAAAACAATACACATTGAGGCTCTATGTTTTATACTGGAGATATTGCGGTTGGGTTTGCGCGAGGCGTTCGTAAGAAAATTGGCTGGAGTGATTTCTTAGCACGGGCAGAACTCCAAGGGCTGGGTCATGTAGCCAACGATCCAGTTCAGCCGACAGTGGGAGAGGTGCCGCCGTGGTTAATGTGATTTGCTACAATCCTTGGATGCGATTATTGACCATGCACAACACCAATGCAGCATGGTGTTGAATCCTGGGCGAAGTTTATCCACGGTCAACTCAGCCATAGGTATATTGCAAACAATTTCCTCGCGATGTTCCGTTGGTGGTCACGGTGTCGTCTTTAATAGCCTGGGTGGGAACTCGAACAGTGTCCTGGGTAAGTATGAGGACCATTGACGAGATTTTAAGTAAAACATTTGTAAAAAAAACAATCTTCGTCTCTCTAACGTGATTATTAAACATGTCATTGCGAGTTTTAATGTTCGGTTAGAAAGACTTAGTCTGTGCTCTCCGATTGCCAGGGTGAAAAATGGGCTAAGTTTTGCTCCGATCTTGGCCCAGCTGGCTAGCAGAAAACGTTACAAACTAACCTGATATGATGCGTGAATATAATCATATACCGTCTCATACCTCCTGATAAACATTCATTATTATTCAGTCCATCTGCCTATTGGCCTTCCATAATTTTGAAAATATAAACTCCGGACCAAGCAAAGTTTGCATCTTCGGTAAAGTCGCGTAGAAGGGAAGTAATAAATAATAAAAATAAAACATAATTATTTTATTATGTTTTATTTTTATTATTTTATTACTTCCCTTCTACGTGACTTTACCGAAAGAGCCAAGAAGATGAATCCCTGCAGTCACGAAAGCTTTAAATCGAAACAAAGTTTGCATGTTTAAACAAATGTGCTTGTTAACATATTTTATTACCTAAGCCATTAGGCCCAGAGACTAAATATCTGATATTTGTATGTGGAAATAATGAACGGGAGCTGGTGTACTTAAATTACGTAGGCCTTAGAGGCGGTGGGCAACTGTTACACGGGAGTTATAAACGAGTGAGCCTGTCCTCCACGTGGGAAGCATGTGAGTGATGCCTCTGCCATGCTGGCAGCAGCCACCCTCCGTAAATAACAGAAGGCAGAGGAGGGATGCTTGCAGCAGTGAATCAGGCAGCTCAGCCACAGCGAGGGGCTGAAATTGAAACCCGGTTGGTATTAAACAACAGGAAACCCATAACGCATGGGTCGGTGCCATGAATTCACATCAGTGAGCTGTTACATTTGCTCGGTATCGGAGTGCACTGATGCTACATTCCCACGGCTATCCAATAGCCTGGATTCTCACAGCATCCTGCGAGCTGAATGCGGACCGCACACTTACATGTTTCTGGGTCACATGGCTTAAACCTTTGTAGTGAAAGCATCACCTTGTCAAAAACATTGTTTCGTTAAAAAAAAGTTTAAAATGTTGTTTTTAGTCCTTACATGCAAGATAGGAGGTTAAAAGTGTCTCCGTAAATCAATGCAGAGCAGCTCTCATCTTCACTGTGGCTCTCACCTATTGCAGGATATTCCAGATTCCTATGGCAGCGGCAAGGCAATGCAAGAGAAAACCAATGGCAACGTGCAACAGAGTAGTACGTGTTGTTCAACCCAGAGGGGTGATGGGCTGAATTGACACGCAACTGAGACATCATGGATAGTGCTTAGATAGGTTGTCATGGCGCTACGGGGTGCCACAGAGGGCAGTGCAGCCATGACCCATTGTTGCACTGTATTCTATGCTCCCAAATCTCTGCTCCCCAAATTCACCGCCCCCACTGAAAAGCGTGGTAAAGTGTGGTTACTCAACGCCCTTTGACCCCCATGGGGAGGCCCCCCTCATCCAGCACGGGGTTGACAAGAGGCAGTGGCGGATCCTGCAAAATCTCTCAGGGGGGGCAAATGTCTGGATGATTGATAAGGATAAGGTCCACCCATGCAATGGATAAATTAACAGCCTAAGCATGTAAAGGCAACTTCACTTCTTTAATATTAATGAAAATAAAGTGACTCTTACAATACATCTTGTTTGTTTCTATACTCACTATTAATACAATCCACTCAAGTTTATTTTATTAAAGATTCCACTAGGTGGCGACAAATTATATTGTTGGATGAAACGTGCTTACGTATGATGACGTAAGCACGTTAGGGCGAGCCCTCCCGGAAGCCATAGAGAATGCATTGGAGCGCCCCCCGTTCGAAAAAAAACATCTTTGAATGTAAGTCTATGGGGCCACTCGGGGCGATTCTCAGCCGGAGTGAAATCGCCCAAAAAGAGGCGGTACTCCACAGAACGTGACATGACGCTGATTGGACTATATCCAGAGGCACAGTGACGGCGAGCGTGACTCTGTGGTTGAATGACATTGGTGGTGCGTCGCCCAATCGCCCTAATGAAGAAACCGCCCTGACAAGAGGGGGCTGTTCACGTGCACGCGCGCAGACCCTCGGGATGTTTGGCCAGTTTTACAGAGAGTCTGTTTACAGTCCTTGATTTAAGGGGAGGGGGGGGGAAATCATAACCTAGATTTCTCCCGAATGTTTGATGCCATATAAGAGCAAAATGTAATTTAAATAATATTAGTGGCGATGCAGAGACGCAGGGCGCAAGGCATATACCAATTGCACACTGGCCTATTTCTCTAAGCCCTTAGTGAGTAATTGCGTATTTGAAAGCACGTAACATTTTGCTGACTTTTGCTTTCGCTAAACCTACGTTTCCCATTTCATTATTTGCCACGCCAAGGTGGCTGAATGCATCAGCAGTCAGCAAGCGAGCCATTAGGATGTGGCTTAGGAGAGCTAATGCAATCTTAGAGCGCCGAGCCAGCACTTCTGAAATCTTGCGCCCGAATTAACGTGCGTCATCGAGTGAAGCAAGTTGATGGGCTCCGCCGAGCCACCAATGATTGAAAAAAAAAATCCATCACACTACATAGTTTTTTTTTGTTAAACGTAAATTTTGGTACCTTTTATCAGACAAACTTCAGATGTAAGGATGCTCCCCACGTGACCACAGTCGTACATTACCATTATACTGTATATCGTTATAAGTAGAGTGGACCGTACAAATAAGTGGAAACAAAAACACAAACGCACATGCAGATGACATGCCACTGCACACGAGGCTGAAGACATCTCCAGCCGTGTTTTGGGCAACCTTACACGGTCAAACGCACGTGCGTTTGATCCAACGAACGCACGTGCACAATTATGTGCCAATAAACATTACGTGTAATTAAAACTTTTTTTTTATCTACAAGATGTGCCCCTATTCTGGACAAAGAGGTAAATTGAATTGACTTCAGAAGTAGTTCTGCTATGTCATCTGCTACCGCGAGCTCTGTGAAATGTCTTCATGGAAATTCATCACGATATATAGCAACGGCATAATTGGGATGTAACTGGGTGGTTAGAGGAATACGTTAACACTTTGTTTAGAAACTAAAGGCTCGTGAAATTGGCATTGGAGATTACTTTTCAAAAGTAACAATACCAGCAATCTTTCGCCTCTGCGTAGTCACGAGGTTGAAGGAAACTCGGCAGTGTTCCACGTGCTGCAGGCAAAACCGCGCCACACGTGCCGCCTATCATCCTGGTCTTGAGGCCATGAACAATGATTTGCGAACACTTCCACGTTGCGAGAAAAATTGAGCGCACCCAAGCTCAGGCACGGCAAAAAAAAATCACTCCCACACAATTCGGACCCATTCGAAACATCGAGCACACAAGGCGCATTTACCCTAGGAGGGCGATGTTGCACACAACGGTAAAACGGTGGCAAACGTTAATCGTGGAGGGGCACAATGGCTAAATCAGCGTGCAAATCAGGAGCAAGACACGTGAAAAAGCAGAATGCGAGTAATCAGGGGTCTTTGTGTTGTTGCAAGAGGGAAGCTTCAGAGATGTATGCTAAAGTTGTTCAGATTTCCCGGCTGAAGTCAACGAGTTGCTGGCGGTCACGTTGGTATGTAAACAAACACGTCACTAATTTATTTGCATTATTTTTCAACAAACCCCAAGGCTATTATCCCTCTAAATGTGAAGCAGTGTTCACCTCTTTTGGCAGTAGTGAAAATTCCACATTTCTGTCTGTCCACAGGACAAACGCTGCTGCTTTCCCACAAAGTGGTACCTATTTTATCCACACTGGAGCAATGTTTTTGTTCAAATGCCTTTGTCGATGTCCATGTTTATGATCCATGTCATAGCAGGTAATATACACCGATTACAAAGAAGCATGGACAGCTGCATGTTTGGAAGTACACTCAGAGGCAGGACACACACAAGTTACAGATAGCATATTTACTGTTAATGAAGTCATTGGGCTTGGGTAGGGAATTTTGATAGAAGAGATGAGGACCAGTGGTCACGATTAAAGACGGAGTGGCAGACAATGGAGGAAACCTGCACCGAGAGGATTTCCGTCCCGGAGTTCGTCACTGGAATCAGCTCGTGTGCAGAAGACAGATCTATCATTGCACTATCATTGCATTGTGAAACTTGGGAGAAATGGCAAAAAAAATGTACGGATGCCTTCATGCAGCAGTGGATAGATCCTGGCTGATGATGATGGAGATATGGACTAGGTTGAGCCCCAGGCGCAGGGTTTGAATTCTCGCAACAAAAATCCGATGGTGAATCATCGTGCACTCTGGCACAGCAGCACCCGACCAGATGTAAGCGTTGGGCGAGTAGCCGAATGAAGCGACTTCTCCAGTAGTTCTGCAACGTCTCCTTCTCCAGGGCTAAATCCCTTATGTGGTGTCCCGCTGGTGGAGGAATTTCCAGGACTTCACTTCGCCCCCAAAGAAAGCAAACTCTTGGTAAAAAAAAATGAAAGTTACGTAAATGTTGAAAATTGTGTGTTCATATACAGTATTTATTCACTTATTTATTTAACACTTAATTTTTACAAACTTTTTAACAGTTCTGTACAAGGGTAATCGATTGCGAAAGCATATTGGGGGGAAAAAAAACATGATTACATATATAGACAAAGTCTGTGCAAAAATACCGAAAAGAAAAACACTTTCTACACATGCACAGAGGGACGAGAGATGCGCACCAGGGGGGGTAGGGATCCAGAGCCAAGCTCCTCGAGATCAGAACCACAATTTCATACGATTCACATGCAAGCGGGTGAGACCTTTCTTTACTGCAAGGTGAGCTTAGCTGCAGAGTGGACAGAACCAGGCACCTTCATCTGATAAACGTTTGGCAATTACTGCAAACGGAATGAGGACTGTTGCTTTTCCCCACCCTTTTCCTTGTTAATTACATTTTAAACACTAAATGCATTATATTATCAATCCTCCAGTGTGTAAAATAATATACGGTCAAGCGTTTAAGTCGATGTCCTTTATTTAATCGGGCAATTACCCGATTCATATTCACAATCTTTTCTGCAAAGGAGGCGACCTGGGTCTCCGTTACTCGCTTATGCAGAATTTAGTTTTCGGTTTTAATTTTAGGATTTATGGTGTTACACCCATACCCGATGGTAGAGTCTTGTGACAAAGGGCAACATTTCTTTTTTATTGGCTACTGTATAACCGAATGGAGCGGTGGCACAGTGGGTAACGTATTGTGCGATGAACCCAGTAGAATGTGATATCTCAACTGGTTCTGCATACCACCTTCACAGATTCGCACTGACCAGCCTGGTCAGTATGGTCACACAACCCACATGACCTGCAGGCATGGGGAGGCCTTCATCCAGCAGTGGATTTGGTAAAGGGCCATACATTGCAGGATTATACAGCAAATGCAGTGGGCATCTGGTTATTCTCGGCACAAATTGCAAATTGAGGTTACAAGACCCAAATCCCAAGTTTACAAATGGCCTACAACCAACATCCAAGCAGTGCCTACTAACCGTCTCTGTCTAGCCGATGCTATTTCGTCTTCCCTGGCAGTATAATAGATTCCAGTGTACTCTCTTCGGCTTAAATAAAGGACTGCGACTTATATCACATACATTAAGTTCAAATGAGCAACAATTGCATCTAAATGAGCAGAGAACAGACAGAAGATCAAATTTCGATTTAAAGCTTTCGTGACTGCAGGGATCCATCTTCTTGGTTCTTTCGGTAAAGTCACGTATAAGGGAAGCAATAAAATAATAAAAATAAAACATAATAAAATAATTCTCACGACGTTTCGGCCACAACGCAAGCAGCCGTCCTCAGGTGAAGAATGAGACATTTCCAAGCTTATTAGCTCCTAGATTGGAAATGTCTCATTCTTCACCTGAGGACGGCTGCTTGCGTTGTGGCCGAAACGTCGTGAGAATTATTTTATTTTATTATGTTTTATTTTTATTATTTTATTGCTTCCCTTCTACGTGACTTTACCGAAAGAACCAAGAAGACAGAAGATCAGTTAACCGGCGGTGTGAAATGTTGACATGCACGTGAATTTGGCTTTACTACTTAACAGCACAACGGGTAAGATTTGAAACTGGTGCTACTGGACTTGCGCACACTCGCGTTTTGCCAACGCCACACACAATGAGTAACAACAATAAAGCCGAGTAAAAAAGAAAATGTGCATCACAACTCTCTTAACCGCAACGTTCGGTTACGTGACGCGAACGCGTTATTTGATGGTGCTCAGAGGCTATGCAAAGAAAAATATATATAATCTTGAAGTTTCTTGGACGCGACGTCAGTTGCAGGCGATCACTCTGTCCAATGCCCCTTTTTTTTACTGCTTTGATTTTCAAGACGTTCATCGGCACTGGGTGCATTGGCCGCCGCAAGTGAAAAGCGTCTCAAATGTGAAGGGCAGGCTGGGTTAAGCACCAGGGGCGGTGCTTGGGCTTATGGACATGGCTCGGGTCTCGTGGGCGAGTGCACGACACCCCTCCAACAACGCACCCTTCCCGAAGCGGTTGCCTCGTATGAGAAATTCACAATTGCACATTGATGCCAAGTGGTATTTGAACCTGTTTTGGGCACCCCCCCCCTCCGCCTTTTATGGGCTAAACCTTAAATAAGTGGCTGGCGCAGTGGGCGAACGCCGCGTGTGGTACTGGCCGCAGCTCCCATCGTGCGCCGTTCCAGCCTTAACGGTTAGAGGTGCGATCTCCACTTCGGGTGTTTTATATGGCCAGCGGAGATCACGTGAGAATTAAGTGGCTCCGTGCCAGGGCCCAGAGATCAAGGGTGAGGGAGGAGAATGAGCTGGGCAGATACCAGCTACTTCCTTGTCCCATTGCTCCTCAACCAATCACTATCGCAACGTCAAGGCTGCCCTCCAGACATCAACATTCACAGATTGTCTTAATACCTTTAGCAATACCTGGACGATATATTTAGGACTTTTTTTTTAGAAATTGGGCTGTAAATTCACGCCGTGAACAATGTTCTGTAGGCAAATCAAATTAAAATCTAAATGTCTCCCGACTCAGAAGAACAATGGGGCAACGATAACCTCTGTTTGCCTACTTTGGCAAGTAGTGGAAGTTTCACATTAGCATGGTGGGGCCAGTCATTCAATAGGCCAGCCACTGCGGGAGAAATCATGGGTTGATTCGACCAACAACGGAGGTCTACAGGTCAACCTTCGGGCTGCTCGGCCAGTGGGTCACCTGGGCGTGTTCTGTAATTTTATATATTTTTTTAATTCATCTCTGAAAACATGAATCGTGATTGTGCTGGAATATGCACGATTCGAGGCAACAGTCTGATTGTGAAGACAGAGGGGATGTCTCAGTGGCACTTTGCAGCTCTGATCATGAATCTTTAAAGACACGTCGCAAATGCAATCGCCCGTGAAACATCTTAGTGGCATCACCTTAAAATCTAAAGCTTTTTTAAAAGCTTGTCTGAACCCAATTTATAAAAATGGATTTTGTAAAAGCTTTAAAAAATGAGTCACAAAAGCGTAATTGCTTGTCACATGATGCAAAGTTAGTGTTATAAGACCGTCTTAGCTCTCAAATAAATGCATACACCATGATAGGGAAAGCAGTTACACACCTTATTGTAAAACTACTTTAGTACACTCAGTGCACTACGACCATTGCACTTGAAAGGTGGTGCGGCCT
Source organism: Lethenteron camtschaticum (assembly GCA_018977245.1). Classification (NCBI taxonomy): domain Eukaryota; kingdom Metazoa; phylum Chordata; class Hyperoartia; order Petromyzontiformes; family Petromyzontidae; genus Lethenteron; species Lethenteron camtschaticum. Next base: position 12,392,240 of record MU249579.1, read on the forward strand.
GAGTCAAGCCTTGATGTTAGATGCTCTCATTTTAAATACAATCATCACGCTGAATTATTGATTACTCGCATATCCAGGCACTTGTATGTGTTGGTGTGGTGATTCAGCGGACTTTGCTGCTACAATTTTCGTGATGCGAGTTTGATTCCTGGCCATGATACATAAACGGAATTGGCAAGTGATGTCCGATGTCTCAAACAAGTACCATACGCGGCATGTAAACATCAGCAGTGGGGAGACAGAGGCGGTCGGGTGTGGGTGCCTGCCACACCGCGCCATCGCACTCCGCACCAGCCTTTGTAGGTGCTCACTAACAGTACTCGCCGCTACCAGCTATAAGGAAAAAACGGGGGAGTGGGGTGGGGATGCGTTTGCCCTTTGTGTGACGGAGTTCATGTATTTTTAATAAAGGCACACAACGTCTAACACACCTTTGGTCTGCAGTCAAAGAAAAACAGCCGGGGACAGCCTCACGATTGTCCTACCTCGTTTCGGGACGCGGTGCACTGGCAAATGCCCAAAAAGGGCACTGGATTAGCCACAGCAGCCTCCATGGTGGTAGCGGCAAACGGCAACAGCAACCGCAACACTCTGCCGCTTTTGGCTCCCCAAGATGCAGCGGCCGAAAGCCATTCCGTCGTACCGTTTGCTGTAGCATTGCGCTGGAGGTTTCATTAATTCCGATCGAGATAAGGGAGTGTGGCTTTGTCGAGTGGTCCGCTTTGTTGGCTGGTATGGTCATGACCCTGACGAGTAGTCATTAGAGATGACAAACCTTTGGCAGAGGCGGTGTCGGGCTTATTTGTCACTGCATGGTGGTAAATAATATCACACGAGTCGTTTCTTAACCCAAACAATTCACTCCGAAGGGTCATCCCCGCTGCATCTTGCCACGTCTCCTTTTTGAGTAACGGCACTTCACGCCGGAGGAAGTGCCTGGAGAAAACCCCCCCGCACACACGAGGATCAATCGTCAAAATTCTGCACAGAGTGGTTGGCAACCACCTACTTGCTGTGCAGACTCACCGTAGCCCTGCACGACTGGGTGCTTCTGTGCACACGCCAATTGCAGCACGTGATTATCGACCAACTGCGTCCTTACAAAAATGGTGACTCGCGGGATTGTCGGACCACGAGTCCAGCGGCCAGCGGTTCAACCGCCCGACAAACGCCGGACCTGCCACCCTGTTTTTTGTTTGCTCGTTTTGCCTGGTTGCATGGAGGTTGGACCAAGCGTGGCTTCACAGCATGGCTGGAGGGGCTCCGGCACCAGCTTGCGCAGCAGCTTGTTGAGAGCGACCACCTTCTCTTCCAGCAGGAAGCTCTTGCGCTCGGCCGTGCGCTGCCGCTGCTCCATGAGCTGCAGGTCTTTCATGAGCTTCGAGTTCTCCACGTACAGGTCCTTGATGCGCATGTCCGCCTGCTCGTTGCGGTTCAGCTGTTTGGCGGGCGAGATGACAAGCCACGTTAAAGCACGCGCACGCGTGTGTGTGTGTGTGTTGACAAAAAACTTCCCCCGACAGCGCGTTGGTAATACTATTACACATCGTGGTCAAGGTTAAAAGGTCATCATGGCCGAGGTGATGATGTCACGCCACACCTTGACATCACTTCCTTCCAAATTGTGCAACTATTGCAGAGCTGACAAACGGCTCTATTTCAAGTATCCCCATCATCCATATTCCATGGGGCGGTGATGCATTCACCGCTTGTTACACAGAGGTTCGCGATTCGTATCCGGCAAGCCTCCCTGGTTATTACTTTGAGTGCCACCTGCTTCACGGTGGACTTTAGAATCCCCCCCCCACCCCCCACGTAATTTGAAATGCGTGGATCACTGTGCGTCGGCGTCATGGTCCAAATTTGCAAGAATGTGAACAATCTGTAAATGACTGCATTTGGGATTAGGCAGAGCAATGTACGTGTGTACGTTGAACTTCTTTCGCACCGTATGTAGCCAGCCGTGCTCATCGGAGGTGCAAATCACCCCCATTGGCAATCATCACCACCCATTACTGGCAGACCATTGCCCGCTCTCAGACCAGGTGCCGAGTTGCCTTGCGCCGCACAGCGGCATACTTCGACTGGGGTGCCATTTCAAACAGTGCCGGGATGGGATGCAAGTCGCTCCGAGATGCCGCAGCGTAAAGGAGGGCGCTGCTCCATCAAAAACGAATCCTCACCACTGTCACCTTTATCATCGTCATCTCTGGCTGCGGCGCACAGTATCACAGACGTAAGTACCCCCCCCCCCCCCCCCACCGCTTGTGGCATACGAGGTCTGTGTGTACGTTGTATGCGGTGCAGCAGCTTAAAGAGTGGGAGGACCCCATCGGCTGTACAGCGGTAGTAAGTACCTGCTCCCTGAGCTGCGTCACCTTCTCCTGCAGCATGACGCGCACGGACTTGAGCTTCCCTTCCACCTCCTCCATGCGCGAGCCCATGCTCTTCAGCATGCGCTCGTATGCCTCCTGAACACGCACGCGGGCAGCCATTGGTGAGCAAAATCTCTCTTGCGCATTACGTTGTCCGTTCGATAACTAATTATAATGTATAGTCTCTCTTTTAGATACACTGTTGCATGAAGGTCTCCCTCGCCCCCTGCCCCACTCCAGGTCAATCCTAGAGGTTGTTTGTTTGACCATACTTCACTACACTGGTCAGTGCGGCTTGCTGACTGGGGAAGAGAACCCAGGACCGGTTCTGATACTCGCCACTGATTACAGCAGTGGCCGGGACTCAAACTCAGGTCGTCAGGTTCACAGTCCTGTGCGCGAATCACCACGTCACATCTAAGGGAGTGTTGGGGCAATGCTTGCCTCAGTTGGCAGCCCTGAACCATTGGTGAAAATTCCACTTTCCAATAATGTGAGACACTTTCTGAAAAGGACACTCATTGCTGATTTCACATAGAGTGGTAGATATTTTATCGACCTCGGGGATGATGAGCTCGAATAAAAATGCCTGTATCTTTTCAATTTACCTTTATTACAAGCTATCACAAGAGAGCTTTCCTACGTACGATGAATACAACGTGGTGTCTTNGTGTCATCATCCGATGAAATAAACACGTACGTTGAAACAATTGTTTGTTCGATCACTGCAGGAGAATCGTATTTAAACTATAAGCCAATTAGCATTCCAGATCAATGCCTTGCAGTAGGACTTGTTACAACAAGGCAAGCTATAGGCCAGTTTTTGACTTCTCGGAGCCTCATCAGTAGAGCTTGGTCCATTAAACCAAGTACCACACACATCTACCAACCAAAAAAAATCACACTGTGGAGCAATGATGCTCACAAATACGGCTCTGCCTCTGAAAACACGACGATGCAAAAGCAGCACAATGTATCTGGACTTTGAACAGGACTTGTTGCCCCACTGTTATAACATGAGGTAGCGCATCAGCATTTGGTTAACAGTACAACATGCTGCAGATGTATTTAGCAGTCCAGATGAAAGACAGGAGACTTCAGATGAGGCTCAAAGATGTCAAAACTTAAATTTCGATTTGAAGCTTTCGTGACTGCAGGGATTCATCTTCTTGGTTCTTTCGGTAAAGTCACGTAGAAGGGAAATAATAAAATAATAAAATAAAACACACTAAAATAATTCTCACGACGTTTCGGCCACAACGCAAGCAGCCGTCTTCACCTGAGGACGGCTGCTTGCGTTGTGGCCGAAACGTCGTGAGAATTATTTTATTGTTTTATTTTATTATTTTATTATTTCCCTTCTACATGACTTTACTGAAAGAACCAAGAAGATGTCAAAACTTGTCAAAGGCTTCCCTTGCTGGAAAAAAAATGGCTGCTGCAGAAGAACACTCGTCTGGAACGCCCACTGGTTTAATGAACAAAAGCTTTTTTGTGTTTTATCGTCACTGGTGACCGATATTGAAATGCATGAGAACTCAGTTTAATCACAAGCGGGAGCCAAGGATTTGAACGCAGGGCCTCGGCGGGTTCTGGTTCAGCGCTCTGGCAAGGGCAAAACATCGACCCCCAGAGCCACAAGGCCACTTCTAAATCTAAGTGCAGATCAATGTGCGAGTGGTTAAAAGAACGTGAGGTTTCAATTAATCAATTCCCTCATCTGGGGCCAGATGAAAGCCTCCCGAAGCAGTGTCTCTTCTACGTCACGAATGCAAATTGTGCCTTTCATGGCAAACGGAATTCAAAACTCCCTTTTTATAACGATCACAAAGATAGATTTGCATTTGAACGAGCCTCAAATCCCAACTGCTACGACAAGCAATAATTAATGTCAACTCGCACAATATTTGCTAAATGTACAGAAGGTGTACATGGTGAACGTGCGTTGCTGTTCACGCTAGAAGACGACACTATCCACATGCCAACTGCAGGGCTCTGCCAAATACGACGTGGCAGACATCACAGACATATACACGATATCGTGACATACACACGATGTTGTGGCACATCAGACCCAGATCCTGAGACTTCCCCAATCCAGCACTTCACAGACGGCAGAATTTCTTAGTTCGACACTTTTGTTATTTGAGAAAATGAGCGCAAGGTCAAGTGAAAGTTTCCTACATCCAGAGACACATCCCGCTGGGTACGAGTACTAATGTAAAGTTACAAAAAAGATAATTTGGCAAAGGTACAAGTGCAGAGCTGCAATTTCTTGCTCACGTCCCTGCTAGAGGAAGGATCTCCGCTAAAGCTTTAAAGAGCCCCCTGCTAGAGCCTGCTCTACCACATCAACTCGTTGTTTTTGAAAAATTGGGAGTGCCCACACTTTACCCCACGGCACACGACCTGTCGATAAACTATCATGGCGTACCCATTCATACTTCTGGGTGGACAGAGGCGTAGAGATGTATTATCATAGATTTTTTTACTTACGAAGTGGATGAAAACATTTCATTGTGCTACGTACACTTCGCCGTATCCTGCACATATGACAAATAAACTTAGATTTTATTTCCGAATGAATCGGCGACCTCTGTATAGCGAGTCCAGCACACTAGCCACGACACCGCCGTGGCAGCGGCCTTAACGACCCGCGAGCACTGCGGGGGCCTTGGCAGCGGCGCAGAGCCCACCTGCTGCTCAGCCGTGCTCCCGGCCGAACGGCCGTGCTCCAGCTCGCTCTCCAGATGTCGCACCCGCTGCTCCTCCTCCGCCAGCCTCTGCCGCACCTCCTCGAGGCGAGCAAGCGGGACGTGCGACTGCGCCTGTCCAATAGGGAGGGCGGTAGTGGTGCACGCACACACACACAAAAAACTAAGACAAAGATTCCCCCCCCCCCCACCGTATCGCCTAAACAGACTGTTGGGCAAGTGCTGTTCGCGAGTAGCACTTATGAAGGCCGGCACGGCACTTGAAGGGGTGGGGGCAATAGCACCACGCCCGGCCGACTTTGTCTCCCAATAGCAATGTTTACGCATCGCACCAGGTACTCATTTGAGGCTGAATCGACCTAGGAGAGGCCCAGGACCGATTCAGATCATCGCCACTGGTGTTGGCTGTGAGAAGAAATCGAACTCGGGTCACCGGGTTCGTAGCGCAGTTTGCTAACCACTGCGCCATCGCTCTCCAAGGGGGATCTTTGTCTTTGCACGTACGCACGTACGCACGTACGCACGCGCACACGATGATGAGGACTTCACTATGTTTCAGCTGCATGTCTGAAATGTGTATGGAGCGGGTATCATCCACACGTAGTGGGAATGACAAAGTAAAAACCCCGCACATGTTGGTTTTTGGAAACCAATTATAATGATTGATAATTAGTTTTTGGGTTATATTGAGGTACGACGTTTCGTTGGTAATGGCATCTAGCGCCGTCATATTATTGTCAGAGTTCAAGTCATTCACTGAATGATGCTAGATGCAATTACTAGCGAAACGTCATACCTAATCGTTGCACGTGTGCTCGAGCAATAATAACGTGAACATATTTAAGATGCAATGCCTGTACTCCTGACCATTGTTAATAATCTTTTGACGTCGTTTTCCCAAAACCAATTTGCCAGGATATATTATTCTTAAGTACAATATATTCGTCCTGATCTCTGTCCATATTATGCCTAAATCTCCGGGAAAAGTCCTTCCCCCCCCCCCCCATATGTCGAGAAAAACAGCGGCACTGGAGATTTTCACGGAACTTCTTTAAAAAAAAACTTCATTCTTTACATAAAAGGGGGACACACTTTTCCACGTGTTAATGATATGAGATTGGTATTTGCGACATGACATTCAAGCCAACAGGTGAATTCTCAGAGCCTGCATTCAGCCAAATCACCAAGCTGACACCATTGACTCTTTTTCTGTTTGGAAACCCGTTTTGAATCACGGGTTGCGGTCCAGATTAGAATCCAGGACCTCAGCAGTGCTGCGCCCACTTGTTTTTCATTCGTTTTTTAGAGACCTTCAAAATCATCCGTTAAAGCCTCTCTTTGGCAAAACACCATTTTTGCAGTTGGGTTCTGCCTGGGATATTTTGGTTAATTCCCTGTTGATTAGTTTTGCATGTGGGAGGAAACGGAGTAGCGATGTATAAAAGGGAAATTCTCAAAAATTCCTGTAGATGATGAAGCAACTATTTGCTGCTCTGTATCTGATGGTGTCCCCGTAGCACACTGCAATTGCGTTCATATTTCGGTCATTAATGTTTAGCTTCACGTTGGTCACAACAATATACAGCAAGTTTATTTGTCTGTGAGCTGAGACCAGTCGGCTCACCCTCCTCGAGTCGGTGTATTGTACATGAAGGTTCGCTATAAATGATGCATATCTGTGGAATGTATCGAAGCGTTAAGCGACTGACACACTGCCGTGTAAAGTTTCACGAGCGGGCTAAATTTACTCACTTGTTATTAGTGACACTCGAGCAACGCAATCTTCGACGGGTGTGGTGCACGACCCAAGTATGATATTACATCGAAAAGAGTATTCTGAGCGTGGCATGCAATCGGTGCGATGTGATGTCAAGCAACACAGACCCGGCCGCCAAAACTAAAATAGAAGACTGCAACAACGACCCTTGTGAACTCTACGGAAATAGCTCAATAACGCGGTCGTAATTAAGGCCTTTGGGCTGCACCGACGGTTGGCCGAACCACTCTCGAAACAATGACATACTTGCAATGATGTAATGGCGGCACCCCTCGATGATCGTCACGGTACATTATTGCTCAACAACATAATCCGATCCGTAGCTATTTCTGCGCCCGGGTCACCTGTCTGAGCGAGTTGGACAGGCGCTCTTGCATCTGGGCGTTCTCCTCCCGCAGTCGGCTGCTCTCCGCCCGCGCCTGCTGCAACTCCACTTCCACTTCACCCATCTGCTTCACCTGCCAAGAGCAACAACGACATTGACGACGACGATGAAACGATGCTCATTTGAGCAAGGAGGCACCATTAAAATACATTTATTAATTTCGACACGGTAAGCCACTTCGTTGAGCTAACATTTGTGGCCAGGGTACTTCTGAAAAAGAAGCTAATAGCTCAGTGGGCTTTACCTGGTAATTGTTTTTGTGTGATTTGCTTACATTTCCTATACTTTGCATTCCTATCGTGTTTTTCTATTGTTCATTATTATAACTTTCTGACCCAGCCCCGACTGGACATCTGTGAAGAGGAGCTTTATAGCTCATTGGATTCCTGCAGTATAAATAGAGATTCTGATTACACGAGTGTGCATGTCCACCGAGACCAAATAATGTCAAAGCTTAAAGGATCGTGCGGTAGTGCTCACTGACTGTTGATGGCCATGAGCCGATGGTAGACATTCCATATCACTATGGAAAGGGACAATTTCTCTGCAAAAAAAAACAGTGCCATCCCACCAACAAATAATGCTTATTTTATTGACCACAGAAGGATGATGGGCTCGGTTGATTTCTGGCAGAGGTTTGAACTTGCAAGCTCAAATGGTCTGCACAGCACCACCACCTGGATAAGTATTTATCCACAGGTACAGTATAAATATATATAATTTTAGAAAATACTTGTATTCTTAAATTGATTTTAAAAAGTTTGGGGCAGAATAGAAATAAACTTTCCAGCCTCAAGACCTTATTAAATTCTACCGTGTTGAAATCAACAAACGTAATAATTTCAAGGATGTAATAAAGCTTGACAGTAGAAATTTGTTTTTGTACCATTAAAACTTTGTATTGTAAGTTTGAGGCTGCACCAAACACAATGTCAAAAGTCAGCAATGTTTCTTTGTTTGTTTACTGACACATGAAAATGCTATTTATTATTGTAAACAGCAATGCTGCCACCTCCCATTTCCTATTGTGCACATCTAAATAAGGGAAATTAAGTCTGGGCGATTATGCACAATGAAACCAGAGTGCTTAGGTATGTGTTAAAGTGCATGTGCACACACATGCATGCGAATGAGCAAGCATGCATGTACAATTGAATATGCTCATTGTAATTGTGTGTGCGGGTGTATCCAGTCCGAGTGTGTGAGTGCTTTATGCACCTGCAAGCCTGATTGCGTGGATACAAGTAAGCTTGCGTAAATGCGTGCGTATGAGTTCACAGGCATACAAATTCACGCACTTTTGTGAATGCGCCCACGAATTTGTGTACACGCGAACGTGTGTCCATGCACGTGCGCACTCGCGCGATTTCAACTTACGCCTGCTCCCATCGTTTGGGTGTGGGCGCTGCAAGCGAGCGTGTGGACACGTGCGTGCGTGCTCGTGTGCCTTCATACTAATCTCGGAGCCCGAGTGCACGTGCACACGTGTGCGTGTGTGCGTGCGTGCGTGTGGTGCGTGCGTGTGTGTGTTTGCGTCTGCGCGCGAGTTAGCACACGTGTGCTCGCGTTGCGCGAGCTCAGGGTGACGGTGCGCGTGAGGGCACCTTCTCCTGGTGTGCCCGGAGCTGGGCCTGCAGGGCGTCGACGCGGCCCCGCAGGGAGAGCACCTCCTGCTCCGACAGCTGCAGCAGCCTCGCATGCGCCATGTGCCCATTCTGCTGCAGCGAAGACATCGCCATCTCCAGCTGCGAGACCTGGGCGACACGGGGTGGGTGGGGGGGCGGTTTGGAGGTTGGTTAAGCAGGGTCTCGCACCGCCGTTCTGGAGAATNAACCTAGAGGGCAGTCAACATGTAATTGCATTCAGCGCCCTCTCCTCCCTTGGTGTCTCTCACAGACAAGATGGTACCACTGCAGACGGCACTCGACAAGTCTGCTTATTACCAATTACCGGACCGAGTGTTTTGTTGTCTCATCCACGCCGTGATCAAGCACGCACACTGCAGGTCAGAACACTCGTCGTTACGCTTCTTTTTCTCCCATTGCTCCACTTTTGAATTGCCCCCTATTGTGTAATTTTCCCAACGAATTAACAATTTTATGTTTATCTATTCATATGTTCTTGTTTTACTCTGGCTGGTTGGAGCATTGGGCCTTTGAGCCTTGTACTAGGCAACTGTGATTAAAAGAAAAAGTAAACCAATTAGTTGGTCCTGCTGCTGCTCTAGCAGCGGTGCATTTATGCAATTATATAAATAAATAAACGATCGACACTTTCAAATACCACATTTCCAGTAATTAGGCCTGAATATCACATACTATGAATGAGGGGGGGGCTTGCCTACAATGTCACCGATTACATATTGTTTTATTTTAAGGCAGCGTTGTTGACAAGTGTGTTGAGTGTTTTTTTGTTGTTGAAAAAAAAAGTAGCGTGTCAATTCAAAAGCCAAGTGTTTTCCTTGCTCAAATGAGCACTGGAGTGGTGCTCATCAGTTTCGGCAGCCCTGACCCACTGGTGAACATTCAAAAAGCCTTAGCGGGGGCAAAAACTCTCTCCAGAACAACCGCGAGAAATCTGCAACACGTGTAAACGTGCGCTACAGGAGGCACTGCGGGGGAGTAGCGTTCACAATATTTGGCTGCTACACATTTCCACATGTTAAGCCACTTCGTTGAGCTATCGTTTGTGGCCAGGCCACAGCTGTATAGCCCAGTGGGCTTTACCTCGCTAAATACAAATAACAACTGCTTAGTTTTACACTATGAGATCTCTTTAACCAGTGGCAAAATATAGTAGTAGGTTTTTACCCTTTTAAACTGGTACAAAACTGACACCTTTATTCAAGGCATCATGTTTGCAATAACCACAACACAAGTAGTCAAACAAAAAGAAGCAACTCTGATAATGATAATAATATGCACTGACAGTGCTGTGGTTATTGCAAACATGATGCCTTAAATAAAGGTGTCAGTTTTGTACCAGTTTAAAAGGGTAAAAACCTACTACAATGCTTAGTTTTAGTGTAGTTGTATAGGGGAGGGTTGCGGGGTGCAGTGCAGCACCTTGTCACGTGCGTGCGCCAGCTCTGCGCGTGCGAGCTGAGCCTCGTGGGCGAGATGATGGTTCTCGCTGCGCTGCTCGCGAAGCTCGCGCTCCGTGAGCCGCGTGACGCCCTCGCGGAACAGCTGCTTCTGTTGGGACGTGTCGGACGTCGCCTGAGCCGAGCACTCCAGTGCGTACGCCTGCAGCAGCGGAGTAGATGTTAGGTGTGTGCGGGGGACGGGTACAGTGGACTGTAGAAGCCATATCGCCCACGTACGCTTTTGTAGTCATGACGTAGGGCACGCAGATGCGTTTTTTGGGGTTCTACCGTGACCAATGAAGTTCCTGAAGTATACTGATGATACTATGTAGTTTATACTTTAGTTTTTTACGTGATTGTTTAGTAACTGCAGCTACATACTATTAACATTCCTTCCCTTTGTTAATGCTACCCCCATCCCCTCCCTTTGCTGCTGCTAATCCTGCATAATGCACGGGCATAATATGACTTTAAAACCCCCGCCCACCTCCTACGCATTTCCCATAAATATGCTAAATTCCTCTTGATATGAACATCCTTTTGTCAAGGCGCTCTTCTTCCCACCTCCAACCCAGCTTAAATATACTCTCCAAGCTTGGTGGTGTTTCATTCTTCACCTGAGGACGGCTGCTTGCATTGTGGCCGAAACGTCGTGAGAATTATTTTATTATGTTTTATTTTTATTATTTATTACTTCCCTTCTACGTGACTTTAACGAAAGAACCAAGAAGAACTGCCAGAATGCGGAGCGAAATATCAGACATCAAGCCAAACAAGCACATGGGGCAACCCGAAAACACATGGGAGTGCTGTACAGAGGAGCCATTCTGGTCAGTAGTTGTCCATTGGGTAGCGGTGATGATCCGTGAGATCCAATGTTAAATACGAACCGAGTTTACAGTAATTCACAACCGAGTTGATTTGTCATTTATCGAGATACGGCAGTTGCCTATCGAGATGAGTAATAACTCAAAAGAGTTACAGCAATTAATCATCGAGTTCACTAGTCACTCTTTGAGGAAGAGAAATTACCAATATATTTATGCCATTACTCATCTCGTGACATCAACAACAATAGCAATTACCCAAAAAGTTGGATTAATTATTCAACAAATTTGGCATTACCCACTAAGTTCCAGCAACCGGCATAAAAATATTCTAGATGCAATGATTTAGTGCCCTTTGTCAATCGCCTGCTGGATGAGATGCTACCTCACCATGCTACTCCGTGCAGGTAAGTGAAGGGGAGCCGGGACTGTTACAGATATCACTCGTGTTATCCGTGGCCAGGGATCAAATTCAGGTGATCACGTTCATGGAACAATGCACTCAACATAGCACTCTCCTCAGATTTTGTAAACACACACACACACACGTATACATAGATATGTAATGCTTATAAACACATTTCCTTCAATTAAACCAGATGAGAACCTACTAAGACCAGATGTTCATTTTGCTGATCTCGTCAAGGAGCATAAACCATCAAGCGAAATCCCGTCATCCTCGCAGCGGCTTTTGGCTAGCCATTGAACAAAGATGGTCACCAAATCGCGCGCTTTCAGATGCGCTTCTACAGCCGTCTGGAACAATCTTCCTTCCAATATTAGGAAGCCATTGGAGATATGCACTTTTAAATCCAGATTTAAAACTAATTTGTTTAGAACTGTTTTCTGTGTTTAGTTTGTTGTCCTTCCCCTGCACCTCTGATTAGTACGGTTGGCTATGCACGGTGCGAATGAAGTTTAACGTACATACATAGCACATACGTAGAACGAGTCACAGATGTGCCAAATGCTGCCCCCCCCCCCCACCTTGTCCCGTGTGAGCTGCAGCGCTCGCGTCAGCGACACCACCTCCTGCCGCAGGGTCTCCCTCTCCTGCTGCGCCAGGCGCAGGTCGGACTGGAGAGCAGCCGTCTGAGCCGTAGCGCTGAGAAGACTCGTGTCAAGGCTCTTTATCTGCTCAGGAGGCAAACAAGAGCCATTCATCCAACCCACATGTGCACACACGTGTGCAGACACACGGTTAGCCAAACCACATTCGTTTTGCTTTAAATTGGCAATGTATCTAATGACCATGTTAAACTTTAAAATAAAATTCATCTTACGTCTCAAATGCGTGTGTTTTTTTTTAAGATAAAAGTGTATCAGTCTCCCAGGAATGCAGGAAAGTGCTCATAAGCTATATGAAAAAAACACATTGCTATGATGGAACCAGTCTCTCCCTAAATGTATGAGCGTTGAATTCCCACAAAAATGGTACTCAGTTTATTAACCACAAAACGAATGAGTCTAGAGGTGTGATTGGGATTGAAACTGCAACCTTCACGAATGTGACCGATCGCTCCAACCACGGACGACTAACACAACGCACAGACATTGCGATCAAATAATACCCGAGTCAACTAGCATCGTCGAATGACTGCAATACCAGCACCGCTCAAACGTGCCGCATTATTTGCAGAGATGAAACGTGTCCTCTGGGTGTTCATACGAGGTCACATGGGGGGAGGGGCGAGGGGAAGGCACCTTCTCGCTGGACTGGTGTAGGTGCTCGGACATGGCCTGCGAGTGCTGTTCCAGCTTCTGTTTGTTCTCACGAAGGCTGCCCACCTCCGCTCCACGTGGGAGAGGCGCGTCACCTGCACACGATCGACATAGAATTAAAAACTGTGAATGGCTGAGCTGACACCTGACCGAGCCGTGGTGAGGTCACATTGTTCTGTCTCTCTCTGAAGGTGGTTCGGACAAGTTGTATTTTGCAGTGGGTGCTGAGGTAGAGTTGTAGCACGTGAGAGGCGGGCCAGTGTAGATTGTGTGCGTGTTGCGTGGTGAGAATAGGTCGTCGCACGTGTTGCTTTGTGAGGGTAGGTTGTACCATGTGTTTGCGTGGTGAGCATGTGGTGAAGTGTGTTACCTGGGTTCTGTAAGCGTCGAGCTCCCGAGAGAGCACATCCCTCTCCTCCTGTAGAAGATCTCGTCCTTCGCCAACGTGGACAGCTGAGAGACATCCTCGGCCGCTCGATAAATGCCTACACACAAAAAGGTAAATGTCTCCACGCTCAACGCATCTGTTGGCAGCCCTCAGCCAGCGCTGGAAATTCCACATTCAATTGACGAGAGCGAGTCTATTGCTCAAGATGACAATTGTTCTAATCCCGCAAAGCACTTCTCTTTACAATGACCAACACAGCTGAGAAATAACAAAGTTCTGAATCTAGGATAACCTCATGACATTTCTCAAAATCCACTCGCATCACTATCTACATCAGCCAAAACACCCAAATTCATATGTGCATGAAGCAACCTGCACTGAATGCATCTACTACAGGTAAAGACAACTCGCAAATCAGGGGCAAACAAAAGATCCACAAGGATCACTCGGCTACCTACTATCTACCCTAGTTCCACCTACTTACCATCTCGAATGCCCAAGCAAGGTTAGCGTGGTCACAATTCACGATGACCTTTGGAAAATCCACCTGAGGTTGCTTCTCCTTTTATGCATGAATCAGAATGTTAATCTTGCATTTTGCACCAATAATTCCAGGTGAGTTTGATTGAATCCAACATTAAAAAGGTGTCATATTGAGGTGGGTCGGTGGCTCAGAGGTTAGAGGCTGAGCTGGAAACACTAAGAAATGATTAACTAAAAAAAACATTTTTAAACAAAACTATTTTTATTTTACTATACAAGGCCCACTGAGCTACATAGCTCTTTTTCATAAGTGACCTGGACATAAATGATCACTCAACAAAGTGGCTTATGACGTGGAAATGTATAGCAGCCAATACTCTAAATGCATTATTCTAATAATGCATTTAGAGTATTTGGAAAACCGGAGGACGTGGAGAACAATCCACACGACCACAGAGAGAGCATGCAAACTCCAAACATACAGGCATCAGGGCCATGATCGAACCCCAGAAGCCGGTTTCGAAGCCAGGCAGCTGCTTGCATTAGCTAGCCTATTGCTCTGTGTTGTGCAGGAGTGAGCTATAATACAGGTTTTTTTGGTTAGATCGCGTAAATATATAAATGTGTCGTTAACACCGCCACCACCCGACACAGCCAACTAGTAAGTGTTGTCACGTAAACAGAACGTGCCAATTGTCACTAGTACAGCACACCGGTGTGTTGGAGATCCAAGCCACAACATTTACCATCTGAGTACGACGTTTCGCCAGTAATTACAACTTGCTTCATCAGGCGACAGCCAGATTTGTGGAGAAGTCAACCTGTTTCATTCCTTAAATAGAGGCGAAGATGTGAAGACTTGTGCGCTCTTCTTGCGCGAAGCGGGGGGGGGATTAATTAATGCATATAAATGACTATGGGTATCCATTTCGATTTAAAGCTTTCGTGACTGCAGGGATTCATCTTCTTGGTTCTTTCGGTAAAGTCACGTAGAAGGGAAGTAATAAAATAATAAAAATAAAACATAATAAAATATGGGTATCCATTTCCGTTTGGGTCATTTCTACGGTAACCAACGTGCATTATGCATGCGCAATATGCAAGCCGATTGGGTAAGGAGTGCGCTACCTTGTCCTTTGAGGCCGCCAGATCCCGCTTGAGTGTCCGCCTCTCCTCCTCCAGAAGGCGAACCTTCAGCTCGGCCGCCTCCACGCTCGCCTCGAGCCCGGCGATGCGGGCCTCGGCCTGTGTCGCAGAAGCAGTGGGACAGCGGTAAAAACATCCATCGTGCTCAATGAACATCTTAATAATACCTTGTATTTGTGTTCTTAGGTTTTTTCGGTAAAGTCACGTAGGTAAAAAATTAAAATTAATAAAAGTAAAAAATTATTTATTTGTATTTTATTTTACTTTTATTAATTTTAATTTCAATTTTTTACCTACGTGACTTTACCGAAAAAACCTAAGAATATGAATCCTTGCAGTCACGAAAGCTTCAAATCTAGAACCTTGTATTTGTGTTCCATGAATACCTTTAAATATACATTTGAAATAAATTACATTGAATGGTATGTTTTGTTGAATTTGCCTAGATGGGCAAAGCACCCCGAAATATGCTTGATCTCGTCAGGTCTCAAGAACTCAGCAGGGTTGGGATGGCGCTTTCATGAGCAACCACCACGCACAGACAGATTGTGGTGGGGCAGCAGGGCTGGTTGTGGGCCGCTGAAGACAGTGTAGAAAATGCATTGTTGAACTCGACTTGCTTGTATGGCGATCGAAACGTTGTGATCTANTTTTTTTTACCTACGTGACTTTACCGAAAGAACCAAAGAGTATGGATTCCTGCAGTCACGAAAGCTTCACATCAAGATTGTACTTAAATCCTCTCACAGAGGGGCAGGAAGTGGGAGGGCAATGCGAGGCATTTGTTTGTGCGCACAAACATCCCTTTAGTCAATCCACTGCTGGATGAGGGCCTCCTCACGTTATGCAGATTGAGTTATTTGACTATACCTCACCATGATGATCGGTGCGGGTTGAAGAAAGGGGAGCAAAGACGTGGGATCACACAAGTACAGTACAACACTGGATTTTGATGCGCTGCTTCTCTGATATCACCTAAAGAGCTGTACAGATTATCACACCTCTTCTTGGTTCTTTCGGTAAAGTCACGTAGAAGGGAAATAATAAAATAATAAAAATAAAACATTATAAAATAATTCTCACGACGTTTCGGCCACAACGCAAGCAGCCGTCCTCGTTGTGGCCGAAACGTTGTGAGAATTATTTTATTATGTTTANTTTTATTGTTTTATTATTTCCTTTCTACGTGACTTTACCGAAAGAACCAAGAAGATGAATCCCTGCAGTCACGAAAGCTTTAAATCGAAAAATCTTATCACACCTGTTATGTAGGTGGTCACCCATCAAAGCACTATCTATGCTCAAACCTACTTATCTTCTGAGATGTGGCAATATCGGGCCCTCTTGGCTGTTCTGAGGTACTGAGGAGCTCACTCCAGGGTTGGTGCTTTGGACATATATGTGGCCATTCCCTGGCCTTTGTTCTGATGTTGGGTGCTCGAATGTTTACTGTGACCCTGCCGGGTTCATGTTGTGTTTACCCCATACGCTGATTTTGTTCGTGTTATTTCCCTGTGGTGTTCTCATCCGTTTATTTACGTTAAAATGTCACTCGAATTGTTCAGCGTTTTGAGATGCAATTTCCATGAATGACGGTATATAAAATAAAATTATTATTATTGTTGTAGGAGGGTTTTGCCAGCGCTGAAATTCTTTCCTTATTTTCTGGCACAAATTGCTTGCGTGGGCAGTGACAGGCAAGCAATCATTTAGTCCGATGAGCCTTGCAATCGAGTGTTTTCACGTTCCATAAACAATTATAAACAGCTTTAGCACAAATGGAAAATGGGTAAGAGATTTATACATCTGTCAAATGTTGCATATTGCTGGGACTGCTGAGTCAGGGGGGGGGGGGGGAAGCATACAAAAGAGGCAGGGCTGAGCGGTGGACAACACGCGAAAGCCATTTCTAGGACATTCAACTCAATGGCCCTACCATTACATACTGTACTGAAAGTTTCGGCCACAACGCAAGCAGTCATCCTCAGGTGAAGACCAGGTCTGTCGGGAAGACAGCGTCTGAATGAAACACCCCAGGCTTGGAGCATATATTTAAACTGGCTTGGAGGGGGAAGAGCGCCTTGACAAAATAATTTGCATATCATATTTCATTCAGACGCTGTCTTCCCGACAGACCTGGTCTTCACCTGAGGATGGCTGCTTGCGTTGTGGCCGAAACGTCGTGAGAATTATTTTATTATGTTTTATTTTATTATTTTATTATTTCCCTTTTACGCGACTTTACCGAAAGAACCAAGAAGATGAATCCAGCAGTCACGAAAGCTTTAAATCGAAATGTACTGAAGTTATTACTGCAATTGTTAAGGATATTTATCTGGCTCGGTGGTGCTATGGTCCTGAAAATCGCAAGATCACATCCCCATTGGGAATCAACCCAGCCTTTTATCATCTCTCCAGGGTAAAAAAAATAAGTACAGTAAAATCTCGTTATTTTGGTATGTTATATGTAATTGGGGATAATTTGGCACGGCTGCGCTTCGGCAACCTATAGTGTATTAGTAATTCACCACGAGCCGAATTGCCGTACCGAATGGTCAAATTTTGGCATACACGTGGAGCGACGCCACGCGCCACGAGTAAAACAACGACTAGGTCTGATGGTGGCGCGTGTGGTGAGCGTTAATTCAGACCTGTTGCTTTGGACTTTACCTTTTTATGCACTCTGTGCAAGCCAACCCTCTCAACAATGTCATCTACACCGACATCAAGAAGTAATAGATAGGGACTGAAGTATAAATCCCTTAGTCTGCGAGACAAATCCAAAGGTTTGGATAGAATTGATGCAGGTGTGTCAATGCGTATGGTGTGTGAAGAGTTTGGGAAACAATTTTTATATATTAGGGCAGGAGGCACTGGGAGTACCATTGTACATAATTCGGAATATTGGATAATTCGGCAAGGCCAGAGCCCCATGTGTCGAATTAACAAGAGTTTACTGTAATACTATGTGGACCAACTGGCATTCGCACGTAGGAATGCATAATTTACAGCATTGCCTTTGTGGCATCCAGCAGACATGAGCATCACCAATGCTCATTTGAGTAAAGAAACAGACTTTTTAAACTTGTTAAATTGTCTATTTTCATGCGAATGCTGTCGTATTGTTATTACAGTGTCGCTGTGCATTTTTAACCTCCTTTTGTCGCTGCTGCTCAGCCTCCAGACGATGAGAGGCTTCGGCCTGTTCGCGCTGCTTGGTAATGGCTTCGCGCCCACTGGGATGGCAGGGTCGGGCGCCATTTTGAGAGGGGCCATCCATGTAAGGTGAGGCCTCCACTAGGCCCGACTGTTCTGAGATTGTTTCATTCTGTCTTGGATGGTGAGGCAAGCCTGAGGAGACATGTTCCGTGGCACCCTCCAGGCACGGGGAGGATTCGGCCCTGTCTGGTTGCCTAGCAACCATTTCCTTCTGACTTGGATGGTGAGGAAGGCCTGAAGAAATGTGACTCGTGGGCTCTTCCAGACGAGCATAGGCCTCAGTCTGTTCTGTCCCATAGTTACAAGAGCATCCAAGCCTTGTGGATGACTCGGCTGCTGATCTTTGCTCGTGACCTGGCGAGACAGGGCCTCCAGCTCCGCCTGTAGGCTCCTGCACTGTAAAGTGAGGTTACCATTGTCCAAGTGCAGAATGTCGACTTCAGCACTCCTGTCCAAGACCTGCCAAGGGTGAACAGTAAACAAGGTTAATAGCCTGTGCTGATAATACACCACACAATTTCATCACTTACTTTTGCTTGATCCCTCATCCATCAGCTGTAACAAACAGGATATTTTTCCTTGTTTGTTCTTACCGTATCCCACCATCTGGTAGTAAGTCTTCCCCATGGTTACCAATCTTTAGTTGCCACTCCAATGCCTATCTTGGGAACCTGGGCTCCTCCATCCTGCACATGTGTGCCACCCATCACAACCTCCTCTTTGTCCAACCTACAATTCTTTATTACCATGTACTATTACAAAACTTATCCTACACTACCATGAAATGCCTCGTATTTTCCACATATCTAAAATAAACAGCCAGAATCTTATTTTGCAGTTTCTTGATTACAATCCAGTTCGTTAAAGGATATTTTAAAATCATTTCCTCACGAAGGCCAGTTGGCCAGGAAATTCCACAGTTTAATGTTTATTCATATATCAGGGCTGGGTAGTATATTGGTCACATTCACATTGATTATAACTAGATTCCATTGCAATTCAAACTCTGACCAGGTAGTGGTAGTGTGGAAATATTGCTTGCTTTAAAATTCAACTATTCTGGGTTCAAACCCCATTTGAGGGTCTACTCAGCCCATTAGCCCTTGAAGATGAATCAAATGTATAACCACTTTCGGGTGGAATTTCCGCCACTATCTTTGGGACACCAATGGAGACGAACACCACTCCATGTTAACCTGAGCTGGGAGACACGTTGATTTGTTGACTTTTGAATTGAGCATTTTTTTATGAACCAGTATTGAATCAATGAGTGATTCCAACTATCAAAACATTTTAAAGTACAACAGTGGTGAACACTCCAACCACCAGACTGTCCTTGAATATTGAATTATGGTATATGCGCAACGCTGTCAGATTTGAACTAAAAATCCTGTTGGTCATCACATAGGCTATGCGTTGAGTCACTATCGTTTACATGTAAAGCATATGATCTGCTTCACCTTCTGCCAGTGATATTCTACATTACAACAGCTGCATAGCTAGTTCACATAAACGGTAATACCAGAAGATATTCTATTTTATTGCAGAGTAAAAGTCGAAGGATCTCCATGCTTAAACATGCACTGGGCAGGGGCCATTTCGGTATTGAGCCATTGGCAGATTATCTCTCTGAGAAAACACACACAAATCGGTAGTTGTTTTATGGCTCAGGTAAAAATTATGGGTCGACTCATCTGGCCAGATTATTTTAACACTTAAACACCTGCAGTCATATTTCTTAGTCCTATTTTTGGAAATCCAAAATAAATTCCACTTATTTGGTACCAAACAGTACGAGTAAACACACAAAGGTATAGCAGCATTCGTAAACAAAGGCGTTGTATAAGGAAAGCTGTGTGGCACTCAATCGATCGTGTACTGCAGCACTGAAATATTTTTTGTAAGTCGGCTGGCCTAGGTCAAAGTGTACCTGCTGATTCAGACTCTCCATGATTTTCTTGGCATCAAGGTTCTCCTTGTTCAGCTGCTCAACAGTTTTTCTGCAAGCGATAACAAGAGATACCGAGAGAAAGAGAGCGTGAGAGAGAGCAGATCAATTTTCTAAAGATTTTTGCTCCTGTGCAAGCAGAGCAATTTTTCACACGCCCGTTCCGTTCGCCATACAGCCACTCGCACAATTGATTTCTATCACATTTATTGGTAATTCAAAAAATGCAATCTACTGATTAACCGTATTATTAATCACCCAGCGCTGATGTATTCCACTTTGTGCAACGGGTTTTTAATGACAATATATTTATAGCTGAAAGGTCATAAATAAATGGCTCAATGTGTATCCATTAAGGGTCACGAAGTAAGTGACAGGTAGGTACGAAAATGTGTTTTTTTACCTTTCTGTAACATCGACCTGGTTCATAGGATTAGCATATACTGTGCTCGTATGGCACGTGCATATTTATTTATATTTACAATCATCTCTCACAGTCCACTGCTGGATGAAGGATTTCCCAAGAGGCAAAGTCAAAGTGTGAGAGTGGTTCAGAGGCTAATTGCGGAGCTGACAGGCCGAGATCATGGGTTTGAATCTGGACAACTGCCCCTGATTAAAACCAGGTTCTCAAAGTGTAGTGATTTGATGGGCACAGCTCCGTCACCAATGACTGCTGTAACCCCCCCCCCCCATCGTATATAACATTTGCATTTAATTTGAATAACATTTCAACCCAAAGAGTTATACATGTTTTGACTGTCGGGGCAGGTGGGAAAAAAAACTGCCCCCAATGTGGATAAGATGTCATTTGAAGAGATTTCACACATAGTTCTGTGATATCTTCTTCCGTGGGCTGTTCTTTAACATGGGGTGATGCACTCCACTGCAATAAATCAGAATGGAATCGTTGTCGCATAACGTGACACCAAATAGCACAATCTGAATAAAAACTACATGTCACAGCGAGTTCCCAAGCTCAGACACACATGAGGTCGTGCTCATTTCTGTTCCTAATCAGTCGTGGAAATTCCACATTCCTGTGGTGAAGGCCAGTATAAATATAGAATAACCACAATTGGCCTTTCACGTTGCGGAACTCATGGTATCATTTCCTGGTAGGAGATGGTTAATTTCGGATTCGACCTCAAGACCTTATGAATGCGGTCCTCTGCCACGTTGGCAATGTTTGTGTGCAGTATATATTTATACATTACATACATATATGGTACAGTATATATTCAGATGGGTGCAGCTATGACTAGAGCTCTTGACCTGTGATTTAAAGCGTGCAAGTTTGAATCCTGATGGGGGGGTTGAGACTCAATCCACCATCCTTTCAGGGTCAACACAATTAGTAAAACGTGATGACAGGTCCTTTGGCCCCTCCCATAGAAATAAGGAATTTCCACCTGTGGCTCCGAGCCAACATCGAAGACATGCACCGCTCAACATTTGGGAGGCATGGACTTGGAGGCACGTTTTACAACCTAATAAACATCATAACCAAAATTGTAGGTACAATACCCATACAAACGATGAAAGCACTCAGACGGACTGTAAGAATGCAATTAGTAACACTGCAATGCCTACTGATGACAATGGAGACATTTCTCATGGTTAATGACAATGTTATATGCCAATGAAACTATGTTACGGACAGTGAGGAAATAATTATGTGCTGGCGTTGATGCATTGGGGATTCATAGACAAAGATCCCCCGTGTAGCCTTAACAGACTGTTGGGGCAAGTGCTGTTAGTGGGCACCTATGAAGGTCGGCACGGCACACGAGGGGTGGGTGGCCAACACCACGCCCGGCCGCCTTTGTCTCCCCTGTGGCGATGTTTTAACACACCGCACCAGGTACTCATTTGAGGCCGAGTCGACCTAGGGGAGGCCCAGGTCCGGTTCGGATAATCGTTACTGGTGTTGGCCGTGAGCCGGAATTAAACTGGGGTCGTCAGGGTCGCAGCGCAGCGAGTTAACCGCAAAATGTACACACACACACTCGCACACACGTGGACATTCAAACGTCAAATGCATACACACGGCTTCAGAGCTGCGGTCGATCTCTGTAAAATAGTGGCATGAATGCAAAATCAGCGGCTTGCTACTCTGTGCAATAAAAAAAGCCGCGAGGGTTAAATTCGTGAACATGTCTAAGAGACTACCTGTCCAAGCGAGCAATGTGACACCACTCATATGTCTTGAGCCTGCAGTGGAAATTCCACATTCCCATGGTAGGAGCAATTCTCCCCATTGGATAGCCATTGCCGACTTTCCACAAAGTGGTGTTCTATTTATCGACCCCGCAGGGATGATGGACTGCATTAACCCCAAAACAGAGCTTTGAAAATGCTAACCCTGTAATTGTCTTTCGAGCACTTATCCAGGAGTGGCATGGGTTGCTGGTTCAGAAATCACTTTAAACTCTTTCACTTAGAAAACTAATGGGACAAAATTGTATCTGAAACAACGGGCAAATTTTTTGTTTTCCAAAACACCAAAGTTCCTCCTCTCAATCACTGCTGTTAGTTCAAGAAAGCAGTGGTAGGCGAAGGTGTTAACACAGCAGAAGATGGGTACAGCCCCTTGCATGGACTGCACTGCATGTTAGTTGCCAGCGATGACTCATGCAAGCGCATTAATTGGCGGACTCAGCTGGGTGAGGCCACGGACGATACCTGTGCCTCTCTGCCGCTGCCACCCTTTCCATCTCCAGCCTCCGAGCAAGTGCGGACCACCTCAAGATGGCCGCCTGTAGTGCCGCCCTCTCTTTCCCGGCAGCACCGATCGACGACTTCACCTCGTCTTCAAGTTCGGCTGCATCGTCACCTTTCGAGTTGCTTTGCTTTTTCACGGTTCGTTCATTCTCACCAGACATCTCGTCTTCAACTCCACTGCATCCCGCCACTTTGTTCTTCACGTTCGTTCGCGCTCCATTGCGTCCACACGATCCCACGTGGGCGATGTCAGCAGTGCCATTGGGTCCATATTCCTCGGAAGATTCGATTGCTATCGCCGCATTGCGTGCGCCGCAACTTCAAGCCCATTTATAAACACTCACCCACAGGCTGCAAGATACCCAGCTCAGTCTCCGACTCGACGCAGCTGGATGTGGGGCGGCCTCCATGGCTAACACCGCGCTGGGCTTGGCTCACTGGCAGCGTGACGCCTTTATGGACTCCAGCAACAACAACATCCAGGCAGCGATTCGCATTCAGCCTCGGCTCCTCAATCCCTGACTTGCCAGCATCAATTTGGGTCCCTCTACCATGGAAAAGTGCATCCCTGCGTTGTGCACACGCCATCAATGATAGAGTGGTGCCCACGTTAATGTTGTCCTGTCTGCAGTGAGGGTTCCCATCTTCAACTATCACTGCAATTCTGATTTTAGCATCTTCTTTAGCATCATTGGACTGAAGGCTTCTGCGAACTCTCTTTGCATCTTGCCACGTGTTTCCGCCAATGTTTTCATCGAGACCTTTCTCTGCTGCCGTCGCGCCTTGTGCTCTCCGTCCCTTCGCCCGTCCTTCCAATTCCGCACTCCTCACGGGCTGAGAAATTTTCATTACTGGTTTCAATTTCACCTTGGGCTGACACCGGTTGGGTGCGAGCGCTCCATCGAGATGCTGTCCATCCTCATTTCTAACCTTATTTACCGTCGCACAGCCTTCCAAATCTTCCTTCCAGTGCACCCGCTTGACGTGTCCAGGTGTTTTCCCGACACTGCAATCAGGCTCATCATTAAACACCCGCGTGTCGTGGCCCCGCTGTGGTCTTGCCACGGAGCCCCCACCGCCAGTGTTCCCGTGAGAGCTTCAGAGATGGCCGCATTACTGCCGCTCATGATCAAACACCTCTTGCCCACGCCTTGTGCTCGTAATAATGTATCTTCTGAACGTGTGTTCAGAAAGTACATTCTTTTAATGATCATGTGTAAATAATGACAACACAATAAATGTAAGTGGTCTCACTATGGCAGCCCTTAACCACTGGAAAATATGTAAACATTCCTTTGCATTTTTTGGCTGCTAATTATGTTATATGCACATCAGTGGTATTCTATTATTAGTATACTCAAGCTGTAATCGATCATGTTATTCTGTGTTTTGTTCTTGCACATAATTCTGAAATTGTATATTTTAATGCATGATAGTGCTTATATACAATAGCATTATTATACATTTTTTTCCAATTTTTATTTTGAGGAATATCTTAATTATATTTTACGTGATTTCTATACAATTGTCCCTAAAATCAATGGATATTTAAAATTCTATAAAATAATTCGTCTTGCTTTTGCCACATAGGAAAAACACTTGGCCCTGCATCTTTAGGAATAAATAGTCATTTAAATATCGGCAAACAAAATTAAGTGAGAAAAACTAATCAAGCAAAACTTGATAATGCAATGTAACAACAAAATATTAAAATATTTACTTTCATCTACAGTATTTGTATCTGGAAACAAGTTTCACTCTTGAGCCAAATATAAAGCAAAAAGCAGGAAATACAGAACACATTGTGTGTGGGACAGACTGTGCTGCAAAAACCCAGGAATGCACAGGTAAAGCAAGTGAAAACTCATCACTCGAATCAATGTCTTGAGTAAGTTTGCTCAGGAACGTAGGAAAATTGACAAGAGAACTCTGAGCAATAGCGAGAAATACCGACTGCGGTATTGCACATGCCCCATTTGGCAATACAATGGTCGACGAGGGACTTCCCCATATCACAAGGGTCACGAAGATTATTTGACCATACTTCACCATGCTGGTCAGTGACGGTTAGAGAAAGGTGGCGAACGTAGACGTGCGAGCATACGTTTGCAGGACAACCATTACTGTACGTGCCTTTGCTGCAATGCCCTCTGCTGCCCACAACGCAGCCCCATAGTACGGACATGTGGCTTTGAAACCAGAAGAACAAAACAAGAACACGGCAGGGCGCAGTGGCAATATGCTGCGATAAAAACGAAGCTTTTAGAAACAAATTCAGCCTAACGCAGAGTCTATGTGACAAATTCACTCACAGTCGGTGCCTCCCTGCTCAAGCGAACGTGAGAGAGAGAGTTCATCTTCCTAACCATAGCGCTGAGTCAGCAGCTGAAATTCCACACTTCTCGAGATGCTCTTCTGCTGGCCAGTCCCTCCATAACACAACAACTCATAATTAGCACGGTGTTACTTCATCTCTCATGATTCTGAGATGCAATACTCCACTGAGAATCTTCCAAACGAGCCGATTCCATCATTCCATCTCAGCGGCGGCTATATTCTTGGATGCGTTCCATTCTCTGGCAGCCATTCTGTCATTTCCCTTCGAGTGATGTGTCCTGCCCAAGCACTTCCTTAATTACTTAACACATTATCTATCGCGGGTAGAGTTGACTCCTGGCTTGAGATTTAAACTCATTACCTTATGAATGTGAGCCGAGTGCTCTGCCTTAGCCCAGCAGGTTCGTGCATACGTCACCCATTATTGTGTAATACAGGTGATTCATACTCTGTGCTCAGAGCATTCAATTTACAACACCATTAATACAAAAATTCTAGCTATAGAGCAATTTAACCCATCATCTCCCTGTGGTCAATAAAATGTGCCACTTTACAGTAAGCAGCATTTTTATATGAAGATATCGAATCCTGCAATAGAGCTGTGGAATTTCCACCAGTGACTCAGTGCCACACGTGACTGCGAGTGCCATCAAATTCATGCTTGAGCAAGGAGACACTTTCACTTGACTACGACTAAATAAAGCCCTCACTCAAACACTCTCTCCGACTCGCATACATGCACAGACACACATCCATCAAGCACCCACCCTTTCCTCTCTCCCCTCGTGACGCTCTCACCTTTGCTGCGCCATCTCTGCCTGGTGTCGGTCCGTCAGCTCGCGCTGCATCCTCTCGCGTTCCTCGCCCAGCTGCCTGGCCAACTCGGACACCTGCAGCGCAAAGTGCTGCTCAACCTCTGCCTTCTCCATCTGCAGCTTCTTCTCCATCTCCAGCTTCTGCCTCTTCAGCATGGCCTGCATCTGTAGCTTCTCTGCCTCATAGTCCTTGGCTCGGTCCACTCCATTGGCCTGCAACTTGTTGTGGATCTTCTCAATGTCTGCCTCAGTGGTGGACAGAATCCGACCCTTTTCCCTCTCCACCTCGTCCAGTTTCCTCTTGATTAAGGCCACCTCCTCGTCTTTGGCACTCAGCTGTGACTGCAGGTCGCCACTCTCCTGTTCGGCCTCCCTCAACCTCGCCGAGACTCTGTCCACTTCTTGCTCCTTGTCACTCAACGCGACCCGCAACCTCTGCACGGCCTGCTCGTTGGACTTGAACGCCTTCTGCCGCCCCTCCTCCACCTTCTTCTCCAACTGCTGCACGTGCTCTTTGCTGAGGGCGTCGAGGAGGCGGGCCTTCTCCTCCGCCTCCGCCCGCTTCTCGTTCAGGCGTGCAAGGGCTTCGTCTCGCTGAGCCCTCGCCTCCTCAACGAGCTCCCTCAGCGAGGCCACCTGGACCTCGAGGGCCGAGTGCCTCGTCGGGCGTCGGCCACCTTCGCCTCGAGACGGTCTTCCGTGTCGCGTGCCCTCCTCTCCGCCTCTGCCCGGATTTGCTCGAGCTTCGCATCAAATTCCTCCTCCTGGTCAGAGGCGCGAGAATGTTACATCGTTCAGACATAGGGTGCTCGCTTAACTGCGTAAAGGTCCTTCAAGAGCTGATAAATAGATATTTTTTATTTGGTCAGATGGCATTGTGGCTCACAATTGGAAGGTCATGAGCATTTATCTCCTTTTGCAGTGAACTGAGCGCATCATTATTATGCCGCTGGGGCAATAAATAATTGACACTTGTGGAATTAAACAGTAAAAGTGTCTCCATGCTCAAGCAGGGTGGGTCAGTGCTGTATTAAAGGTTTTTTGGCCCTGACAGTGTTGACATCCTACCAAGCAGTAGAATATTTTTTTGATCCTGGGAGAAGATGGACTGAGTAGATGACACCCGATCTGGTTTTAAACTCATAAACTTCCGAATGTGAGCGAAGAACTGCCAGCTGTCTAGATATTATAGAACATACAGTATATTACTGGATTTAAATTATGCATATGTACATACATACGCACGCACACACATAACAAATGCACATTTGGCTAGAAATATATTACAATTCCAGACACTGTCGCGAACGTAAGCGGCCACTCAAATATTCTGTGACGTTATCGAATAAAAGAGTAGGCCACGTGTGCCGGCGTCACAGTATAAATTTGTCAAATAAATAAAAATACTCACAAATTACTAAATTGGTTTAAATCACATAGCAACACCGCCTACGACTGGCAGAGTATGCATGTCTGTGAAACTCAGCGCCTTCGCGAGAGCCTGGTGCTTAAAGAATACAGTGAATACCAAGTGTATTCAACGATTATAATTATTAATTCAAATCTGTCAATTGTGGTGTGGTCCTACGTGGTCTGCGCCACATCATTTACTGCTGGGATGTGTCCGACCCCCCCCCCCCCCCACCAGCTGGCAGAGAGCTTACCTTGGAAGTCAGCGCCTCGGTGAGACGAAACACTTCCTGCTGGTGCTGCTCCTTGAGATTCTCCAGCACCAGCTCGGCCTCGATACTGAGCCCAGGTGACGCCGCCTCTGGGGAGCGCACGCCTGCGGCACGGATGCAGAACAAACGCAGCGGCATGCCGAACGAGAACACGCGTCCGGCAAACAAACGCAACTTAACGGTCGTCCTCTCAATGCGACGCGACCATTTGCCAAGTGAGGGCATCTCTCCCGCGCTGAAGCGGGGCCCTGATGTGGCACTCGTCTGCCACTGGCCGAGGAGTAGATTCCACATTTTTACGATAATTCTGGTAAAGTGGTGTTTATTTTATTGACCCTCGATAGGATAATAGGCTTAGGCAACATCAAAATACGACTACTATTTGAATGCGCAACCTTTCCCCATGTGAGTCAAGTGCACGAACCAGTGCCAATTATCTGGATGCTTTCAAGATTAAATGTTAAAAAAAATTATGTTCTAGGAACATGTTAGTTTGAAAATATCAAATAAAGTATTATTAATTAGAGATCATAAGATACCTCCAAGAAAGTTGTGTGTATCCCAATGGACTTTTGGCAGGCTGAATCCAGTTCTATCTGAATTAAGGGATTAGCGCTGTTGATACAGGGCTCAAATAACACAAGCTTTTACAAATGCACATTCTGGTCTGGGGGTCTACTCAACTCAATACAGCTTTGTGGGACTTCCCAAATAATAGTGCTCAGTATTCTTCCCAAAGGTGTTGCCGGCGTGGTGGGCATCGTCTTGATGCAAGGAATCAAAGAGGAAATCTCACATGTCTCAGACAATGACCCGTGTACGTATATATATTTTTAAGAACTTCTCCAGGTGGGTTTTTGTTTTTATCATTTACACAGAAAGGGTCAGTGTGTTTCCCGTGTGTTCTTCAATGAGTTTGTTTATTTGACCAATATTTTTAAACCCGGAGCTGCAATCCAGCCTATTGAAGTGCATTTTTTTTCGTTTTAACCAATGGTTTATTTTGTGTGTAATCATTGGCCATCAACACATTACACTTCAGGACATTTATTTATTCATGGGCAGCTGCTTGGATTCAAACCTAGGGACTTCAGCGGTAGCAGCTCAGCACTCTTCACCTTCGAGCCAACCGGTCTGCTACAGCATCGTGGGATGTTTTTGTTAGAGGGCGATTCTCAATTGCAAAAAAACAGGCCACAGCCATAGAAATGTGCAATTTCCAGTCGGCTCAGAGTTGCCACTGAAGATCAGCCCCCTGCGAAAACTCTCAAGGGGCCACACCTTTGCGCATGATGTCGGGCAGTTTTCTGCGGATCCTGGAGCGGAGGGAACCCGCGCTGCCTATGCTGCTCGCCGATATGCTCCGAGCATCTGGAGCACAGAGAAGCGATCCACGGGGCAAAGTCAACCCTGAGGTACGGTCTGACTGCACTGTGCAAGGGGCTCTTTGCTCGCTGTGCTGACAAAGTGGTAATGGGATGTCAGGCAAACCGCCAACCCTTGAATGTGGCTGAATTATATTTAACACGAATTAAACAGTTTTTGAATTAATGCTTATGATTTCATCGAGATTTATATTTCAATTGTGTGACTGGAATTAGAAAGTGTCATAATGATGGCAGGTCAAAGGTGTAATGATGTCATTCGTGTACAGGTTGCCATGCAAGTTTGATGGTGCTGATGACGAAATTGTATGTATATGTACAGGCCTCTGTCAATCTACTGCTGGATGGATGGGAGTCTCTACATGCCATGCAGGTAATGGGGCATACTTGCCCATACTTAACTACGCTGGTCAGTGCAGGTTAGTGAAGGCAGGGAAGCATAGACATTGGAACACAGTACAGTACAACAATGGATTCTGCTTCACTGCCATCTGCTGACAACGTATGTAAAGGCTCTATAATGATAATATAATTTAAGTGAAAGACGCTGATCAAGTGTAATTATTATGATGAAAATATTGGTGTCAAAATTACGTGTAATATTTATTATATGATGTGTGCAAAATAAACTAAAGACAAAAATAAAATTTTGACCCCAGTACAAGTGAATTGTTAATGATGTTGCTGCTGACACAAGTGCAATTTTTTTACGTGAACAATATTAAGTGTAATTATTAATCTGACTCTGTGATTCAGGTGAAAGGTGTTCTATACATGTAGTAGTAATAATGATAATATACGTAAAAGGTGTTACGTATAATATATGTGAAAGATGCTGGTGATGCGCCGCAAGACATGGAACGCACTGCTTGAATGATCTCACGATCTCACGATCTCACGATCTCACGATCTCACGAGCTCACATCTCACGATCTCACGATCACACGATCTCACGATCTCACGATCACACGATCTCACGATCTCACGATCTCACGAGCTCACGAGCTCACGAACTCACGATCACACGATCTCACGATCTCACGATCTCACGAGCTCACGATCACACGATCTCACGATCTCACGATCTCACGAACTCACGATCACACGATCTCACGATCTCACGATCTCACGATCTCACGATCTCACGAGCTCACGAGCTCACGAGCTCACGAGCTCACGAGCTCACGAGCTCACGAGCTCACGAGCTCACGAGCTCACGAGCTCACGAGCTCACGAGCTCACGAGCTCACGATCTCACGATCACGATCTCACGATCCACGAGCTCACGATCTCACGATCTCACGATCTCACGATCACACGATCTCACGATCACACGATCTCACGATCTCACGATCTCACGAGCTCACGATCTCACGATCACACGAGCTCATGAGCTTACGATCACGCGATCTCACGATCACACCATGTTCACGTCGAGCACACAATCACACCATGTTCACGTCGAGCACACAATCACACCATGTTCACGTCGAGCACACGATCACGCGACGCACCTTCCTGCCCCAGCTCCTCCCCGCCCTCGGGCTCATCCTCTCCCGTTGAGGCGGCCGCCCTTGCGGGCAACGCTCGCGTGCGCAGCAGCTCCACCTCCGACTGCAGCTCGTCGATCCGGTCCTGCATTTCCTACGAAGCGGGTGCGGCAGCAGCAGCGGCAGCAGTAGCACCACCATCAACAACAGCAGCTGCTTTAGCAGTGTCAAGGAATAGTATCAGCTGTGCAGGTGGTCTCACGGGGCCGAGAGGAGACGCATCACAATTATTGGCGCTGCCAATGCATCCCCCCTCAGCTTGCTGTTCTCAGGACTAGCAAGCGAATGTATGAGAATTTGAACAAATACTGCATCGGGTGATATTCTCATAAATTATCTTTACTTTACTGGATCACTTCGTCACATTTCATTATAATAGGAATAGTAATTTATGTAAATTTGTCAATACAGTGCTGGAAGAAGTCCTCCTGGTTTTTCGTGTTACCATTGGTGACCGGAATAAGACCATCGGCCTTTGAGTGCCAGTACTGGGTCCAACTTTTCTAGATTCAAAGATCAAATCACCTTAAGTCGCTCAACCGAGATTATAGATCGCCATCATTGCCCCATGCCGGCAGACTGATGCCCCAGGTCACTCTTGCAAATGATCCTAGTCCCTTCCAGTTCTCACCTTGGTGATATAAAATAAACTCGTTTCCCTGCTTAAATATCTGCACACAGAGTGGCTGGTGGCGCGGGGTTGCACGCGTGAGAGGAGGAATGGGGCGGGGGGGGGAAGCCGCTCACCCTGCACCGTTGCTCGTGTTCCCGCAAGACGTGAGCGAAGCGCTCTTCTCGCGCCAAGAACTCCGCGCTGTTGGGGTCCAGATCATCTCCCTGTGCAGATGGAGTGCACGCGCGTGGCCAGCCCGTCATTGTGAAGCGTCATCAACAGAAAAGTCACCGTCCTGAGTTCAACTACCGACGACGGGTGGCATCAGTGGCGGGTGGTGTTTTGACTGGTGCTAAACCAGCGCGGTTAAAGCATGGTCAAAACAACCTCCATGTATGGGGAGGTTATTCCCGCAGCAGTGAGTGGACTGACCAAGGGCTCTAAATCCAACAACAACTGGAACACCACGTAAAATGGTCTTTCCATTTAAATTATTGTGGGATGGTGCCCTTCTCCGTTGGCAGCCCTTAATAGATGGTGGTGAAAATTCCAAGTTGGGGGTCCAGTCTTCCCGAATGACGACCACTGTCGACGCAGAATGTGGCGCTGTTTTTTAAATCCTTTATATTAAGTTCACTTGCTTGCTTGATTGGCGCTTACGACCGTGCAAATCTTTCGGTCGTTTTTTAACCCACTTCCCGTGATCCAATCGAACTGACATTTTGCACACAGGCTCGTTGTGCGTGACAATGTATTTTCGTGAAAAGGTTTTTCCAAAATGTTACACTTTTTAGGAAAAAATAAATTATATTTAATTACCAATTGCTTAATGGTGGCAGGCAATCATCTGACCCATAGGTGGCAGCCATCTCAAGCCAGAGGACGAGAGGACTCTAGCCGCCACGCATATAAAGGATTTATAGTGAAAAACTTTGTTTTTACGGTTAATTTTTATTGACTCTGGAGGGACCGTGAGATGAGTGGAGCCCTGACCACGATATAAACCCGTTGTACATTCGGCTGTGAATTGAGCACTGCGACCACTGTGCCACATGGTGACATATGTTGTGTTGCTAGGAAAGCCACGTTAAGTATCAATGCTTTAATCGTGATGATTGGCGAGTTCCTCTTGTTTTGTTGCATATGGAAGGCAACAAAAAGTGCCTATAGATCAGGAATCTTGAGCAACGGGAAGTGCATTTATCCTTTAGCAGTCCTAAGCCAGTGTTGGACTTCCCAAATCACCACGGAAGGGTACAGAGTTTCTCAACAGGGCAACCGATACTGACGTTTTCTAACATTGATACCTATTTCATCGACCCCAAAACAAGGCTGAGCTAAGTGAAGGTCGACGGGGTCCAAGTCGACTCCGACACCGCGTTTAGGATCCAACCCGAGATTTGAACTTTCGACCTTGCGATGGTGATCCGCAAAATCTGCCCGTATCTGTATGCCGGATGATGCCACGTGGTGCCGGATGATGCCACGTGGTGCCGGATGATGCCACGTGGTGCCAGATGATGCCACGTGGTGTCCGACAGCTCGTTAGGAGAGGGTGACCGATGGCTCAAAGCACAGCGACTCACCCCGCCGTGAAGTGCTCTGTGCAGCTGCTCCTTGAGGCTGCACACCTGCTTCTCCGAGTCGGCCAACCGCTCCGCTAGGTCGCTCAGCTCCCGCTCCAGACGGGAATTTTCCTACAAAACACAAACGGAGCGCGGCATTGGCCATGCACACAGCAAGCAGCACGCACGCCATACGCGTAGCAACGTGGCGCACACACACAGCTCCCTCCATGCACATAGCATGCAGCATGCACAAAGAACGTGCCATACGCACAGCAATGTGGCGCACACACAGCTCCCTCCATGCAGCTAACATGCAGCATGCACAAAGAACGTGCCATACGCACAGCAATGTGGCGCACACACAGCTCCCTCCATGCAGCTAAGACATAGCATGCACAAAGAACGTGCCGTGCACACAGTGATATAGCACACACACACACAGCTCCCTCCATGCAGCTAACACGCAGGGCAGGGTGGGCGGGTGGGTGGGTGGGTTGGGCAGCTGGGGCTAGTGGCGGCACCTTCATGGTGATGCCAAGACGGTCCCGGAGCTCGGCCTCGTCCTTGCGGAGGTTGTCGATCTCCGCCTCGAGCTTCTCGCGCTGCCGGTTCACGTGGCTCATGATCAGCTCGCGCTCCTTGTCCATCTCCGCTCGCGTCGCCGCCACTTTCTCCCGGCAGTCCTGCTCCAGCTCACTGCGGGAAAAAGACAAGTAAGACCCCCCCGCCGTGTAGCCTTAACAGACTGTAGGGGCAAGCGCTGTTAAGTGAGCACCTATGAAGGCCGGCACGGCACACGAGGGGTCGATGGCCAACACCACGCCCGAGCCGCCTCCCGGTGGCGATGTTTACACATCGCACCAGGTACTCATTTGAGGCTGAGTCGATCTAGGAGAGGCCCAGGACCGGTTCAAATAATCGTTACTGGCGTTGACCGTGAGTGGGAATCGAACTCGGGTTCCCGGGTGCGCAGGGCCGCGCGTTAACCGCGACGCTACCGCTCCCCATACACGCACGCACACACACGTCCGTGCGTCTGCTCAGCAAGAGGACACGGACTTTGTGGGTGCAGGGTGAAGTAGGGGAGGATGCCGCGTGGCTCAGGGAGTTAATGCTGATGACAAAGCAAAGCCTATGGCTTTAAATACTAAATTAACCAAAGGATATATCGTAATTCCACAGAAATGTGTTGAGATTTAACCATTTGTCAGGATGGCGCTACGAGATCAGTTCCCGTGCAGGTGCCGCATTGAGAGATAGCGAGAGGCGGCGGAGGCTTGGGGAGGAGGCACTCATCCAGCAGGGATTTATCATGGCTGATGATACATTTTCGGGGTGGCTCCTCAAAATGCGAGGCCCTACGCAAATCCACCGAAAGGCACCGAGTCAATCCGGCCCTGCCGGTACACTCCCCATCACGCGAACTCCCGTCATCCTCACAGCGGCTTTTGGCTCGCCATCGAACAAAGACGGTCACCGCATCGCGCGCGTTCAGACGCTCTTTCAGCGGACGTCTGGAGCGCTCTCCTTCGAATATCAGGAAGCCACTCGAGCTATGCACTTTTAAATGTAGATTGAAAACTCGTTTCTTTAGAACTGCNTTTTGTGTTTAGTTTGCTGTCCCTCCCCAGCACCTCCGATTAGCACGGTCGGCGACATACGGCGCTAAAGAAGTTCAACGTACGTATACACGCGAGTGATCTGATGCGAGTGGCACGGCAGGGCACCTGATGCGGCTGGAGTTGAGGCTCTCGAGTTGGTCGTGCCTCTCGTCCGTCTCGTTCGCGAGCTTGGAGCAGCGGCGCTCCGTGCGCTCCAGGTCCACGCGAAGCTTCTCCCGCTCCACGGCCGCCTGTTCTGCCTGGCTCCTGCGCACCACACACGCAGGGGCACGCACAGGCACGCACGCGCACGCACGCCCCCGCCGTTACAACCTCCAGCACTATCACCACTGTGGCTGCCAGAGTTACGAATGGATGGGTGAACAATGTGTATTCACTCTGCAGATACGAATGTCGATGAATGTGTATTGCCTTTGTAAATGTGGAGATTTGTGAAATAATGAACGAATGTATTGAGTGTTATGTTGCAGTGATAAGCAAGGCATGCTATGAATAAGTGCCGTGGTTATACTGGTAGAACGAAGTGGACCAGCCTACAATAGATTATTATGAATAAGTGCCGTGGTTATTACCCTGTATTCTGACAATTGCAGTTTTATTTATTTCACTGATTATGATATCGTCATACTTGGATCTGAACTTAGGGGATCAGGATAAGATCCAAATCTGCTCTAGTTCCATCTCTGCTGCATTTGTATTATTCCACGTTGTCATAATCGGTAGCCTTCCAGCCTTTATTGTCAATGTCATCCTGACTGTTGAAAGTTTATATTCCTTGACTTAAAGCTTTCATGACTACAAGAATTCATACTCTTTGGGTCTTTCGATAAAGTCACGTAGATAGAAAAATTAAAAATCACGAAGTTTCGGTCGCAACACAAGCAATCGTCTTCAGGTGAAAAATACAGCAGGCGGACTGTTGAGGCAGGAATTTTTATATATTTTTTTCTGCCTCAACATTTTCTTTCTATGTGACTTTACCGCAAGACCCAAAGAGTATAGTTTATATTCCCATTACCAACTACTAACTGGGATGGACTGGCGGCACAGTGGTTAGCGTGCTGCGCTAGAAAATCAGCAAGTGATATCTGAACTTTCAATTTAAAGCTTTCGTGACTGCAGGGATTCATCTTTTTGGTTCTTTCGGTAAAGTAATAAAGTAATAAAATAATAAAAATAAAATTTTTATTTTTTATTTTATTACTTCCCTTCTACGTGACTTTACCGAAAGAACCAAAAAGATATCTGAACTGTGTTGGACCCCACCCCTTCACCACAATGACCAGTGTGGTGAAGTATGGTCAAACAACTAGCATGATCGACACAGCATGGCGATGCCGTCATCCAGCAGTGTAGTGACGTGCTGAAATGACACGTACTATTGTACTGTATGTGTTCTGCGTGTGCATATGTGCGTATGGGAAATAGTATCATAGTGGTCAGTGCACACAACACTGCTGCTAATTCAAAAGTTTACTTAAAGCATACAAGGTAAGTTATGACGGAGCCAGCAGAGACTACCAAGGAGGAACAGAGCCTTGGTTGAGTCCTATAGCTTAGCTGCAACATATTAGACTACCATTGAAGTGGGACTTGTTGATAAATACTTCACACTCCCCAATCCTATACGTGCTAAGATCTTGCCTTCCAAACAAACTCGAGGCGAAACACTTGCTAGGGTCGCCAGCCTGATGGGGAGTTTTAATGCCGACTGGTCAAACTGGTGAAGTCCCGAACACTGGAATCAAACATCTAAACTCAAAGTCAATAGTTAATGACACTAGGCAGAGGTCAAATCAATCAACCAGTACTAGATGATGCCCTGTGGGTTGGTCAAGATGGCAGGCAACACGCAATGAGCCTCTAAATGTCCACCGCCTTCCCTGAGGGCCGCTCACGGTGCAACCTTTCAAAGATGGTTCATTGCCACTCTCTACTCTCTGCCATCTTGAATCAAGTTTCGAGGCTGGTGCTGTCGATGTGACGTCACAGAGCAGGTGTGGCCCTTCACCTGCGGTGTGGAACCTCACCTGCACTGCTCACCATCAACGTACGTAGAACGCGAAAAGAGCCCGTCCCATCACTTACCTATGACCATATTACAGTGTCGTGCGCGGGTTAATTGAACTACCTCTGTCCAAAACAAAAGTGAGCTCATCAAAAGGGTAATTAGAACGATGAATAGGCTAATTAAATTCACATCTGTGCTGCCTCTGATTTCTATTCAATTCTCCTTCATGTTTCCATGGCCACTGTTCAGATGCTAGAAGCTAGTCCACACACGTATTGCATGCATTTAATTATTTAACTCACTGTATTTTGCTGCCCCACTCTTTTATGGTTTACGTCTGGCTGTTAGATCGTTACGGAGTAATTATTTATTCGTTAATACGACCATTTCTGGTTTTCGGCAAACCAAGCGCAACTGCTCGTTAAAGACAAACAAAACCAACGGAAGGAAACGATGGCGGGCTTACGCCCGAGCACTCACCGTCGTCCGAAAAAATCAAACATCATGTTGGCGGTGAAGGCAGAGATGAAGGCCCGCACACGGCCGTGTGTCACCATCGCTAGCAGTCGGTCTCCATCGCAACAACGCCGCTCGTGTTCGTTTCTAAATAACTCCCCGTTTTGTGGTTGTAGAATGGAGCCGAATGAGATGTGGAGTGCGCGGGCGTGTGGACGTGTGAACATAACGATCGTTGCTCGAGATGAGCAAGGAATAGGGGGGGGGGGCGTGCAACGGGGACAGCCGGTGATTTCAAGAGTGTCACATGACCACCTCTCGACACAATTGTTGCAAAGCAGGAGCACTCAAACGTGCCGAATAGTGAAGTGCGTGTTTTGCCCGTGCCCTCCGGCATGTGCGAGTGGACGGTGTGCAGGGTAACGCCGTGGGGAAAAGCGGCGGCCAAACACCGACTGGACCTTCCCTAGGTTATTATAGCCTAAAATGTCTGGCTCGAGCCGTGAGGAGACAAAGGTGGACAGGCATGTGGCGTCCTAGCCATACCAACTCATGACACGTTCCATGGCAGCTTTGACTACTCACTTAACACTGTTCAAATGGTCGTTCTGACATACGTACTCCTGCTAAAAACAAATCTTTGTCTTTGTTGTATAGGTGCCTACGTGTGCACCTGTGAATGCTTTCATGCATATTTTTGTTATTCAGGTAAGATGTGGCTGCATCATGAATGGAGCAAGATTTGACCCTGCCGTGTTCAGAACAGCAGCACTTATTTTAGCCTCAAGGGGCTCCCAGAGGCATATGGTATAAGTGAACATTGATAACTGTACTTTACTGATGAGTTCGAATGGGGATGACACTGGTATACAGATGTGTGTCTTTGTTTCACTGCCTGATGAGGTGGCCACATTTTCTCAATTCTTCGGTGGCCTAAACAAGAAAATGGCCACACATTCAGTTCTGTTGAGCTGGTGGTCAGATAAGGCCGGAACTACGTACACGCAATGCGCATCTTTTCGTGTTGGGTAAACCTACTTGTTTTTCTGCACTAACATTCCCGCTGCGATGGGTTTTCTCGTCATATGCAGATTTTAAATTGACATATTCAGCCGGAGTGCCAAATAGTTGCACAATGTAATCGGATGGTTTAACACACAAGGGACATTCTGGAGAGAGTGCGAGGGTGCACGCTTAAAATGTCAGCGACCGAGCCACTTGACAATGGATATCCTTGTTGATATCCTGAAGGCCGTGACGTGTTTTCAATTGAATGCAAGCCACTCAACCACAAGCATGTGCATGCTTCATGGGCATTATGTAATCAGACAATATGAACGAAGTGATGACTTTCCTTTGCCATAACCTTGCATTTTTCCCCCTTCATAAGGTAAAGTTGTCTGTCGGCAAACACGATGCAAACATTTACAATGAGCACATCCCTTACGCCTTTGAGCATGGTTGATGAGCAGAGGCTCGCGTGCCTCTCATGCAAAGTGGCGAGCCGATGAGAGAGAGCTAGACGAAGGACAGCAGGTGAGAGGTGACAAAGCTTCTTAGCACGGGGGAAGTGAGTTCCGACGCTAAGCTGTTTGAGACAAGAAACTAGAAAGGTAAAATGCTTTGTCCTGCAGTGAAGCAGCTGCGTAGAGTATGGACAAGAGGAGCGCTTTATGAGAGTGCAGACTGCATTCTAGAAATCAGAGGCAGAAACAAGGCAACACACATTTTTTGGACCAGTGGCTGAAATAGTTGCCATAATAGAGAGGCAAGGAAGTAGCAGGTCATGGATGAAACAATGCATGGCTTGTAGTGAATCAGCTGGTTTAGTAATGCGAGTCACGTGGACTGTGGCAGCTAGAATCCACAAGAGTCAGGCATTGCACCAAAATCTCGACCCGCACGCGACAGAAATATTACCATATTGACAGCCTTAATTGTTAAGTCCTTGCAAAGTGGCTCTTAATATTATAACCACTGAGCTTCCCAAGTGGCAGTGGTTAATGAGGATCATATGTGGTGGAACGTGCTGCCTAACCCTGCCCTCACCGCACCAGACCAGAGAGGGCAGTGCAACACTTGTGGACAAATAAATACGGGCATTAGAGAGCACTGCACCTCACACGCAACCACTTTTGTCAATTAGCAGATGACCGCAATGCACCACTACCAACCACTATCAACTTTACATATGAATTAAGAATTATAGGAGATGTACTACTGAGAAGCATGATTATTGGCATTTTGGATTTGATCCAAATGATTTCTTACTTAGTTATGAGCGTGCTTACATTCCTGCATGAACAAATGATAATAGTGAATTTTATAACTCGACAGCCTTTGCCACAAGCTAACAATTTGGAGGTGCTGAGCCAAGCTCAGGGCTGCACGAAATCCCTGACCAAACGAATGGTTAAACATCTGTTGTTGCGTGCATGCGTGGGCAGCGGTGGAGCAGTGGAGATGCATTACTCCACAAACGCTTAATATATCAGTGGTGAGGAGTATCTGAGCATCGAGTTGAGTCTTCCTTCGATCAGCTCAGCTTCAAATGACAGCTGGCTGTGATGTGCTAACATCGGCATTGGGTAGCCCACACTGGCGCCGACCACACCAGCTCGTGACGCACCACGCTGGTTTTCACAGGTGCTCGCTAAGAGCACTCCCTCCAACAGTCTGTGCAGGTGATACAGGGGAAATTTGTCTTTGTGCATGTGTGTGTTTGTGAGTGTGTGTAGTGTCGCGGTTAGCGCGGTGAGCTATGAACCTGGCGACCAGTGAAGATTATCTGAACCGGTCCTAGGCCTCCCCTAGGTCGACTCAGCCTCAAAGACAAAGGCAGCCGGGAGTGGTGCTGGCCATCCACCCCCTCATGTACTGTCGGCCTTCATAGGTGCATGCTAACAGCACTTGCCCAAATAGTCTGTGAAAGGCCATATGGGGGATCTGTGTCTGTGTGTCGTACTGTACCGTACCAAAATTTCCCTTGGAGCCTCGAGAAATAAAGCTGGACTCGCAGATCACAGCCGTTGTGTGTGTGCGCACACGCTGCCCGTACCTCTGCGTCCTCACTTCCGCCTTGTAGGCGAGCAGCGTGACCCGGGGCAGCCCGTCCCCAGAGGAGAGCATCTCCGCGTCGATGGCAGCGGTGAGGTCAGAGCGGCACACGCGCTCACTGCCGCTCAACTGCAGCGCCTGTGACAGCGCGACAATGCAAGCGTCTCTCTTGAAAAAAGTTCCGTGACATTCCGCGACACGATATTGCACATTGTTTTACACGCCTTTGTCTCCTCAGTGCTGATGGTCGAGGGAAGGCCCAACACCATGCTCAGATATTCCTCACCAACGATATTAGACACAGCTGGAAGTCGAACTCTGATCTCCAAGTTCATGGTGAAAAACTCGTATCTACCGCACCACCGCACTCGCCACATGCACACACGTACGCGTACAAGACTGTTGGCGGGCGTGCTTTCTCTTTCTTCTTCTGTGTGGAATGCACTACCCACTATACGGAGATCAGCTCCCTCTCTATTTTCAAATCATACTTAATAACTGTCTTGGTTGCTGCTGCCCTTTGGGTAGCCATTTGTTCGCTTTCTCCGCGGTGTTTCTCGTAGCAATTTTTTCAATGCCAACGTGGTTTGCGATGTTCGGCGTGTCGAGATAAAATTTGCGCGAACGACATCATGGAAAAGAAAGTGTAAAAAAACAAACATCTTCTGCCATTCAATCACAGGACGAGAGTGTACGCGCCCAGCCGCCGTCTCGGCCGGCTCTGCGGCCGCGCGCCTCGCCTCGAGGATCGTGTGTGGCTGCGCCACGCCGTCGGCGAGCCACGAGTCCAGGAGGCGCTCGGTGGGAACGCTGCCCGTGCCGTCGTCCAGATCCGAGAAGAGCAGCTCGTGACCACTGGGTGCCAGCAGGGACGGGGTGGCCGTGCGTCGCCCGCCCTCCTCCTGGACGAACGCACACGCAGCCACAGCCGAGCGCACCGTCGTCATCATCAACATCGTAAGCATCGACGATCAACCCGCTGCACGTGAGAACCCCGGGTGGCTAACTGGATTTCAATCCAGTGTTTCAGAAATCTGAGCCACCTAGGCAACCTAGAAACGGTACTCATTTTATGGACTACTAAGCCCAGGATCGATACCCCACTGGGATTACAACTGAATTCGCAGCCTTCCGAATGAGTTACTCTGCCACCACACACACATAATGACAAACGGTGGCACACACGGCAAGAAAAAACGCACCGGCTGATCAAAACGCTAAAGAACACGCCGCGTGCATTCCCGCCGAGTCAACGGCGATTCCCACTGGCGCGGCGCTGACCCGCACGGCGGCGCGCGTGCGCGCTTCACGCGTCCGCACCTGGCTGTAGTGGAAGCGCTTGAGCTGTCGGAGGACGCCGGGAGGGGGGGCGACAAACTCGGCGTGTAACGTCCCAGGGACAGGTTCTGCGACGACAGGCTGGTGCGCTCATCATCCAAATCTTCCTCCTCCTCTTCCCTCCGCTCCTCTGGCTCAGCCTCCCCTCCTCGTCCACTCCGCTCTGCTGCAGGAGTTGCAGCAGCTCCGAGCAGCTCACGGTCCCATCGTCGCTGGCTCCAGCTGGGCCTGCACCGCCTGCCACTGAAGCGCAGGGGCAACACCGACAATAAAACGAGCGCAAGAGCGGCAGGTGATTCTACTGATCAGTGGGCTTCAATCACTGCAGAATACATGTATCATGAGAGTAACCCTCATGTTATTAGGCCAGATAGATATCAAATATTGCTACTCAAGTCACGGTCGGAAGGTCACATGTTCAAATCCTTGTGAGGAGGTTGACTCAGACCATCATGCTTTCATGGTTAAAGAAATGACCACACATTTGTCGAGGGAGCGAGACTGAACTGTGCCGTAGAAATGGGGAATTTAAAACCGGTGGCTTAGGGACACCATTGGGTTCCTGGAAAACCTCATCTTTTTGGTCATTAACTATTTCCAAGTTGTATTATTTACATTTTTGTTTCATATGGTAGTATGTATTTAGAAATATAAAATAAATAAATTGCAAATGACATAAAGCTTATTTTTGTTTTAAAATTGCATAAAATTACACAGTTTTGATTAGTTACAGTCTTGAGGGGTCTACTGAATGCGTGCCATTGCATTTAGCAAGATTATGCAATCAACTTAAAACCATAAAAAAGCTCACCTTTTGACTACTAACGTACTGGATTTCGCGAAACTAGAACTGTCAAAGTGACACTCATCGCTGCACGACAGTCACGCCATGCGACACTGATATCTACGCGACCTCCGATTAGCACGGTTGGCTACGTCCTGTCCGAAAGAAGTTAAACATCGCACAGATGCAGAAAGTCCACCAGTTGAAGATCGAGAGTCTATACTTTTCTTTATTCCACGCGAGCTCACCGCCGCACGCGTCCACCCACTCCGATTCCCTTCAAGACGCGCCTCGATCGCCCGCCTCTCCCGGTGACGTCATTCGTACACTGTCATATGGATCAAGCAGTATTTCTACCCTCGGATCGCGTAAGTACGAGCACTCCACATACATACATACACAGCCGACGCCCATCACAAGCGACGCTCGTCTCCGTGCCGCGCCCCGTACCTCGTGCTGCAGCTGGAGCTGCGTGCACACGGCGGCGGCCTCCTGCGGGTCGAGCCGCGCTCCGGGCTCCAGGCCCAGGTCGGCGAGCAGCCGCTCCTCGATGGAGCCCAGCGCGTCCGGCGGGTCCGCATCGAGCACGCCGCTGCTGCTCAGGAAAGCCGACGAGTGCCACGGGTTCTGGCCTGTGCGGCGGTACGTCGGCGAGCGGTCAGCGAAGGTGGAGCTGCGCGGGCTGGGTTGGCGTCGTTGTTGGCGATATAACACTTAACCGTTCCGATGAATGTCAGTACCGAGGCTCCCCGCAAGGCCATGCGGCAGGGCACGTCGCACAGTTTGGCGCCTGCTATAAGAGAGTGCGTTCGTGTCGCTACAGATCGAATCATACGGAAGACCTCTGGATTTTTTAAAAGTCACTGTGCTAACCATTACACCGCGGTCGTTTCTCTTAATCAAAATGTTGTGTAAAAACGTAAAAGTTTAAGTCCGTTCAAGTGTGGGATGGCAATTAGCCCTGAGCTGATGTGATACATTCCACATTTCTGTGGAAGGGGCCAGTCTCCCTATGAGAAGAGGGCCACTGAATGCGAGCGGCAAAGTGCTAGTTATTTTGTGAACTGCAGAAGTTTCATTGATTTGAACCCTGAATGCGATGTGAACTTATGTGGAGAGCTCTGGAGACAGAGCACCACCTGGCTGTATGTTAACCTGTGCACGCGCACTTCTTTTACATCTTCAAAATTCAGTTAATTAATTCTCGTGAATGTCACCACCCCATCAAGTGCGACTATTATTATGAACGTACATTATATCAGATGGAGAATCAGATTTGTTTAATCCTGACATTCTTTAAGGAATGGTTTGCATTT
The DNA here is from genome assembly GCA_018977245.1 of Lethenteron camtschaticum. NCBI lineage: Eukaryota > Metazoa > Chordata > Hyperoartia > Petromyzontiformes > Petromyzontidae > Lethenteron > Lethenteron camtschaticum. Next base: position 12,435,567 of record MU249579.1, read on the forward strand.
TAAAATCAACAATCAAATGATCAAGGTTGATGTTCCTCTTCGCTCAAACTAACACCGAGGCTGCACTGATCTCCCATGGCTGTCCTTGAAAATCAGGGACTCGCCTTTCTGTAGAACAAGTCACTCTCGACTTCCCGCTAAGAACTAGAAATCACACGCATGCACTATCATCACAGAACTATTCGGTGAATGAGGTGATGGAATGATTTACGCCCGTGTGTTTTACGAGCGCACCACGCTGGTAAATTATCACCGGCGCAAAAACAAACTGTAAATTCCCATTGCGTTCACCTTCGGCTTCAAAGGTGTCCTCGCTCGGCCCAAAGACGCCTCCTTCGTACACATCCTGAGGCCAAAAAAACAACACATTCTTCACGAGGCCGCCTTGTGATCCTGTTGTATATTTATATACACATCGTGGTAGAGAGAGCGGGGGGGGGGGGGGCAGTGGTTGACTCATCGCGCTATTAACCTGGGCGAGCCTCAGGAAAATTCCCGGCCCCCCACCACCTTTACCAACCTACACTGGCCAGCATGGTGAAGTATGGTCAAATAAACCCCCATGAAAACACAGCATGCGGAGGCCTTAATCGAGCAGAAGACTGCCAAAATAGACTGTATATTACCTTTAAATTTCTATTTACACATTATTCTTAAGTCACCGGCTGGTTAGCAGTGCGGTTAGTACATTCACATCCCGATCAGAAGGCCAGGAGCTCAGAAAATCTATATTATTATATTATTTTATTATTTTTATTATGTTTTATTTTATTATTTTATTACTTCCCTTCTACGTGACTTTACCGAAAAAACCAAGAAGAAAAAAAGAAAAATCTATACAGGTGATAAAATAGTACCGCACTCTCGACAATCAACAAAAATCATCCCGTGGAGGGTCCTGGACCACTCAACAAATATTCCGATTCTTATCTAACTGGGCTGTCAAGGGCCCATGGTATAACACAGCAGATGCGCGTCGAGACCAGAAGGTGGCACCGCAGCGCACTTGCACTTACAAAGTGCCCCAGGACGAATAAACGTGTATCGTAGAAACCAAAGGTAAATGTTTTTTCAGTGGCAAACATTTTTTGCACGGTTTTTTTTTGGTAAGAAAATGTTGGGGAGAAAAAAAAACCTCAAACGTTTCACGCCAACACAAAATGATCCAGGTAAGTAAAGGCTACATCTTACTGCTGATGAGGCTCAATAAAGTCGAAATCAGTCCACGATTTGTCTGGAATACACTGATCCAGTAAGGTTCACTGATCATTAGATACAATCATTACATCTGTCGGGGAAGCACCATCATTTGTTATTAAGTGAGGATAATGGGCGTAGTTACCGATCAAACTGCTGCTGTTACACTAAGCGTTATAATTAACTACCCAGGACTTGTATGGTGGTGGAAATCCCACATTCCCATAGTNGGGGGGGGGGGGGGCATAGGATACAAGAGCTGACGCCCCACCATGTGGTATTCCATTTTAATGAGACCCCACAGAATTAGGATGTTGGCGAATCAACCCTCGGGCTGGATTCAACTCACAACCTCTCCACTTCCAGGCAAGTGCTCTAACACAGTGCCACCCCCGCCCAGATGACGCTGGCAGTGAAACAAGTAAACAAACTTTCCTGCTCTTCACCAGACTACTAAGAAGTCAACATGTAAAAGGCCTCCTTTTGCCAGGAGCGACAATCATTTAATTAAGGCTGTGAAACGGCCCAAAGCAAACACCGTCAATCTGCCGCGAAATGCGTGGATGGTGGATCAACAAGGTCCACTTCCCGCAAGCCCCTTTGATTCGCAAGTCCCGGCTTGCTGCCACTGTGTACGCAGTCTCCAGGCAGCTTCCCGGCCGTGATAAGCAGCGGTGTGCCGACATGCAAACACAGTGTCCATGGCAGCGATGCACACAGCTTGCGCGGGGCTGGGCGGAGACCGGGCCGATCAAAAGGCCGAGGTTGGTCTGGAAGAGTAAAACCTTTATTAAACGAACGCTTCATGGGCACGCGGCTCAAGAGTGAAACGTATTTCCCACGGGGGCCCTGGGGAAATGATGCGTGCGGTGCTGGCCAGAGCAATCGCAAGGTTTTGGTGATGCATACGTATAAAACATAGACATTACTTAAAACGACTGCGTGTATTGTATGCATAATGTCGCGAGGACAAGTTATTTCATTTTTTACAAAATATTAAGTGCATTGCAGGTCACCAGGTAGGATAATGGTCCCATGGCAAATTAGTGAGCCAGGATTGTGTACAACTGGGTTTGATTCATGGGTACCCATTCAACCAAACAACAGGTAGAGAACTCTGGTGTAATTCAGTCCAATGATCAATTTCTGAAGATAATTAATCTTTGGTCAAGACCAGCTTAGAGCACATATTCGTGAAATAGGTATAGGTTAATACGTTGGGTAAGACGTACCCTTGAAAGATATAGGGCTAAGACTCGTGATGTTGTTCTTGCATTAATCCCAAGACAGGCAGCTTTCCTTTCTTTAAAGGATCGGAATAAATGAAAATCATTACTGTGGGTGGCAAAACATTAAAGTAGGTGATCGCTAATAGGGGTTTTCCCCTTTTTACTGGCAACAAAACTGACACCTTTTGCAAGGAATCATGCTTACATTAACCACAGACGCCGTCGTCCACAAACTGAGATTTTAACTACTCTTAGGTTTTTTCGGTAAAGTCACGTAGGTAAAAAAAAATTAAATTAATAAAAGTAAAATAAATAAAAATCACGACGTTTCGGAAGCAACACAAGCCTCCGTCTTCAGGTGGAACCGTCACAGCCACGACAGCTGTATCAAGTAAATGAGAGATCACAAGAAATACTACCCCGTATATATAATGGTTGAGGGGGAGGGCCAGGAACGGCACACTTTTTTATTAATATGGTAAGGTGAGGCTTAATTTGTTTTATTTTACTTTTGTTAATTTAATTTTTTTTTACCTACGTGACTTTACCGAAAAAAACCTAAGAGTATGAATCCTTGCAGTCACGAAAGCTTCAAATCTAGAATGATATTTAAACTCACTACTTGCCAACTGTGTTGAGCACTCTAACCACAGTGCCTACCAGCCCCAAAGGTAATACGATTAATCATTGTTTTCATTGGAACTACGAAAACATGGAATGTATCAAAGCAAGACGCAGTTTAGCCACACACTTTTTTAGTACCGATCGCGGTACGCTCCGTGTAAGCAACGTAGTGGCACAGCGTACCGGCCGGCCGTTGTGCAAGAAGGGTGAGAAGGGATCGCCGGTGGGATCGCTCCCTCCACTGCTGCCATCCGCTTCGTCGCCATTGCCCGCCGACCCTCCGTCCCCGTGATCCAGGGAGGCCCCGTCCCCATTCCACTGCTCAGACAGCGAATTCTCCGGCCGGGAGCGCCGACCGTAGCGTTTCCCCCCGCGCACCAGCTTGGGCTCCACCTCACTGCGCTCCTCTGCCTCGTCCTGGTCAGTGCGCAGGGAAGAGACTCCGCTCTCGTCCACCTGGTCCGCTGTGAGGCCATCGTCCTGCGAAGGCGGCGTCGCGTCGAGCTCTCCGTCTGGTAGGCAACGAGGGAAGGGGTAAGGTTGTTACCGATTTGTGTAACAGCTCGTAGGTGGCCGCCTTTAAAAGGGAGCGCCGACGATGATTGTTTGAGCTTAGGGACAAGCCTTGCGATGGTGCTTCGCTTGATTGTTTTTTTAAACGAAGTCAACGGTTCAAAGTGCCGAGGTTGAGCGCCGAAACCTCCACTGAAATTGTGCATCATAAGTAAGCATGATGGAAGATCGCTAAACAAGAAATTGTCTGTAACTAGTTATCAACTCCACTGTCATATTATGCCACTTTGTACATTTCAAGGATTTTCATGACGCTGTGCCAGGTATGGGTCTGTCAGTGTGAACTGACAGAGCAGATCCCTCTAATGTAATTAAGATAAGTAAGCCCTTATGCAATCAAAGTCACAAATAAAATACGCATTTACTCTGGTATTTATGGCGGCCAAAGGAGACAAATCAAGGAGTACTTGGCACGGCACATTCCGCAAGCGATGGCATTTGCAGTTTATAGACCTACAAGTCAATAAAACCCATTGGACCAGATGACGAGGGTGCAACGAGGTCAAAGTCGGCCGGGGCAACGAACATGACAACACTTCGACACACCCGGCCACTTTATGGCAGTACATTCGGGCGATAAACACACCACAAACAAGGTAAGGTCACCCGGGGTTTTCCTGAGATTGTCGAGATTGGGAGCCGCCTGGTGGCGAGATGTTACTCTCCTCACCTGGTGTGCAGGAGGTTCATGGGTTCGATCCCGACCCTGACGCCTGCTGTATATTTGGAATGTTTATGTCTCTCTCACTGTGGTCATGTGTATTTTTCTCCAGGTCCTCCGGTTTTTCCTCCACATTTAGAAACATGTGTTTAGCGTATTTGGCTGCTATACATTTCCACATGATAAGCCACTTCGTTGAGCTATCATTTGTGGACAAGTCGTTTTTGAAAAATAACTAATAACTGTGGCCTTAAGCCTCGTAAATAAAATAGTTTAGTTTCTAATAGTTTACATTATCAGGCTTATTCAATGGCAATATTGTTTTTACTGTGTGTGAATGTATTAAATAATAAAATAGTGTTATTTCTTTTTTTAAATCACTCACTCTTTCAGGGAGAACACTTGGCAATTATGGTTACAGAGGCGAGTTTTTATTATTTTGTTGTAATTTCGAATTATACAGAGACGTGGCACTGTTGTTCCAGCTCTTAACTCATAATCAGAAGATTGCAAATTCAAATCCTAGAAGGGAGGGTCAACTCAGCCATTATCATCCATTAGGAGTCGATAACATGAAGACCACTTTGTAGGAAATCAACGTGATGGTCCTATGGAGAAGCTGGCCTGCCAAAGAAATGTGGACTTTACACCACTCGCTGACTCAGGACCCACAGCAGAAGCACCTCCCTGCTCATTTGAGCAAGGTGACGTTTTATTTTTTGTGACAATGTATATTTTTACCGTTTAATTTTTTTTTCTCCCAATTTTACTCCCAGTGTGTTATCTGCAGAGGTCGCAAACAGGTTTTGATTCCTTACCCGTACCCGTACACGGCCGCACTAGGGTCGCAAATGGGTACCCGTACCCGGCCGGGTACAGGTAACCGTTCCCTACCCGTACCCGTACCCTACCCGAAATGAGTGACAAACGGCTACTCACCAGTGACTCACGGCCTACCCGTACCCGGCCGCACCAGGGTCGCAAACGGCTACCCGTACCCGTACCCGGCCGGGTACGGGTAGCCGGGTATCGGGTAGGTTACGGGTATCAGGTTACCCGGTTGCGACCTCTGGTATCTTGTCACGAGACGAAATTAACGTTCAAATCTCTTGCAGAGCAATGCAGCGCTTCGTGTTCGAGAATGGCCGAGGTAAGCGGATATCATAGAGCTACCTGTGAGATCCCTTCAAATGACCCATGGTCAGCACAGTAAAGGACAACACTTTCTACATACGAGAATAATGTTTGTCGCATGAGACAAAATTATATTTTTCATTCTCACTGCTGGAATTTAGCCGGATGAAGTGCAAAAACTAATTTCGTGTGATGCTTTTTTTGCGCAGTCATTCGCGGCTGGCCTTCAGCTGCCAACTTGCTATGCTTTAAAACCCTCGCGCTACACTTTAGCTTGCCTGGATTTCAAACTCATGTTCTCAGCATTGGCAACTCAGCACTGACGTGTGAACGACACGGAGCGATTTGACAACAACAAAAAAATTCAAATATAATCTTTCAACGATCACCTCTTAATTTCCCACCGCAATAATTCACACACCTCACCAATTCGCCTTTCCACTCCTGCTCCCCCCACTCTCGAGGAACCAGCGAAGCGACCGTCACCAACAGCAACAGGGCGCGAGAGAGCGGTGGCTCAGTGGCTCACAGGGATGATGCTTTTGCAAGGGTTGCTAACGCAGCACTTTGTATTTTCACCAGCTCCAGGCTCAGTGCGAACACAAATCACCTTCGCCTTCTTGTGGTCAAACGGCACTCAGTGCAACGAATGTTTGCGGTCTCAGTCCCGGTCACAAGTGGCAGACAAAATAAACCGTCCAAAAATAAACACGGGGACAATCGTCGGTCGTACTCCACTTTTGAGTCAAAACATAATATCAACAATAGTAAAATAATAGTTATGTATCCAAGAATGCCTCAATGTGTCTCAAGATGTGTTTCATGAGGGTCCTGGATTTAAAAGTTCCACGCGTAGGCCTTCGCGGTGGTGCTGATAGCTTCCGATGTGTTTTCAGGTTGTACCGTGCATTGTGCAACACGATGTCCAACGTTTCGCTCCAAATGCCTCTATTCCTCTTCAAGGAGTGTTTCATATGGAAGAAAACCAAAGTTCCTGGAAAAGAAACCCATCGATAAAGAGGGGCTGACACTACAAGGTCCTCACAGATAAGTCCATGAACCCATTTGCTTACAGTGATGTTAAGGCCACATCACAGCTCAGTGGTCGACACGATCCATTTACCCTTGTGTCTGAAGGACACATTAAACAACAGGGGCGAATGATATCTGAGCTGGTTCTGGGCTCTCCCCCCTTCATCGCTTCACCAAGCTGCACTGACCAGCGTGGTGAAGAATGATCAAACCACGATGACTACTATACAGATGCGGATTGAAAAAAGGGCAAAAAAATCATGACTTAATACCATATGAGACAACCGTAAAATAAGCCCAAAAAATAATATGAATGCATGCATGCCAAAAGTTTACTGTGCCAAAAAGATGTATGTCAATGAGGAATGGAATTTCAGAAGTCAAAACACTGGCTTGATGTGCCAATTTCAGCAAGCCATCACCCCTACCATGTATACGATCCATCTGGACTTTGTCAATGAATCATCAGTGCAAATGAAGCCTTTCATTTAACCAGCCCTTTTTCTGAAAATAGATCAACAATACTGAAACCTTTTTACAAGGAATAATGTTTACATTAACCACAATACCTGTGGTCAGAATGCAAACAAAAAACACAATTTGATGATGTATGCAATGTCCTTGAAGTTGATTGGTCCACATCAGAGACAATCAATTTCAAGGACAATGCATACGTTATCAGTGTGTTTTTGTTTGCATTCTGACCACAGGTATTGTGATTAATGTAAACATGATTTCTTGTAAAAAGGTTTCAGTTTTGTTGCCAGAAAAAAGGGGAAAACCCCCTATTATTATATTTTGGTACTGGCAAAGGAGGTCTCATGATGTAGATAGATCATACATTGCTATATATTCACCAATATCGAATAAAATCCACCTGTGTACCTATATGCATATAGTGAATTAAAAACAGCCTTTAGTCGGAGCAGAATCTCAGGTTACAGTCTCTGTCATCATATTTTACGTCCGATGGTATCATATAGTCGGAGATCACAATGGTTCGCTCACTATCTAGCCAACTTGTAAGGTGTCAATGGTACATTTCTTATAACACGAAGGCAACCCAGTGATTTCGGCTGTGTTAATCAAAGCACGCCATCTGCTGAAAAGTTAACGTTAAAGACTCGGTGACGGAATGTTACAGGGGTGTGAACCAGGTGTACTAATATGCATCGTCACGCCCGAAAACAGGTTTGCCGCTGTCAACAAAAACAAAACCTGTCCGTTCAAAATGACGGTATTGGTATTTCTGTAAAAAAAAAAACACCCAACGACCATCAACGGGCTCCCATGGTGGTTGAAAATCTGTTGATCAAGGTCTCCGAGAGCACATTACCGATGCCGTTCTTAAACGCCGCCGATAGAAATGCACTCGTATATCTGACACCGCTACGGCAACAATAGGAGGCATGCGGCCGTGAACTCGCACGCTGGCGCGCGCACAAAACAATAGCACGCGTGGGTATTCATAATCAACGTTTTTGGGTTTAGATCGCGTTTATTTTACAATTGTAAATGTTGTGGCTTCAACACCGGTGGGCTAAAGCAGTGAACTATTTGTCTTTGTCAACGTGACACATTTTTACTGATTGGCCGTGTCGGGTGGTGGAGGGTTACGACACATTTATAAATAAACGCGATCTAAACCCAAAAACGTTGATTATGAATAACATTGGTCGCGAAAGCCTACGTGTTAAAACGCGTGGGTATGTTGTCATCATACACGCGTGTTGCTGAAGTACGTGTATGCTCTGGTGGTGGTAATCATGACAGTGGATGGGCCCTATTAAGGCAACAGGGCGAGCCAGTTTGTGCGCGGTCCACAATTCAATTCGCACCTGCGGTGCAGCATCACCGTGATGTGGCTGCACTGACCGTGGTTATTGGCAATTTCGGTTGTTTTTTTTAGACCGCGTGATAGACGTACGTCGAGTTACTAAGGGGGAAGGTGGTACGAACAATAAAGCCGGCTGCAAGTGTAGCCAATTGTTAGAGAACACATACAGGGCGCTTATCACCAAGGCTGTTGGGTCGATTGTTGTACCGCTGACCCATGCAACGACACTCTGGACCATATAATTGGCTTGCCGTGTCTTGGGATGGCGTTCTAGATCAGGGGTCGGGAACCTTTTTGACTGGGAGAGCCATAAAAGCCAAATATTTCTAAATATTTCATTGACAGCCATATAGTATTTTTAACGTATAGTAAATTAAATGTCTTACTTTTAATGCGACTTCTGGTCACGGGACCCGTGACCCGAGAAATTTAACTTCAAAACGAATTTCTGTTTACTTTAAAATGACACAGTATTATTAAGCAATATCACAAGTATTTTAAAATCAGTTCCAAACTGATTTTATTTTTANTTTTTTATTATTATTATTTTCAACTCAAAATTGTCTGGGAGCCATATGCCGTCACCGGAAGAGCCATATATGGCTCGCGAGCCATAGGTTCCCGACCGTTGTTCTAGATGAACCAATTAGAGATAAATTTACAGGACGTACGTAAAATTATCATCTATTTTCACGGAGCAACATTTTGAGATTGTTAAAACTATACGCGTACAATGCACACGTCTGGTAGTATGAAGATTTGATGACACGTGTTTCATCCCTCAAAACCTCCCCATGTGCACCACGGCATTGGCGACACACATTGTGTGCAAAAGCTCACGTTCATCATTAACACTGCCTGAAAGAGAACAATATATCGAACAAAAAACTGGTGACATTACGCCCGATAGTTCCTCTATCACAGCGCGTGGTATCGATGTTTGAGAGAGTCCCAGATGTTCGCCAACATCCCTGTTGTGAGCATCTCCATAGGTTGAACTGCACAGTCCAAACTGCTAATAATACATGAGAAGAGGGTTTCCCCTTTTTTCTGCCAACAAAACAGGTGTTAAGATGTTAAAACACCAAACTGAAACCTTTTACAAGGAATCATGAGTGCATTGACCACAATACTTGTGGTCACAATGCTTGTGGTCAGAACAAAAACACTCTGATAATATATGCATTGTCTTTTAAACTGATTGGTCCACACCAGAGACAGCTTTCTTTTGAGCCTAGTCTCAAACCGTGTTAGACCAGAGGACGCCAAAAGGCATACAGCACAAAGACAATGCACTATCAGGTTGAAGATGGGATTGAGCAGGAACTTCTTGCGGGTAACACCTTTTATTAAATCCTTTAGGTATCACAATACAACGTGTGGTCTTTCTTCTTCCTCCGACACACTCCACTAATCTCGTGTAAGCTCTAGGCCTCTGGCTACACACCATATACTCGACTCGTGTAAGCCCTATGCCTCTGGCTACACAATACACTCGACTCGTGTAAGCTCTATGCCTCTGGCTACACAATACACTCGACTCGTGTAAGCCCTATGCCTCTGGCTACACAATACACTCGACTCGTGTAAGCCCTATGCCTCTGGCTACACATAGTACATTCGGCTCGTGTAGACCTATGGCTACACCCACTACACTCGCCTCTGGGTCACACAGAGTCCCGGTCCCCTTAGGACAGCGGGCTAGGTACCGCAGGGCTCTAGGTCTTCATCCCCGTCTTCATTCTTCGCTGGTTACACACTGCCCTCACGCCTGTGTGCATCCCCTTTTATAGCCCCTGCTCATGAGAGGCGGAGCTGATGCGTACTTCAGCATGAGCATCGCTCCTTAATGAACCAATCACGACGCACTCTCTCTACGATCCGCTTTCCCCAGTGCGTGTTAACATTACTCCACCAATCACACTGCGCTGCCACCTGATCACTCCCTCTCAGCGCGTCACCGCCCACAGCCAATCGGTACCCCGTAACCCACGACCCCGCGCTGACCCCTGATCCTCCACCGTCAGCGCGCGTCACCACCTACACAGCCAATCATCACACACTGTGCATACGATCCTTAATCCCAGCGCGTATCACCTCTACATCAGTACTGAGAGCTCGGAGTGAGCAGCTACATCATGGGGGAAACCCTATTTGTACTGGTAAAGGTGGTCCCATGATGTAGCTTCTCACCCCGAGCTCTCATTACTGAGGCTAGGCTCAAAAGAAAGCTGTCTCTGGTGTGGGCCAATCAGTTTCAAAGACAATGCATAGATTATCAGAGTAGGTTTTTTGTTTGCATTCTGACCACATTGGAAGCATTGTTTGCTGAAACGACAAGGGCAATTCGATGAAAAGGGGGTTATTTTAGACAACGTGTGTACCAGAGGAGTGAAAGCAAGAACTCAAATCGTGTAGAGATCCTGGAAGGAGATAGTTTTTTGTGGACTGGGATAGTGAGAGATAAGATCAGAAGCAAACAGAAACACAATGGCATTTGAAGAAAGTGTCAAATACAATGAAATGCCCATTATTTAAACGGGTGAGAATCCAATGCGATTCAAAAAGATCAGAATACATATGAACCTTATGGACTCCGGGGTCCCGAATAAACGGAAGTAAAAAATCGTAATCAATTCATTTTTGGGAATCCGTCCCACCGCGCACATAAACGACCCACCTGGCGCGGATCATTCTGTTGTCGTGTCGTCCAAGCGCAGCATCGAGGACGAATTCGTAGAAGAAACAAAACTTTGAAACTTTGATTAGCGCATCGTGTAGAACTCGTCGTGAGGAATCGATTGCTGTATCGTTAACCTTCAACAGACATACAATGACGCCGCAACGCAGTTTATGCGAGAGCCGGGGGCTTATGGAACCTCAGGGTCCTGCCATAAGGTTAATTTATTCCTTTTGATAAATTACAGTTGGACCTCAAGTTCTCGTGACATCGTTCACAAAAACATTCCGCAGCGTGGCAATGTCATAGCCTAGAGTCCCAACCTTTTAAAAATGATCTGCAACTTAGTTGGAGTGGTGCTGCAGTGATTAGCCTGATGTGCTGTGAACATGGTAACCTGAGGTTGATTCTCATCAACTGATGACATGAACGGTGAGTAATATCTTAATCGGCCCGCAACATCACCACCTATCACCAACACCCAGTTGGGGAAGTATAGTCAAACAACCACCATCACTGGCATAGCATGGCGGGGTCTTCGTCCGGCAGTGGATATAGGATATTGAAAGTGTTCATTATCTCTACATAATCTGCAACGTATACCAGTAATTACTAACACCTGATAACTATTCTCACCCAGGTATTGAAACAGTTATAACGAATCGAAGTGCAGAAAAGTGGGTGAAAAAGCCATTTGGATTAAATGTAAATCGTGTACTGTATTTTGTAATAATTTTTTACACACATTGTTAGCACTGTATTTTAATCATCCGGGCTTATAGCAGACACCCCAAATTATAATTGAGGCTAAAGCCTTAGGTCATCTCATCTACCTCTGAATTTTAAATATAAATAAATGTTCATTCTCACTCATTCTGTAATGCACTTTCTTACGCGACCCTCCCAATTATTTTACACACCAATAACACCTTTCTCCCCTTTCCCTTATCACAACACCTCTTCTCCAAGGTCTCGTGGATCTACAAAAGGACCCTCCTTGTATACAGCAGACACAGCCACATTTGGAACCAAATTTCAACGCCAGGAGGTCTTGCACAGCGATGGCGGTTACATTGGGCTGTGTCATTTCTGGCTTAACTCCACGCTGCTCAAAGAATCGTGAGCCACAGGCACAGTTTGTAACCAATTACAACACCATTACGGAGGCACTACCAGTCATCAAAATATCCACAAGCCACAAATTAATAAATCTTCTTCATTAATGTGGTATACCGCCAGAAATTGTTGGCTTTAACATGCGTAAGACATTTTATGTTTTAATCTGGCCTCAAAAGGGAAAGGTTGCCAAGTCAAACATAAATTAGTAGAACTGTATACTGTCATTATCAATTTACACAGCCATACAAGTATAACTGTGGCACAGCTGTTATTACAAAAGGCTTCAACTTCAGTCAACCTAAGTTCGATTCCTGCCAAAGCTAACATCAGTGGTGACATTGTAACAGGTCCCGGGCCCCTACCATTCATCAAACCAAAATTAACCAGTGTGGTGAAGTAGGGTCAAACAATCCTCATGACCGGCACAGCAAGCGAAGGCCTTCATCCAGTCGTGGATTGACAAATGGCTGCTGATAAACATCTCATAGGGTGCTGGTCGGTCATTGGTGTGGAAGGTTGCAAGTTCAGATCCCGGTTGAAAGTTGACTCGGCCCATAATCCCCCTGGGTTCATAAAAAGTACTACTTCATGGCAAGTCAATATAAGAGCCGATGGAGACACTGGTCCTGCAATCTGAGTGTGAAATCCCTGCCAGCCTTCTGTTCAATGTCTCATATTCTCTCTTTTAATAGAGACCGCGCTGTCTCAGTGCAATCTCACCTGTCGCTAAAAAGCACATCTTTATAAAGACTATTACCGGCAATATTCACTCAGNTTTTTTCTCTCTTTTTAATGATACGCTTGTTACCCAGGAAAGCCCTCCATAACTGGTACACACACGCAGAAGCTCCAAATGTCTTCCTGCTCAAAGAGGCGATGACCAGTATGCATAACAAACAGAGGCTGTGAGTTAGTGTTGGAAGTTCCACATTACTATGGTAGGTGGTTATTCAGGCACGGCAATATCATTGTTGACTTGCCAATAATTGGTGTGCTTTCTATCGGTTACTTTGTTGATCATGTGATTTGGCAAAGCAACCAATTGTGAGTTGATCGTGCTGCCACAGCATCACCGATCTGGTTATAATTAAGTTATTTTTATTCAAATTTTATTCATATACCGTACACAAACATACTAATTAATGGAATGACATTCATGGGCCAGAGTGCACCGATGTGGAAAGCGTGACGATGCAGATTTTATGGCCTTTCATGCATTACCCACCGCCTCCCTGCTGCGTATCACATATACACCGATCAGAGTATTAAGATGTGCACAGCAACTTTACCTGGCAGCGTTACCGGCTCCCCGCAGAGTCATCTCTTCCTCGCTCCGCGCTGACTTGCGTAATTGGATCGCTCCTTAGCTCCGTGTCCCCAAACACGAGAGCCACGTCCCCTCCCTCCATCCATTCTCCCACTAACTTCAGAAATGCCTTATGCATGGTGTACACGCAGGCTGTATATTTATACCGGCAGTAACAGCATGCACATCGCCGAATGAATAAAAAAAAGTTCTGAAAAAAGCGCACTCTATATTGCTTTTTACGGCTCGTTACTGGCGTGACAGCGGATAATTTAAACGCTCCCGAAGAAAAAGGGACAAAACAAAAGCCCACATGCCGCCACCGCAGCGGCAGCAGCAGCAGTAGCAGCAGCAGCACCTGCGCGCGGAACACGAGAGCCGTGTTGTGGAGGTGTCAGTTACGGGCGGCGTTGGCAATGCACGAAGGCACGGCGTGACGTGGGGATGCTCCTTGCCGCGGGCGAACGTGGCCGCTCCCAGCCTCCGACGCTCGGAGATTTAGTGGCGGTCTCCCAGGGCCACGGGCACAGCCACAGATCGGAAAGAAAATTGTTTTTTTTGGCCGTTTCGCGCGGCGCGATTTTTTTTACCTGTTGCGCGTTTTTGTAATTGGCACCCGTGGCTATGTGGATGCCAATAAAAAACTGGGGAGGGGGGGGCGGTGTTTTTCATTCCCTTGATTTCAATGCTTGTGTTGTTTTAAAACTCATGTGATTGATAACACTTAGGTGAAAGCTCGTGAAGATATTGCCTTATTTGACAGTCAAAGCTCAAGTGTCTCCAAGCTCAAATTAATGCGTGGTGATCATCTCTGTTGGTGACCATGAAGCGGTGGTGGAAATTCCACATTTATATGGCAGCAGTTCATCTTTATATGTACATATATATATACAGATGTGTGCTATGAAGAAGGACCATTGCCCAAAACGTTGATCGATATTTTCCTATTTAGGTAGTATTGACAAATACATCGAGTGCTGTGTGTAATTGTGCTTGTACGCCACTACAAATGCAGCATCATCAAAGTGATACTCGTTACATGAGACACTATATAAAGATGGTACACAAAGTCCACCCCACAAACCGAGATTTTAAATATCAGGCTTCTAATTTGTGAGTGACTTATTGCAAAATATTTTGGAGTAAAAAAAATGCCACTGATCAATTGTTGTGTCCCGGTCGGTGACAACTATGTGCTCTGGCATGAAAGGCGCGTGCGTACACACATACACGCGCACGCACACACACGCGCGCACGCACACACACACACACGCGCGCACCCACACACACGCGCGCACGCACACACACACACACGCGCACGCACACACACGCACACACACACACGCGCGCACACACANACACACGCGCACGCACACACACGCGCGCACGCCACACACGCACACGCACGCGCACGCACACACACACGCAGCCAAACGACTTTGTCTAGCTCCGCTGGGGGACCACACCCAAAGACTCTTGTAACCAGAGCCGACAGGGATTACAATTATAGATGAAACAAAAACACGATAACCAAGTAGGCAAACAGCAACAGAACTCCCTAAAAAAAACCCCGACGTTACAGCCGTTTGACAATCCCGGCAAACGTCACTTTGTTTCAAAGTGAAACACTTACCGCCGTTTGATATCACATCTGCATTGCTTTAAACGCCTGGCTTCTCACGAGTATTACTACTACCAATTACAATGTCCAAGCGACACACCGTATGCACTTTGCGGGACGAAGAGCTTCCTGTGCTGTGCGGCCATGCAGGTTTATTTCACCATACTTGACCACGCTGCTCCATTGCGAAATGGTGAAGGTGGGTAGTATGGACGTGGCAGCATAGAATTACAGTACAACAATGGATATGGCTGCCCCGCACTGCGTTGAATACCACACATCCTCACAGCCACCAATGACAGCCTTGGCATGCCTGGTGATCACCCATCCTAGTACTCTCCATGCTCAACTCTTTTAGTTTCTAAGATTCTGATGAGATCGGGTGCATTCTGGGTAGTTTGGTCATAGGCAAACATACAACATACGAGTGCGTATTTAAGTCCAAAGGTTGTACATGCGAGCCTTTGACATTAACACTTGCTGCTGTGCAGCACTGTAACTTGAGCAGGCTTGTAGGAAACAGGTCAATGTGTTTGGAGGCAATAACAAAATGGGAGAGAAATAACATCGGCCATCACGCCAAGTGACGTCCAAAGATAATCGATACTTTTCAGAACAACATCTTAGAACCCTCCAACCCAAAGAGAATCAAATGCAATGCGATGAGAAAGAGCGAACACTCGCGGCACACGATGCAAGTGACTTTCCCTAGCTTGTTTAACCCAACATACACAAACGGTCTGTATGACACTGGTCATCCTGGTATTTGGAAGATAAAGGACCCGTTGCCATAATTTGTCACTTTCAAAACTTGTTCTGCATGTTTCAAACAACACCCAGAAATGTGCACGAACAGCACTCACAGCCTTTGTGAAGAACTGCATAGAATATGTTTATGTTATGATTGTGTCTTACTCATCATTTACATAATTAGATTACTTGCTCTGTGTCGGCAAATGCCAATGAGCTCTGGCCAATGCTGGGTATGGTGGTGGTTTCTGTTGTCAAGGGAAATGTGGAGTTAATTACAGAGGTATTAATGATGGGGGAAAAAAGGTGATAGAAAATGTCAATGTAAAAACAAACACGGTCGTAGCAAGGAAGAATGCAAGAAATCAAATACTATAAGTGTATATATACACACACACACTGTACTGGGGTGGAGCAGCAGTGCAGCAATTAGTGCACTGCGGAGTGAATCTGGTTATCCGAGTTTGACTCCTGGCCCTGGCTAACATCAGTGGTGATTTCTGAACTGGTCTGGAGTCGCCCCCACCCACCTTTGCAATCCAAACTTATGAGCGTTAGAATGCCCGCAACAACCAAAACAAAGGGGGAGAACGCCTTTGTGCAGTATTTGAAAAAGGGGTGTTAATATATATGTATTCATAATATTGGTCGCGAAAGCCTACGTGTCAAAATTACATAAATAAAAATTATTTTTGTAAATATCACGGCGTTTCGATCGCAACACAAGCAATCGTCATCAGGTGAGAAATATCGCGGCAGAGCTGCTGAAAATATATTGTCTTTTATTATTTGATCTATCTACGTGGCTTTACCGAAAGACCCAAAGAATATGAATTCCTGCAGTCACAAAAGCTTTAAGTCAAGATTTAAACGTATTATTTACTACTATTGTGGCTGTGCGAGAGGCACACACGCATTTATTTTAAAGGTAAATATAGAAAAGGGGCCTTTTATCACCAAGAAGAGGGAATGCTGCAGACATGTCCACCAAAAAATACGAGTTGAATTTCAAGAGTCTTACTGCTCAACGCTGAGCGACTCGCCTCTATCATTGGCCCTTGAATCAGTGATATAAATTACAGATTCCTGCAAATAAGGCCAATATATTCTGATTACAATCAGCACGGACTTGAGGAATGATGGGCTCGGTCAATCCACGACTGGTGATTTGAAATCGAAGCCCACCAAATTGTGAGTCAAGTCCTACAAATCACCACTCGGCTAAATACACATAAGCAGATAAAGAAAATGTTAAAATAACATTTTTTATTCAGAGACTGGTCAACAACAAATTAATTGATATATTTGGCAACTGTCAGATACTATTGGCAATCCTGCAAGTGAGATATGAAAGGTCCCCCCCCCCCCACCACTGGCAGATTGCTTTTAGCAGTGCAAGGCAAAGAAACGGTATCGTTTCTTGTCGTGATTAGAGCTGTCCGAAGACAAGTAGGCATTGCCCTTATGGCAACAGATATGAATCCATTCTTTATGCAGGAGATGTGCAGAATGTCGCGCAGACAATAAAAAAAATCTTAATTAATTTTTAACGACGACGACATTTTCTGATATTTATGTCTAACCACAGTTTGCATCTTATGTTTCTAAATAAGAAAATCCTTAACAAACTAAAAATAGATCTGTTCCCTGCTGCCTTTCTGAGGAAACTTTGCAAAATAGACAGGATACAATAATCTAAGCGGAGAGACTGTAGCCTCACTGGGAGTCTGACGTCGCAGCTTTGTTTACGCGAGTTTGTTTATAATTTCGCATTTAATCAGTACTACCTGCACACAACGCCATAGTTTGCGTGTAATTCTGAAAATAATGGGTCCCTAACATGAGATCTCCTTTACCAGTGGCAAAATATAGTAATAGGTTTTTACCCTTTTAACTGGTACAAAATCTGACACCTTTATACAAGGCATCATGTTTGCAATAACCTCAACACAAGAAGTCAAAATGCAAACAAAAAGAAACAACTCTGATGATGATAATGATATATAAAAGGGTAAAAACCTATTACTATATTTTGCCACTGGTAAAGGTCTCATAGTGTAAATGCTTACCCCGAGCTCTCAATACTCTGATAGTGCGCTGTCTTTGAGTTGTGCGCCTTTTGGCGTCATCTGGTCCAACACCAATGGAGACTAGGCTCTAAAGAAAGCTGTCTCGGGTGTGGACCAATCAACTTCAAGGACAGTGCATATCATTATCATCATCAGAGTTGTTTCTTTTTCTTTGCATTTTACTTCTTGTGTTGAGGTTATTGCAAACATGATGCCTTGTATAAAGGTGTCAGTTTTTGTACCAGTTAAATTGGTCCCTAAAATCTTCTTTCCAGCCGATGTTGCAATCGCTGTTGTGATATATACACTTTTGTACACCTAAAGCTAGTGAATAATCAAAGCCCGAGCATTATTTGCCGGGTGATGTATGTTTGTAGCCTGAATGATAGTACGCAAAAACAATATTTTTGCCGAGAAAAATTCAAACTTTGGTCCTTTGATTTATGTGCTCAGGCAGAGCACACACAAGCTGGGCACATTCTTCACTGCATAAGGGCCGGCGAAGGAACGCGCAGAACATTAAGACCATTCCTCAGCAGAAAGTCAACAGTGGTTTTTTCCTCTGAGAGAATGGTCACCCGACCATGGGAAATAAAATAAAACCGACATGCCCTCATACTTTTAGTTTTTTTCGGTAAAGTCACGTAGGTAAAAAAAAAAAATTAAATCACGACGTTTCGGGCAAACACAAGCTTCTTCATGACAATTAGAGACTCAGGAGGAAGCTTGTGTTGCGCCCGAAACGTCGTGATTTAATTTATTTTCATTTTTTACCTACGTGACTTTACCGAAAAAACCAAAGAGTATGAATCCTTGCAGTCACGAAAACTTCAAATCTAGAATGAATGCCAGCTCATTACTCTTGAGCGGCTCAGCTCTTACCAAGAAGAGAAGATCCGGCCACGGAAAAAAAGGCAAATGCTCTTTGTAACCGACGGAACTCGATGATGTTTCACGAAATCTCCTCTGGAGTTGTTTCGCAGGTGTTTCTGCCATACATTGTTCCTCGTACGTTATTGAACTGTTTCTAATTTGCAATAAAAAAATGTATTTAATTGCCACAGATTTGGTCTTAACCAGGGCTATGGTTTGTAACCGATTGCAGTGCTTGAGCAGTCACTTGCTGTAGTTACGGTCAGGTTGAGGAATACATATTACAATAAAAATAAGAACATTAATCATTGGAGTGCAGCTTTGATGCCTTTGGGTTACCAATCAATTGCTGATCGTGTGATGCAACTCGCTGCTACGAGTGTAAAAACAAGGTTGTCTCAACTGCAAAACTATAACCGATTGAACGCAGCATTGGCGATGGTAACATGAAACCCATAACCAGCCAATGTAATCTGGTCTAACACCCGATGCATCAAGCAATTCCGAATGTATTTGTTGTTGGAAAACAAGCAGTCATTTCAAAAATCAATAAAAAAGAAACGTGTTGCTGAAGCCAAATGGAATTCAGAAAAATATTTGTACAATTTGTCTCAGGGCAAATTGCCTGGTCTTTTTATAACCTTTGCTTCCAAACACACACACACTGCTCTTTCCCGTCACATAAATGTTGTTTGTCACCTACACTTTGTCTTCTATTACAGTGCAGCGCTAAGGATGTTCAAGAGCAGTTGAAAGTAATATCTTCCTTCTCAGTCCCTTACGTTCTCTGTCAATAAGGGACATGGGCTAAAATACACAGGTTATAAACATTCCATGTAACAACAGGTGCAGCCAATTGACTTAACATCGAAATAACAGCGTGGATTTTCATTCTTGACCTACCCCTCCTGCGCATACCCGAGTTAAAGGATTGTAAAAAAATAGAGCCATGATTGATCGCCGTGACTTTTTTTTTACACGTTCCCCCCTTCCGTTCGGAGGAATACGAGTCAGAGCGGTGAGACGTATTATAGGTACGGTGAGTACAAAAGCGAATGAGGCGATCTTATGCCTGTGCCAAGGAACATGGGTATGACATGCCAGAGACCACGGGCATGACAGCACCTAATATCCAGGGTTAAAATCCTGCCCCACCCCAAAACATAGTCAGGTTCACTTTATGCAGTGGTTTGATAGTTTCGGAGTAATTATAAATAGATGTACCAAGAACGCCCTGTAATACGTAACTTTTATAGGTAAGATGTTGATAAGCCCACTTTAACAGAAGACAGGCAGAGTGAAAATAAATGCACATGTAGAACCTTGAAAGGTCATCTTAAAGAGGTTGCAATGTCGTGTTCAAGACATGCCACGACCTGCACATGGTTTTTGCTCCTAATAAAGGTTGTCTTGGGGTAGATCACGTAAATATAAATGTGTCATTAACCTACCACAACCCGACACAGCCAATTAATAAGGCTTCTCACGTAAACAAAACGTGTCAATTAGTGACTACTTCCACACACCAGTGTGTTGGAGAGTAAACCCACAACACATTTACCATTTAACCCAAAAAAACATTCTGAATAATTTTGGTCGTGAAATCCTACATGTTTAAATGTTTTGTTACCATAGGAAGCTCCATAAAAAAGGTAACCAGTGGGAAATAATAATCCTCTGCGATGTATTTAAGTTATTCGCCATATTGCCCGATATTTCGCTCCATGTGTTGGGAGTTCTTCAGGAACTGGACTGCACATTCAGTTCCAGAAGTTTCTCCCGGCACGTGGAGTGAAACGTCGGACATCATACAGAACAACACGAGAATCAACCCAAAAACACATTCGAGGACTGTACAGCACAAGCACAAAAACCAATACAGCAGCAGAGGGACATTATCATGGGCTATTCTATTGGGCGACTCGTCCTTCGACGTAGAATGTGACTTTTATACAAGTGGCACCACNAAGGTGAGCAGAGAGACGCTTTGTACCTGTTTGCCAGTAGCAGAACGGGAGATAATTAGCTGTAAAATGTTAATAATCTTTAAAATTAGTGGACGAATCACTTGGGAGCTAACCACACAATCCCGTCGCATCTTTTTTTTCCCTGAAAATCTACGTGCAGGATTATTTTCCAAGGTGCCGTGATGTCCTGCAGCAGATGGGTGAGAGAAATACTAGTACGTTACGTTCCTTTTTTCCTTGACGTGTGACCAGTGAAATCTGCTCTCGTTTTTGCACTTCAATTATTTGCACAAACTGTTGAACTAAAAGAAAATTCCTCTAGAAAAATCATATTATTTGAGACTCCAAATAAATGACAACCCTATTTTGCACTACCACTCTCAGTATATAGTGTCTATAATAATTGCTTAGCATTTTATTTGCTTCGAAATTAAGTTCTCACCACATCTAGAGTGATTCACATCTCGATGGCGCCGAGGATCGAGTCTGTGTCATCACAAATGTAATTGGGTAAATGGGTGGAGAGTGTACACAAATGTGGGAAATATGCCATGGATAGCTGAGCTATGGAGTGGGCTGTGACCTATGATCAATCGAATGTAAAAACATACGTGTGTCAACCGCAATTTAATTTACTGTATTAAAAAAAACAAGTGTATTTTAAATTAACTGGAAAATCGACAACTATGTAATAACACAGTAAATAACATCGTTTTATTTTGTTGACATTAATTGCTTCCCACTATGTTCACAGCTTTCATCGCTCATGGAAAACGTATCTGCAGATACATTAAAATATACAATTAAAACAGATGAAGCATTAACAGAATATAACGACTGTAATGACTCAAAAAAACCTTTATAATCGTGAGCAGCGTTCCCTTATAAGGTAAAGAGATGTGTCAGGGTGGGTTAGGCACGGGTAGGTGTGTTGGAATGCTTAATGCAATAGCATTGAATTAAGGTTTGAAAATGCCAAACCAGAGGCTTGGGGAGAGGACATACCGGTTTGCGATTCGCAGCACTCGGCCAGCGCAGGGCCCTCCGACAAAAGCCACACGAAGCCTTTCTTGAAAGCTTCAAAGTTCACCTGAGGGCACACAGAGAGAGGTGGAGCGCGAGGGTAGAGGAACGGAGTGTGGGAGGAGGGCAAGGCTGGTTTCAAGATGATGACCAATCTTCTTGGTTCTTTCGGTAAAGTCACGTAGAATGGAAACAATAAAAATAATAAAATAAAACACAGTAAAATAATTCTCGCGATGTTTCGGCTACAACGCAAGCAGCCGTCTTCAGGTGATTCCAGGTGTACTTATTCTTAGGTTTTTCGGTAAAGTCACGTAGGTAAAACATTAAAATTAATAAAAGTAAAATAAAATAAAAATCACGACGTTTCGGAGGCAACACAAGCTTCCGTCTTCAGGTAAGGTCACGAAAAACCTAAGAATAGAATAGTCAAAATAAATCATAATCAGGTTATTCTCATGTTGGTGCTGTTGATCGTGAGAATTATTTTATTATGTTTTATTTTATTTTTTTATTGTTTTCCTTCTACGTGACTTTACCGAAAGAACCAAGAAGATGAATCCCTGCAGTCACGAAAGCTTTAAATCGGATGAACCAAGTTCGGTGCAATCAGGTTTTTGGACAGAAGCCAAGCATTAATTTCCCACAAATGCATTTTGACAACTACACTCAAGTGGAGGACAGACAGGTAAACAATGCATGCAGCACCGATGTCTCATGAATTCATGTTTCCAAGATAATGTTTAAAACACACTAGTTTTATGTCAGGCGTTACTTTTCAACAACATTGGGCAGATGTCAAATGTGTCTGCCGTTTGTCCTGAGGCTGGTTTCATATTCGTGTGGTTTTATTTAGTTGTGCTCGTAAGGTCATGTGTATCACGCAACATCTCGAAAGTTCCATGGGCACGCTTGAGCAAAATCACAATACGGTAGGTTAAATATGCTGTTAAGTACCCGCATCGCTAGTAATAAAATGACATTCAATGATTTTGTCTTTTCTTTCGCCCCTAACTTTATTCCAGGTGTGCTATCTGCATTAGTTCATGAGACCAAGGATCTATTTCGAATATCTCGAAGAGCAGCCATGCATACCCCATGTATCAGAACGAGCTGTGGAAGAGAATTTTCTCTAAGAATTTTGAAATATACTTTGCGTGGCCTTTCTATCCTTCACAAAGAGCCGCACTATCCCACTGAAAGCTTGTCGCGTGGCAGCCAAACCGATATTTTGAATTCACAGAGCAGAGGCTGTACAGTTTCAAAAGGAGTAAAAGCAATACAATTTCTTGGGACACGACATAAATATGCTGTTGCAATACATCCGAAGAGAATTTCGCTAAATATTGTTTTTCTTTGGATATGTATTGATCCCCGCGAGAGCCCACCACTCCTCTGCATTTAGGATGCCTAAGGCATAGGCGACATGGTGGCAGTATTTACTCGCGCAGATTTAATCAGTTGGTTGAAAACCACATTCAAGCAAGGATCTCGGCGATGCCAGCTCTGTACTTTAATCCCTGACCACCTCTGACCACCTCCAAGGATATTTATTGTAAGTGCTGCCTTAACGGTGGGTATAAGTGGCACACACCATGTAATACGGAGGTGGGGTTGGTCAATCGAGATGGAATCTGCATGAAACACGAAGCTTCAGGAAAAAAGATATTGCCTGTGGAAATCAGTACAGAAAGTGGGTTTCTAACCTATCTGTCTGGGCCCTCTAGTTTTTGTCCACGGTAGACAATAATGCCCACCGAGTCTTGCTCAGTGGGCTGCCCGATGTTAACAAAAAAAGCTTTAAACTTTTTTGCTGTTTTATGTAACCATGTGACAACACACTCGTTAACTGTTTATTAATTTCCAGAAATGAACCACAATACCTTGCTGATTTCTCTTCTTGGTTCTTTCGGTAAAGTCACGTAGAATGGAAATAATACAATAATAAAAATAAAACATAATAAAATAATTCTCACGACGTTTCGGCCACAACGCAAGCAGCCGTCCTCAGGTGTCTTCTCGACAGACCTGGTCTTCACCTGAGGACGGCTGCTTGCGTTGTGGTCGAAACGTCGTGAGAATTATTTATTATGTTTTATTTCTATTATTTTATTATTTCCGTGACTTTACCGAAAGAACCAAGAAGATGAATCCCTGCAGTCACGAAAGCTTTAAATCGAAACTTGCTGATTTCGTCAAGGAGCCTAAACCATCACGCGAACTCAAGTCATCCTCGCAGCGGCTTTAGCAAGCCATCGAACAATGACGGTTACTGCACCATGTGCTTTAAGATGCGCTTATGGGGCTCTTCCTTCCGATATTTGGAAGCCACTGGAGCTATGCACAATTAAATCTAGATTGAAAACTTATTTTTTTCACAAATGCTTTTTGTGTTTAGTTTGTTGTCCTTCCCCGAAGCATGGTTGGCTACGTACAGTGGGAAAAAGTTCAACATACACACATTCATCATCTCGGAAGTGAAAAGGGCAGTTTTAACATTAATGAGGGAATGCTGTGCAATTAAATAAGCACACAATGGCCTATTTTTAGCAATGCGAGTCATGTGGTCTTCATGTCGATTGGACAGCAAACCCTTATGGCATGCACTTCCTTTTCCCACTTCCAAGACCAGACACCCCTCCCCCTCGAATGAAAGGACAAAGTGAATTGTGTCATTATGCTTGCATTGGTGCCCCTAGTGCAAATTGCGCCACCTTGTGTCTTGTCATTTTAAACAATGCGCACGTGTGTTGGGAGCAGTGACGTTGTTAGCAGTCGTTTGCTATTCCAGAACAACGGCTTCCACCCCTGACCCCATGTTTAGTTTGCAAGCGGTGTCTGAACAGAGTGTGGGCCTCAAGCAGGTAGACTCAGCCTTAGCTTACCAACTAGTATAGAAACAGCCAGCGTGGCTGAATAACAGCCATGTCACGCACGGTGTGCGGAGGACCTCATCCAGCAGTGGAACGAACATGTACACAGATGTTCATGTATGAAAGAGCACTGCGGAGACAGTGGCAGCTGAGCATGGTGCTCACTGTACTGCCCCTTGTACCCCGTACCAGCCAAAATAGGCGCTCACTCACAAAGTAAAATAACGTATTTTGATTTAAAGCTTTCGTGACTGCAGGGATTCATCTTCTTGGTTCTTTCGGTAAAGTCACGTAGAAGGGAAGTAATAAAATAATAAAAATAAAACATAATAAAATTATTCTCACGACGTTTCGGCCACAACGCAAGCAGCCGTCGAGGCGACAGAGTCTGAATGAAACAGCACACGAGCTTGGAGCATATATATAAGCTGGGCGCATTGACAAAGGAATTTGCATATCAAATAGACTCTGTCACCTCGACGGACCTGGTTTTCACCTGAGGACGGCTGCTTGCGTTGTGGCCGAAACGTCGTGAGAATAATTTTATTATGTTTTATTTTTATTATTTTATTACTTCCCTTCTACGTGACTTTACCGAAAGAACCCAGAAGAAGATCAAATAACGTAAATGAGCATTGGCCTGGGCTCATCTCTGGTGGTGGCCTTGGGACAGCGGTGGACATTCCACTTTCCAATGACGAGGTCAGGTATATTCACAGGACTAATAAGTATAACCCGTAAAAACAAAGTTTTTCACTCTAAATCCTTTATATGCGTGGCGGCTAGAGTCCTCTCGTCCTCTGGCTTGAGATGGCTGCCACCTATGGGTAAGATGATTGTCTGCAGTATTAAACAATTGGTAATTAAATATTTAATTTGTTTTCCCTAAACAGTGTAAAATTTTGGAAAAAAATTCACGAACATTAATTGTCTCGCACAAGGAGTCTGTGTGCAAAATGCCAGCTCGATTGGATCACGGGAAGTGGGTTAAAAAACGACCGAAAGGTTTGCACGGTCGTAAGCAAGCAAGCAAGCACGCAAGCAAGCAAGCGAACTTAATATAAAGGATTTAAAATACAACTTCCTACGAATTGGTGCTTTGTTTATTGACTCTGAAAAGATAATGAGCCCAAGTGATCCTCTACGACGATTTGAACTTGTAGCCTTCGGATTGGGAATCAAGCACTTTCACCGCAATGCTTCCTGTGTGGATTGTTTGGGTGTTATTCAAGAGTGCAGGCTTTTCATTTCAGTCATGCAAAAGTAAGAATAACACCAATCAGTTAAAAAGTTAGGTTTTCATAGCCAATCCGTGGTCTCACCCAGAAACAAATATGGATCAACAGCAGTAACCTCGTTAACTCTTAACTTCTTCCTGACAATGCATGGTTGTATTCCTAACCACGATGTTGTATTGTCACGTGGTCATCTTGCAAGCGAAAAGGTCAAAGTGTCAGTCACAATGCTGCCCCTATGGCCTTTGCACTCTATTCAAGACCATAATCGCTTGGGGTTAATTATTTAACCCTCATTGTTCAGTATTTTCACGTCGTTAGTCATGATATAATTCCTCATGCCATTGCGTGATGTTACCTGGATTAGTAAGGTTGATGCAGTCCGCTCAAAAAATTTGGCAGAACTAATGCCAGATGGCTGGATTCTCTAAAAGCAGGCTTTGATGCACCGGGATGAAAGCGATGAAATAAAGTGGCAAGGGAGAGAAGATTGTAGTGTTTTATTTTATTTGATAATGAAAAGCGACGTGCCAATTTGCCAAATGATGATGGTCTTTAATCAGTGTGCATTACTTTCTATGGCCGTACATATCTCCAATATGAACATGACAAAGGAAATGGAACCAAAGCTGAAAAGTTAAAACATTGGCATGGAGAATGCATGTTGGAATTATACTCGGAGAAAGAGGAACACGGATCCGAGAACAAATACACATTGGTGAAATAACATTGATTGTTTAGTAAGTACATGTCATAAGCAGGCACAGGATTTTGGCACTTCAAGCCCGTGGACGGTTGGTGATGACATGCCCAGGCCTGTGTCTAGTAGTGGTAAGATCAAAGTTGATGATGATTGTCATCATCATTATCTTCTGGCCATTGGCACATTGAATCTTTGCACAATCCACCACATCTCAGACAGCTCAGAACCTTTCCACAACTCATACCTTGCTGTCAGGGAATTGGCCAGTTATCCGGACCCATTTGTGAACCTAACCCCTACAGCAGTGCAAAAGCTACCCCATATCAGATTATGATCGAAACTAAATCTTTATTGGAACTAGTTTAGCGCTTAAGACACGAAGCTTTCAATGGCATTGTCCATGGGACAGTAAGACGATGGGCCTGTGCCTTGGGATTTTGCTCAGATGCATTCCTCTCCTTTTAATGTTAGCTCGTGATACAATAGCAGTGTGTACCGAGCAATTGAATAGCCACTATTGCTTTACACCTCTTGTGTTTCCCTTGTCAAATACGCACGGGGGTTCTGCTCATCTCCATTTATGACCATGAGTCAGCGGAGAAAATTCCACATTATTAGGGCAGAGCCAGTCAACCTTTATTTTCAATTCCCAGAAAGTGGTTTTGCCATTATGTCAGCCCAGGGGAATGAATAGCTGCCAGAAGAAAAATTCCCAAGCTTCCGATTGTAAGTTACACGCTCTATCCACAGCACCAGGCTACTAGGTATGTGTAACGTAACAAAAGGCTAAAAGGTTCCAAAAAAAAAAACGCTATGCATGCATTCGATCATCAAGACACGGCAATCGTGCCGATGAAAGGCGAAAACTAATGCCGCATCTCGCAATTAAACTTGTGCTCGTCACTAGCGGCCAGGCTGGTGTCAGGTTGCCGAGAGGCACGGGAGGCTCATTTGTCACGAGTTTGTTTTGCTCTGTGACACGCATCGCTGTCACCTGGTGTACACCACCTGTCAATCGGGCTACAGTTTGCACAGGGGCCATCGATTCAGGATTTTCAATCTGGATTTACGGTCCGCCTTCTACAAATTGTTCTGTTTGGTTATTTACGTGAGTGTATGTGGCCAATTGACGATGGTGGTAGGGGACCTCGACTGACAATTGGAAAGTCGCATGCCCACATCTTCTTGAAGAATTCCAGTCGCCCGGAATGTTGGGGTGTTTTCCTCTCGGTGAGAATAAATAAAACAAAATCCCATACGGTAGTTATTTTAAAATTAATATCAAACGAATGCAATTGTGTTTTTTACAGTGTACCCTCGGTGTGTTTATGCAAAAAAAAATATAATAACGAAAGTATGTCGCTGTAGTCAATTACACAACATGAAGAGTGTTCTTAAAAATTGCCAGGGCTACCAAGTCAAACACCGAGTACCCACACAGACCTTATGCAGCTGAGTCATGTTATAATAGAAAAAAAACGTAGTTGCTCCAGTGCCCTTCACCTCAGCTTTGCCAACAGCTCACATGATACAAGCAGCAGCTGACTGCCAGACCACGCAACTTCCCATACAGTGTGATGACTTCCTTATTTAATAAAAAAACCCAACAAACCCTCATTAAACGGAGTATTCGGGAATAGGTGTGGTGTGCATCGTGGGAATGGAAGGGCCTCTCTGTGCCAGTCTGCCCCGTAGGGTCTGTAACAATGAATCTTAGCCTAAACACCTCCGGCCAAAATAGGTAGTGTCACTAAACCCCCTGACAACCAATGACGGCATCTGGACTGCACTCTGTTTTATTGTTTCTGTGCGAGTGCGTATGCTGTGGGCGGTGGGGTTTGCATTTTAAACACTGTGCTTCCCTGTTTTATTCAAGCGTGGGCTCGCACTCGTCTCAATGGGGCAGTCCCCGTCTCAGTGGCTCGATCACAGCATGGCTATGGCAGGGGCCAGGCCTCACAACGCCACGATCACCATTGACAGTGGGGGCAAAGTGGCACTGAAATATATCGACGCGGAAGCGATGATGGGCCGAGACTATCCTCGATCGGGATTTGAACACGCACCCCCACCGACCGTGTCGAGCACTATGCCATAGATTCCCACACACAAAAATTGCCACCAACCATTTAAGTCTAAACCATTGAATGCGCACACAATTGAGAGTGCAGTTAACAAGAGTTATTAGCAAGGACAGCTTGAACGCTTTCATAATTAAAGAACCCTGCCCTGACGCTGGCTTATTATGCGGCTCTACCCATCAGCACTCCACACAAAGTTCTCTGTCCAGAGATCATGTTCAATGCCAACAAAGGCAGCCAGGAATATACATCAACTGCTTGTGTCAGCACCACGAGCCAGCACTGATATTGTAATACTATTCCAGTCCTATAGTTGTCCAGGGAAGCCTCAGCGATTTCTCAACACTTGTATTCAGGAGGGTGCTGCTAGGTGTATGTTTTGCTAATTCCTTGTTAAGCATTACAACACGTGTGATGAAAGTGGAGTATCCAGAGGAAACCCATGCAAATGAGGGGGGATACTGCGTAAAAACAAAGTATCTGTACAGGAAGGCAAGCAACCTACTTGATGCACTGCAATCAAATGGGCAACTCAATTCCCTGCAATTTGGGTATCACGTATTTGACAGTCTCTGTGTGATCCACCGACCTCATCTCTGAATTCGTGTGCCACCAAGTCCAGATATAAATAGGTGAAATATATAAGATCCCTCTAAAGACAATAATGTTTTCATGTATGGCCTGAATTAATGTATGAATAACAATTAAAAACTTGACCAGCCCTGAGGGTTTTACCCAACCACAATAAGGAGGCTGCAAGGCCAGCCATCAACTTCATCACAAGAATGAGTCTTCTTGCTTTTTTTGCACAGCTACCAAGAACACAATGTGTTGGTTTTGTAAGAAAGACTTATTGAAGGCTATTGGTTTAACGCCAGTGGTGTCATTCTAAATCCATGGACTACATGGACTGGACACTGGTCGCTTCGGATCCGTTTTCTGGCAGCATTCTATGTAGATACTCACCAGGCGACTCCCTAAAGCTATCCACTGGGTCACCAATCTCGCCATGAACGTATACACATTACTGGTCAACCCGCCACCATACGAACGAAAACTTCCAAAATAGTTTCAGAAATGACGTGTGGCTATTGCCACCGTGAAGATCCTGCCAAGTGGCACTGTGCTTCAGAGTGTTCAACTCAGTCAGCAGGTCGCAAGGTCAAATCCCAGTCAGGGGAGAACTCGGCCCAACGTTCTAACCACTGCGTCATCATGTTTAACATAAATACGGCATTTCGAGACGTACAAATATAATTTTAAGTAAGGTTGTTTTCGTTCGAGCAACGGTGATACTTCAACACATTTCTCTTCACTTTAGCCGCTTGCTTTTTTTTTCGTGCAATCATCGGTGACTTGGCAAAGGCCAACAATTTCTACACATGGGAGCCCAGCCTAATGATGGGTGGCTGAAACCCAGGTTCAAATTCAGGTTCCCAGAGATGTCGTTGTAGCACTCTTACATGATAATGAGCTCCCAAAGCCACCTGGCAACCTTGCCAACGTCCCGTTCTTAAGACCAATAACCACATCAGAGTATTCCACTTTAGAGTAACCTAATAAAATAAAACATTCACACCACTTTGTCGATCGACTGCTGGATGAAGACCTCCCCACACACTGTTTTGGTAGCAAGGGGATATTTGACTATACTTCACAATGCCGATCAGTTTGGGACGGTAAAGGGAAGAGTGCAGGATAGGTTAAGGATGTAACTTGCCACTGATGTTACCTGTGGCTGGGTTCAAGGCACAATGCGATAACTTCCACGCCGCTACTCCACCTCTTGTACAACAGTGCCGATGCACTCTCTTCCTATTTAATGCATTATTCTATTTATGCACTTTTCCGGATGCCCTTCGCATTAGCATTCCACTGTGCTAGGAAACGGACGAGTGTGGACTCACGCGCGTGCCGTGACACGCAAACACATTATATAAATNAAAACAAATAAAAGGAAGAGGGCATACAAAAGACGAGGCACGCAAGGCACCTATGTGTAGGTTCTCCCCAATGGTAGCCCACGGCAGCAATGCAACCAGTGTCGCTACAGCGACCGGAAAAACCAACTTCACGCAAAACTCTCTCTCGTCACCAGACCAGGTGAACGTTGCTTCTCTGACACAGCACCAGTCGTCTGAGATTCACTCCCTGCTCTCTCGCTGTGCCGCACATTTGGATTGTTTGCGTTGTCGTTTTCGATGTTGCGTGTGTTTATGTCACCGATAACTTTTTTTATTTTTGTGCCCGTGCAGTTTTTAGCTCGTGCGCGAATTCGTTTATGACCACTAAACACCAGTTTGTTAGTTGTTGCAATGTTCTCGAAGCACGCCGAGCAGCAGAGATTACTGGATAGCAGATGGTCTGACAAACAGCCTGAATAAAGGGGGTGTGGGTAGAGATGAAGGGATGTGCACTAAGTGATTTCTTTTGACGTTTTTGTTTTGTGGTTGCTGTGCTCACGCACCACGAATCTCCCTTGTGAGAGAGCTGGGTCACTGGTTAAGTGGAACCATCCGTGCAACAAATTCAAATAACGTAAACTCAAACAACGGTGTCGACCATCTGTCAAAATCTGACACTTTATTTTATTTTTTAGCCCCTCTGAATGACTGTTCAGATTCGATTTGTGCACATTATTTTTTTACAACGAATGTACATATTGTAGCAATGTGTACAACTCAAGTTGATCTTCACAATGAAATGTTATAAGCGGTCTAAACAGCGTATTACAAAGCGGGGGAAATCTATGTCAGAAATGTGTAGGCATAATAAGATTAAACATAATGAGGGTAAAGGAATGAGAAAACATCTTAGAAATTCTAACATTATCCTTGCTTAACGATAATGGGGCAACACTCATCTGCATTAGCAGCAATGAGCCAGTGGTTAGAATTCCACATTCCCATGCTGGGATCCAGTCTATCCAAAAAGAGGGCACAAATGAATTCCCTTAAAGTGGTCATCATTATCTACACTCAAGGGATGATGAACTGTCTACCCCAAACAGGGATTTCATCTCACAACACTCAAACCGTTGAATGGTCTAATTAGAGCATCACTCAATAAACGCATTAATTACTCGTGACCAAAATTAACAACACCATCCAATGGAGGTTTTTTGGGGGAGATCGTGTGAATATTTATGCGATCTAACCCAAAAAAACTCTATTATGGTGATATTTGTTGGAAAAGCCTACTTGTTAACCTAACAACACCATGTTAATAATACTTTAACAAATTGGGATTACGTAAGGGCATGCTTTAATGAGAAAAAACTTGGGAGACAACTCAAGGGAGGCTGTACAGCATTAAACAATCGCTCACACTTAACACGAGATAATTGACGCAACAGACGCTGTTTGGCACAGGTGTCGAGACGCACAAAGGCCATTCAGGGAACAACCCCAGAATATGTGCAACACAGTTAAGGGCTAAAATTGCACCATTGGTCAGACACGTACCACCAATAATATCTTATGCCAAACGGCTGAAGGCATGTGTTGCTTATAACGTTGCCAAATTTTTTTTCTCATATAAATAATAACTCTGTCTCCTTGATACCACGAGCGTGTGTGTGTGGGGGGGGGGTATGAACTTTGTTAGCAGCCCTAAGCCAGTGGTGGAAACTCCACATTCCTATGGAAGAGGCTGACAATATATAAACACAAAAGTGTTACTTATTTTATTATCCATCAAAAGCAGAGTTTTACGCAAAAAAAAATCTTTCAACTGAAAAATTCAGCATCCAATATTAGCGCCATCCCATGAAATTAACTACATGTATACCAACTAAAGCTTTATGCACACTGTTATTATGCTCACTTCAACATCACAGAGGCCCAGCAATTCCTAGTCAAGCCTACTTGGTTTCTTAAGTGCGAACACACAGTGTACCCATTGGTCTTCTAGAATACCGGTATGAGCGCAAATTAAACTTTTGTTTTGATGTAGTTATTCATGTCCAACTTTCCAGCGGATGATCCATTGGAATCAAGTGGCTTTTCTACAACACTGACCCCTGGCAGAGGCATGTGACATTTCAACCGCTGTACTGTCAATGAAGGTGAGACCACTTCTCCGCCCATGTTTGAGCAGGGAGACGTGATGTAACCACGCTGCATTCAGGCCGCAATTAACTAAAACGCACACCTAGCCCATGGTGCGATGTCACACACGCGCGCGCTCGCACGCACACACAAGAGCCAAACGCACAAAAACAACAAATGTTTCAATGAAGTAGCAACCGTTGAGCAAAGGTGCTCTTGGCTGATGTTTACGCGTTGTCTAGCTTTGCCATGGCGACAAAACGTCGTCGCTGAACGGGGCTGGGCTAAACGAAAGGGGTGAACACGGGAATGACAAACAAGGCACGTGCCGACCACGCTATGACACTGGACATGAGTCCTTGCCACAGGGCTCTCTATAAAAGGAAGGAAGACTTTACTCTTTGTGAGGATTTCATTTATGCCTGTAACCAGGCAATAGCCCGAGCCTGTGTGTGGTTACGAAAGGCTAAACAGCGAGACATTTTCCCGGGGCCATGGACACATTAAGTGCCGGTGCGACAGCTCCCAAGGGAGCTCCCTGTAATTGTTATTTTTTATTTGACCTTTAAATTATCCACATGAGAGAGCCCGCTGATATTCATGAACTCTCTGCATTGAGGATACCTGTCTATCCACGACCACACTGTGGAAGTTCATTTATTAACATTTAATCACGGAGATTGTGATGCATGTTTCCATGACTCTACCCGACTGTGCTATCGGCGTAATGCCACGGACATGTAGAATCCGATTTTTTCGCACAGCAGTAAATACCTCCCATGTTCGAGAATGCTCCATGAAACAGACATCACAAAACTACTTTTGATATCCTTTTTTTCAAGTGACCTCTTAGCAACACAAGGGGACAACGTTTCTTACCCAGCTTGTTACAGAGAGTAATGTTCATCACACATTACATTCAAACCAATGTTTAATTCTCAGTGCAGAAAATCAGCCAACTTAGATCCAAAACCAATTTTATTTGATATTTTTTTGCCATTGATGGACCATCCCCTCCCTACGCACGTATGTACGTTGAACTTCTTTCGCACCTACGTAGCCAGCC
The DNA here is from genome assembly GCA_018977245.1 of Lethenteron camtschaticum. NCBI lineage: Eukaryota > Metazoa > Chordata > Hyperoartia > Petromyzontiformes > Petromyzontidae > Lethenteron > Lethenteron camtschaticum. Next base: position 12,469,269 of record MU249579.1, read on the forward strand.
GTGCTAATCGGAGGTGCGGGGGAAAGACAACAAACTAAAAACCAGTGTAATTACAGGTAGCTGCTCAGATTCAAACCCAGGATGTCAGTCAGCGGTGCCAGCACAGCACACGCACCTCAGTCCACTTCATAGACCTCAGTCCACTTCAGACCTCAGACTAGTTCATAGATTTATTTAGTTTTTTAAAAATAACATTTATTTTTTTTCCTTGAAAGTCTTAACACATTGTTATAATTTCGATTAAGAGGGTCTGCCATTGAGATTTTGGCTAATTCCTTGTAATAATTTAATGTTGGAATTCAATGCATGAACCGCCCACCCCACTTATTAAACGCATGTGCTGTCACATCCAACCATTTCAGAATCTCAATATGTATTTACACTGAAGGAATCGGATGAGCTATAAAGCTCTTTTCCACATGCGTCCAGTAGTTTTGACAGGTGTGAGAAATGGAACCAAATTCACAATCACATTGCTGCAAATTTCAGTACCGCACAGTACATCGCAAGGTATTTAACGACCAATTTACAGCAGCGGACAGGTGACACAGCTTGCTACACCATGAAACCGAGAGACATGAGTTCGATTCCCAGCCACAGCTAACCAGTGCTGGAATTAAACCATCAACTCCATTGAAACGGCGTTCATAGGCGAGCGTGCTGACCACTGGGCTATGTAACCACCCAAAAGAGGTCACCGATTAAATTGCACTTGAAGCCTGAGATTCATCACAGCTTACACCCCTGCCACATCCCTTCATCTCCCCCACACCCCTTCTTTCAGGCTGTTTGTTAGACCATCTGCTATCCCGTAATCTCTGCTGCGAGGAGGAGTCTCACGCACACCAACTGTTGTTGTCTGCACAGAGTGATTTTTTGTTGCTTGAATAAGTGAAACCGTCCAATAAACTATAATGCAGTATTTCTATTCAAGGAATGTGTTTATTATGAGCGTATATATTTTTGATTAAAACACGCATTGAGCTATGCATGTGAACATCTATTGTTTCAAATTCACACACGCTTATTGATTTGATTACGAATTTGGTTTGTGAGCGCATTGGTGACTGCATCACTTCCCACCGTGCGAAAATGCATTTTCATTGCCTATAACGGTTCACATATTTCGCTCATTAGTCTTTTCCAAACTCAGATTGATAGTATATATGTGGTCAATGGTAAAGCAACATTTCTCTACATCCGGCTAGCACAAGTTGGGTGGCCTCTTCATTTGACATTATTTTGTTCCCAATTATCAAAATTTGAATACCTATTAATTAACGAGAAAACTAATTTATATGAAGCTTTTTAGCTCATTTGTTTGAGCAATGGGGTTCATAATCACAGGGGCCCGAGTTCAAATCTCAGTTGGAACCAAGTGAGCGCATCATTCCTAAAGGGCATATAAAAATGAGAGCTAACGCTAAACACCATTTAATGAAAGACACGTGTGGCTGTAATGTAGATGGACTGTGCTCTGCCAAAGGAATGTGTAATTTCCACTGCTTGCTCACAACCAGCAACAAAGAGTAGCATCAAGAGCTCATGAACCAATGTCCACACATTGACTCCCTTCATAATAAATGATTAACGAAACACACTGTACTGAAACACTCCACTCTCTGTGCATCCAACGCTGTACAATTCTCATATCCATGCCACATTTGTAGCGTATCTATGTCTGCACCAAGACTCGCCGTCTGCTTTCTGTGTTCTATTGCACTCCGCTGTATGCATCTGTATATTCCACCGCATACGTTTTACAACACATTGGCTCTACGACGTTAGGGACAGCTGCACCATGCAGCCGTGTGTTCATGGCTTACTGCACCCTGCCGCCCCCTCTTTCATGCCGTGTGACCTGTCGTGCCCTTCTTTGCTCATAAATGAATGAACGCAAGGGCTAGCAGTTGCTCACGAATTGTTGGCCAGGCTATTGAACGTAAGAGACATGCTTGACATATGGGGGAAATTCCGGGTTTTTTTTTACCTTGCGTCGCTTTGGGATGTAAAAAGGATGCGATTTACTCTCTCTCACACAAGCAAACATACACAAATCCCAGTAAAATTATTGGACTGTCTGTGCAAGTGCTCTTAGCGAGCAGTTATTAAGGTATGCAAAGCACACAAGGTGGGTGGTAGTGTATAGCAAGCATCACGTGTGCCCAGCATCATTTGCCCCCCACCCCCCAGTCCTGATGTGCAGACAGTGGCATGTACAATTTTATAGCCGAGTTGACCAAGAGGAGTTCCAGTGCTGGTTGAAATACCAAATACCAAGAATGTTGCGCAGAATGGTCAAGGTTCGAACTCAGATGTACCTAGGAGCATAGTTGATAGCACAAACCAATGCGTCATCATCGCCCACTAGACTGTTAAGCTAAGTGCTGTTAGGAAGCGTCTATGAAGGTGGGAACACCAAGAGGGGCGTGCATTGGGATCAATATTAGCACAACCAAGGCTGGCAAGTTTCCCTGATGCAAGTAATTTTAGGCCGAGTCGATTTAGACGAAGCCCAAACCAGATTCTAATATTCCTTATGAGTGATGTACATGGAATTCAAAGCACTATGATTTCAGGACAATTTGTAAAACACAATTAAACTGTTGTTAATCACAACGAAAAGTCATTGGCCAGCAATTGTTTTAATTAGTTTGATAGAGTTGTACATTAACTCGAATGTGTAATAGTTTAGCTTTTAATATACAGTATGCCCACAATACTGTGGTCTGGTAAAACCGGAAGCCGTTAGTTCCTGCACTAAAATGTGTACATCATATGGAGATTTCATAACTTTTACATCTTCTGACGATTTTTTAAATCAACAATTGTGGTATTGATGCCGTGTCATAAGACAAAAAAATCGCACAGAGCATCACTTGACATCAGGCAAAGATTTAACTTTGGATCCTCTTACATAGGCATCTCTCAAGCAACAACAAAATGGCAACACCAAATTGTGAATGTTTGCCATCAAACAAAAATCCGGTCCTCCAGACTTGAATATGCAAAATAAAGAGAAGCCCAAAGTTTTGCAACAATCGTTTTTGTTTTTCTGTCATTCATTAGTAGGCTTCGACAAACTGAATATACTTGAGAAAATGTTTAGTAATGTGTAGCAAAATCTCAACTTTTAACCCAGATTTTAATAGTGTCAGCTCAGAGCTCTGACATCGGCGTTAGCCCGTAGAGTTCTTCAGCAAACCCTGAATATGTATTGTTTAAAAGGGCACATGAAGGTGTCAATGGATAATATCTCTATTCTACCGCTACTACCATGGCCGTTGCTCTCAGAAACTGGACGCCTTGATTCAACCTCCATTTTCTAGGATGCGGCCTACACGCCTGGCAGACTCATCGAATCCAAACTGAATGCCGCAGCCTCAGACAGGACTGAATAATGACCCCCCCCCCCCCAGTCTCTCCTTGCATAGCTTGACCTTGGAACTACATTCTTCTGCCTTTCTAACCTCATAAAACCTGACCCAATTCAAGAATCGTCTCAACGATAGCTCTCTCTGTTGCTGCCCTCTACCTAGCAACTGTGATAACAAAAGAACAAAGTTGTCCCCACATCGCGCTTCCCGACGCTGCACTCACTGTGGCGCTGGGCTCATCTCCCAGCAGCTTTTGCAGGAGTAGCGGAAGGTGCAGGTCCGCGTCCAGCTGAAGCCACGTGGCCAACTCTTCCAGTGCGGCGTGGTCCAGCCGCCCGCTACCGCCTCTATCGCAGGCATCAAACGCGTCCCTCAGTTGCGTCACATAATGGTCCGACTCCCCACCGCTGGCCGGGTCTACGCCAGGTCCTCCCCGCTGCTGAAGTTCGCAACGGGGGCTGCTCGTCACACCGTCGCTCCCGTCCAGCCCATGGTCTGGAGTCTGGCAAGCGAAACCATTTTCGCCGTTGCATTCAGACCACACGAGCTCTAAGCTCTCGGCACTGCCGTGCTGTGCTCCGTGGCCGGCAATCGCAACGTCCTCCGTGGTACCAGAGTCTTCGGTGTCAGCTGAACAGCGCTCCTCCCAGTCTGGTGTTGCATTTCGACAAACCTCAGTGTCATTTTCACAGGTGGCCATGGGCCACTGCACCTCGACCCGTTGCATCGCATCCCACAAGGTCCTTCTTCATCGCCTACATCATCGGTCCCACAATGCTCTATTTTGCCTGCGGAGCAGCGGTAATCCTCTATGCGAAGATAATCCATCCCATAATCTTCTTCCTCTGCACAGAAATGCGCACGCACACGACAAGGTTAAAAAAAGCATTGCCTTCATAATAAAATTATATTTAATAATGTTCAGCCCTTTGTCATTCTACTGTTGAAAGCAGTTCTTGACATGCCATGGCAGTCACTGGGATTATTTGAACATACTTCACCATGCAGGTCCGGTGAGAGGGGGGCTCAGGGCCAGTTCAGAAATCAATTTCCGCCAATGGCTTGAAGCCAACAATAAAGATGAGCACGGCCTGATGGCATCTAAGCTGCGATGTGCTTAGACTTATTTTTCATCTGTTCATAAGCGTCTCTCACTAGCATTTCATTAAAGCACTGATGTTAACCAATGCCAGGATCCAACTCACGTCATCGGGTTCATAGTGTGGCGCATAAACCACGATACGAGCACTCCGCTAGTCTTCATTTGCATTTTGTGGTGGAAATTCCACGTTCCTATTATGGGATCCAATCCATCAAAAGGAAAACCACTTACTTTATAATCTGGCGAGGTAATGGTTGTGTGTTCGAGCACTCAACCCACAATTGTAGGATTGTGAGTTGTTACTGTATCTCGGTGGATGATTGAAAAGGTGGTAGTCCATCATATAAGGAGGTACTCCGCATAATCAGAATCACCTTGTGAGAGGGCAACAGTGATCATCCTCTAGAGAAATAACCCCAACACAATCGCTTTAAATTTTGATTTAAAGCTTTCGTGACATACATTTCTGCCAATGACTTGGACCCGGATAATATAGATGACTGCACGTCTGAGCTGTTAGATACTTTGACTTGAATTGTTCATAGTGGTCTCTCTCGCTAGCATTTAATTTAACGAGTGAACCAACAGAGCCCATTCACTCCCTATTCTCACTTGTTTATCCATTGTTCATCCAACTCTGCAAGATGGGAGGGAGTGCACATGGGGGTGAATACAATCAAAATATCACACAAGAGTCGTGGAGCGGACAGGTGGCCAGCCAGATGGGCATGGGAAGAGTTCTTGCACAGGCCACCAATGATGAGTCTCCTGCTGCAGCATATTTGTGGTTGCCACAAGGATGAATGGTCCCTCTAAATAAGGTGATAGTTGTATTCTTGGTTATTTCGGTAAAGTCACGTAGATAGAAAATAAAATACAATTAAAATAAATAAAAATTTAAATAATAAAATGCTTTTATAGAAATAAAAATATAAGTTTAAAATGTTTCTATTTTTTTTTCTTTCTATCAACGAGACTTTACCGAAGAACCAAACATATAATTTCTGCAGTCACGAAAGTTTTAAGTCAAACAAGGTAATAGTAGTTGTCTTTATCACAACTGTTTCTTCAGTGGCAAGCTCAAGGCTCCAAAGGCAGCAATCTACACCTCCCGTTTTCCAGTTGTTGTCCTTATACAACTGACTTTGCATCCAGCAGGACACGATTCTACCTTGCTCTTACGAACCTGGCAAATTGACTATGAAATCCTGGGATTCTATAATTGGAGAGAAGTGGCGCATTAAAGAGTGCCACTGCCAACTAACATCAGTGGCGAGTGTGATACGTGAATGGGCCTGGGCACGCCTACTCCTTCATCAAGTCACACTGAACAATATGGGCAACTATGGTCAAACAATCCCTATGATTGTCACGGTCTGAAGAGGCTGTCATCCAGCGGCGGATTGCCCAAGGACTGTACACTTTTATTTCTAAAAGATAACATGTTACGAAAGTTACCGATGGCTTTCTTGAAAAAGTGATAGTGAACATCGATGACCGTTAGTTATTTAAAATAGACTTATTAAAATGTCTAATTTTAAAATGTTGTAATAATGTATTGGGTAAAATAATCTTGCCATTTAATGTTAATATCATTGTCTGGTTAATGGTCATAGCGTTGAAATACAATTTTTAATCATGTTAATAATATTCTGGTAGAGGTAAAATGGCGATAATAATTCAGCACATTATTGATGCATTCGAGTAAAAGTTAAAGTGTCTCCCCTGTTCAAATGAGCATTGGGTCAGTGTTGACCTTCCTATGACAAGGACCAGCCGAGTATAGAAGAATGACTGGACAAACGGCTGTCACAGGTGGACAATCGCTTTTGCATAAATTAAGAACTGCATACACACAAGTTACATAACCAAAACTTGCAGATCCACCATATGTGGTTATTGCATTGCGCTTGTAGGCATAACTGTATGTTTGTCATTAAACCACGCACTGTAATGGTTGTGTAAACATCTGCAATGTGGCCACACCAAATTCCCTGCCTTTCCATAATGACTACGCGTAAATCGTTAATTGGTGCAAATGTGCAACCTTTACATTCGTATGACAAAGCCAAGATATCTGCTGCAGTGTGTGTACCAGCAAGTAATATTGTAGCCAGTTTGTATTAAGACAATGCAGTAGCCACTCAGCCAGTTGATAGAGGCCATTCAATTTCCAAATTATCCAGGGTTTTTTTCTGGCCTATCATCAAGTTACCATGAGCACACCATCTGCTGTAAAACGAGCGTTTACGTTTCTGTGACATCACTCGCAAGAACACTTTTGCAAGGTCGTCAAGGTCCAAAAGCAATTGTGTTTAATGACTTGCAGATTTCATTCGCAATCAAATACGTGTTGTCATAGACGTGCTTAAAACCGAGAATGACTCCGTGTATTTTTGGAGCAACGAATGTTTTGGAGAGTATTTGTTGAGGTTTTGAATATTGAATGGGCCAAAGCTTTCTCCCTGTTCAAAGAAGCCATTGGATGGTACTCATGTCCATGGTGGACCCTGAGCCAGTACAATAGAAATTCCGTATTCTTTTATCAGAGGCCACTCTCGACTAAGAATGAACGATGTTAACTTTTCACAAAAAACAGATTTTTTTCAATCTCTACAGCAATAATAAGCTGAGTCAATCCCTAAGAAGGATTTGAACTCGCAGTATTGCGAATACAGGCTTCTAACCACAGCACCATTTGGTCAGACAATTATGGAATACAGGTTCTAAAATAGAAATTATAATGGCAATCAATGCTGTGCAAACAACTGCTTCACTGAGCATCTGTAGGCTTGACTGCTCAGCTTAACATTAACTATGTACCAGCAAACTGTACCACTATTCTTAAAAGAGTATTTGCTTTTCACTTTCTCATGACATTAAAAATATTTCATCTTCACAACCGCCACCACTTTGTTTTATACTCAGGATCATACATTCGAACAAGTGAGCATGATCCTCTAGCACCCCCAAGGCAAATGACATAATTTATCTGTTAGAAATTAAAATATAGTTTCATAATTCTAGATTTGAAGCTTTCGTGACTGCAAGGATTCATATTCTTAGGTTTTTCGGTAAAGTCACGTAGGTAAAATTTTAAATTAAAATTAATAAAAGTCGTGATTTTTATTTCATTTTTATTTTACTTTTATTAATTTTAATTTAATTTTTTACCTACGTGACTTTACGAAAAAACCTAAGAATATAGTTTCATAACACTAAACATGTCTCAATACTGGATTACTTTGATAATAGTTTTTTTGTTAATTAATGCCAATTAGGGGGAGGGGACGATTCACGAATTATGACTTATTAACATGCATCGGCAGCGCATTTCACATATACTGCGTCTTGAAAAGCTCAGATTTCACTCTGTACTAGACACAGATTTTTGTTCTCGCCATAGTCAATCATAAAGGGGCAAGATTTGACTTGAATAAAAATTTCGATTTAAAGCTTTCGTGACTCCAGGGATTCATCTTCTTGGTTCTTTCGGTAAAGTCACCACGTAGAAGGGAAGTAATAAAATAATAAAAATAAAATAATAAAATAATTCTCACGACGTTTCGGCCACAACGCAAGCAGCCGTCATCCTCAGGTGGAGAACAGGTCCGTCAAGTAGACAGACTCTGACTTTACCGAAAGAACAAGAAGTTGAATAAAAATGTAGACTAATATAAACAAGTCAGAGCGTCTTGCTGTTCGAACACGCAGAGGGGAGGTTGATACTCGTCTCAATCGACTGCTCTGAGCCACTTGTACACATTTCCACTTTCCCTGAGTCCAGTCGATCTGTTCAGTAACACACAATCACTGTCGACTTCCCGACAAACTATAGCAGAGTCATAATTAGTTTTTTTTTATAAAACACGGAGGAATGATGGGTGAGTTTATCTCGGACAATTGTGTCAGGATGTGGAATACGTATTATGAAATAGATGCACATAATACTGGACGATATATTATGCATTGCATGCAGTAAGTGTAAATAGGAATGATACATGTATATGTATCTATACTGTAGTACATATTATACAGTGGTAACAAAACCAGATTTCTAAACACAGCAAAATTTCATCGTTTAATTCCCAGNTTTTTTTGTCTGCTGAACATTATTCTTCCAACCGCTCAATCGCATTTGACATTTTCAGTACGTGCAGTAATTTGTACAGCATACAATGCAAACATCAAATCAATGACAGTGCAGTACTGTGGAGTACATCTTTTCAAAGAAATTGTCAGTTTCAATCGCACGCAGTCTTCGCTTTGCAACACTGCGAGCAAAAGAACCCCCCCCCAACACAATTGCCATCTTTAACTTAAGCATTTCGCAAACAGGTGGCACTTTGATTTAAAGCTTTCGTGACTGCAGGGATTCATATCTTGGCTCTTTCGGTAAAGTCAGACCTGATGACGATTGCTTGTGTTTGCAGTCGAAATGTCGTGAGAATTTTTATTGTTTATATTTTATTATTTTATTCTTTCCCTTCTATGTGACTTTACCGAAAGAGCCAAGAATATAGGTGGCACTTTCTTTAGAGGCACAAAACTCTTTAAAAATTCGCATTCCTCTCCGTCACCATCGTGATGTGACCAACGAAGATGCAATTCTAGGACTTGGGTGCAACTTCCACTGGCACTGCTGTCAGAGCAGGGCCAGTATCAGTGCTGCCAATTATCTGAACCGGTCATGGGCCTCCCTAGGTCGACTCAGCCTCAAATGAATATCCAGTGCGGTGTGTAAACATTGCCACTAGGGAGACAAAGGCGGTCAGGCGTGGTGCTGGCCACCCACCCCTCGTGTGCCGTTCCGGCCTTCATAGGTGCTCGCTAACAGCACTTGCCCCTACAGTCTTTTAAGGCTACACGGGGATTTTTGTCTTTGTAGTGTGAGAGTGAGTGTATAGTGTGCGTGAGTGTATAGTGTGTGAGAGTGAGTGTATAGTGTGTGAAAGTGAGTGTAGTGTGTGTGTGTGCGAGCGTGTGTGAGCCTGTGTGTGTGCCAGCGTGTGTGAGCCTGTGTGTGTGCCTGTGTATGTGAGCATGTGTGTGTGCCTCTGTGTGTGTGTGAGCCTGTGTGTGTGTGAGCGTGTGTGTGTGAGTCTGTGTGCGTGAGCCTGTGTGTGTGTGAGCCTGTGTGTGTGAGCCTGTGTGTGTGTGAGCCTGTGTGTGTGAGCCTGTGTGTGTAAGCCTGTGTGTGTTTGTGAGCCTTTGTGTGTGTGTGGGCCTTTGTGTGAGCCTGTGTGTGTGTGTGAGCCTGTGTGTGGTGTGAGCCTGTGTGTGTATGCCTGTGCGTGGGTGAGCCTGTGTGTGAGAGCCTGTGTGTGAGAGAGCCNGTGTGTGTGTGAGAATGTGTATGTGCCTCTGTGTGTGTGTGAGTCTGTGTGTGTGAGCCNGTGTGTGTGAGTCTGTGTGTGTGCGTGAGCCTGTGTGTGTGTGAGCCTGTGTGTGTGAGAGAGTCTGTGTGTGTGAGTCTGTGTGTGTGCGTGAGTGTGTGTGTGTGTGAGCCTGTGTGTGTGAGTCTGTGTGTGTGCGTGAGCCTGTGTGTGTGTGTGAGCCTGTGTGTGTGAGTCTGTGTGTGTGTGAGCCTGTGTGTGTGAGTCTGTGTGTGTGAGCCNGTGTGTGTGTGTGAGCCTGTGTCTGTGTGTGAGCCTGTGTGTGTGTGTGTGTGTGTGAGCCTGTGTCTGTGTGTGAGCCTGTGTGTGCGTGTGAGCTGTGTGTGCGTGTGAGCTTGTGTGTGTGTGAGCCTGTGTCTGTGTGTGAGCCTGTGTGTGAGCCTGTGTGTGTGTGCCTGTGTGTGTGTGAGCCTGTGTGTGCGTGAGCCGGTGTGTGTGTGCGTGAGCCGGTGTGTGTGTGCGTGAGCCTGTGTGTCAGCCTGTGTGTGTGTGAGCCTGTGTGTGAGCCTGTGTCTGTGTGTGAGCCTGTGTGTATGTGAGCCTGTGTGTGTGAGTCTGTGTGTGAGCCTGTGTGTGTGTGCCTGTGTGTATGTGTGTGAGCCNGTGTGTGTGAGCCNGTGTGTGTGTGCCTGTGTGTGTGAGCCTGTGTGTGTGTGTGAGCCTGTGTGTGTGTGAGCCTGTGTGTTCAATGGCTCGGAGCCAGCGGATAAAATGCGCGACCGTTTTTAAAGGAAACTCCAGAGAGAGAGAGGAGGAAGGGAAGTGGGGTAGGGAAATGAAATAAATAAGAAAGAGGCAAATTCAAACGATGCTGGGAGCGCGGGAAAAATTCCACTGCCATTGCCCTCGCTGCCCAACGAGAGACAGAGAGATACAGAGAGAGACAGACACACAGACACAGAGAGAGACAGAGAGACACACAGAGAGACACAGAGAGAGAGAGAGACAACGCAGAGACACACACAGAGACACAGAGAAAGACACACACAGAGAGACAGAGAGAGACACACAGAGAGACACACACAGACACACACAGACACACACACAGAGACACACACAGACACACACAGAGACACACACAGACACACACAGAGAGACACACAGACACACACAGAGAGAGACAAAAGAGAGAGCCGCGCTTTTTCAAAACGAGCCACTGCATATCGATGGGTCCCTTACGAGAGGGGGGAGGGAAGTGGATGACTAAAACATTGAGTACATGTGACGTTTCGGTCCATGGCCCTTTCTGATCGCACACCACAAAACAGTTGCGCCAGTGTGTGTCCTCGTCCACACACACAGGCTGCGTTAGCGGTGAGAGCGAGTTGCTCTACGAAACCCCTCTGGGCGGAACGCGGTTCCTTGGGCCTCCCCTAGGTCGACTCGGCCTCAAATGAGTAACCTGGTGCGGTGTGCAGTGAACATCGCCACCGGGGGGAGACAAAGGCGGCCGGGCGTGGTTGCTGGTGGCCACGGTGCCGGCCTTCATGGGTTGCTGCTCGCTAACAGCTGTTGTCGTCTATAAGAGTATACATACGACGCTAAACACTATACTACTTAGTGTTGTATGTGAACATTTACCAGCCCTTCATCTCAGTGCTTATTACGCGTCTGATTGCAGATACAATAATGCACGGCAGCAGTGTAGCAAGCACGCAGTGTTGTTTAGATTCGTGGCATGAACATTACAGGGAAGGGGGGGGGGTTATATGGCCATTGTACGTTTATATATATTTACACTTTGTACATTGAACTATACTGTGTGTAAGTTGAGTTCACTAAGTTACTCCTGTCACTTGCAAATGATTGCGGTGTGTTTGAGTTAATGCAAGAGGATATGGCCATTGTACGTTTACATATATTTACACTCTGTACATTGAACTATACTGTGCGTAAGTTGAGTTCACCAAGTCGCGCCTGTCACTTGCAAGGACTTCATTCACTTGCAAAGACCTCTTGCAAGTGACTGTGGGTGGTGGGAGCGGTGGTGCAGCGGTTAGCGCGCTGCGCCATCGACCCCGGCCACCCGAATTCGATTCCCGTTCAAGGCCAACACCGGTGACGAATATTTGTACCGGCCTCCTCCTAGGTGTCTCGGCCTCAAATTGTTGTACCATAGGCGGGCGTGGTGCCGGCCACCCCAATCCGCTCGTTGCGCTTGCCAAAAGTTATTTATTGACAGTCCCATTCGGCCAGGAGAAGAAGAAGAACTAAATAATCGAACATCCTCTGCTATATCGGTAGACGACTTTCACACGAAGTTACATTTGCTGTACTTTTCGCACGGGTGTAGACGTTTCACACTGCCAGAGACACCCTCAAGTCATTCGCGAACTCATGGGACTGACCGTGTGGGATTATCATTTAGATACAAATCCAAATGACAGCCCCATTATGCACGAGGATGACTTTGTAACTCTTATCAAGGTATCTATGACGTTATTTTGTTGCACGTACCATTCACGACTTGACAAAACGATGCGCCCCAACGCAAGCACACATCAAGATACCGGTGTCATCAACGAGGGCTTTCTCTTGCACAATGTCCGTGCTTCTTATGTGCTCCACCTGTGTATCTGACATGCTACAGCGTGTGCGGTGTGTATCCGTATCCTGAGAGTGTATCCCACCCCCCCCATGCTGTGTTGTACTTGGTGGTGGTGTTGGTGGTGATGAAGACATCACACAAACACAGCGCCCAGGTGATGCCAATTCACCAAGACACACAAAGACCCTGGCCGACATTCTCTCTCTCCGCCTTGGTTGCACGCACATCCATGCAGAGCCCTCTGCTATCACGGCACTAATCGTGATACTCTTAGGTTTTTCGTTATAGTCACGTAGGACAAAAAATAAAAATAAATAAAAATAAAAATGCTTTTTTATTATTTACTTTTATTTTTACCTACGTGACTTTACCGAAAAAAACCTAAGAGTATGAATCGTTGCGGTCACGAAAGCTTCAAATCTAGAACTAGTCTCGATCTACAAACCCCGGTGTCAAACATCCACCGCTTGCGTTTGCTTGTTTGTGTGTTTGACCGGACTTCGAAGCCCACCCTGGGACACGTTCAGACGTAATGTCACTTGACGTTGGCGGCAGCCGTCGAACGGAATCGAACTTAGCCGGCCGGGTATCAATAACGTAGTGCGCTAACCACTGCGCCACCGCTCATAGCTNCCCCCCCCCCTCCCTGTATAATTCATAAAGTGCCGTGACTTGTGATATTATAACACGAGCGAACTGCATGTAATCATAGCACTGCCGTGTACAAACATCATTACACACACACACACGCGCAATGGATAGGAAGTTCAAACAGAATCTTCAAACACGCATATTACTGTAAGCATACATGTGGGATTGTGTACATACGCAGCACACGTGCTCACGCACAGGCCACATGCATGCGTAACAAAGTCACGGCGTAGAGACAAAGATCCCTTTAAATGGGAGCGCGTGTATTTGACAAAGCACGTGCACAGAGCGTGCGCTTACACGCGTGGCACACGATGACTAAAGTACGTGACAAGACTTCGCTGTGTAGTGTACATGCACACGTGTGTGTGTATGTATGTATGTCACATGTACACGTATCCGTATCACGTACCCCCACCCCGCCTCGTGTGCTCCAGTCCCGCCGACAACTCCTCTTCATCTGCGGCACAACGAGCCGCGTTCCGACATCATCTTCAACAAGTCGAGATCATCCGCAAATCCCCGGTGCCTCTTCTTCTCTTGTGCCTCGCCCTATGTCCTCCTAAACAAACCACCCTTTTTTATAACGCCACCAAGCAACGGCGGTGGGAGCAGCAGCCTTCCTTTGAGAAGTATATCTATATATTTGTTTGTTAATAAGTATTATTGTTATCCAAGTCGGGTAGCGCGTACGAAACACGTCCGACCCGCAACGCAAAAGTTGCAACAAACTGCGGCGCGCCTCCTCGTAAAGCAACGGGGCTTGGCTGACGTATCCGGTGATTCACGTTCCCCTCCCCTCCGTCTCCTTCCCTTCCTCATTGCCCGCTCTCTCGCTACAGACCCGGAGCCCTTTGCTTCCTCCTCTCTATACAATCGTGGGGTGGGGTGGTGGGTTGGTAAGACTCCACCACCACCACACCCACCAACGCGCCCCATTGGAGCTACCCCCTCTCTGTGTCGTGTTCCAGCCCACCACCACCACATCGGCAGCTGACTTTGCTCCACGAGGCAAGGGAGGACAGGGCTCTCAAGTCAGCCTGCAGCGGCAGCGGTGCCAGAACCGCTTAGCTTGTGATACGGGGTGTGGTTCCAGGTGCAATGTAGTTAGTTGGCAGTACGCGAAGTGTGTGGAGCATACCTGTGAAACTCTCATCTGAATTGCAGACCAATTCACACCTTCTTGGCCACGTCTCAACGCTCATCCGTCAAAGTCCCATCACAAGGGAGAAACACAACACAAAATAGACTAAACATGTTTTGTTGTTGCTCGTATTGAAACGGCTGTACGCCATATGGACCTGAAAACTCAATTTCCCTGTACAAGAATACAGGGTAAACCGGATGGGTTGACACGGTATGGTGTAGTAATATCAACACAGTACTTGTAGTACCCTTAATCCGCCCACTTTTTGTTCCAGGAGTCTCAATGAATGAGCGTTAGGAAGTTGGGGAGTAAGTACCGGGAAAAAGCAAACCATCATCGTGTGTCTGTGTGTGCGTGTGGGATGTTGAGGGAGCGGTGGTGTTGCGGTTAGCGCACTGCGCTACTAACCCGGCGACCCGAGTCCGATTCTCGCTCATGGCCAACACCGGTGACAGCGATGATCTGAACCGCTCCTGGGCCTCCCCTAAGTCGACTCAGCTCAAATGAGTAACTCGTGTGGTGTGTAAACATAGGCCACTCGGGAGACAAAGGCGGCCAGCGTGGTGTTGGCCACTCACCCCCTTGCTAACAGCTCTTGCCCCAACCGTATGTTAAGGCTATACGGGGATCTTGTTTTTTAAAAGTTGCCCAAGTGATGTTGGTAGTTCTTCTTCATTGCCATGGGGATGTATGGGAANTGGGGGGGGGGGTTCCCCCTCCTACTGTGGACAAAAGGGGACAAGCCATATACTGTGCTTCCTAAATAACCTTCACGAACACAATCATACAGACCAGCGTGGAGAAGTATGGTCATGTAATCCCCAATGAAGCCACGGTGTCGGGGTTGTCTTTGTACACACCAGTTGATTGACACAAACGGGACTGTTATATGTACATGTTACATTTTTGGATGTTAATGCCAGAGATGTAAACAAGTGACGTTGGCCATGTTTCAGGAGTCATTTAATGGTGCTGGACTTCCTTTCATAATCTGACCACGATAACTATCCCTCATTAAATTGTTTAGTTATCTTGAAATGAAAGTCAAAGCATCTCTATTCTCAGGCAAGCATTGGGATGACACTAATTTTCATTGGTGGCCCTGTGGATGTCAGGGGCCAGTCTCGCCATGGGGATGATCGCTGTTGACCTTCCAACAGATGCAACCGTTTTATTAGCCCCAGGTTGACAATGGGCTGAAATGACCCTCACCATGATTTGAACACGTAACCTTTTAACTGTGGTACATGCCTTTTGGTCGTTTGAGTAGACGAACACATTACTTGCATTCCATTGTTTATGTTGTAAATGTTATGCCACGACGCTGGGATTGACCAAATTAAAAGACCTAGCCAAATTCAATAACTGCTTCATGTCATTGGGTGACTAAACCACAAAAGTCGTAACTAGCTGCATGAGAAGCTTGCTTTGTATCATGTTGAAGTGCAGAGTTCAACCTCAGCAAGAGCTTAACGGTGATAGTGCAATGCTCCATTATATGGCTAATTGGTTCCCCAGCCACACCACCTGCATCACCCTGACCTTGTTTCATAAAATACAGCAAATTACTTGTTATTTCTTAACTCTGGGAGTGACACTTTGAAGTTCAGCCTATGTATTTGTTATTCTGTTTCTTCCAGATGCTGTAGTAACAGTAACATAACCCACTGGTCCAGGAAGTTTATTTAGGCTAAGGATCTGTGTTTATATGTTTGGAATGGACAGTGTTTTTTTGCGTATTTATATAAGTTACGTGACACCTCAGTGCAGACAACCTTAGGGGATTCGCTATATAAACCTCACGTATGTATGGATGTGCTGGTTTCAAGTTATTGTACAGTGGATAGTGTAATCTGACAACTACAAGTCCACATTCAGGTGATCAAGCCAGAAGACTGCGTCGAGAGCGGCGGAGCGTATCGCTGTGATGTCTCCTTCGTAGTTGTAGATCAGGCATTGCGTCGCTATATGTTGGATGGTCTGTTCTGGATGACCACAGGCGCACACTGGAGAATTTGTAATTTTCCATTTGTGAATCAGATATCTGCATGGTTTGTGCGGATACGGTTTAGGGTGGACTATGAGCTTCGTGGAAGATCAAAGCCAGGATTTTGTGCTTTGGGTTTTTTTCTCAACGGAAATACTAAAACGTAGAGAACACCCANCCGCTACTGTGAAAACTTGGCAGAGTCATGAGACTCGGTAAGGCTTGCCTGGTTAAAGAAACCTTCATGAGCCATCCCTCAGTCTTGTGATGCAACATTCCATATACAGTAGCTCCTACCCACGGGCAAATCAGTAGTCAAGCACAACAAGTTTGATGAGTTGAAAAAATGTAATAATTGTTGGAGTGACACAACTGGAAAAGGTAACCGAATATGTAAACCTACAACAATTAGTCTACGCAGATTTAGAGAACAGGTGGGAGTGCTGTTAAAAACTAAATTGATCATGAAAGGCTGCATACAGATGTATCTGAATAAGAAATTTTTAAATCAGAACAGATGACCAGCAATATCAGAAACCTCGACATTCACAAATAAACTGGAACAAAAGCTGAAAAGTGCGCAGACATGCATGGGGAGAATTCAAATGATTGGAATTACACTGACAGACAAAAGAAGAAAATATGGAAACTAATTTTTATGGGGAAAAACAATTGATTTTAGACAGGACACAGTGCGGGAATAGATAATGACTGATTTAAGAGACCGGTGATGGAATGGCAGCCAAATGAGAGAATGTGTCTGAGAAGGTGGTGACTCAACGAGGAGATGTCATGGAGAGGCCTTCCTGTAGCAGCGGATAGACAAGGGCTGATGATGAATACATTCAGAGTATTAATGCACTGAAGGGATAAAGCGTGGATGGTGATGTATTAGAGAATAAGTGAAGTGTTTAACAACATGAGCAGCTCCACGAGAAATTATCACGTGTTTTACAAGAGCGCAATCACGACGTTTGGCACATAACGAAAATCACAACGGTGCAATCCCCAGTCTCAGAGAGTACCACCACCCACTGGAATAGAGCCAAATTAACAGATGTGACTCATGACTTAAGTAATGCACAGAGGGTTGCATTCTCTGCTCCCCCACCATCAGCCACCCATCACCTTGTTTTACCCTTCCCCACCCCTTATGATTTGTACCCAATCTCCTCCAACATTCGGGCACACATTTTACGAACCTGGCGTGTCAGCGAATGCATCATGAGCACTTATGTCAGCGTTCACCATAAATGGTGGCTCGGGTTAAACTAATCGGTGAAGATCCCAGAATAATGCATAGTGCACTTAATCCTGATCTGACAATTTAGATTTTGATAAAAATAATATTTAAAACCATGTGTATGGGTTTTCCCAAGCACGCTTATTTCCCCGTCCATTGCAAAAATATTCGAATTAGAATTAGCAAAATATGGCAAGCAGCATCCTCATGAATAAAGCCTCATAAAACGTAGCGCCATTTTTCTCAGAAATAATTATGGAATAATTTCAATGTTTGTAATTTACAACCTTTTGTCAATGCCATGCTGGATGAAAGCCTCTCCATGCCATGTTCGTCGTGAGGGTTGTTTGACCATACTTTACCACAGTGGTCTCAGTGGAAGATGAAGATATAAATAACAACTTACCATTCATTACTTGGTATCTCGTCTGGTGCCACCGTGGTTAAACCCGTCATCAAACATTTGGGAGGTCAACTAGTTGAAATCCTTGTTGGGTGTTGGCTCAGCCCATAATCCCTCCAGGGCAAGTACCACTTTCTCGGAACAAATTGGTTTGACATCATTTGGATACATTTGCCCCTGCATATGGACATTTCACCACTCACTCAGAGCCACCAAAAAGAGTGAACATGAAGGAGTGACTTACCATTTGATAGATTGTCCATCACTTGCATCTGTTGATTGGAGCATGACTGGAGATATAGGGCTACAACAAAACCACAGAGACACAGTACCAAAAATTGGCATTGGAGCTTCATTTCTAAGAATCAGATTCCAAGCAGCGGTGCGATTACAGAATGAAAGGTGCGCTGCAATATCACCATATGTGTCATTGAAATGTACATTCTAACAGAAAATTATACAACAGACTGATGTTTCAGGCAATGGGCCTTCTTCAGTGGCCCATGCCGGCCAACCTGAAAGCAATATTGTATTTTTAAAATCCTTTATATTAAGTTCGCTTGCTTGCATGCTTGCATGCTTGCTTGCTTAGGACCGTGCAAATCTTTCGGTCGTTTTTTAACCCACTTCCCGTGATTCAATCGAGCTGACATTTTGCACACAGACTCGTTGTGCGTGACAATTAATGTTAGTGAAATTTTTTTCTCCAAAGTTTACACTTTTTAGGACAAAAATATTATATTTAATTACCAATTGCTTAATGGTGCAATGCAATCATCTAACCTATAGGTGGCAGCCATCTCAAGCCAGAGGACGAGAGGACTCTAGCGCCACGCATATAAAGGATTTATAGTGAAAAACTTTGTTTTTACGGGTTATACTTGTTACATACTCTTTAGTTCTTTCGGTAGAGTCACGTAGGTAGAAAAATTAATGAAACAAAAAATAATACATCACGACGTTTTGATCGCAACACAAGCGGTCGTCCGCAGACGGAAAAAATAATACAGTTCCACTACTGAACCATGGTTCACAACCATGGTTCACAACCACAACCATGGTTCAGTAGTTCCACTGCTGGATTAGTTCCACTGAACCATGGTGCGATCGAAACGTGATATATTAGTTTCAGTTTTATTCTATTTTTTTCTACCTACGTGACTTTACCGAAAGAACCAAAGAGTGTGGATTCCTGCAGTCACGAAAGCTTCAAATCAAGATTAATATTGTATTTTGTTTGGTATGGAGTGGTGGCACGTGTCTATAATAGTGATGAATTATCATGAGTCATGTGTTTAAGTAGTTTCGTTACCTGCTGAGCTACGGCGTGGTGAGTAGATGGCAGTACAGAAGGTGTGATGGTGACTTCTGTGGATGTTTTGAGGACGGTACGTGCATTATATTCTCATACATTTTTTATCCCTGTGAGCAATTCAGTTTGCTCTCATCGGCTAAATACCCATTTAGGCGTTGCCCAAAAACATTCATATGCATGAACCTCATGCATGTCTTGCATGTCACTATTTTAAAATAAATGTAGGACATTCTTATTTCCTACAACACACAGTAAAAACACGTGCAGTAATAGCTTATATTATATGAAGTACTAATGTCGGATAGTGTTGAGTATTTGAGCTTAATTGTAAAATTAAACGCATATGTAGCCTTTCTTTCATACACATTTTCCACTGATAAATATAAACAATTTAGAAGTGTGCTCTTTTTTATTCGCAAAGTTGTACAAATCATGATCAACGAAAGTCCTCAGTCACACAAGTCTCCGAGTTACATTACAATAAACAACCTATTTTTAGGTCAGCAAGGCAGTCATAAACCCAACTTATGTGCGTCTTCAAAAATACAGCCAGGTAGTTGAATTCACGACCTTGCCACATGCTTCTTTAGGGCTTTGACATCACAGGTAAACACCAGAACAGTAACCAAGAGAAAGGTGAATTCTGAGACAAAACGACACAAAGATGTGTTCACTGTGTAAATGTAATCGAAACCATAGGTTAGTATCTGACCTCCAAGAATCAAGAAAGATTCCGATTTAAAGCTTTCGTGACTGCAGGGATTCATCTTCTTGGTTCTTTCGGTAAAGTCACGTAGAAGGGAAGTAATAAAATAATAAAAATAAAACATAATAAAATAATTCTCACGACGTTTGGCCACAACGCAAGCAGCCGTCCTCAGGTGAAGAACATGTCTGTCGATAAGACAGAGTCTAAATGACACGTCTTAGGCTTGGAGCGTCTATTTAAGCTCTTCCTCTCCCTCACAGCTTAAATAGACACCCAAGCCTAAGACGTGTCATTTAGACTCTGTCTTATCGACAGACATGTTCTTCACCTGAGGACGGCTGCTTGCGTTGTGGCCTAAACGTCGTGAGAATTATTTTATTATTTTATTTTTATTATTTTATTACTTCCCTTCTACGTGACTTTACCGAAAGAACCAAGAAAAGGCATGACACCACATTTAACCATTTCTCATGTAGATTTAAAAGAGTATATATATATTTTAAGGTTCTGAATATTTGTTTTTACTGATGCGACGTAAAAAAGGCAGTGCATTTCTTTTCAACATTGTGGAAGTATTCATCTCCCATTGTGGCCTCGAGCCACGAATAATTCCACATTTCCATGGGGGTCGCCCTCCCATCGCTGACCAGCCACAGTGGCACTCATTGTTGTTAACCCCGAGAGGGATGATGTTATGAGATGACACGTAACCAGGAGTTCAAATGTGAGTCACGCTCTATCTATAGCTCCAAAAGTTAAACAGTGAACACGTACAATTCTCGAAGATAATGTAATCTTAATTTCGTAAACGTCACCTGATGAATTCTTGGTTCTTTTGGTAAAGTCACGTAGAAGGGAAACAATAAAATAATAAAAATATAAAACAATAAAATCCTCACGAAGTTTCGACTGCAACACAAGCAATCATCATCATGTGTGAAATCCACTGTGGATTGTTTAACTATTTTATTGTTTCCCTTCTGCGTGACTTTACTGAAAGATCCAAGAATATGAATCCCTGCAGTCACGAAAGCTTTTAATCAAAAAGTCACCTGCTGTGTTTTTCATGTACTCCCTACACAGTGTTTCTTCCAAGTTACTTATTATATGTTGGGTAAATAAATTTCCGCAAATGTTTTGCCTACTTTATGCATAGTTTCCGATGCTACATCTCTACAATGCCAACTTGCAAATGTGCGTCTCCACACTTAGATATTCTCGGGGAAAACAGTCATCTCTTTTTGGTAATTTTATTTGGGGCCAACGGTGAAGTCCACATTCATATGGAATGGGCCAGTATGTTCATGGGAAAATCACGACAGCAGCAGTCCAGTTATGGGAGGGACATTACCATTTACTGAACTCTGCTCCCCGATACAGTGCAGCACAATATACCGTCAGTGGGCATAGGGTCTACAAAGTGCAACACTATCTTAAGTGCAACGTAGCCAGTGTGTGCGATTGCATTCAGGTAAACATCATAACACTTAAAACTCGCGCCTATGCTGCAGCTGTCACGAATGACCAGGGTTTTTCGATGCTGTTTAATAATGACGATGATTAAAATCAGGCCCGATTAACCCATGGCAGGGATATGTATAAAACCATAAATGTTTTATGACAACTTTTACAGCACAGATGGTGTGGCATGCACACGTCTATTAGGAAATTACGTTGAATTTGGTGTGCTTCAGTATCCAGAAGCACTTACATTCCCATTTGAAAAGCCCCCAAATACCTTCGCTGGACAATGTCCACATGTCTTCTACCTCTGCAATATGTGCGCATTGGCCCAGGACCATCTCTGACAACAGACCAAACAGAGAATCAGACATCCTCCTGTAAAGGTTGTGAGTTTGAATCCTGTCACAGTTCGGCTTTGCCCACCATCCTGCTTCGAGGTCAGTGTTGTGTGCACCGGTTGGTGATTAGAGGGGTTGGCCACTGATCATTGGAACTGAGCACCATTCAATGTTACTCCACCGATGCCGCCTTTCACTGCTGCGTTTTCTCAACGCAGCAGTGACCCCTGGTGGTCATTCGAGTGACATTACGGGTTTAAATGCCAGCGTTGCGTGCGCTATCGTCAATGGCAGCTTGGTGTGACTTCCCTCATAAGTACATATTCTTTGGTTCTTTCGGTGAAGTCACGTAGATAGAAGAAGAAAAATAATGAAAAATAAAGTGATTTTAAAAAAATAAAAAAAACCACGACGTTTCGATCGCAAACACAAGCGGTCGTCATCAGTAAAAGGGGGGCTAGCCTCTAAAAGCAAACTGTTTATAGAGGTTTAAAATGAGCGTAGCCCAAGTGTCAGCAGCATGGGCGTGGCAGCTGATGTTTATGTAAGTGATGGTAGAAGTGGGCAACGGCGGCGCTGGTGGTGGTTTCCACAAATTAAAGGGCTGCTAGATAATCATTGCACCTCGCTTTACACAATCGCACTTTTGACGGTGGAGGTTGCTGCTAGAGGTGATGGTAGTAGCGGGTAATGATGGTACTGGTGGTGGGCTTCCACCAATTAACGTGACATAATCTCAGGATTCGGGTAAATCATCGCAATGCAGTTAAGCACGAGGTTTCGATAAGACTTTAGTAAGGGAGGTGTTCTTAAATTGGTACGGTGTTAAAATTACGCAATTTTTTGTTACACAAATTTCACACTCGGTGCACTACACCGTAAAAATCTACGATTGTATCGAGTTTGATGATTAGGAATGGTTATAAATAAGCGGCAAGCTTCAGAGACATCGCAACGGAGAGTTGTTTATAAGAGCTACGTCTCCCTGATAAAGAGACACCGGGGAGACAAACGGAGATGCAGAGACAATACGGATAGACAGAAACAATTAGGTGTGTTTGCTTACAGCGTACAGACGTAGCTATGCTGACATGTACTATGTTAAGAATTTAGGGATATTTACACATTTTTGAACGGGATATTAATTATTAAATATCATTAACAATTTATCTACATGGCAGAAATTGCTCCATTTGGGTTTCNGGGGGGGGGGGGGGTTGGCGAACCTCCTGTAATCTGCGTTTTTAGCGTATTGTTTGAGTCACAAATTGTGTCAAGCTCTTCCGATAATCCGCGAAAAAAATCGGATTCATGAATTCACGCGACTAATGCAGTGGGCACACCGTGAATTCTCGGGAGAGGTCCATCCACATCACCGCGGATTTTTGGGTGTCTGCCGTATATATGCAGTCATTAATAGTTGTCCAAATTAAAATGGTTATTTATCAAATGTGTTCTTCAAGACAATTCTGTGTTGCGTGACTCAGCAAGCCCGTTATAAGCGTGATATATTGTAAAGTCGCAATGCCTGGAACACTTAACGGAAGGCTCATGTTGACGAAACTGCAGTTGAAGAAGTTTTAAGGAATATTCGTAAAAGTGCAACAAATGAAAATGATGCAATAGCAAATATGAAAACCTTTCGACAAAGTTTCTGGGAAAATTATATCGCAAACATCTCGATTATCATCTTGTGCCGTGAAAAATATCGGCGACAACTCAAATAACTTACGGAACTCTGAAACCATCCACCAGAGGGCGATCCAAACACATGCCAAGCGTCTGCTCTGAATTTCCCATGAATACTCTTACTGCCACACCATAGAAGACTCACGCTATACTGCAAAGTGCTTCTCAAGCTGACTAGAGGCTGACGGTTGCAGTAATGTTTTTTTTTATCAGGCAGCTTTCTAAATGTGCTTATCACTGGGCCACTCTTGACACCGCCGATGGCACGGTTGGCTACAAACGGCGTGAAAGAAGGTAAACATACGTAGAAGGGAAGTAATAAAATAATAATAAAAAAATAAAACATAATAAAACAATTCTCACGACGTTTCGGCCACAACACAAGCAGCCGTCCTCAGGTGAAAACCAGGTCTGTCGCCTCGACAAACCAGGTCTGTCGAGGCGACAGACCTGGTTTGTCGAGGCGACAGACCTGGTTGAACAAACTGTATAGAATACCTTACATTTCCATGAGTTAAATATATTTGCCTTATGAACATTTTAAACAGGAGTTATAAGTAAAGCAAAATGGTCTGTTATCATTACACTTTAAAACAAGTTAATTTTGCCCTTGTCTTTTACAAGATCTTTCAGAAAGCAATAGTTTGTGTCACATCCACAGGTACATAACATCAACAGTTATAACCAAATCTTATTCAAGATTTAATAAAAAAACAAGTGCCATAAGTCCAAGTGCATTAGTGTGCTTTAGGCTTTTCACTGTTAATAGTGACAGATGTTACCGTTCAAAACACTCAATTTCAGATTGATCAAGGAACAGATAACTTGCTGACACTAATGAGAAGGGTGATACTGAGATCTAGATTTCAGTAAAGAGACCAGGTCTGGCTTGAGGGCAGTGGTTGAGATGCGTAAAATGCCACGCAAGTGGGAGTCACTCATCCTTGACCTCAATTGGTTCTTGTTTAAGTTCATGACTGATAATGTTTTCAAACACAAATATGTGGAGCCGAATAAGCTCAGCATTGTCTTAGCGAATGACCGCATTTCTGGGAAACCTGCTTTTGTCCAGCTGCCGGTAAAAGTCAACAAGAGAACACTGCTGGTGTTTTCCGCGGCACTTATCGTCACAGCTGTGGAGGAGCATATCAGGGTCCACGGAGAAGGAAGAATAGAAAAGCAACATGTCCTTTTCAATAACTGCAAAGTCCCGAAAACGTTTGTTAAATTCCACAGAAAGAGATGCGATAGCTGTTGCATAACTCTTCATTTGCGCACCATGTTGTCCTGTGGGAAACTGTCTATGACCTCTTTCAAAGCTGGGAAGTGCGCGGTGCAGGGCTCTGTTTGGGACAAATGTCTTTGGAAAAGTTGCAGTTTGGTTCCAAAGGCATTGATGTGAGCGTATAGCTGGCTCACCACTGCATCTTTTCCTTGAAGATTAACATTCAGCGCATTCAGATGCTTCGTTATGTCAACCAAAAAAGCCAGATTTGCCAGCCATACAGGCACGGACAGTTCTTCCATTGGTTGTCCCTTCTCACCCAAAAAATGTACAATTTCCTCTTTGAGAGAGAAAAATTGCTGCAGTGCGGACCCTCGACTTAGCCACCTCACATCGTTGTGATACATTACTTCCCCGTATTCACCTGGATGTCACGCAAGAACTGCTGAAACTGTCGGTGGGATAGAGCTTTAGAGCGAATATAATTGATTGCCTTTGCCACTGGTTTCATAACATCGTCAAATTTGAGATGTTTGGCGCAGAGAGCCTGCTGGTGAATATACAGTGAAGTTTAATAGCGTTACCTGCTTCTTCGCCGACTTTATTGCAGGTCAGTGTGGACAATCCACTTCGCTCACCAGCCATGGCAGGCGCACATCGGTAATGATCCCAGAAACTCTACTCCATGGTAGTTTCATATCATCAACAGCTTCACAAACAGAAACGAAAAAACCTGTTCCTCTGGTTTGCCCTTTAAGGCTTTTGAGGTCAAGCAGCTCCTCTGTCACGTTCATGTTCTCATCAACTCCTCTTTAAACAATAAGTAGTTGTGCAGTGTCAGATGCATCGGTGCTTTCATCGCAGGCTAATGAGAAATAATCAAAAGCCACTACCCTGTTGTCTCTGAATATCTGACAATGTCCTCAACTCTCTGTGCCACAGTGTGGCGTGCCAGGCAAACATTCATACATTCTTGCTTCTTCTCGGGTGCAAATGTTCTCCACCATTTTCATGACAGTCTTTGATAAACGCACCTTCAGTAAAATGTTTTGCCATGTTTAGCTATTAACATGGCCACTTCGTAGCTGGCTTTGGTGATGTTTTCCTTTGACTCACAGGCCCGCGTGAAGAATCGCTGTTGCGATGCCAGAGCAGCGGAGTTGCTTTACTTTTCAGCGCGGCCACTCCCTGCTAGCTTGTCGTATGTTGTAGCATGTTTAGTCTCGTAGTGTCTCTTTACGTTGAAATCCTTAAACAAGGCAACCGTCTCTTTACAAATTAGACAAATACAATTGCCTCGATTGTCAGTGAAGAAGTATTGTAATTCACCGCTCCTGAAAGTGGCGGCCCTCACTGTCAACTTTTCAATTTTTTTTGCAGTCGCCATGGCAGAAATGATTCAAAAAGGGTTCTCGGCACGGATGCAGAGCCAGATAGCATTAGAATGGTGCTGCCACTGTGTGGTGAAAGGAGGAATTACATCTTTAAAGTTTTATGATTGATTTATTTGACAGAGCTAGTGAGCCATAAATAACACATTATAAGACCGAAGCTGCGGCCGTATGAAATCTGACCACGGGCCGTGATTGGCCCACGGGCCGACTTTGGACATGCCTGGCTTACAGGCTCTGACAGTGTAAATGTCTCCACAGGGAAGGGAGGGGGCGACCAAAGCCTTGAAACTTAAACGTTTATATTTCGATTTAAAGCTTTCGTGACTGCAGGGATTCATCTTATTGGTTCTTTCGGTAAAGTCACGTAGAAGGGAAGTAATAAATAATAAAAAAACATAATAAAACAATTCTCACGTTTCGGCCACAACGCAAGCAGCCGTCCTCAGGTGGAGAACAGGTCCGTCAAGTAGACAGTCTGAATGTCACACTCCAGGCTTGGAGCGACTATTTATGCTGGGGTGGAGGAGCGAAGAGCGTCTTGACAAAATAATTTGCATATGAAGAGAAATTTAGCATTTCCCATAAATATGCTAAATTTCTCTTGATATGCAAATTATTTTGTCAAGACGCTCTTTGCCCCTCCATCCCAGCATAAATAGTCGCTCCAAGCCTGGAGCGTGCCATTCAGACTCTGTCACTTGACGGACCTGTTCTCCACCGGAGGACGGCTGCTTGCGTTGTGGCCGAAACGTCGTGAGAATTATTTTATTGTTTTATTTTTATTATTTTATTACTTCCCTTCTATGTGACTTTACCGAAAGAACCAGAAGGTTAAACGTTTATATCGCAGAAAAACGTGAGAGCATTTAGTAAAAAGCTCGGAAGTGATCGAGATCTCTCAGAGGACATTTTGGCCAGTCTATAAAAGTTTAATTTCACTATGCATGGACAGAAAACTGTACTGACATAAAATAAAGACGGGTACGACATCTTCAGACGTAAATGGACATCAGACACTGGTCTGCCAATCAAACGCGGGATGCTTGCAATATCGTGCAATGCTTGCCACATACCAAGGCGCCGTCTTTATTATCACCGCTGACCACAATCATTATCTCTGCCACAGTCCGCCGCTGCACGCGGTAATGAGATATAATTTGGAGGATGAGTGAAATAAGTCAAACGTGCCCGCTTTGTTATGATTCCCAATAGGCACTTTGAAAACGTCTGCCTTCATTAACACTGCTAAATCATTCAGTAACAACAAGCGATCGTCAGGTGAAAGAGACCAACATGGTTTTGTGACGAGGCATTATATAGAGGGGCACGGGGGGGGGGCACAAAGGGGCGAGAGGGTGCGGATAAAATTCAAAGAGGGCTTAGGTGAAAGAGAGAAAATAAATGTGACAAGTAATTCATCTTCTTGGTTCTTTCGGTAAAGTCACGTAGAAGGGAAGTAATAAAATAATAAAAATAAAATATAATAAAATATTTTTTTTTTTATTACTTATTTTATTAAAATAATAAAAATAAAATATAATTAAATATTTTTTATTATTATTTTATTACTACCGAAAGAAGATGAATCCCTGCAGTCACGAAAGCTTTAAATCGAAATGTGACAAGGAAGTTTAGATATCAAACTTTCGAAATGTAATGCAACTGTTGCGTTAGCCGACTCTCTGAGTTGCATTACATTTCTAAATTTTGTGAAGTTTGATATCTAAGCTTCTTGTCACATTTAATTTCTCTCTTTCACTCAACCCTCTTTGAATTTTATCCCCCCCCTCTCTATATAACGTCTTGTCAGAGGCATGTTTCTTTCTTTCACCTGAGGACGATCGCTTGTTGTTGCGATCGAAACGTCTCGTGATCTATTATTGATTTATTTTCCTATCTACGTGACTTTAGCGAAATAACCTAGGAGTATAGCAAACACAGTTTCACGTGGTGATATTTTTTTGTCCCCCATCATTACTTGGATGTTTTGAGGATATTCTTCATCAATGTAATTCGAGGTGATGGCATTTGTTTTAAATACCTTGATGATCAAACGTATTCACAGCTTTAATGTAGCTTGATGGATCAGAGGGATTGTGATATGCCCCCCCACTGAGTACAGCACAAACAAATCTCTACTAGAGGCAGCTCGCGAAAGTTCCTTTACAATGAGCTGCAGACAGTATTTTGGCCTACTTTTCCAAACTAGAAAGACATTTTGGAACACATTGTACCACTCTAGATTTGAAGTTTTCGTGACTGCAGGGATCCATACTCAATGGTTCTTTCGGTAAAGTCACGTAGGTGTAAAATATATAGCCTCTTGTCACGGCAGCCCTCCCGCCCACTTCAGCAATTGTTTCTTGCTGTGGTTGTCACCACCTGATGACGGACGCTTGTGTTGCGCCCGAAACGTCGTGATTTAATTTATTGCATACCTACGTGATTTAGTGTGTTCTTTCTCCCTCTCTCCTAATGCTCTTCTAATGTTCAAGCCTGCGTACTTTACTACGCGTTCTTCGTACTCATTGACATGTAATTTTTTTCTCTAACCCCTCCCTCTCTGCCTCCGCCCCCTCTGTCTATTTAAGGCCACCCCACAGAGACGATCTCCTTCTCTGTACCTGTGTTACTCTCTCTATGTATCTTGGTGATATATGTCTGCTTATATGTCTGTCTATAGTTTTCTGGTTAGATTTTTTGTTGCTATTTCATTTATACCTG
The DNA here is from genome assembly GCA_018977245.1 of Lethenteron camtschaticum. Classification (NCBI taxonomy): domain Eukaryota; kingdom Metazoa; phylum Chordata; class Hyperoartia; order Petromyzontiformes; family Petromyzontidae; genus Lethenteron; species Lethenteron camtschaticum. The sequence goes on from MU249579.1 coordinate 12,497,981, forward strand.
ATGATGATTGCTTGTGTTGCAATCGAAACGTCGTATGCTATTATTTAATTTATTATTTTATCTTTATACGTGACTTCACCGAAATAACCAAAGAATAATACCTACGTGACTTTACCGAAAGACCCAAAGAGTGCATTATACCACACCACATGTAACCTGCCTCGTGGCGAACTGCGGTACAGCATAGCCGGAATTACCTCTTCCCTTGTACGTCATTTCGCAAATACGTTGTCACTTTATTAATACACGACTTGACTTGCATCGTCTCAACCCACACTGAGATCGCGAAAACAACGATCTGCCCCCACCGAGCACCGTTGCGGGGCGGATCATTGTTTCAACGCTGTGGGCACACATTATGAATAAGAATACACATTGCATTGTTTACTCCGAGACCAAGGCGCTCTGCAAACTCTCGCACCACCATCAAAGATTTGTTCACGAAGCCAACCAGATGTACAGACACGGACAAAACTTTCATCGAGAAGATGGATTCAGATTGAGCAATCAGTGGAAGGATGTGATAAAACCGCGTCAAGTTTTAACTTGCAATGATTTTCATTCACCCACCCGTGTGTCCTGTCCCCCCCCCCGTGCCTAACTCCGACAGCCAAACTCTACCTCCCCCCCCTTCGTGCCTATATACAGAACCGGCCCTAGACCTTTGGGGCTCTAAGCAAAATTTGGTTGGAGGCCCCTTTGATGTATGATTTTTTTCACCCACTCGCTAGCAGTGACTCTAGGGGGCCCTTTGCTGGCCACGGGGCCCTTTGCAATTGCAAGGGTCGCTTAGTGGCTGGGCCGGCTTGCCTATATAAAGTCACAACAGCAGATCATGTTTTCTCACCTGAAGACGGCCGCTTGCGTTGCGACCGAAACGTCGTGTCTTATTTTATTATTCTTTCTTATCTACGTGACTTTACCGAAAGAACCAGAGAGTATACGAACAGTAATACCAATGATGACACCTGGCAGCCAATTCTAGATTTGAAGCTTTCGTGACTGCAAGGATTCAAATTCTTGGTTTTTTTCGGTAAAGTCACCTGGCAGCCGCGTTGCTCAGAGAAACACAAATCAAAGACATCGCAAAGAGTATAGAGTCTTTGTAAATGAGCGAATAGGAGCGCCATACGGCGGTGACCCGAGCACCCATGCATCCACGCGATCAATAGCAAAACAGGGAGGCTGCGATAGAGCAAACAGGCGGCTGATGAGGTCGGTGATGGGATTCGCGGTGAAGATGTGCGCGCTGCTCATGTACGGGCAATATCACGGAGTGCTTGGGCTCTGCCTGGGCGTAATGAAGGGGCGGCGACTGCGCCCACTTGTGCACGACATCCATTTGGTTGTTTGTGGAGGCCGTTAAATGCCGCAGGAGTGAGTCGGAGGCACGGCTACGATGCATCTGTTCGTTTTGGCTCCGTTTCAACAAATTACGCCGAATCAAAGCCAATTTCACTGTGACCGTAACTTCCTTTGCCAAAGGCCCGTCTGTAAGGCAATACATTACAGTGTGATAATGTTAAATTTCGATTTAAAGCTTTCGTGACTGCAGGGATTCATCTTCTTGGTTCTTTCGGTAAAGTCACGTAATAATTTATTATGTTTTATTTTATTATTTTATTACTTCCCTTCTACGTGACTTTACCGAAAGAACCAAGAAGATGTCATAATGTTGTTTTGGGATGGTGGTGATGGAGCGGTTTTCTCACTAATTTCACACGTGTACGAAGATTCTATGCTTTTATTTTATTTATTTTTCTGTGAGAAACTTCTCAATTTTGGACAAATCTCTTCTCCATTGTCTTCCATGTCTTCCTTTTCCCAGCTGATCTTGTCCAATCGTGGCCTTCGAATTCTCTCTTTGTGCCTTGCCATCTCTTCCACAAACTTCCTCTGATTCTTTTGCCTTCCTCTTGGTATCCACTCCCTCACCCAAACCCTTGAGAAAACTCTGTATAAGTGAGCATTAATTAACTCTAATTCCAGCCTTAGGCATTTTCAGGCAACTTAGAAAAAATATTTTGTAGGCATGCATGCCCACACAGCCTACATACAATAGAGTCAGAAGCATCTACTATCTACTCACTCGAAATATGCCTCCACATCCTATATACAATTAAGTCCGTAGTATCTTCACACATTGGAGGGAGGGGAGTAAGAGGACGTCAGTGGGGGCGACAGGCGAGGTGGTTAGATGCCCTCCACAGGAGCGAAATAAGGCAGTCATAGGCCGTCGAAATTATGGTTTATGTAAATGTTGAGATGAGTTAAATTATTTTAGTTCATATCATACATCGTCTGTCCCTTTCGGATGCTTGGAGAGCTGACAAGCACCTAGTTTGGTGTCTGGAACAAAAAAATATTTATACAACAAAAGACATCTAAATTTAAATTATTTTCCCATTGAAACGACTGTGTCGGTATTCACTTCATTCATAACCTTCAGCCTCTGCTGGAAATTACGTTTTTTAATGGCTGTGGCTAATAACAAGGTTTGATCAAAAAGTTGTGATGCTCTGTAATATGTGAGAATTCTCTCGTGAGTGAAGTCTCAATTGCCTCAAGTTGCGATGGAGGGCATGCTGATGAATACCAGTGGCCGAATTGCATCATCTCATTCCAGTGGTGGGTGGAAGCCGTTGCTGTAGGGACCATGCCAACGCTCTTCTAACAGCTGGATTTCATTGTAAATGCTGATAATGGCCCAAATTAGCTTCGAAACATCACAAGGGGTAATGAAATGGAAGTAATTAATTATTTTATTTCCCATGTAAAGCCCACTGAGCTATATCATATGTGCGAATTCACAGTCGCAGCGAAATAATCTAAACGCACGTTTCTAAATGTGGAGTGCAAAAACCAAAGAACCTGTGGAAAAAACACATGACCACGGGGATAAGATGTAAAGTCCAAATATACAACAGGTATTGTTAGGGTTGGGATCGAATCCACGACCTGCTGCATATGAGGCGAGGGAGATAAAACCTCGCCGAAGCTCTGAATGGAAAACTCACATTGTGAATGCAAATCTAAAAATGTAATATTGCGTCGATACAATTATACACTTTCCCTTTGTCAATCCGCAGCAAGGTTAAAGTCTTGCCATATTGTGTCAGTGATGGTGGTTTGTTTGACCATACTTCACCAAGCTGGTCAGGGTAGATTGGGTGAGGGTCGTCCAGTACTGGTTCAAATATGACTCACCACTAACGAATGCCAAGACCAGGAGTCGATCTCAAGCACAGTGCGCTAACCACTGCTACGCCCTTTTCAAGAAATGTAATTTCACTCCTTACTATCACGAATGAATGACAAGTAAAATGCTTCCGTTTCGGCTACTGTTGCTATGGAAATGCCATTAATAGCACAGCTTCAAAACAAAAGCTCTTGCCACCAAAATGTACATGGCAGAAGGATATCAATACCTATGTTACTAGTTTTTGCTTTATCAATAAACTTGCCATCAGAAGATTGTGAGTTAAATACCTGGAGGACTGCTGGTTTCAGCTTATACTACATCTGAGGTAAAAACTAAATACTATTTTGTGAAAAGTCAGGAGTGGTCATCCTATGAATAGACCACGCGAATAGAGAATTTCCACCATTGGTTCATGGTCATCAGAATTAGTTAGTACAGCGAAACTATGGTGTGAAATGCCTGCATGTGCATCTGACAATAATCTGCTGAAAATGTAGTTTGGTACAAAGTGCACCGCTTGCAAAGTCAAACGCTTTCGAAGTTGGAGATTTCACAATGATCTGCTAAATCGATATGACAGCATCATCGTGTTCCTCGTGTGCAACCAACATTTCACTATTCTATTTATTATCACCGCTACCATGGTCAACGTTGCCTTGAACTTCGCCGATTTCTCCCCGCTCATGTCGTCAACTCAGTCGACCAGACTGAATGTTCCGTCTCGTTCCACGCTGTGCTCACACCGTTCCCTCGCTGCTTCTTTCATCACACCGCTAACATGGACTTTCCAAGGTCTTACAGCCTCGCTCAATTCCAGTACCACGTCCATTCTTATTTAACGGTGCAGTCTGTTTATGGCCGCGGGCATTTGGGACATTGGCCCTGTGTTTAACAACTGTGATGGGGTTTTTTTAAGTTAATGTTTAGTTCTGTAAGCATGCCACTCGGCTGCCTTCATTGGATGGTGAACTCAGATTAACACTGAATTTGGAGCTTTCGTGACTGCAGGAATTACTCTTTGGTTATTTTGGTAAAGTCATGTATAAAGAGAAAATAATACATTAAATTAAATACTAGCATACGACGTTTCGATTGAACACAAGCAATCATCATCAGGTATACATGAAATAGAAACAAAAATCTAGTATAGTTAGAAATGTAATGTAATACAACATAGCGTCAGATAATATAACAGTCAACACCCTACCTGGTTGATTACGTTCTTCCTGAGAATGCTAAATTTGAGAGAGAGATAAAACACAGAACCAGATAAACACTTCATTGGGTACTTTGATTTCTTGTTCATTACTTACATCATATTGTTATTATCGTAACCTTATTACATGGGCATCGGATGAAACAAATGCCAATAATAATTTCCACGTGATTTTACCGNAAAAAACAAAGAGTATGGAGCCTTGCAGTCACGAAAACTTCAAATCTAGAATTTTTCAGACTTCCCTGAACTTCAGAGTTATCGCGTCATATATTTTCCTGCATTAGATGCAACTGGGCAGTCTGATGGATAGCACAATTCTTGCTAATTGTTTTATATCAAAAGCTCCCCAGTCCTTTCTGCACGAGTCTGTTAATAGAAGGGGTGGAACAATAAATGTCTTCATCGATTAACGTCAATTAATAAGCTGTATAATACATACAGAACATAATGCTCGTTAGAAAGAAAATATGAGGGTTTTTTATTCACTTAAATGACACCAAAAATAATGGTAATGCTACAATGAGGCTGCTGGAGTGAACACAATGTACAAACAATATAAGAAAGTGGCAAAAAAGAATCGATTCTTACGTTAAATTTCACTCCAGATAGCAACAATTGATCGAATCGCAAGGGATAGATCATTATAACCCGAGCTAATAGGTTTCACCGTTTGACTAACTATTAGAAATCTTGACTTAAACTTTCGTGACTGCAGGAATTCATATTCTTTGGGTCTTTCGGTAAAGTCACGTAGATAGGTTCAAAGAAAATAAAAAAATAACAAAAAACTACGACGTTTCGATCATAACACAAGCGTCGTCTTCACCTGATGACGAACTCTTGTGTTGCGATCGAAACGTCGTAGTTTTTTTTGTATTTTTTGTTATTTTCTTTGAACCTATCTACGCAACGCAAGCGGTCACCTGATGACGAACTCTTGTGTTGCGATCGAAACGTCGTAGTTTTTTGTAATTTTTTTGTTATTTTCTTTGAACCTATCTACGTGACTTTTATTGAAAGACCCAAAGAATAACAATTAGAAGTTTGCTAATTCAAATTTGGGTTGAGTATTGACTCAACCAAACATAGGCTTGTGTTGCCTCCAAACGTCGTGATTTTTATTTTTATTTCACTTTTATTAATTTTAATGTTTTACCTACGTGACTTTACCTNAAAAACCTAAGAATATGAATCCTTGCAGTCACGAAAGCTTCAAATAGAATCAACCAAACATCTTTGCGTTTTAAGATAATGTACAAAGAGGATTGAAGTACATTTTGAGAGCAATGGAAAGAGTTAATTTTAAACATTCAACAATATATCGTTTAAGTTGTACTGTGATCTCACCCACACTGCTGAATGCCCAGGTAATTTAACCTCACGGTATGGAGAAAACAACAGGGTGTGCGCGTTTGTGTAACCATTCTTTTCGTTTACCAGGGTGCACGATATGTGGACCTCAAAAGGGCATTGCGATTTTAAAAGGTCTGCAACAATCCAGGCTTGGGAGCATAATTGTGTGCTGGTGACCATTGTGAGTCAGGCCAGAGGTACACCAGGCAAGGAGGAGAAGCTGTGTTGACTCACCCGTGCATCTGTTTCAATAATTGTCATCGACCCCAGAGCTGAAGCAGAATTTATTTTCCAGCGTGCGTCACCGGGCGGAAATTTTTTGTCACTATTAAGATCATTTTGGACAACAATGCTCAATCTGGAAAGGCCTAGCCATGGGTGGCGAGATAAAATGATAATGACGCAGTCATAGGTAGCTGGTCTATATGGGGGAAATCATATAGACCGTTTTACATATTCAGTCATTACAATTAGTGCATTTGTATTTATACACACGAATTAATATGATACTTTATTGTGTAATTTTGCGGTAAGTAAACAGTGGATGTCCCATGGATAGACTGGGCCTACCATAAGAGTGTGGAATGTATACTTGTGGCTCAGGTCCATCAATGTCGATGAGATCTGCACCATTATAGAACTTTACATTTGTATTCTATTGTAATACATTGCCAACAGCAACTGTTGCAGCACCCGTTGTTTGGTTTTGTCTTTGAAATTATTTAAAAATATTTCCCCCAATTTTATCCCAATTGGGCTACAGTGCGATGTGCAAGTCGAAGCATGATTTGATCTCTCATACAGCAGTGCCACCCTTTGTATTAGAAAATTGCCCACATAAGTGGATATCACAGAGTTACCTCTGAGATCCCTTTCAGTCTCCTCTGTTCTACACAAATAGCTAGAAGTGAGCCACATTACGTGTAGAACAAATCTCATGTTTTTGTTCTTGTATGTGTATTCATTGGTGATTGGGCGAAGACCATCAATTCACTGCACCTGAGAACCCAATTTAATCACAGCTTGCTATGCCTACATTTAAACTTGGGATGTCAGTGTTGCCGGCTGAGTGTTCTGACCTCAGAGGCACCCAGCCACCCTGCAGCAGCTGTTTTATTATTGCTTGACCTCATGTACTGTAAACTTAGGTTTCAAAGGCCACGGCCATGGTGGAAATTCAACATTCCACGGCAGAAGTAATTCTCCATAATATAAANTTTTTTGGGGTTAGATAGCGTAATTATTAATGTGTCGTTAAATCCGTCACCACCCGACACAGCCAATTAGTAAGGTTTGTCACGTGAACAGAATATGCTAATTCGTTACTAGATCACATCGGTGTGTTGGAGAGTAAACCCACAATATTTACTTGCCAACACACCGGTGTGATCTAGTAACGAATTGGCATATTCTGTTTACGTGACAAACCTTACTAATTGGCTGTGTCGGTTGGTGGCGGATTTAACGACACATTTTTATTTACACCACGATCTAACCCAAAAAACACTCTTATGGATAATGTTGGTCGCGAAAGCCTACGTGTTAAACTGAAGTAATTCTCTTCAGAGGATGACTATTTAAATATAAATACGTACACACATACATCTCACCATAAAGATCGTCATATCAAGATTTGCGAATGGTGAGATGTGGGGGGGGGTACATTGCTAATAAATGAGAAAACCCCAAACAGCAACAATTATATACGAATTTCACACCGAGTCAAGAATACTTATGTTATAACAGATAGGCCATAATCCTTCACGAAAAAAAGTATATTATTAACTTCCTTTTGGAAGACCAGCGATATCATCAGCTTTTCTCCGTTTCAAGGGAAGGTTATTCAACAATGTATTACGGGAACACAAAAGAACCCACCGACTGCACACGATACGGTGACAGTGTTCGTAATTGCGCCTGACAAGGTGGCACGTGACTAACAATTTGAAGGTTGCGAGTTCAAATCCCGGTCTGAGGTCAATCGACCTATCGATCATCCCTGTGGGGTCAATAAAAACACATTCCTGGGGAGGGAGCTGGTAGGAACGTTGGGTTGTTCGGTCAATGGCCAGGGTCAACGGCGGCGTGGTGTATTCCGCAAATATGGCCGACTGTGAGGGCGGGCACAAGCCGGCGTGAGTAGGTTAAACGTTGAGTTTTGTAAGGGCACCACGGGGTACGAGCCCTCCGCACCCAGCCCCACACCCCCACCCAGCCCCACACTCCCCACCCAGCCCCTCCCCATCCTCCCCACCCAGACCCTCCCACCCTCCCCTCTCCACCCAGCCCCACCCTTCCCATTTTTGGATGCACGACGGACAGACGGACGGACGGACAGAATAATCCCCTATGGGCTGGTGTAACCAGGAGGTTCCTACCAGTATTAGTACCACTTGGTGGGTAGTCAACTACAGCGGTTGACCGATGGCTGGACTGGTCAACCGACACCAGTTTGACCACGACCGGCAACAGTGACAGCGCTGTCGTCACACTCACCAGAACGGCGAGGCACTGACATTCAGCTCGTGGATGGATTGTTTATAAATAGAATGCATCTTTGAACAGAAACGTGGCCCTCAAAGCGTGTCCCACCTCCACCATATCTCACGAGCGCGTTCTCTGGCCAGAGCCACAACTGTCTCCCCCTCATCCGGCCGACCGGCTGGCCAAAGCCTCCACGAGACCCTGACATTTGCTGCTGGCTATCTCTGCTGCCCACGCTGTCTGTGTCATCACACAGAGGCAGATATCATCTCGTTGTTTATGTTGGGGGCCCTCCTCTTTTTAATATCCCAGCTTTCCCGTGACGCTCGGAACTGTGATTGCCATCATCATCATTATTATTATTTCCTCGGAACATTGTACATCTTCATGCTGCGCTCTGCTTTTTTGTTGTTGTCAGGTACCATTTTACCAAGGGTCGCCACTCAGCCACTGCAATTACGCCTGGATCTAAATTGCTGTTTGAGCTGTTCATAAAAGCGCCAACAAATACAATTAACAACCAAAAGGGCAGCCTTCACAGCTGCGTGCATTTGCTTCACAATTTGAAAGTCAAATGGCAGCTGATTTAATAGTTCTTATTACAGGATTGGAATTCTATAATTTTATTCTATTGATTGTTATTCTGCTTTTATGAAGAATGCAACTTTTGCCTTTTTGTTCAATGATGATACATTAGTGCTTCACTGATAGGGCTAGCAAGATTAAACGTTGGTGTGCCTTACGTGCATCTGACCAAATAGGATATGTCTGTCAGTACCCATGCTCAGTGACCCATGCTCACTACGACTGCTCACATGTGAATACCACCAACACTGTGACCTTAATATCTATGAGCAGGTATGAAGTTCCATCTGTGCACTTGTTTCATCAGCCATTTAGTATTTCCCCTGCGTACGCAGGGGAAATTCTTTTACCAGGCTTCTCAACTCTTTTTGAGGCAGGTCATGGCAAATTTTCACAGTAGGGGGCGATGTTGATACTTTTACTTTAAATTTCATAATTGCCAGGAAATGTTTCAGCATTGGGATGTTTGCCCAATATCAGTTACAATGGCCAATACCAATTAGATTGCATCGGAGGAAACTTGAGATGCCGATGGAAAACATACAAACGGCTGCTTCAAATATCACTTGCTACCGATGTTAGTCGTACAGTTTACGCAGGCTACTATCAACATTTGTGGAATTTTCCGTTGTTCTATGGATGGACTTCTACTACAATGGGAATGTGGAATTTCTAAAACGTGTTGAACGTTGTTAATGCAGACGAACAGTGAATTGCGCACACTGACACCCACTAAGCTGTGTAGACTGTATATATCATGTAATGTTCTGCATATTCCTTCAATAGAGGTGGTCATTCGTGAATGTTGTTCATTCATTCATATATTTAACTCCTTTTCTTTACACAGTTAAAAAAAAAACCTTTCTGCTAAAAAAGTGACCAAAAACCCCATAAGTTACGACATGGTCACTCTTCGGTTTCAACGTCATCAATCATCAGCCATACACTGCTGGATGACGACCTCCACATAATTCACAGTTCGCGATGCAGCGATCCATCTCGCGCCTGCAACACGAGCTCATCGCATTGCTCCACGCGTCTCAGGCACGTGTTCTCTACTTTCGGGGCCATTATCTTAGAAAGCTATCAACAATACAGGTTTTTTGTCATCTCTCAGAAAAATGTGTCCCTCGCACCGCAATGGAATAGTTGGAGGTTTAAAGCGATGACACCTGTATAATATGATCTTCATACTTCCAAGTCTGTGTCTGTGCACAATGGTATTCACCTAGAACTAAACAATGTCCAATTATAGTCATTCAATAAGCGATTATACGTTCACACACATCCTGTATATATGTTTAACACGCAGGCTTTCGCGACCAATATAATCTATGATAGAGGGGTTTTTTTTGGGTTAGATCGCGTAAATATATAAACGTGTCGTTAAACCCGCCACCACCCGACACAGCCAACTAGTAAAGTTTGTCGCGTAAACAGAACATGCCAATTCGTCACCAGTACAGCACTTCTCAGACTATCACCATCTGACACTTTCTTCGCCCGATGTATGAGCATTGATGAGAGAGGATTTCTGTGCGGGGTGATGGTGTGACTGCATTCAGGTAGGCGTCAGTGTGCGTTTTCTTTCGGTAAACGCCGAGTTGTTATTTTACCGTTTCGGCCGCGCCAGAGCAGAATATCCAGAAATGGAAGAGTTGTCAACTTCTACTTCCATGGTGAATTGTATGGATAGGTTTTACGAGTTGAGATTATAAAAAAACATCGTTGTGTATATTTACCCTGTGGCCAGACCACCAATGTGTCATTCACATATCTAAACCAAGCTATGTATGTATGTTTAACTTGTTTGCATCACACGTAGACAACCATGCTAATCGGAGTTGCGGCGATACCAGATGATGAACAGGCGAGGCTTTCATCCAGCAGTGGATGGTCCAAGGCTCAAGATGATGACGTTGAAGATATGATTGCGATGATGAATGGTGATGATGGTGACGATGATGACGACGATGACGATGATGACACGATGACAATGATGAACAATGATGGTTGCGGTGACGGCGACGATGATCATCATGTATCCTGCCTAAGATCCAATGAAAGTCAATATGAAGCCTCTAACGTGAGTATTTTTCTGATCCATCTTCTCCTCTTATACCACAGTATGCAGGGCTTCATTTCTCGCTGGATATGTTTTCAGAGTTTTGCTGGGCTGGATCGGCATAAGGCACTACCACTAGTATCCACAATAAAGAACCTGTTATTGTATTATTTAAGCTTTCGTGACTGCAGGGATTCATATTATTGGTTCTTTCGGTAAAGTCACGTAGAAGGGAAATAATATTTATATTATTTTATTATTTCCCTTCTACGTGACTTTACCGAAAGAACCAAGAATATAACCTGTTATTGTTATTATTAATACTCTAAATTCGTACAATAAGACTGAGAAGAACGAGCCAAAGACAAAATAAGGCGAGACGGATGTGGCGTGTCAAATTAATTTCCGGAACGGCGTTCCGCACTGTTCCGATTGAAACGAAGCGCTGAACGTACGCCGTCACAGATACCAGGTACACCCCATTAATCATCGACCTCTGTTCCGATTGCGTGGGCTGTCTGGTGGAGAGTGAGTGACGTGGCGTTGCTCGCTGAGCGGCTGGAGGTTGGGAGGTGGGGGTCTCCCTCGGCTCTCGCTATAAATACCAGCTGGAGCCGGCCTCTCTCCTCACTTGTTGCGCACTTGCCGGCTACAGTTCCACAATCACGCGCGCACACGCACGCGCACACACACGCGCACACACACGCGCACACGCACGCGCATACACACGCGCACACGGACGCGCGCGCGTAATTACATAAGCCTTCACGCACACACATGATCAAACTCGCCATACGTAGATCCCGCACCTGCGATTAACACAGGTTGGCTACATACGGCGCGAAAGAAGATCAACAGAATATTTCTTCACACACACACATATATATATACCGACTCACACACACACACACACGCCCAGCACACTTACCTATATAAAAACAAATCACAGACAATTATATTCGTAACCACACACAGGTATCTACATAATATCCCACACACACACACAAGGTGCCTGCATAATCACACACACACACTTGGCACGCACCCTACGTGGACTTACACACAACGCACGCAGCTAACCGGCATAATCTAACGCACACGACCACCTTACGTAAACACTCACACGGGGGAGCCGCATCAAACAAGCCAGGGGCGATAGCTGCCTCGCCGCACGCACACGCACACACGGCAGCCGCACTCAACCGCGCGCATGAACGCTCACGCCAACGCAACCATGGACAGCGGCAGCAGGAGCTGCTCCAAGTACGTCCTCGCTAACGGCTTCTCAGCAGCGGCGCAGGATGAAGGGGATGAGGAAGACGGCGTGAGAAGCGACGAGGGCACTCTGCCTACTCCTCCTCCTCCTCCACTCGTGCTCCCTGCGAGTTACTCGGAGCGCACGAACGGGCTGCAGATGGTTCCCGCTCCGGCGCGCGTCGCGCACGCAACCCCAGCAGCCCCAGCGGCGGCGTTGGGGCAGCTGGAGGCCGCCTACACGGGCATCCTGCGGGGCATCGGGAGGACCCGGGCAGAGAGGGGCTGCTCAAGACGCCCGGCAGGGCAGCCAAAGCCATGCAGTTCTTCACCAGGGGTTACCACGAGAGGCTCGCGGGTGAGTTGAGTTGGCGGGGGGTTATTTTGCGCTGCGAGATTGTGATGCTGTCACGTCCGTTGTTGCGCTTTGTCCGTGAGTGGAAATGGAACTCGGGTGGCCCGGGTGGTAAGGCTCGCTTGCGTTGAATGATGTACGACGGCGCTCTCCGTAAACAGACTGGATTGTACGAATGCTGAACTTATTTCACAGCACCGCGCGAAATCAACTGCGCTCATCGGATGTGTGGGGAAGGACAACCAACTAAACACAAAGAGCAGTTCTCAATAAATTCGTTGTCAGACTGTTGGAGCAGGTTCTGTTAGCGAACGCATATTAATAATCAACGTTTTGGGTTATATCTAGCCCAAAAACGGTGATTATAAATAATATTGGTCGCGAAAGCCTACGTGTTCAACGCATATTAAGGTCGGCGTCCTCTGGTCTAACACCGTTTGAGACGTGGCTCAAAAGAAAGCTGTCTCTGGTGTGGACCAATCAGTTTCAAGGACAATGCATCTATTTTTAGAGCACGTTTTTTTTGTTTGCATTCTGACCACAAGCATCGTGGTTAATGCAGACGTGATTCCTCGTAAAAAAAGTTTCAGTTTGGTGTTTTAACATCTCAACACCTGTTTTGTGGCCAGAAAAAAGGGGAAAAAACCTATAATCACATATTAAGGTCGGCCAACGCCACGCTCTGCTGTCTTCGTGTCCCCAGCGATGTATGGTCACAAGCAACAGCGGACGCAGTGCTCGTACAAGACTGGGTCGACCCTAGCGGAGGCTCAGGACCGTTTCAAATATTCCTCGCCGATATTGACCTCGATGAGCGGGAATCGAACTCAGCTGGCTGGGTTTGTAACGGGATAACTACGGCTCGCCACCACCGCTCCACACACGCACAGCCTTGAGTTTGTGAAAGTTCGAGCGGGGAGGGGGGTATCGTAGTGGTTAGTGAAATTTGCGTTTCTGTGAGAGCGTGACGAACCTGGCGACCCGAGTTCGATTCCTGCTCACGGCTGAGCAGGCCTCACGTCGACTCAGCCTGAAATGAACACTTGATACGGTGCGTTAACATCAGTCCTGGGGAGACGGGAGGCAGCCGAGCGATGTGAACTAACTTCGCTTGGTGTGCAGGAGGTTCGTGGGTTCGATCCGGACCCTGACGCTTGCATTTTCTCCGCGTGGTCACGTGGATTTTTCTCCGAGTGCTCCGGGTTTCCCCTCTACATTTAGAAACATGCGTTTTAGAGTATTTGGTTGCTTTAAATTTACACATGCTAAGCCATTCGTTGAGCTGTCATTTGTGGTCAGGTCGCTTCTGAAAAAGAGCTTTACAGTGTGGCTCAGTGGACCTTACTGGTAATATAAAAATAGTTTAGTTTATAGTTTGCCTGGCCTCACCACTCGCTCATGCTGACCTTAATAGGCGCTCGCTAACAACACTTGCGTCTGCAGTGTGTTCAGTATCTGTGAGTCTCGCTGGCAGGTCACGTAACACAANCACATCCGTGCCTTCATTTACGTGAATTCACTACGGCATTAGACACGCACGTGCCCTCTCAGAGTGGGGTTTGGTATGCAAGTGAATGTCATCAAATGAACACATGCATGAATGTGTGTCAGAAGGAACTTGATGTGTCGGTGCGTGTCGTGCCAGCGAGATTTCGTCACTCCACGTGGACTCAAAGTGCACCCATCCTGACGCCAAGCGCCATGGTGACGTGGGCCACCTATTGGTGGCGGGTTGTGTGTGTGAGAGAGAGATTGTGCGTGTGTGTGTGAGAGAGAGATTGTGCGTGTGTGTGTGAGAGAGAGATTGTGCGTGTGAGATTGTGGGGAGCGCTAGTGTGGTGCTTAGTGCGCTGCCATACGAACCCGGCCACCCGAGTTCGATTCCCGTTCACGGCCATCACCAATGACGATTATTTTAACTCGTGTTGGTTCTCCACTCGGTACTCGAACGAGTACTTGGTGCGGTGTGCGAACATCAGCACTGGGGAGACAAAGGCAGCCGGGCGTGGCGCTGGCCTCCTTCATAGGTGCTCGCTAACAACACTTGCCCCAAGCATCTGTTAAGGCCATGCAGGCGAGCTTTGTCTATGTGTGAACTTGTGTGCATATGAATGCAGACAGCCGTTACCCCCGCAGTCTATTAAAACGTATTTGTGAATACAATTGTGGGAATTAATGTGTAGTGTACGTGTGTGTGTGTGTGATAATTAATGAATGTATGAGCATGTGAGGCAGTGAACATGCATGAGTGTGAAAGTGTGAATGGGCACGTGGGGCAACGCGGTGGCATTTGAGAGAATCTCCGCGCAAGAGTGAATTGAAGTGTGATCGTGAATGCGCGAGTGTCTGTTAAAGAGATTGTGTGTTTTAATGTGAGCCGAGTGAATTTACAAATGATCGCACGTGATTTTTTTAGGATAATTGCACATGCGTGAGCGAGTGAATTGAGTGCGTCAGGGTCTTTCTTGCGCGTAGGTGTTTTGACATTGCCGTGATCTGGGGCGCAGTGGTTAACATACTTACCATTGGAAATAACAATCACTGAAGAATAATTCAAGAAGAGGGATTAATTTATTCAAATTGCTTTAGGTTGAGTAACATCCCTTTTTCTAGACCACACGTGTTTTTTATTCTTCTCCGCCTTAACAATGCACTGCCATCAGCATCCTGATTACAGCTGTCTGATTGTATTTAATTAGTGGTCAACACACTTGGCCACCGCTCCCCTCCCCCCACACACCTAAGTTAATTCCCGCTTACGGATACCATCAGCATCGAGCGATTCCTGATGTGATTATGTGCTTTCCTTTAGCAGTGGATAGAGAAAAGTGCGTAATTCTATGATATATTAATTATAACCATTTACTAACTGTAGCTTGGAGTCTATATTAAATTATTACCAATATTGACGATCGATCCCTATCCCGTGAGCCAAGCAGCCAACTTAAACCTGCTCCGAATATCTGCAAACAATGGGACGTCATGTAAACAAATGTCCACTGTTACTCATTCCCTGAAAACTACCCTGAAATGTCACTCCGCATCTGCTGAAGCTCCGGGAATGGATATCAAAACTTAATGTCATACTGCAATATTTTGATATTCCTCCATAGGATATCATCATCACCATCAGCACCAGCATCATTCAAGTGCTGTGTAGCAACATATATCACCACTGACATTAATTCTAGATTTGAAGCTTTCGTGACTGCAAGGATTCATACTCTTAGTTCTTTCGGTAAAGTCACGTAGGTAAAAAATGAAATTAAAATTAATAAAAATAAAAATATTAATTTTAATTTCATTTTTTAATTAAAATGAATAATAAATAAAATATTAATTTTCATTTCATTTTTTACCTACGTGACTTTACCGAAAGAACTAAGAGTATGAACCACTGACATTTACAAACGGCTAATTGTACTGAATACGTATGCCTGCCTGGCATTCATGCCGTGCAGTCAGTCTACAGTGTTATCAGTTGTGGTCGTTCTGGAAGGCCAGTGTATGTTTGCTGATGGAAGGGCTCAGAGACCATGGGGTTATGAGGAAGTAAAAAAAACACAAATGACACAGATGTACACACTGAAGCTTCCAGACAAAGGCACGTGCAACTGGGCCGCTAGCAATGTAATAACAACAGCAACAGTAACAGATTATTTGAGGAAATGACGGCACTAAAATTGCAGCAACATTTGATTATGGCCAGGGCAAGGTTCACTTTTTGAGTCATCCGATTGGTTTAACGCGTCAACCAATTTGGGTATGAGACCAGGCTCTTTTCAATAGAGATCTACTGGAAAATGTAAGCACAATTGCGTAAATATGTTGTTTAAGTTCCATAAAAAATAATATATGCTAGCAGGCTCACAATTGGTTAAATAATTACCTTAAATCAAGATTATACAGGATGGACCAAAACTCAGGACACATAGGGCCTTTGTTTTTTTTTTTACAAATCACATAAGGTTATTTCATGCACGAATTCTCACCAATTACATTTTGTTGTCTCAATTAATTCAGGTTACTTGGTCGAGTTTTGTCAACAACAGATTTGAAGTGACCCACAAGAAGAATAAGAGAGTAGATATTCATAATGATAACGGATGCAATATTAACTTGAAGAATGAACAATAAAAGAAAGATGCCATTGTTAAAATAAATTATATTAAAATAAATTATATTTTAACAATGGCATTGTTAAAATATTACAATGGGTCTTGACTTTTGGGCCACCTTATATGAGTCATGCGTATGAGATTACATCCACACTTCTGGTGTTTTTCACCCTCTCACGCATCGCATGCTCCGCGGTAGAGTGAGCGGCTCGCAATTGTAAAGGTTGTGAGTTAAAATCGTGATTGCTGGTTGACTCAATCCAACATCTCTCTCGGGTCCATAGAACGAGTACCACATTGTATTCAAGCCAACAGCGGTTGTCCTGTGGAGAGACGCGTTCCTGCCATAGGTAATGTGGAATTTCGGTGTTAATTTGGCACCGACAATGACCGGGTTTCATTAAAGAAGGATTCACTTATTTAAAAAAACGCATCTGGTATTGCATTCATCAGCATCCTGGTTAGTTGTCTGTGATTGGATGTAATTTATTACGTGGAACTTCCTTCTCGTTCATTCACTGTCTCGTAAATACATGTCCTTTAAATCGCAGCCAAAGGCCTTTCAAATATTTCCCAAGACAAATCCTGCAACGACACATTTTTAAACATACCTCTGAGTTCCACTGAGGTGGCGTGACATTTACTAAATGTGAATTTGAAACATCGTGTCATAACCACCCTCAGGGTGGCCTAACGCTTTTCGGGTCGTAGTCCGAAGACACATCATATAGCTGCACAGCACAACCACAACACAACCTGCTCGGTGGTGTTGTCCTGAAGCTCCTGACATTGGCTCCTCTCCATAACAATTGCCTGATCATTGGCATAGTTGCATAGTGTCAACGATTCAGAGACAGAGTTTATAGGAGGCATCTTCTTTATTAGCAACGTCCATGGTCTCGTCCACACACTCTCCACAGTAGCTCAGCCGAGGGCCTGTACACAACACTGGCCGTCTAACACTGACGACGCTGACTGAGATAGCCAACTACTATTCTTCGTAGCGCAATATCTAGCGGAGATGTTTCAGCGACGACGGCGATGAGACGACAGCGACGACGAGACGAGTCCACCCCAGAACCGGCAGCCCCGAGTCCCCCTCTCGGCTCCTTTTATGCTCCAGCGCCGCCTGGCTCCGCCCTGACCGCGCCTCCCTTCTCGAACCCGCTAGCAGGTTCCAGAGGCCTACGGATGGGGCCCTCCGTGACCCTTGCCCTCGCTCCTCCTCTCTGCCCATACACCGTGCACACCCTCACCGGCGTGTGTGCTGTCTGTCTACCACAGTTGCTGCTGTTGTCCACCAGCCGGCGCTATTACACTACAGTTGTAACATCTCGCTTCTGTCATTCAAGTAGGTGAACATCAACACTCCAAAATGATTAACCTATTCAGCCTTGGAAGCGTTGTGATGGCATTCTAGCCTCATTTGTTTTGTAAAAAAACAATAATCATCCGTCTTGCTGGAGAGAATGAATGAAAGTAAATTACAGTACAACATTTTGATGTAAAGCTTTCGTGACTGCAGGGATTCATATTTTTGTTTTTTCGGTAAAGTCACGTAGAAGGGAAATAATAAAATGATAAAAATAAAACAATAAAAAAAATTCTCACGTCGTTTCGGCCAAAACGCAAGCAGAGGACGGCTGCTTGCGTTGTGGCCGAAACGTCGTGAGAAATTTTATTCAGTTTTATTTTTAATAATGTATAATTTCCCTTCTACGTGACTTTACCGAAAGAACCAATCATATAATGACAACATGTTGGATTGCTGGGAGCTAATGATGAGCAAGTATGGGGCAAGTTGAGTATATGGTGGTAAGTCTGTAATTAGAAATATCATTGGTAGCATCTAGTTTATATAGTATATGTACAGCATACATCGGATACATTTTCATCATGTTAATCTATGAAAGACCAGTGAGGTGGCACTGTTAATGGAGAGCTGGACATCACAGGAAATGAATTACTCATGGTCTTCATTCTTCCTGGTTTGATAGTAATCAAGTGGTAGTATATATGAATAGCAAGTATCTATGTTTATATCCAAAAAAGTATATCGCCTACACATTATATATAAAATATCTTTGTCCTACAAATGCATGGTCTTATGATCCTGACATTAAATTGCCTTGGCAGCAATACTGAGCAGAGGGGCGCACTTAATGGAGTTGACAATCAGCCTCGGGCACGGACGATGCCGAGATTCGCGCTGGCCTCTGTGAGCGGCTTGCATGATCACGGCAGATGACAGGAGCTCAGCTACACGGCTGATTACGTTTGAGCCGGAAATTGTTGAACGGAAAAAAAGATCTACATGAAGACATTCCAAATGGCAGGTCATCGTACACCGTGAGCTATTTGAGATTTTGCTTGGCAAATGCGAGACGCAGTAACGGTGACGCCGCCAGTGAATCGAACTTAGGTCGGCGTCTCAATATAACCCCACACATAACTACATTTTTAAAGAAAGAAAAAGCCGTTACTATCTGCGGGCATAAAAACAGCAGAGGTTTAACGATGAAACTCCTCAGTGACCCCTCCCCACCCACCCTCTCCATGACTGAGTAACTACACGAATCACAATGCAATGTTGTTGACGCACACTTCCCACCACATGCATTGCCCACGGCTCTCGAGGTGTGTTCATTTAGCACGTACTCTCCACCAGCTGCATGGTCCATCGTGGTCAATGTTAAAGGGGTTTACATCGGCATTGGGTTAGCGTAAGAAGAGTAGCCCTGTCGAAGAGATAGTGTGGCGTATTCAAAGTAACGTTGCAGTCAAATGAGTTGAGAGCGGCCTTACCGTTGTCACAAAACGGATTTTTGTTTTCTCTCTCTCTCATAGCTGCCGCTGGTGTCTCCCTGTGCGTGGTTTTTACAGTAGCCAGTGGTTTCAGTAGAGTCTGTCACGTCGAGCTAGCTTCATGTCCAGCTCCTACTGGACATCTGTGAAAAAACAGCGTTGTAGCTCATCGGATTTCTCCGGTACAAATCAATATTTGGGTCATTTCAATTAAACATCATTAACTGCTTACCAAATGCATTTATTCGACAAAGTATACAAGGCATATGTATTTGTTATCCGTGCTATTTATTTCCCCCAAGAAACTTGTATGTAACTAGACGGTACGTATTTGAATAGAAAAATAATAATCTAACATTTGGAAAGAATATTTGATGGGAGTTAAAATTATCCAATCACCCTCCACTCTTATTTATTCGACGAGATTGACTGATTTACATAGGGAAATCATACTTACATTACGATGAGCGCATTGCGTATTCTCATGTAACATGCACAACACACGGTTAATATATTTGTATGCATATGTAAACATGCGTATGGAGTGATAGTACAGTGGTTACCACGCCACACTACAACCCTGGAGACTTGGATGCGACTCCTGGTTCATGCACATGAGTGGCACTGGTATATTAATCTGTTTTGAGCCTCCTCAAGGTCAACACAGCCTAAAGTGACTACGTTACAGCATCTACTTTGTTCTTTCGGTAAAGTCACGTAGAAGGGAAGTAATAAAATAATAAAAATAAAACATAATAAAATAATTCTCACGTTTCGGCCACAACGTCAAGTACTTGACGGACCTGTTCTCCGCCTGAGGACGGCTGCTTGCGTTGTGGCCGAAACGTCGTGAGAATTATTTTTATTTTTTATTTATTACTTCCCTTCTATGTGACTTTACCGAAAAAACCTAAGAATATGAATCATTGCAGTCACGAAAGCTTCAAATCTAGAATTCTTTTTACCAGGTAAGGCCCACCGAGCTAGCGACCTGGCCACAAATGATAGCTCAATGGAATGGTTTATCGCGTGGAAATGTATAGCAGCCAAATACTATAACGCATGCTTCTAAATTAATGTAGAGTACGCGTAATATACAGTACTGTTGTGTTCGTTTAACACATAGTCTTTCGCGACCATTTATATTTACGCGATCTAACTAAAAAACGTTTAATATGGACTGTTTCGTCCCCTCCCAACCCACCATCCCGAGCAAGCCGTACGATGCTCACCACGTGTGCATATTAACGCACATCAAAATTCGCACATGTGAAACTCTTAGTAGACACGACCAATCACGTGATGGCAGGTTTGTGGAAAAAATATCAACAAAGACACAAAAAAAAACCGGTATAGCCTTAGATCGTTGTTGGAGAGCACTCATGCAGGCCGGCATGACGCACGAGAGGGTGAGTGGCCAGCACCACGCCCGGACCGCCTTTGTCTCCCCAGTGGCGATGTTTACGCACCGCACCAGGTACTCATTTGAAGTTGAGTCGACCTAGGGGAGGCCCAAAACCGGTTCAGATAATCGTCACTGGGTGTTGGCCGTGAGCGGTCATCGAGAATTCGGGGCTCCGGGTTCGTAGCGCAGCGTAGCGCTAACCACTACGCTACCACTCCCTACGCTTTACATATATATACACACACATATACACACAGCACGCTTGACAATGTCCATGCTAATCGACAACGAGAAATTTGATTCATTGGAAAGCCAATTTAACGGGGAAGGCGAGACGGGCGGCGCGCGGGTAATATAATCGAATGAACGTGATAGCATGAATGTTCGGGGGGGGTGGGACGGGCTGTGGACAACCAGCGAGGCTTTGTGTAAACTAATCCGTTTACACTAAAACCCTCTCGCAACACACTCGCCCGTCCGCGTGACTGGTTTGACACATAACCGGCACCCCACGCCGCTCCTACTGTCGCCTGTGTGTTGTGGGGGTGTCTGTGTGTGTCTCTTCTCTCTCGTGTGTTTTGCGTGGGAGGGAGGGGGGAGCGGTAGCGTAGCGGTTAGCGCCACGCTGCGCTTAAACCCGACGAGGCGAGAGTTCCATTTCCGCCAACAACCAGGGAAGATGATCTGAAACCGGTCCTGGGACTCCCCTAGGTCGACTCGGCCTCAAATGCGTACCTAGTGCGGTGTGTAAGCATCGCCGCCAGGGAGACACAGGCGGTCNGGTGGGGTGCCGGCCACTCACCCTATCGTGTGCCGTGCCGGCTTTCATAGGTGCTCGCGAACAGCACTTGCCCCAACAGTCTGTGCAGGCTATACGGGGATCTTTGTCTTTAGTGTGTGGACATTCATTGGGGGAGTGAAAGTGTGGCTGGTATATATCACTGCGCTACGTGCCCCAATAATATCCTTGACGAATTTCCGTGCGCGGTCCTGGGCCTCACCTAGGTCGACTGGGCCTCAAATGAGTATTCGTGGCGCGGTGTGTACACATCGGCATTGGGCCTTCATATGTGCTCGCTAACATTTGCCCCTTTTGCTCGCTCAATCTGTAAGGTCAAGCGGAGGAGCATTGTCTCTGTTGGATGAACTTCGGATTCTGTGTTATATATGTGTGCGCAAACTGCTTTCCTAAATAACAGATTTGTCTGCATGCGCGTTTCAAATCAAATGACACCAAGAGGCTTGGTTTGCACTAAGATGCTCAGCCACTTCATTCGTGGGGATTCGCTGTTGCGTGCGATAGAGAATTCACTGTGTAACAAAAGATTTGTGTTTTGTCCCTGGGTAGTAAGTGTTATTTCCTAATTGATTATGCCTCAAAGGTACAGAAAAAGGCTATTATTCCCACAAATGTTGATTTTGTGACCAGGACGGTGATATTTTGAAATGTATCTATTTTCAATGAGAAAACGTGTGCATTTGGGTCTTTCGTTCACATAAAGTCCTGGTCACAAAAGCAAAGTTTGTGGGGAATAATAGCCGTTTTATGTACCTTTGAGGCATAAGCAATAAAAAAATAGCACTTAGTACTAGATTTGAAGCTTTCGTGACTGCAAGGATTCATATTCTTAGGTTTTTCGGTAATCACGTAGGTNAAAAAATTTAATTAATAAAAGTAAAATAAAACAAATTAAAAAATTCACGACGTTTCGGAAGCAACACAAGCCTCCGTCTTCAGGTAGAACCGTCACAGCCACGACTGCGGTTTCACCTGAAGACGGAGGCTTGTGTTGCTTCCGAAACGTCGTGAATTTTTTATTTGTTTTATTTACTTTATTAATTTAANTTTTTTACCTACGGACTTTACCGAAAAAACCTAAAATATAGACTTAGACCCAGGAACAAAAATTGTGTTTGTTTGGTGTGTGTCTCGCTCGGTGTGTCTTTGTGCGTGTCTCTCTCTGCACGTGTGTCTGCCTATGTTGTTTCCGTGTCTGTGTTTTATCATTCATTCTTACCTGATGATGGTTGCTTGTGACACAACCAAAACGTCGTATTATATTATAATTTGATTTCATTTTCTACGTGCTTTACCGAAAGAACCAAAGAGTAATTCCTGCAGTCACGAAAGCTTCCAATCTAGTTTGTGTTACATAGCGAAATCAAGTGTACCTTGGGTGGGTAACCCCGCCCGTAACATTGGGGTGACACTCACACTCACATCGATAATACATCGCCTGCCTACTGGATACAGGCACCTTCCGGCAAGCATTTCTGTGTGCCTTTGGTGGGTGCCTCTCAGAAACACACACAGAGAGACGTTTCCTTGAAGATCTTCTTAAGTGCAGAGCTCCACGCGAGCTGCCACCGTGCTCAGCACTCTGCCGCTGTGCAGACCGTTAGTGGGCACCGCACGCCACGGTGGGGACCCTTTGTGTGGAAGGAGCTGAACACGGGTCTCACAATTGCACAAGCAAAGCCTCGTTTGGCGCCCGAATCAATAATGCCCTGGCTGTACTGGACGAGAAACGTGAATACAAAATGTCGATCTTCGACCGTGGTTCAATCCACTGCTGGATGAAGGCCACCAAAGCCGCTGAATGATGTTCAGAATTTTCTCCAAATGTTTTTTTTCTTCTTCTTCTTCTTCGAAAGTGTGACAACCTCAACATTGCGTGAACTGTTCTGATGGTTCCTTTTGAAAGGTAATCCATATTGTTACCGATTTTTAAGTTTGTAAGTTGCGGATTACTTTCGCGACTCAAGTTCTTCTTACACGAGCACATTCGGCGTGACTTGTTGATTGAATCTCAATAGATCAGCGACTGCACCACGAGCGTCGTCACTCGCATGACGATCACGCGCCAGTAGCCGCGTCTCTAACCCGAACCCAAGTCCCCGACACGACCATTCTCCCCGTTCAATCTTTAAAAAAAAAAATTGGAATCGTTTTTTAATGCAATCAAAGGAATCCCCGTTAAATTTTTAAATTTTTTGGAATAGTTTTTTTTTTCGCAATCAAAGGAATCGCGAGCAGTAATAATTACACTCTAACTCACGGTAATCCGATTACACGCAGAAGATGGCGTCAGAATGGAGCATTACTTGGTGATTGTTTTTCGTTCGTTTTTCGTTCGTTTTCGTTCGTTTCTCAATCCGCTTGTCCTGGTCAGGGCAGCGTGTTGAGTCGTGGCGGTCCAGACCTCCCTTTCCTGACGACAGACTCCAGCACTGCTACACTATACACTACAATACACCGCCACACTATATGATACACGACTGTACTATACTATACACTACTATACACTACACTACTATACTACTACACTATACACTACACACTACTACAATATACACAGCTATAAACTACTATACACTACACCACTATACACTGCACTACTATACATTACTACACTATACACTGCACCACTATACACTACGACACTATTATACACTACACTAGACACTACACTACTACACTATACACTGGACTACTATACACTACTACACTATACACTGCACTACTATACACTACTACACTATTATACATAACTACACTATACACGACCTTATACACTACACCACTATGCACTACTATACACTACTACACTACTATACACGACTATACTATACACTACACTATACACTACACTATACACTACTACACTATACACTGCACTACTATACACTACTATACTACTATACATAACAACACTATACACTACACTATACACTACACCACTATGCACTACTACACACTACTACACTACTATACACGACTACACTATACACTACACTATACACTACTACACTATACACTGCACTACTATACACTACTACACTACTATACATAACTACACTATACACTACCTTATACACTACACCACTATGCACTACTATACACTACTACACTACTATACACGACTACACTATACACTACACTATACACTACACTATACACTACTACACTATACACTGCACTACTATACACTACTACACTACTATACACTACTACACTATACACTGCACTATACCACTATGCACTACTATACACTACTACACTACTATACACGACTACACTATACACTACCTTATACACTACACCACTATGCACTACTATACACTACTACACCACTATACACGACTACACTATACACTACNACACTATACACTATACACTGCACTACTATACACTACTACACTACTATACACTACCACACTATACACTACACTATACACTCCACTATGCACTACTATACACAACTCGAGCTTTTCCTGGGGAATTCACAGGCGTTCCCGGGCCAGCCGAGCGACACCGTCCCGCCAGCAGCGTGTCCTGAGCGGGCCCCGGGGTCTTTTGCCTTTTTCAATCCATTTGAATATTTATTTTTCTCACTCGCATCCCGTTACTTGGCAGCTCAGCCTTAATGATCACCGTCCGAGTGTCTGTGGAACGCGAGCTCTGGGTGGTACTTGCAGTGATCTCTTTCCTGCGTGGCACGTGCACTCACCACCACTGCTGCTAATCAATCCGACAATAATCATTGAGGGTTTCTCAAGGCTCACTGTTGATGCATGCAGGGCTCGGAGACATTAGTTGCAGGTTACCAACTGGCCACCTGACTTTCGTTTTGCAAGGCGCAATGCACCGTTTGATGAGGGCCTCCCCATGGTGTGGGCCACGGGGCCTACTTGACTATACTTCACCATACTGCATCATGAGCCTCCTTTGCCAGTACCAAAATATAAGAATAGGGTATTCTCCTTTTTTCTGGTAACAAAACTGAAACCTTTTTACGAGGAATCATGTCTACATTAACCACAATACTTGCGGTCAGAATGCAAACAATAAACACACTGATCATTTATGCATTGTCCTTGAAACTGATTGGTTCACACCAGAGACAGCTTTCTTTTGAGCCGCATCTCAAACGGTGTCCACCAGAGGACGCCAAAAGGCGCACAGCTCAAGACAATGCACTATCAGAGTAATGAGGGCTCGGGTGAGCATCTTTACCGTACTGGTCAGTGCGGGTTGGTGATGACAGGGATCATGGCGAAGTACAATGGATTTTGCTGCGCTTACAATGTAGCTCCGACGCATCTTACTGGACATGTGTGACAAAGAGCTTCATAGCTCATCGGATTCTTCCAGTATAAATACATGTTCTGATTTCTGATCTTCACAGACGCCTGTTTTTGTGAATGGTGGACACCCATCGAGATGTTACCCAGCCTCGAGCCTGATTCAATTCCGAGATCTAACGAGACCGGCCACATACTGGGTTATTTGGCCAAAGGCCCATTGTTTACCATGTTATACATTTTTAAAATGAACGAGATATCCAATTAAAGAGATAAGAGAGCCCCTGACCCATGCCTATTCATGGGTTGCCTTATTCAACATGGGTTTTTATTTATTCAGCATAAATTGCGACTACATTAGCATTTCACATTATTTCAGCATGTTTCCTTTAATGTTTCAACAAATTATGTACAGTACCTATAAACATATGTTTGGGCATATTCATATTTTGGGGTGGAGAGATTAATCCACCGCAATATTAACCGCAGCTTGGAATCAATCTCAGGTCACCATTTTGATGGTGCAGAGTGCTAACCACTGGGCCACTACTCCCATTCTTCAGGTTTTATCCATCATTATGATATTGTCATCACATTTCACATTCCCACTTATTTCCCCTTCATCTTCGTGTGGAACATTACCCACAACCGAATCAAAATCCGTCACCATCATCATTAACATGAGTCACGACCGAGCCCCAGACCAACACCCACACAATCGGCAAGTGGAAAGCAAAAATAAAAGAACAAAATACATACTAATAGGGGTTTTCCCCTTTTTTCTGGCAACAAAACTGACCTTTTGCAAGGAATCATGTTTACATTAACCACAATACTTGCAGTCAAATGCAAACAAAAAACAATACTCTGGTAATTTATGCATTGTCTTTGAAACTGATTGGTCCACACCAGAGACAGCTTTCTTTGGAGCCTCGTCTCATATGGTGTTCATATGGCGTCATCTGGTGTTTCATTTAGACGCTGTCGCCTCGACAGACCTGGTCTTCACCTGAGGACGGCTGCTTGTGTTGTGGCCGAAACGTCGTGAGAATTATTTTATTATGTTTTATTCTATTATTTTATTACTTCCCTTCTACGTGACTTTACCGAAAGAACCAAGAAGAGGGGAAAAACCCTATTAGTATATTTGGTACTGGCAAAAGAGGTCCCATGATGTAACAAAATACATTTTGGTATTTGGGCAAGGAAACGTGCACGTGGTGCGGACAAGTGGAGCAGCTGCTCCCTCGGTGAATGAGCGGCCACGCTCAGGGCAGTCACTCACCGGCGTCTCCATGGATCCAACATCCGTGAATGTGAGCGCGTGCGTCACTCACTCGCTCACGCCGGCAGGCTGCGCTGATATAATCTCTGACGATAACGATTACGATCTATGATGATCGCGACGTTGCATCGCGACAAATCCCCCCCCCCGCTTAGTCTATTACTCACCAGTCCACCCACGGCGCGCACACGCACGCACGCACACAAAAGTTGAAAAGGATAAATATAGGACTCGGGCATTAATGCCCCAGGATAGAACTGGAGTGCAGATGAAGTCGGGTGGATGCGAGTCACCACCATCGTCATTATCAGCCACTGTCAATCATCACGATCCAAATTTGGATTTAAAGCTTTCGTGACTGCAGGGATTCATCTTCTTGGTTCTCTCGGTAAAGTCACGTGAAGGGAAGTAATAAAATAATAAAAATAAAACATAATAAAATAATTCTCACGACGTTTCGGCCACAACGCAAGCAGCCGTCCTCAGGTGAAGAATGAAACACCACCAAGTTGGAGCGTATATTTAAGCTGGGTTNGAGGGGGGAAGAAGAGCGCCTCGACAAAATAATTTGCATATCAAGAGGAATAGCAAATATGCTAAATTCNTCTTGATATGCAAATTATCTCGTTATGTTTTATTTTTATTATTTTATTACTTCGCTTCTACGTGACTTTACCGAAGAACCAAGAAGATAATCACGATCCATCAAGGCATTGCGATGCAACATTCCATACAGAGTCTGCACATGAGCTGATGTTAATCTCTCCCTCTGCAGTGGGTGGACTCCAGCCATTAGCCCTCGTCGTGACGTATCTTGGCTCAGCTCACTCTTCTTGTTGGTCAAGATGAGGATGATACGTTTCATGATTCAGTCCAGTTTTCAAAAAAGTAACCCAATTTGTTCTCATCCACCTGGTTATTTCATGATTTTAAGTCCGGTCTTCTTTCAATGCCTGCCCTAGGTATGCATATTCTGAGGGTTTATATTGTCCAACGTGCATCTTCAATTCTCCAGCAAACCTGTACAAGACTTTTGTTTTTGCTCATGTTTATCTTCAACGCCAATTGGCAGGCTTAAACAAATATATATTCTATGATGCCCTGTAGTTAATTTCCATGAGCTGTTATAACGACCACATGATCGGTAAAATCTGAGATAATTAACATTTTATCTTTTGATTTAAAGCTTTCGTGACGGCAGGGATTTATATTCTTGGTTCTTTCGGTAAAGTCACGTAGAAGGGAAATAATAAAAATATATAACAATAAAATTCTTACGACATTTCGACTGCAACACAAACAATCATCATCAGGTGTGAAATCCACACCTGATGATAATTTGCAGTCGAAACGTCGTGAGAATTGTATTGTTTTTTATTTTATTGTTTCCCTTCTACGTGACTTTACCGAAAGAACCAAGAATATAACATTTTATCCATATTCATGCCTATTTTGTCCAATCCAATTGTCAGTACACATCGCCGACGCTGTTAATAACTTGATGAAAGTGCGTCTCCTCGTCCGACTCCCCTTCTAATATTATTTCTTATGAGCAACCACAAAAATACAAAGTAAGCAAGAAGCTTAGATTGAGTTTGAAAATGAGTAAATGATTTGTATGGAAGGGAGGAAGTCNGGGGGGGGTGCAGTTTGGTTATTCAGAGCTGTTGCTGCTTGGGGGGTGGGCGGGTAAGGGGGCCGCGATGATAGGTGTTAGAGATAAGCTGCACAAACATCAACAGACCTGCTGCCTCGGGTCCAGAGTGTTTTTGAGTTGGCCACCAAATTTAAGTTTCGCGAGGTATGCCTCGAAAGGTATTTGCCTGGGTGGGGAGGGTGGGGAGAGTGGGCTGGGTNGGGAGGGGGTGGGGGGGGGGGGGGGGGGGGGGGGGGGGGGGGGGGGGGGGGGGGGGAGAGGGGGGTGGTGGGAGGGCTGGTCACCCCGTGGTGCCCTTATAAAACTCAACGTTTAACCTACTCACGCCGGCTTGTGCCCGCCCTCACATATTTGTGCCCGCCCTCGCATATTTGCGGAATACACCACGCCGCCGTTGACCCTGGCCATTGACCGAGCAACCCAACGTTCCTACCAGCTCCCTCCGCAGCAGGAATGTGCTTTAGCGGCCATGACCGCAGCATCAGTGGCACGTGGTACCAACTGCCACTTGCCCGAGCCTTCCCGTCGGGTGCTGATTTGATTTGGCATTGATAATATAGTACCGCGTTGCTGGGCAGTTTGAATGATGATGCACGCCTAGGCACCCTTTAAACCAGCGGTCGGGAACCTATGGCTCGCGAGCCATATATGGCTCTTCGAGTGACGGCATATGGCTCCCAGACAATTTTTGAGTTGAAAAAAAAATCTGTTTGAAACTGATTTTAAAATACTTGTGATATTGCTTAATAATACCGTGTCATTTTAAAGTAAACAGAAATTAGTTTTGAAGATAAATTTCACGGGTCACGCCTGCACGAAGCTCAACCTCACCAAGTCGTATGAACCAGACTACAAGGCCGTCAGTAAAACCATGCAGCACCAGAAGTCGCATTAAAAGTAAGACATATTTAATTTATTAAACGTTAAAAATTACTATATGGCTCTCAATGAAATATATTTAGAAATATTGGGCTTTTATGGCTCTCCAGTCAAAAAGGTTCCCGACCCCTGCTTTAAACACTGCCAGTTAACTTCTTTCGCCGACCGATAGGACTGTGATTTCGGTTTCTAAACCTGTTCTGAGTGCAAGATTTAAGATTTGCAATCTGGGGGGAGGGAGGGCGAGGAGTTGGGCGGAAGAGGCGGGATATGATCACAGCTGGGTATTGCTCTGGCCACAATTGGCACTCACAAACTAGACGCACTTGTGCCCATCATCCAAGAAGCTAAATTGTCTTTGGTTTTCCTCCCCGCTCGCAGACATCCTGAACGACGCGATCTTCAATGAGGACCACGACGAGATGGTGATCGTCAAGGACATTGACATGTTCTCCATGTGTGAGCATCACATGGTGCCCTTTGTTGGCAAGGTATGCTCCGCGCTGCTTGTCACTGCCTCGATTTTACACATTCCCCACTTTCCAACCTCTTCTTGGTTCTTTCGGTAAAGTCACGTAGAAATAAAATAATAAAATCATAAAATTAAACACAAGTAGACAGCGTCAAGTGACATAACTCTGTCTACTGACGGACCTGTTCTCCACCTGAGACGACTGCTTGCGTTGTGGCCGAAACGTCGTGAGAATTATTTTATTATGTTTTATTTTTATTATTTTATTATTTCACTTCTACGTGACTTTACGAAAGAACCAAGAAGATGAATCCCTGCAGTCACGAAAGCTTTAAATCGAAATTTCACTTTCTAACCTCTTTACGGAATGACTTGGCGCATCATGTCTTTGGGGTCGATAAAATACATATCACTTTGTAAAAGGTTCAGCATAATTTCCCTTTCAAGAGCCTGCTTGCTGACGTAGAAATACGGAGTTTGTACTTTTGATTCAAGGCTGCCAAGAGGATGAACGCTCATTTGAGGTGATGTCTACTTTATATAATACAGAGTTTTTTTGGTTAGATCGCATAAATATAAACGTGTCGTTAAACCTGCCACCACCCAATAGCCAATTAGTAAGGTTTGTCACATAAATAAAACATGCCAATTCGTTACTAGTTCAGCACCGGTGTGTTGGAGAGTCAATATCGTGGGTATGTTTTGTTTAAGTGGCAAACCTTACTAATTGGCTGTGTCGGGTGGTGGTGGGTTTAATGACACATTTATATTTAGGCGATCTCACCCAAAAAACCTCTATTATGCATATTGGTCGCGTAAGACTACGTGTTTAAAAAAACTTTGACCTTTGACCCCTATTCTTGGTCGTCTAACTGTACTTGTTTAGTGTTAATGTGCAACACCAGTGATGGTTATCTAACTTTATTTTGGTGATTTCGAAAACGTTTTGGTTTAGCCATATTTGTTTGTTGTAGTACAGAGTTAGGCTGATAACTTTCATCTAAATTGTCTAATGGTTGTTATTGTTTGACTTGCATCCCATTGGGCTTTTTGCACACAGCATTGATATACGGTGCTTTTTATGGAATACTTTGCTGGTTTTTCCTGGATTTTTCTGATTGCGCATAATCACTTTAAGATGTTTCTTGTTCATGNTTTTGTTTGTTGCGGTTGCACCCGATTCAAGAGCTGAATGGCTCACAGGGCTATACCAAATAAATTAAACTGAAACTGAATCTGAACCCGTGCTGGGTCTCCCTATGTCGACTCAGCCTCAAATGGGTACCTGGTGCGGTGGGCAAACATCAGCACTGGGAAGACAAAGGCGGCCGGGCGTGGTGTTGACCAACCACCGCCTCGCGTTCAATGCCAGCCTTCATAGGTGCTCGCTAACACCACTTGCCCCAACAGTCTGTTGAGGCGATATATCTTTGTCTTGGGTGTGTACAGGTGCACATTGGATACCTGCCCAACAAAAAGGTGGTGGGACTCAGCAAGCTGGCCAGGTGAGCAGTGGTGGAAACTGCGGGTCATTGTAATCTGGCAGTGCACACACAAGCTAAAAGCACACCTCGTTGCTGGTAAAGAACAACAAAACGGGCAGTCCTTTTGTTTGCAAAAAAGCACGAGCACGGCTTAGGTTACATTAAGTGACTGGGTATTTATAAACTCGTCTATTTTTGTTTTTCAGGATCGTTGAAATGTTCAGCAGGAGGCTCCAAGGTAAGAACTAAACAACGTTGTTAATATTGAGAAGAAGAAAATAAGCTGTAATATTAACAATTCATCATAACCAGTAACGACTATCGAGACAAACTGAAAACTAGTAATGAAAGTA
This sequence comes from Lethenteron camtschaticum, assembly GCA_018977245.1. Classification (NCBI taxonomy): domain Eukaryota; kingdom Metazoa; phylum Chordata; class Hyperoartia; order Petromyzontiformes; family Petromyzontidae; genus Lethenteron; species Lethenteron camtschaticum. The sequence goes on from MU249579.1 coordinate 12,530,041, forward strand.
CAGCCAATGGGAGTGCAGCGATGAAATCGGAACAAGCACGATCAATCTATGAGTTTCAGCTGCGTTGAGACCACAGGCATCGATCGACATTGAGCTGTCTTCATCCAGCAGCTGAGAGAGAATAGAATTGTAAAGAATAAATTACACATGTATCTATATACACGTGTATTGTATACAATATCAGAACCCAACCTGCACTGACCAGCATGGTGAAGTGTGTTCTTCATCCGTCAGCGGATTGACATAGGGTTATACACCATACTAATTGTATGTACAACTGATAAATGGGCACTCTATGGCATGAGTACACGAAACATCTGGGAGCCATTCATGGCCATCAAATAGAGTAGATCGGTTTTGAGTGGCGGTATCTACTGCTATGTTCCCGACTCCCTCTCCACGTGTTCCATCACAAATGGTGACCTCCCCCCCCCTCCAAGACCTGTGTGGTTTCGTAACTTCTCTTCTTTGCCATCGCCACCAGTACAAGAGCGGCTGACCAAGCAAATTGCTGTGGCCGTGACGGAGGCACTGCAGCCTGCAGGTGTCGGCGTGGTCATTGAAGCCACGTGAGTTGCACGACAAACGGTGTCCGTGGCATGCAATGGTCACTCAAGACCGGTTAAAGCCACCCAATTACTGGGAGGCCCAAAGCAAGACACATGGTCAGCTGACAGCCCTGCCCTCCCATTCAGCCCTGCCTACGGTGACACAGCCACACGAACATTAAAGCTCGACCTCCACAATCGCGTGTCTGGCATTGTCCCGTCAGCTGCTAATGGGCCCCATCTGCATCCTCTGCCAACCCCACCCACTACTCGAGTAGCTCTGCCCGGACCTTTGCCCAAGTACGAGGTCCGGGGTTTTTGTTCAATGTGCACATTACTCTCTTGCACAATAGATGCGTTCTGAATTTTTAAAAAGAGGTTTTGGGACTTTTTTTTTAGAAAGCAAGCAATCGGTGACCGTAAACAGCATGGTTTACCGTAATAGGAAGTCTTGTCTGTCTGTATCAAGTTAATTTTTTAAAAGTTGAAGTTCGACAGATTCCCACGAGATGACTCATGGCCTATACGTTACTTTTCAGAGCAGTGAGTCATCACTCTGTCAGTTCTTGTATCTTTGTTGCGTTTCTGGCACAAAAAAGCAAACAAGTGGTTTCTATCTATGGGACCTTTTTGCTAGTTTCCAAAATGATGAAAATAAGGATAGGTTTTACCCTTTCTGGCAATAAAACGGGTGTTAAGATGATCAAAAGCAAAATATAGATGCCATTTTCAAGGAAATCAAGTCTGCTTTAACCACACGTACGTGTGGTAAAACTTGCAAACAAACGTGCTCTAACAAATTGTCAATTGCAAACTAAAACTCAATTGCGTCGTTGAAGTGAAAAAGACAAAAATAATTAACTCGTCTCCTCTTGGTTGGGGCTGTACCTATCTGTGCTGTAGCTCTAAACCAGTGGCAAGATATTCCACATTTCGTGATTAAGACTATAAATACATACATTTTTGTTTAAATGCAGGTGAGAGTGTAGACTAACCCCCCCCCCCTCTCTCTCTCCACCGCTCTGGGTCCTGCTGCTTGTGCACGAGCAGCCACATGTGCATGCTGATGCGCGGCGTGCAGAAGATGAACAGCAAAACGCTGACGAGCACCATGTTGGGTGTCTTCCGGGAGGATCCCAAGACCCGAGAAGAGTTCCTGTCGCTCATCCGACACTGAGTGAGCAAAGCGAGTTCGTGGGCACGCCGCTGGCCTGCGGATATTGCGGAGCACGCGACCACCGGTGATAGCAACAACAACAACTCTTCCTTCCCAGACCCCCTGAGAGCCTTCAACATTCAACCCCGTCCTGAGTAGCCGCTGCCACTGCACAAGCTTGTGCCGCTACATCTACACCTGTAGGGTTGTCGTGTGGTGACAGACTGGAGCATGCTTTCGATTTAAAGCTTTCGTGACTGCAGGGATTCATCTTCTTGGTTCTTTCGGTAAAGTCACGTAGAAGGGAAGTAATAAAATAATACAACTAAAACATAATAAAACAATTCTCACGACGTTTTGGCCACATCGCAAGCAGCCGTCCTCAGGTGAAAACCAGGTCTGACGCTGTCGCCTCGACAGACCTGGTTTTCACCTGAGGACGTTGCTTGCGTTGTGGCCGAAACGTCGTGAGAATTGTTTTATTATGTTTTATTTTTATTATTTTATTACTTCCCTTCTACGTGACTTTACCGGAAGAACCAAGAAGATGGAGCGTGCTTTGTTGAGGACAAAGTTGTAATTCATGGAAACAAAATCTGAAATTCTCATAGGTTGCTAGAACAAGGGGGATGGGTGGGGGTGGTTCGTTGTTTTTACCAACCCATGAATCAGACCTCTGGAGATTCACAAAGGTAGCTACAATTGGAAATGGAATAAATTAATATAAGTGAGCAGAGCCTCACCATATTTGCAATGTAGTCAAATCAGTCAAATGGGTTGTAATGTTGTGATAATATCCGAGACAAGAAAACTCAGGTCGAGAGAATGTGATACCACAAGCATCTAAATCCAAAATGTACAGATATCTACTAAAATATATTTCATATGTTCTTGACGCTTTCTTTACTCCAAATACAATTGAATCATATCCTGAGATTAAGTGCAATTGGAACAAAAAGAAAACTTGTAAAAAAATATGTATATTCATGCATAGCTTTTTTAATTTAATGTGTATGGTCTAAACTGTGTTTTTCAACAAAGTTAACGTTTGTTTGGTGCTCAGAGCTTCACGCATCTTTGATCACTCACTGGTTTCTCGCCAAGAAATTACGCTACTGGAAGCCATTTTTATCCCATGAATTCAAACCTTTGGTTTGGCAACACGGTCGACGGACGTGGCACGGCACAATGAGTGGATGGCAACAGAGTGCAAATATAAATTGTGTCATGAACACAGACAGTGGGGCAGTGTTTAATCCATTCCTCCTGGCCTCGCTGCATTGGCTAGTAAATTATGCGCAAACAAGAAACACTAGCTGCTGCTACTGCCGCCCAGAATTCATACCCATTTTTATAATCGCTTTTGTGCATGTAATTGTAAAAACCCGTAAAAGGTCAATACTCGCCACTGGTTTATAAATGGGTGGAGTAGATGGGTGGTGTTTGGCAAGTTCCTTGTTATCCAAGCGCGACCTTTTTATTATAAAACCCAGCCAGTCATCAATGGCGAAGCAGCGTTCTCCACTCCGGGTTAATGCTGACATCTTGGGAATAAGCTCCAAGTCGTATTACAAAAGTGTCAGTGACGAAAGTTGACGCAGTTTATAAGATCGTGTACGATGTACATGATGCTGAACTTGGCGGCTGTTTTAATATCAGGGTTATACTTACGGTACGTAAAATAAAAATACACAAAAGTCCTCTGTGATTATATGGAGGACACCTTCGTGTATCATTCGAGTTTTCATGCTGTTTACAATAAAAGTATGTTTTATTCACGATACTTATCCACAACATCGTGGGTATCATGGGGATACGATCATTGTCTGGGAGACATATCACCGAGTGTGATATGATGGACTCAACCCCTCTTGTTCATCACAACATTCATAATTATCACTATTACAATTGTAAGGTCTTGTCATTATCTGTTGTCATAGCACATTGTTTAAAGTATTATTTGTATTTACCGCATGTTTTCAGGTTGTGGGAAAACCATATATGTGGATTAACTTTCTTTTGCTTTATGGTGAAAGCTTATGAGATGGCTGCATAGAAGAAGAATTTTATTTTGCAGTACTGATTTTATTATGTAATTTACAGAACCTGAGAGATTACACAGGCAGCAGACTTCAGTGAAGATGCAACATACGCTCTATGTCACTGTCTGGGTGACATCATTTGAGTGTGATGCAATAGGCTATGGGATGCTACTTGAATGTCAGCCTGGTATCTCGTATACCATTGAAAGCTACTACTAATGTCGATGGGAAACTGGGGATGGGTCCCAATGTGCCAAGCACAGGTTTCTAAGCTACGATTAAAATAAAATCGCAGCAGAAAAAGATGTCCACTTGTTCACGCAGAGATATCTCAGTATATGTGTGCATCGCAGTCAAATACCTAGTTTCCACGTGATAGATTAAAGCAAGCTGGCCTGACTTGGCAATATTACTCACGTTATCTTGTGACTTGGGTCTTTTCCAGAAACACCGCCGGGTGAGATTTTACTCGAGTACACCTGGGTAACAGGTCAAACCGCATTGCGGCCAAAATAAAATGTAACTTTTAAATGACCGTATTGCCTCTCCACCTGAATTCTGATGGAGGGAATTCAGCCCCTTCCGTGAAAAGAAAGCGGCCAGGAAAATTGAGGCTGCAGCAAGAATTAGGAATAAAAATGACTGATTGATCCAGGAAACCCACACCGAGTCCATTTACTTTTTTCAGGAGGGTCCTGCTTGGTTTTTAAAATGTTTGCATGTTTTCAGCCAATTTGACAAGTGTGCGTACGTATGCGAGGAATCCGGAGAACCCGGAGAAAACACGCATGGGGGGGGGGGCAACACTCCCATGCAATTAGGACAGACGATATAGGACAGGCGATATTCGTCTGTACCTTGTGGTACTGCATTCCCCCTTGCACGCCAGGGTACGTCACCCGAACACCCAACTCGTGCCGGGTAACGTGGAAGTTCGAATTCGAGTTTTCATGGCTCGCGGAAAACTGGGTAAATGGGTCTCCCTCAAGTGAATAAAAGCGCGTTAATCATCTCCGTTAGCTGCCATAAGCCTGTGGCTAAAACTCCACATTCCCATGGCGGAGATGAGTCTAAACTGTTGGGGCAACCGTTGTTATGCAGTGGTGCGCGTATATAAACATACACGCACCACTGCATAACTGCACACACCATGCATGTACGTTTACAAATGCAGTTGTTTATGTATGTACATCATATTTTACTGATGAGTTTATATTGATATTTTTATACACATTGCATATTTTGTACATACCATACGTACACATTTCCCGAACACTGCAGCAAACAATTGTAGAGCCCACAGAAGAGACATTACTCTCACCAACTCATGACCATGCTTATGGAAATTCCATATGCTCCCTTCATGCCTCCTGTACTGTATCTGTAGTTTAGCGGTTTCGATTGATTCAAGGTTTTCTGCCAAAGTTGCCCAACCATTTGGTAAAAAAACATTTTGGCAATTTATGAAATTACTCAAATGGGACCTATGCACAGCAATCGTCGTCCCCCCTATTTGCATAACTTTATGTCCCAAAGTCACTCTTGCAAATGATACGTTGCTCGTGTCTTGAGGTCTCACCTGGTTTTAAGAAAATACATTTCAAACACAATCCTTCGTGTAAAATGTAGCGCTCACACTTGGGGTTGTCCATGTTTTGTGATATTTAATGGTGATGCGTATGAATGTAACCCAAAATGGAAATGTAACTGAAATTTGTATTGGGAAATCGTGAATTCAAATCAACAATGAGAAACCGATCACAACAAAAGAACGAGTGCAGGATGGCAAACAAATAGATTTTTACAACACACAAACATTTGAACTGCGTATATTAAAAAAAACTCTACCTTTTTTTAAACCACTAGTTCAGAAGAACTGTTTAGTGGCATTTTTTGGTCCTAGGCCATCAACTTGATACATTGAGAGAAAACATGGGACAACCAGTCCCACACTCAATTTTTTTCAGTTGGTTCAAGAAAAAAAGTGATCACAATGCAGTTTTTTGAACTGGTGGTTTTGCATAAGTCTTTGTATAAAGCTTTTGTACATCTGTGTGTGTGTTGTTAAATCTACATCGGACAACAGTGTAGAATTGTGACACATAACAATTCAGTGGATTTCTTTCCAAAACGCATTTTAATTTGTATGGAAATATATATTCGGTGTTGTAATTGTTTAAGTTAAATTTCCAAGCATTTTTACATGTGTATATTAAATATATGTCTATTATACTGTATGTAAAGTGGTTTACATTTAGGAAATAGCATCAAGTTTTGCCTTGCATTTGACTTATTTGATTTAAGGCAAACGTACAGAAATGGATGTTTAACATTGTTTTTAAATGTATTGCTACAGGTAATTTCTATTACACGACAAGTGAGGTTCCTGTCGAGGTCTCGATATCCAATTGCTTTGCATCAACAGACTTCAACTTGTGATGTGCGCGTCTTCAATGCAACCTGGTTTCAAAATTCCGCAACATGTATGACCAAAGGAAGTTCCTGCAGCACAAAGTGAAACATGCATCCTGTGCAGAATACCTTATGGCAGTAAAGTAAGCCGCTTGCTCAGTCATGGAATAACCCAGATATAACACAATGGGCTATCACTTGTTTTGAATTTAGAATACATCCTGCAGAACCATCAGAACTGCACTTGCTTCAGTTCACAAATGAGACTGTCCACATATATTGTTTGAGCTTGCCTTGGACGAATTAGTTGCAAAAGTACACTTTTTCTGATATAACCTGATAAAGCGTGTAAGCTTCGATTAGCAAGGTTGGCAAATACGGTGCGAAATAAGTTCAGCGTCCATACATGCTGCTTATCATGAGAAGCTGGGATATAAACCCATAATTTCAGCAGTCAGCGATTTAACTCCAGACAACGGAAGAGTATAGAGTCCCACATGTCATCCCAGCCAACTGCCCCCTCTCAATTTGGCGTCAGCCTCAGTCGTAACACGAGAAAGTGATCACAACAAAAGTTGGTGCAACGGACTCATGGCGAAGTCCTCTCAGTTGTAAAGGGACAACAGAGACGTCTGGTCTTAAATCCAGTCGGTACTGTTACGATCAAATGCTCTTCGTCAACGTTAACTGGAGTTCATGCTTAAACGCACCAAGGACAAGTTAGACCATTACCAGCTTCCTCAGCCAGGCGTAGAAACATCAGAAACACTCTCACGATTTGCTCATGTCTTACACGATCGAGAGGGCAGAAGCACAACTACAGTTCTTGCTGTGCAGATGTACGAGCACATTTGTCAGCGGATGGGTTGACGAGGGAATTGTTGCGCAACCAATGAAAGTCTGGCCAGGGAAGATATTCTGCCCTACGGCACCGTGCACGTGTACGAAGGGACACAACGGTGACAGAATTAACTCAAAAGTGACGGCGTCTCTCTGTTTGATTGATCAAGGCGGTGGCTCGTCTCTGTTGGTAGCCCTGAACCAATAGTGGGAAATGCTCTATGGGGACCTCATTTGCCAGTAAAAATATGATAATTGGTTCTTTACCCTTCTATCTGGCAACAAAACTGACACCTTTTTGCAAGGAGTCATGTTTGCATAGACCGCAATACCTGCAGTCATAAATACAAACAAAAGACATAACTCTGATAATGTGCACTGTCCTTGAAGTTGATGGGAAATGCTGTTCTGTTTTGATGGAGTGTAACAGTTGAACCACTGTGTGCGTCCCGAGGCTTCAACGGAGCAGTGTAGATGGACTGAAGAGACTCTGTGGATGATCTGTGTTGTAACCCGGTTAGTACCGACTCCAGTTCTTGCAACACTCGGTGTCCTGGGGTCTTATAATGTGAGTATGTGCAATTTGCATTGTGCAATTACCACATGATAATGTCGGCACGATCCAAGTGGCCGGTAGCTAAAAGATGTATCTGAATAAGTACACTATTCCTACATGTTTGCTTTGATACTTTAAGTAAAATAAAATCCAATGCCGTAAGGGAGGTATGGATAAAAATAAAAACCTGGAGTCGAGCATCGCGTATAGTTAAGCAAATCGTCAACATTACGTATGAAATAGCTTGATAGAGGGTATTATCCACGGGCCAGGTACAACACCTGAAACCCAGGGAGTCTGCAACCAAAACAACATGAAGCATCTTCTTGGTTCTTTTGGTAAAGTCACGTAGAAGGGAAATAATAAAATAATAAAAATTAAACATAATAAAATAATTATCACGTTTCGGCCACAACGCAAGCAGCCGTTCTCGGGTGAAGAACAGGTCTGTCGGAAAGACAGCGTCTGAATAGAATTATTTTATTATGTTTTATTTTTATTATTTTATAATTTCCCTTCTACGTGACTTCACCGAAAGAACCAAGAAGATGAATCCCTGCAGTCACGAAAGCTTTAAATCGAAACATGAAGCATGTTGTTTGAATTTGTTAAAGATACAAGAGTCACATCGCGTGTGAATTCGAGACGGCGGTCCTTACAAAGAGGCGTCATGCGTACGTTGAACTTTTTTCGCACCGTACGTAGCCAACCGTGCTTATCGGAGGTGCGGCTCCGACCCGTCTTGAAAGCCCCACCCCCCCCCCCCATGCTAACACGCGCTCGTGTGGTTATCACGCAACAGACGAGAGCTCCACATCAGGAGTAAAACAGCTGACGGGGGCTGATGTGGTGGCCACTTGCTCGGCAAGTCGGGCGCACGACGTAGCGTTGTTCCCTGGATGTTGATGACCGTGCACTCGTCACAGACGTGCTGCAACATCATTCGTGCTTTGCACATTTTTTGTGTGTTCAGTTTTGTTGGCCTTCCCTCGCACCTCCAATGAGCACGGTTGGCTACGTACGGTGCGAAAAAAGTTCACCGCACGCGCGCGTACATTTACTTTTCCCATGTTGTACGCTTGTACCGTGGCGATGGCTCCGTGTAGTTGTTTCATGTCAGGAACTATACAATGTTGCGGGGCAGATTTTTCAATTTCCGATTTGGTGTCTGAAACTGCTCAACGCCAGTGGCCTTACCTTTAACGTCGTTGGGAGAGTCTGCCTTTAATAGCTTTGCGAATAAATGTTTGAACGTGGAACATGTTTCGGTGTACTTAACCTTTGTGAGCGAACTCCAGCTGGATGTACAACGGCATTTAAGGCAACCGTTATACCAAGCGACTTGGCATGGACAGTGTTCAACACCAATTCATTACGTTCCTGGTGCTGAAATGCATCCATAAGAAAAGCCGTAGGACTGGTTTTCAGGAAGCGGCCGGCATCGGTTTTATTGATTTAAATATATTTTCACCCAATCAATTCGGTGTTTTCACACTCAAAACAAATGGGATACCCGACCACCCGGAGAAAACCAACATGCGCGAGAAGGCAACACCGTCCCGACACAGATGGAAAGAGATTGCAATTCGATTTTCTTGGCTTGCCTTGGTATCGGACATCGACGCTCACGGCGGAGGGAGGAGGGAGGGAGTTTCACAACATTTATGCGATCCATCAAGCATCGCCTCCACAGGGCTGAATGACAACAGGCATGCGCCACCACTGTCCAACGAGTCGTTCATTAAAGCCCGGTCGAAAATCCTAAAGGGTAACAATTCTGAAAAACTGTGAGACTTTGTGCACCATCAAGTGAAAGGTCAAGGTGCGGCCCTGCAATTGCTCGTGACGACACCACCTCGAGGAAATGTGGCCTCATCTTTTACGCTGGACAGACGTCTTGGAAGATATGGGATTACCCACACTTTACCCCACCTGCCAATCGACTGTGATGCACTCAACTTAAATGTATGGAGGATAGAGGCGGCAAGGAGGTTGGGGGGAATCCAATACATAGGTTTCAATTGCCCCCGGCTAGGAGAACGAACCAATATTACCAGACAGAATCAGAATCTTTATTTATCCTGGAGAAATCCGATGAGCAACGAAGCTCTTTTTTCACATATGTCCAAACCAGTGCGCGCAAGCCGCTGCACTTTGGCAGAATCCCAACGCAACACTGGCAGCTCAGACAAAAAAAATCACGCAAACATAGACGCACTTTACAATGTGTATTTCCGCTTGTATTTGTATAGCAAACTCCGATTAACACAAATACGAAAGTGGAGTCACTATACGTATTCCCTCATCAGAAGAAAATGCAAAGGCAACGCCAGCAAGTTTTATAACCAATCTGTTATCTCTAAAAGTTACATTTGGAGAAAAAAAATCAGCATGCCTGCAGCTTATCCAGCGATATAAAAAAACAAATCTTAGTGTCTGAAAGATATAGCAATTTTTTAAGTATTTTTCATATGGCACAACAAAAAGGTACATAAATATGAACACTATGCCCAAGGCATACACCGTAGATCAAGAGTTTGTGAAAACAGCAGAGTTAACAGCACAGGGGCAGACTTAAGATTGTGGAAGTTGGTACATGGAGTGTGCTGGTTTTGAACGTTACTAAACTCGAGGTGTCCCATCATCTTACACGGTTGGGATAGAAAAATAATCTCAGTTTAGGAAGTGCTAACCATGGTTCGGGTTAAATGTTGAACGGAATGGCAGCTTCAATTATGACCACGGGAACATCACCTCGACTTTCCGTGTCCATGCCCCTTGCAGAACTCCAGATCTGCCACCGAGCTAGCGTACTTCCATTTTAAATGGGATGTTCGTACCGTTGACATAACAAATATCTCCATGAAGCCAATGCACTTGAATCACACAAGTAGGTTCTACTTTACCATCGTGTGCGTGTTAATTCCAAGCGATAAAACAATTGACTTTTTTTACGCTACCGTGAGACAATTTGTGTGCATGTCTGTCCCCTCATAAACAGCAATGGATGCCCTTGCATTGATTTTCTTTGTTTTTTAAGCCAATGCAATATTGTGCCAAGGTCACTGATAAGGTTACAGAGTGAAAAAAACACAACATTGATTACATGGATACAAAAGCCGGGGCATTTTGTTTTAGATCATGCCTCTCAAATTAAATTTTCACGTTAACGCTTCAGTCATCACTTCTCCTTTAGTTGCCTTCTAGGAAAAGGGGAAAACAAACCTATGGCAGACGTAAGTCAAATGTTTGGCAAATGATACATTATAGTAATTCAAAATATTAAATTTTATCGTTTAGGGTCATTGAAAATATTACAACATAATTTTCGAAAGGAGAAATGTAAAACAAAGTTTTTTTTTTATTTTGACAATGACTCAGCACAAAATGGCCAACTCTTGTGAGTGCTGTTGTTTTATAAGTCTATTTAAAGTCCACTTAACAGTGGATGTCATGCTTTGGTAACTAAAACCATCTGAAGTACTTGGTGGGCTATGTCTATAACATACTTTTGCCAAGTTCTGCCATTCAAAATTCTTCAAGTCCAGAAGAGCAAGGCGCGAATACTTAAACCCACCAACAATGAGCGAAACTGTTTTTCAAATTCAATTAAACATGTTTTGCCATTAAACACAACAGAACTTCCATCAACAACGCAAGACCAATGTGATGACATTTTGTCCCACAGAGATCCATGTACAGCAAACTTGCAAATAAAGAATAACCAAAAAAATAAGCATTGCATTATACCAAAAACAAGCAAGCACACGCGTTGTTTATAATGTATATATATGTAAAAAATAATAACAATTCGGAGTCACGGGGCATCTTATGCCAGACCCGGTCAAGCTCCTTTTGCAGCTTCAGCACCGCTCGGTGCAAACTGCGAAACCAAATATATTTAAAAAATAACGCTCCAAATCAGTGAAGGGCAGTAGATTCGAGTAGATGAAGACCCCAAATTGTGTGGCTTTATAGAGGTTACACAAGTCAAGCAGGGCAACGTCAGATATATATAGCTTTCTAATTAGCCATGCAGCTTCTGTGCATGTGTTTAACTGCCACTCACGTGTACCATTTATTTCAAATATAAATTTTTTTGGTACTATTGCTAACTTGTGAATATGTATTGTTGAGTGGGAACAAGTCTGCCACTTAACATCGGGTTTGAGTGTCCATTGTAAGACCACTCAAGTGTTAACGATGTCTATAACTATATTACGAGATTTCGATTTAACGCTTTCGTGACTGCAGGGATTCATCTTCTTGGTTCTTTCGGTAAAGTCACGTGACTTTACCGAAATAACCAAGAAGATATATTACGAGAATTACGGCAAAGCAAAGAATGGTGGAAATTAGACATCGTCCAAAGCAGCACAATTTTTTTAACTCATCCAAAATAAAACTTCGACCGATTGCATTGAGTGGTGCTTTTAAGTGGGACTGCAATATCATCTCCACATCCAATTCTGGATCATACTCGGGAGGTTCTTCAAATAACACATTTTGCCAAGTTGGCAGGCTTATCGTTCGATTGCGTAACTTGTCTCGCGGCTTCAGAGCAAACGATGACAAGTGATCAAGATTGACTTTTTACAAAATGTGCGAGCTTCCCTCCCGCCCACGTAAGGTAAAAGAACCAACGTTTATAACTACGTTACAATCTACGTTATAACTACGTTATAAACGTCATCTCTCTATCCAGTTGTTGTCAATAAACGATAGACAACATCTGGTTTGTAATCCTGTATTTACAAATGGTAGCTCCCAGCGCAATAAGTTCAATCAAGTGACTTTCCAATGTTTTACAGTGGTTCTTTGTGCAAAGTCATTCGTGAATGCCTCGACACCATTGACTCATTATCCTTTAGAATATGATGCAACCTTGGGTTAGAGTCCAAAATTAGCAATGTTGGTTCTGTGGTCTGACATACAGATACAACAATCAGTCCCAAGTCACGGACATATTTAACGTGAAAACAGACCAGATTCGATGCAACCCAATCGATTTAGGATGGTGTGAAAAAAAAACAAGGTTGATCCCTTGTAGAGAGCACTGGGAGAGATGTTCACAGCCACTACCCAAACACGACTCTATCCTTAATGATGTTGCCTCCCTAGGAATGCCACTCCTTAGCAGCAACGTTGCATTATCCTTTCGGGAACCAGCTCTGTGTAGTCAATGATGAAAAAACGACTCTACACGAGGAAATTGCCTCGTAAAAGCCTTCCAATACAGCTGGTCCTGAACCCCACGGCCATTGTTGTACAATACTGCTAGGCCACCACTCATAGCAATACGAGCACCTCTTAATGGAAAGTGTGCTGCTGTCGTATTTGAATTTTTGCAAATAAGCACAATTCCCTCGTTGAGTGCATATTGACACGCAATGTCGGCTTAGTCTCACACACACATCACATCCGTAGAGATCAAAAACTATTTCCAATAGCATCAGTGTGCATAGATTAAAATCGCTCGTGAACACTGGCACATACAGAGATGGTAGCCTCCACTAAATCTCCTCTACAACAGCGGAATGCTCCGCAGCCCATTGCCAACACCTGTGACTCTGCAAAGGTTGACACCGGCCCCAATAGGTATAGGCAATGACCGCGGAGGTGATTTTGTTTTTTGTAGGTCTCAACTTGCCAACAACCTCTACTAGTGCATTTCAATTATATTCATTTCTTACGTAAGAAAAATAGACTTTAAGTGGCGAATCAAGCACGTGACGCCAAGCAGATTAAACTACGGCAACAGCAACGTCAAGGGAATATTTATTTTGGCGTCAGGAGCTCATCTTTGCTCCCTGGCCAGGCACTTTTCTGCAGAACCAATAAAAATACTCAGAAGCTCCATCAAGACGTATACCTAAACTAGCATGTATGGTAACAGTGAAATATTTGCAACAAGTAGGGCCATTTTATGATCTTTTCTGAATTCATACCGACCCAGTAAACCATATTGTTACATTTATACTTCAACAAAGAGTATAAAGTTTAGAAAATGGTGTGTAAAAAAGAAAGTAAGTAATGCTTCTGCATATTTTTTTTGGCACTGCTCATTGCAAATTTTTCAAATCTATATATAAAACTCAGGCAAAAGAATGTGTTTAAAAGCCCATATTCAGGCCATAAGTTTGTGGTGGGAGGTTATTGAAGTCGAGCGATGTAATGAGGCTGCTGCCGGGCACAGAAGACAGCCAAACACCACTCCATCTAGATCGTTGATGTTCTTTCCATTCCGTCTGCAACAGAGAATTGGTCAACATGTTACATGGATGGACAGGGCGACAATGGTAAGGGTGCGCTTACAAGTGAAGGATGAAAGATANCCCCCCCCCCACCCAGTGACATCCTCAGCATTATCTTGTAAAGGAAAAGCAAATGACCAATGCAAGATCTCATGTATAATCTCAAGAAGGCAAAATAGCACGTCCCCGAATACAATTGCATTTTTTGGAGGATTTGCTGAAACTAAAATGTAGGAGAAATATTGCACTCCCAAAGCTCAAAAAATAGTAACGGATGTAAAGCAATGTTGACTTGTTGCGAGGTGCATCTCCACACAACACAGAAACGTCACAATCTATAAAAAATAGCTACATTAGGTCTTCGTGGAAATCATGGGGTTATGGGAAAAATAAGTGGGTACATCGGGGAACCTTTGATGTTGACAGCCGGCCAAGTCGCCCTTGAAGAAGAGCCTCTTAGCTCACACGGCTTTACCCGGCAAAACTTGTGATTCTGATTCTGACCCTGAAACAGCTCAATAGTGATGAGAAACTCTATCTCAGGAGGTATCCACTTAATAATAAAAAAAAACATGAATAAACTTAACTTTAATTTGTTTTAATCGACATGAACCAGTACGTATTTGTATAATACGTAAGTATACAGCTCTCACTTGGGCTTTAGAGATGTGAAAACATGACTGAATAATAAATTAATTTCTCAGAAAATCACGGTCAAGGGCAACAGATTACTGACATCCCGCTTGACCGGTGACCTTCCAGACGATCACGCCCCCTGTCTCGTTATTACCAACACCCTTTAAACGACCAATACGGAAGGGAATAACAGGATATAATGATGCGCTTGCAACACGGCATCCAATAACACGTAACTATGACCAGACAAGATGATGCCTTCTCAAATGCAACAGAAGTTGCGCAAGGACAATCAACATGTGTTCCTGCCAACAGTGAGCCAAACACAATAACGGCAATGTAACTATAGACAGGGTGGTTCTGTATCAACAACCACTCGGATAAAGACTGAATGCAAGCTGCTGTCCTGATTGGTGGTTGATAGGGCTGGTTTAGATGAAATTACAATGAGTATCCTAAGAGTCAGCACTTCCATCACTGAGCCAGTTTGAAGAGCTGACAGTTTTGACTTCTATAAAACACAATATTTCCTGTACAAAATTATTTAAGATGTTAAATTGGACATTGAGACGGACATTTAAAGGAGGATATCATGACCAAAATGCCAAATATTAAAACTAACATATTCTTTGGGTCTTTCAGTTAAGTCACGTATATAGGTTCAAAGAAAATAACAAAACAACAAAAAACTACGACGTTTCGATCGCAACACAAGCGGTCATCACCTATTTGGTTCAATGACCCTATCCGCATCAACAGCAAAACAGTCAGGATGAACAGTGTAGCATCACAACAGGGGATATCATAGAAATACTTCTCATGTCACATCAATATGGCTATTATTCATCATGGGGGGGGGTCTCAATCATATGCTCTCAAACAAGTGTTTACAGCATGTAAATAAAGCTTAAGTTTGTTTTTAAGAAATTCCAAATTAAAGAAACTAAATAACAATTTTTTTTATATGACGCATTATTTTGTGGTTTCATTAATGACTAATGCGAGACCATCAACTCAGCACTAACACTGGAACACATGCTTTAATCACGTGGCTGAACAAACACAGCTTAGAACCCATGTGGCACCAACTCAGTGGTCAGACATACCCCCAACCCCCTCCAGCTCCACAATGCAGTATGTAAGGGGAGTAAGACAGCTTCCATCTCCAATTTGCAATATCCACCTTCAAGGGCATGCTCCGTCATGCTCCGGCACAGCGACTCCAGCCTCGTATTTATCTCCGGCTCTGTCACCAGAACTTGAAACTCTGTTCCAAAACAAGAAAACACGTGTAAAAAAACGAACTCCGTGCAAAATCAAACAACCAAGAGGGGACAATAACATCAGAACGTGCAAACCAGGTCATTGTTCAGTTGACCTTGAACCTTTGCCGCCCACAGGCTGTGACTGGCCAACATATGGAGGGTGGGACTCATTGCAGCGCTGTACACCACTCTTAAGCTACATGGCTAGCAGACGATGCGAGCCATGTTGCTTCAGAGGAAGTGACAGCACCTGGAGCTGCTAAATGCGGTCTACCAATAAAGTGTCAAAATATACGTCTGCAATAGTGATTTGGAGGGGAGGTTGGTGGTTGATTCAAAGATCTCTGTGTGCGCGAGACCCCACCAACGCAGAGCAGTGCAATGGCAGTGGAGGTATGAGGTTGTTGCCCTTTGTAGGGACTTTAAGTGTCATCTACCAGTATACTCTTTGATAAAGTCACGTAGGTAATACATTAAATGAAAAACACAACCAAATTAAATCACGACGTTTCGGAGGCAACACAAGCTTCCGTCTTCAGGTATGAATCCTTGCAGTCACGAAAACTTCAAATCTAGAATCTACCAGTATGCACAATTTTTCTCAAACTGGAGTTCCAGTTTTCTACAGCAGGACTCTCAAATAAAGGACATTCACGTTTAATTATGTTAGTTGTCAACCCCAAAACATTTTCTTCGCATCACATTATCTGCTATGGCAATTGCTGCCTCCCACCCTTCAACCACCAACCTCAAGAGATCACTGACATGAGAACAGCCTACACTTTCCACTATCCAGGTAACATACATTTCCCACTCCTTCTTTCGTAAAGGCTGACACAGATGCAGAGCAACTACAATTTCACATTCAGGTGTTACAAGCCAGATAACTGCTTCAGGGGCAGCGGAGTGCATCGCTGTAATGTCTCCGTCGTATTCTTGGATCAGGCATTGCGTCGTTATTTGTTGTACGGCCTTACTCTGGATGACCGCAGTCGCACATTGCAGAGTTGTTAAAGACAAATAGTTCACTACTTTAGCCCACCGGAATGTTGAAGAGTGAAAATCACAACATTTACAGTTTTTGAGTACGACGTTTCGCTGGTAATTGCATCCAGCATCATCGGTCAATTCCCCAGAATGGCGAGGCTCTGCTCTTGCTCCCGGTCTTAAATAGAGCAGCAGCAGGGTGACGTCATCATTTAACTCATCATTTGTGCATTAGGTATCCACCTCTGCCATGGTTTGTGCGGTTGCCATTTAGGGTGGACCATAAATGGAAGGAACCGGAGAGAGGATGACCTAGCAGAGCATGGCTTGACGACATAAAAAATTGGGCCCAGGCAGATTTAAACTCCTTGAATATATTGGCATAAGACGAGAGGAAAGTGGAAACAAATAACACAATGTGCAATGGACACTAACGGGCTATCTGCCCTTGGATCGTGATGATGATCTCATGTTCCAACACCTGAAAAGTGTATGACTTAAAATGGCAAAGAAAAAAAACTAAGAACCAAAGATCATAGGNAAAAAAAAGGCAGTGTTTTTTTGGTACTTTAGACTCAGCTGAAGCAATCAATGACTCAATGCGATGGGACAATAAAATACATTACATCGGTAGATAACTTGCTCTTCTGTGTCACTGCGTCATTCATGCAGGTCCTCGGCAGATGCCCCAAATAATTTCCACTGTGTCCCCATTAAATCTCCTTGCATTTTCCCATGTGCTTGTGAAACGCTCAATGAGAGCCAAAGCAACGAACGTCACGTAGCCCGGGCATGGACACACAGATGACTCAGTTGTTTCCAGCAGGTGCAAACAGTAAACTCAATTAGCGAATGAATAATTGTACTTGCAAAGGTCACCCTGAAAAAGTCAACTAATAAGATTATCCAGTGGGGTGGGGCTGGATGGCTCAGAAATCAGAGCACTGCGTTGGCACCTCTGAGACCTGGGTTTGAATCCACACTGCCGTACGTTATTAAAATTGTGTTAAGTGACACGATGATGATCTCAGAACCGATCACCAATGACGGCACAAAAAATACCATCTTAAATTTGGTATTTCATTTCATTCAATTATTACAATTCAGATTTGCGGCTTAAGTATTTCAAATTTGATTTGACTTTTTTTGCTATAAATGGAGCATTGAAGTGACCTCAGAAGTAGATTCTAGATTTGAAGCTTTCGTGACTGCAAGGATTCATATTCTTAGGTTTTTTCGTAAAGTCACGTAGGTAAAACATTAAAATTAATAAAAATAATAAAATTAATTTTAATGTTTTACCTACGTGACTTTACCGAAAAAACCTAAATCAGAAGTAGATCTGTGGCATCATCTTCAAGGGCTATTCTCTGACATGGGGTGATTTTTAAGGTAAGTGAAAATATGAAAATGTCTTCATTCCATGACATGATGCCAATAACACAATTGGAATTTCAATGGGGGAAAAAAAGCAAAAAAAGAATAGAAATCGCGTCTTCTCCAGCGAGTATTTTTTCGATCTTCAATTGCACCAGTCAACGAATAAAATAAAATGTGTTAACACTATGTTTTATTTATAAATATTCACGAGGTAATTCATCTGGAATACCATTTTCTGCCCAGTTCGAGATGGTTATTCATCAATGAAATGAACACATGCATAATTGGCAGTAATCATCTTTATACGTATAAAAATATCACAATATATTTCATTGCAAATATCAACGTATAATTATAGTCCTATGTATCGATGTGTTGATTCAGCAATAAAATTGTTCTTACACACAATGCATGCAAATTGTGCTGTATACACCACATATATACATATATTTCATGAACTTATGCAAATAGTATGCAAACAGCTTTCTATAAAGCATTGCATTACAAGCACACATCAACACAGCCAGCAATAACAATGCTTGCTCATATCATAGCAAGGAAATGAAATTTCTGGCGATTGATGTGATACCTTTTATGTCGACAGTTCATGAAAATATCATGATGTTGTTATTTCACGCACGGCGATACAATTTTTCACGCACTGCACTATGAACTGGGCCACCAGTGCGATTATAGGACATGGCTAATATTAGTGGCAGGTCATATCTGAACATATCCATCAACCAATGAGCAACGGCCAGTGTGGTGAAGTATGATAAAACAAACACACATTACCTACATGGCATGGAGCGGGCCTTCATCTAGCAGTGGACTGACTATGGGCTTAAAAGCTAACAATAAAACATAAAACGCATATCTCTTTGTCAATTTATTTTAGGTGGAAAGTCATTGCCTATCACACCACTAGATATTTTTTAATCAGAATTTTACATTTTCTGCCAAAAATCCTTCGAGCTGCCTTTTTCGCCACATCATGATGTATTAGGCCTTACGTCTTTAGCAACACTACCAATGTTGTTGATGCAACCACACAGCACATATTGTTTTTCCTTCTGCCAGATACCCACAACTGTTGCGGTCAATATCCATCCTCCCAAAGTATGCTCTTCCAATATCCTATCATCTGGCCTTGGCCACCAATCTCTGGCTCCTCCACTCCAAAGGCTCTCTTCTTCATTGATTTGTCCTCTTCGAACATAACCGTCCCTTTTACGTAAAAATCCATGCCTACCAATTGATGAGTAAATGCTCATTAAGGTGCCGCCGATAACACCTTAACATATAGAGGACCACAGAGCTTTGGGGGTTGAATGTGGCACCGAATCATGGCACGGGCTGCCTTTTCCTGCTTGTCTTTGGTTACTCGTGCCTCTTGAGTTGTTTTCTCTCTTCGAGAGTGAGCGCATACTGTGCGGCATGCTATAAGAAACATTTATTATTATTACCAATCTTAGCTAGCAAGCTTCTGGGTCAGAAAAAACCCATCCTACCAACAAGAAAGCTACAACTAAAACATAGCTTTCCTATTTATGCTGAACGTGCATCTATATGTAAGTATAAAGTCAATTAAAAAACTCACTCCACTGATCACAAACTATAGAGCAACGTTAAGTATGAACTTTGTTAACTTTTGAACAGCAAATGTCTGAAGTAATGGGGAAAAAAATAAGGATAGCGAGCTGGAATGTTTTCATTTCCAGACAGGTCTGAAACCTGCCTTGTGAGAGAAGGCATGGCGAATTTGGGAGACATTTATTTAACTTATAAAGGGTTCAGGGATTTCCCCTACTGCTGTTTAACTCGGCACCTTTGACAGATATGCACATGAGTGTGTGTACATTGGATGGTACATTGTTTTCAGAACTGTGGACTATACAATTCAAACAGTCAGGAACGTTAAGTTGTACCTTCTGACACATATCATTCAGTCTTGTATTCTATAATACCTTGGCAAGTCAACAGAAAGGCATCAAGGCAAGCAGCCTCTGGCCCGAGTTCTGCTGCATGCAGAAGGTGAGCGAGAACAAATGAAATTTCGATTTAAAGCTTTCGTGACTGCAGGGATTCATCTTCTTGGTTCTTTCGGTAAAGTCACGTAGAAGGGAAGTAATAAAATAATAAAAATAAAACATAATAAAACAATTCTCACGACGTTTCGGCCACAACGCAAGCAGCCGTCCTCAGGTGAAAACCAGGTCCGTCGAGGCGACAGAGCTCTGTCGCCTCGACGGACCTGGTTTTCACCTGAGGACGGCTGCTTGCGTTGTGGCCGAAACGTCGTGAGAATTGTTTTATTATGTTTTATTTTATTATTTTATTACTTCCCTTCTACGTGACTTTACCGAAAGAACCAAGAAAACAAATTAAATCACGCACGTAGAGCATCCATTTTTTTTCGCTTGCAGTTACTAGCTAGTTAGGATAACCTCGAAAAATGGACATTTGTTCTAAATATTGACGTTCATTATTCATACACTTAATTCTCAGAACCATGTTGGGTCAGCTAAGGGCGGTAACTTGGTTGAAACAAAATTCAACAATGGGTACAGTACCCAAAACAAGTTTGCGAACCACTAGTATGTACAATTACAGTCTCCTATAACGCGTGCGTTCCTAATGCAGGAAACCAGAATGTACATTTTCTGTTCCGAGAATGAAATGAGCCCATCTTTAGCCTGAAACCAAACTACGAGATAAATTCCACGCATGTTATTGACATTTTAATGTCGGGGTTCACAATAGCAACCTTTTACCCTGCAGAATACAGAATACCTACATTGAGTCATAGGTAGCCTGTTGATACAAAGCTGAAAAGTAATATTTCCCAACCATCATCGCAACCATGCCACCGGTGCATTAGTCGCAGATAAAAGGGGAAAACATATTTTCAATCTCAAAGCTGCTGAATACTGGCTGTATCTGGATGCTAACTCTATATACTTGATGTATCCAGCAAAAATAGGCACAGATGAGTCTGCAATCTACTTGAAGGAAGTACATTTTGTTCACTTAATAGCTCTCCTGGTGTTGCCATTTTCAAGCAATTATAATGACACTTGAGCCACTGACCGTGACACCTTCATTGCAGGTGTCTTCTGAAAAATAAAACACATTCCTAAGGAGTGAGCTGGTAGGAACGTTGGGTTGCTCGGTCAATGGCCTGCAGGGTCAACAGCGGCATGGTGTATTCCGCAAATATGGCCGACTGTGAGGGCGGGCACAAGCCTGCGTGAGTAGTGAAACGTTGAGTTTTATAAGGGCACCACGGGGTGACCAGCCCCTCCCCACCCAGCCCCATCCCTCCCTCTCACCCCCACCCAACCCCACCCTCCCGAGCCAGCGCCTCCCCACCCAGCCCCTCCCCACCTAGCCACTCCCACCCTCCCCACCCAGCCCCTTTCGGATAGCTACAGACTTAATGTTGCTTGGAAGTGAATCATCAAATACTACATTGTGTAAATGCATGCCGATAGAGGCCACCATACTTCATGGCTATTTTACTACACACAATGGACAGGAAGTAGAAGAAGCTAGTTGTAATTACTGGCGAAATGTCGTACTCAGATTGTAAATGTTGTGGCTTGGCTCTCCAACACACCGTTGTGCTGTAGTAGTAACGAATTGGCAGTTCTGTTTACATGACAACCCTTACTAATTGGCTGTGTCGGGTGGTGGCGGGTTCAACGACACATTTTATATTTATGGGATCTGTATTATGAATGATATTGGTCGCAAAAGCGTACATGTTAAACGTACTACCTTTCCGATACTTTGCACTCCTATCGTGTTTTGTAGCATTTGTCGTGGTAACATTCTGACCCGACCCTTCACCATGGTGACGGTATGTCGCTCACCTGACTGCTGACACAGCAGCATGGCCTGCGGGGAGACGGTCATGGGAGGGAACGCGTGCGCTGCACCGAGCCGTGCGGGCGTGGCGCCGCAACGCCACCGCTCCCGCTGGCTGCTCCTCCACCACCGCCGCTGGGGCTACCAGAGCTCCCAGGCAAGACTCCCCCGAACCATAAGTTCTGTTCAGAAGGGAGGCAACAACTGGTCGTGAATAATATTCAGCAGGATCTCAAGCCATCAAGACACTTGCTAAATGCAAGCGAGACCAAACGTTTGATCCTTTCTGAGCAATAAGTCTTCCTCCCCTTCTCAAATCCTCGCGCGATTTTCACTCAATGGATTTGTGTGTCACAGGACCGAGAAGTGGTGTCAGCTTGCGGACGTCTTCATCCAGCAGTGATCATGGCTGTTGATGATGATGGAAATGAAATATATAAATGTATTAATATATGGGGTATCTGGCAAAAATCTATCGTAAATTTTAGTATCGTATACAAAACCTCAAAACGAAATAAACAAAATCTTGGTTTAAATTTTCTCATCCACCTTCAAGCCCATCATCAATGATGGAAATATAATTTATGAATCTCTTCATAGCACTATTAAAATTGTCTAAATGCTGTCCTCCATTTCATCTTGTGGTTTATTCTAACAGGGGACTGCTCTGTTCATTACTGCGACCTATATTCTGACTACATAACATGATTCATATTTCAGTATTTACACTCATCTAATGGCCATGAGAGAGAGGCACCTTCATCCAGCAGTAGACAGATCATGGCTGATGATTAATGACGATGACCTACCTAACGTGGCCAGCAAATGACGCTCACCTGCCGACCCTTAGCAGGCGCGATGGCCGGGCTGCTGAGAGGCACGTGGAGGCGTGGAAACGAGGCCGTTGTTGCCAGGACCCATGAGACCCAGGCGGCCGCTACCCGGCAGGCTACGGTGCGGTGCAGGAATGGGCGCGAGGCCCAGCGACTCCCCGATAGGCCGCACACCGAGCTGGCCGGTGCAGCCCCCAGCACGCTGCCGCCACCTCCCACGCCCGGCAGGGAACTGGACTGGCCAAACATTCCCCACCTTCACAAAGGAGAAACAAAACAACCACACTCAATTGTAATGAGTCTGCGAAGGAGGCTGTGAGTAAAACTGACGCGTTAACTATGGGAGAGCAACACCTCACCGATTTCTCCAAATTACCAGTGCCGAAAATATCTCTGGGTTGTGAGCTCCAATTGCGATGAGTTAATCTCCCCCATAGTTCTTACACGTGGTAAAATCTCGCCATCCAAGCAGTCACAACACAATTCAGCTATCCTTGTACATAATTCGGCTATCTGTAGAGCTTGTGAATAGATCACGAAAAAAAGTGGTAAAGACCCCCGGGAGGGCTGCCGGAACGCCTGCATCTCGAAGAGGGCACGTCGCGGGAAGATGCGCAGCAACTTCTGCACTTGCAGCTTCCACGAAATCAGGCGCTTTTTCTGAGTCTCCGTGAAGGCCTGAGAGAAAAGCACACAATTCACATCATTACTTTCGTAAGTGGTACTTTGCTCCGGTGTTTCCACCTTTGACAAACAACCTGCTCGCCCACCTCGCAAATGGAGTGACACAAAAGCACCTCTCCAAATAAGAACACTATTACTGGAAAGCCCAGTTTGTCGGTTATATTTATCCGAACGATTTCTACTCTGAATATCCCCATCTTTGTCAAATCAGAATCTTTATTTGGACTGCAGGAATCCGATGAGCTATGAAGCTCTTTTTTTACAGATGTCCAGCACGGGCGGGTCATCAATACAAAACACGATGAGTGCAAGAAAAAGAGAAAATTGTAAGAAAGTCACTAAATATAAATGAATAATATCTACATATAAATAATAACCAACTATATAAATTGTTGGTAAAATGGCAAAAGTCTACCATTTTATTTTGGACATTCCAATATCGGACGTAGTGTTGTTGTTCTGTGCTGAATTTGATGTGGACTTCTGCGGCTATGTAACTCTCTCTTCTTAATAACAGGTTACCCAGGGGCATTTCTTGAACGGGTAACACCTTATTATTAATGACTCTTGATGTCATACCAGAATTTCCACTATTTAAGCAAATACTAGTGGGAAACACTGGTTCAGAAGGCTCAGTAGTTAACTTGATTTTATTTCACAGATGAACGAACGCACCTTAAGAGTTTTGTTTTACATCATAGGGCCAGATTTTCATCTGGTCAGAATGAGCACTTACGATGACATTTACTCAAGTGCTATGACAAACAAACTGACACACTGACTGAAGGTCATCCAGGAAGTCAACATTTTCATCCTATGGAGACATTGACCAACATCATAAGAAGGTGTAAGATATATCTCTGACTCAAGATAACTCATGGAGATTGACCAGTGGCCAACTGTTTATTTGAACAAAGGAGACACTTTGCCCCCGACACAGCACAGGGTGAATATGGAGTCGAAGACTCATGAGGGCAGGCTTACCTCATGGACCAAACACTTGTCAAGGAGCTGCAGGTATGAGGCAACACTGTCTTCATCCGGATGTGACACAAGAAGCTGTGTGCACACTGGGCAGGGAACACAAAAGCGCATCTATGCATCGCAGCATACAATAATTCCTCGTTTAACGCGCTAGGTGCGTTCCTGGTAAGTGCTTCGTCAAGCGGAAACGCATTCAGCCAAAACAATTTGCACAAAATAATTAATGCAATGATAAAATTTGGCAAGAGGTGTGCGCGCACACATTAATCTTATGGCGGTATCCCGGGGTACCATAGGTACCCTGGCTCTCGCATAATGTCGGTGATGCAGTCACTTTTAGTCCGTTGAGGGTCGGCGATGCGGCAATCGACTCATCTCAACGAGCTGTACACGATGCACTATTAAAAGTTGCATTTGTCGACAACAGATTTTTTAATGCTAATGTTTGGCGTTTCGACATCGCGGAGTAGCGCTGATTTCGGATTGATTGGTACCCCAGTCGCGGAGTGAAGTACACCCCTGGAAAAAAGTGTCCCAGAAATAAAATATTTAATTGCCTCGGCCATTTTGTATTATTTGGTACCCCGGGCTCCCGCCATAAGGATCACATAGTAAGAACTGAGATGAGGGTACGACACGTACTTTATCCTTCCGTGTGCGTATACCCAGCTCCTCAGAAACCGCGTTATAATGGGCACATTCTGAGTTGGGCGAAAGTATTCCCGAATAGAAGAATCGTATTATAGGGAAAACGTGTTGTGTGAAAATGCATTAAGCGAGGACTTACTGTATGCAGTGCAATTATTTTTACTGTTCTATGTCATTATTCTTTAAAGCACGACATGCAAGTACTGCTTAGTTACAGATCTCTACAACAGCCCACGACTCGAACAAAACATCACACACATTGCTCTTTTATGCTGTGTTATGGACATGTGAGGTTATGAACTGCTCACTGGTCTAGATGTTCACCACTTCCTCAATCAGCCCTGTATCCAAACCAGTGGATTTCAGGCATGTGCCACATGTCCAATAATCCTTCTTAAACATCAGGCAACCTTGCAATGCACAGAAATGTATACACCGTTTTCACTGTACAACCAAAGATCAAGGTTCATTTTCCACTGCACAAGCCGAGGAATGCTGCCGAGGTCACACACAAATAACACGCCTAGATGGATGTAGATAATGCAGACATTGTGTCTTTCCAGTGTAAATTACTGGAGAGATACAATGAATGCATAGTTGTCCACAGCCCTGGCCCTGCTTGGCCCTGAACAGTACGGAGATGTGTTGTGAGGTTTGTTGTGAGGTTTGAAGCTTTCGTGACTGCAAGGATGCATTTATTAATTTTAATTGCATTTTTTACCTACGTGACTTTACCGAAAAAACTAAGAGTATGTGTTGTGAGGGTTAACGAATCGGCTTGATTAATACCCAATGGGAAACCACCTATACCGTGCAGGCCCGGCTTGGATGTACCAGTGGAAAAAAAGCCTATCAATTGCCCAATCATGCTCAGCAAATGAAGGACGAGAGAGGCATCCTCCGATTAGCAGGGTTCGCTACTTACGGTATGAAATATGTTCAACAAATACCTTTGCCCATGACGCGCGTAAACTGGCCCGGCAGATCCCCTCGCTCACATGGGTTCCTTCATTTGCCGCACCCGCTGAACCCCGAGGCCATCACCATGTGCGGCAGACAGGGTTCCCAGGCCACTAAAGTCGCTCCTCTCCATTCCTGCCAATGGCGGACGTCCTGAGACGCTGGGGCTGTTCCCAACCTCCCTTCGTCTTGCCGGGGATGAATTGCCACAGCTCCCACTGTCTGCAACAAATGCATTCAAGCAATCAGTTCATCTGTTTGCTGGCAAACAAGCACAATCAAGGGATGAGAAGACATCTCCAGTGGTTCAGCTGCACCCCTCTAGCCACTCGTATAAGTGTAGTGTCTCGAAATTACTCACACTGACACGGAGTAACAGGTCACCTGCTTACACTTTATTAATCCTACTCTCGCACCCGATGTAGGCACTCCTAAGACTGTCTTCCACCGTCACCACACACTCTGCTTCTACTAGCCGCTCTCATCTACTCCGCAACTCACCTATTCCGCACCTCGCCTACTCCCTCCTATCTCGCAGCTGCCTTCTCCTACGCTGCCCCGTAACCCACCCACACGTCTGTCCTGGGCGGGGGGGTTCAGCCAACACCCTCCCGGCGACGGCGTGAGGGGCGAGGTCCCGTTGACGGCTCGAGCGACAGCATTGAGATGTTGTCACTCGTTTTTACACCCCTCCTCATTCCGAGTCCTCACGTGCTCCCCTCTTAAGCGGTCGCCTCCACGGCGTCTGTCGCACTCATTAATCCCTAATCATCATCCCCATCTCCCGTCTCTCCGGCACCAACCTCATGCTCCAACGCACACACCTGCTCGTCCAATTGTACCCGCCGCTAAACTGTGCGCACTGCGTACATCTCTACTCCACATAAGATTGACTGATAATTTTCATGGCCTTGAGGGAAAGCTTGTCGAAATGCAGATAGTTACGCAAATAATGCAGTTAAATACAGGTTACAGGTCGGTGTAATTAAGAATCCCTGATTATGTAATTATAGAGTTTTAGCAGCACTCCCAGAAATGGAGGCCCATGGACTTTTTGATCACACCTTATAAGATACCTGTGCCTTATGAGGCAACACTTACATTTCTGAAGGTTCTTATACCTTGCTCTGTTAAAAAATAAGAAGTAGTAATGTTCAATGGTTCCCATTGTCTGGAACAAGTGTATTTTTAGTTTTGGTTATTGTCAGTTCACTCAAGACAGCTGGGTTGCATTTATCTGCATTGACTCCTGTGTCAAGTCTCATTTCTTGCAGCAGGCGAGTCATCGGCAATTTGACGGATACTTTGGTAATACTCTGTATAAATTACAAAGCAACCAACGGTAGTGCTATGGCCGCATGCTGTACTTATATTTGAAATGTTGTGAGCTTAAATCTCAATCTTGTGTTAGCTACCGAATTATTCCTCTGGGATTAATAAAATAAGTGCAGAGTGGGAAATCTAGAATCGATTTGGGGAAAGCTTCGACTTCAGGAAGGAAAACTGGGATGTTCACTTCAGTCTCAGGGCCTCCAAAGGTGATAAAACGCCATTCTATAATTCTTAGCTCATCGCTGATCAGAAGATATCCAGCCACGCTTGAGCAGCATCACATCCAAGTGACATTGTGCACCGGCCCGATGCAGAGAAGAAGTACCAGTGGTAGATGCTGCTCCGGTCATTCTCGTAGCGGCTTTTGACTAGCCATGAACAATGACGGTTACACATCGTGCGCTTTCAGATGTGCTTCTGCGTTCGTCTGGAACGCTCTTCCTTCCGATACCAAAAAGCCACTGGAGCTATGCACTTTTAAATCTGGATTGAAAACTAATTTCTTTAGAACTGCTCTTTGTGTTTAGTTTGTTGTTCTTCCCCGCAACTTCATTTGCACGGTTCGCTACGTACGGTGTGAAACTAGTTCAACATACGTACATACATGCTCACCTTGGTGAGCACTGGGTGCAGAAGCACTCGCCGGCGAGTACATCTTAATGGGCGTCAGGATCATCTGGTGCAGTTCCTGCAGTGCGGCTCGTACCAAGCTACCGCCTTCCATTATGTCCTGCGAATGCAGAAGAACCAGGGTCAGTGGTTGAGAATCGTGAAGACACAGCCTAACAGACAAAAGATCATGACCACCTAAATCTATTGTTCATAAAAGTAATGTAACTCTTCAACGCCCCCCCCCCCCCAGCGACGCGATTATTTTACCCGACTGAAGGTTGCGATTCGAATTAGAAATCTATGTTGTCCAAATTTTACCATTTCATTCATACTGTTTGCATTTGTATGGCAGTGTACATTCAATTGGCCTCCATGTAACGTAAGCATATAAATTACATGCAATTTCCACGAAAAATAAATCGATTCTCATGTTTTAATGCGAGTATTGTGAGAAATANTTTTTTTTATTGAAATCGACGCATCGTTCCATGCCTAATTCATAACTTGAAACATCAAAGTGCACCCCCTCCCCGCTTGAATAAGAGTGATACAGATCTGCGTGATGTTCCTCTGCGTTAGAAATCCACATTCTTAGGCAGGGACCACTGCCTCCACATGACAACCACCCTGGACTTCCAGCAAATTAACTAGATAGTTTTCATGCAAAAGAAATCATCACCTCCCGACCTGGACTTTAACTTACAACCTTCAGGTTATTAGTGAAGCACAAACTTCTGATTCAGAGTTGAGTGCCTTAACACAGAGCCACCCAGACAATTTATATATATGGCATATTTTGGACTTGATTAGATGATTAAAAAGGATGCAACCAAGCTGGAAAAGGTAAAAAAAAAATATTTTCAAAAGCAGACCGTAACCCGACTTTTAAATCGTATGCAATTTAAGGGAATCCCAAGTAACCAGTGCACAATGTTACATTAAGGAAATATATATTTTGGCTATGCTCTGCTGCCACCTTTTGGGCATCTGCACAATAACAGATGGCATTTTGAGGGCCGACCAAGGTAGAAGATGAAGTTACAACCTTGACAATGAACTGCAGTTGTAGGAATTAAGAAAAGGTAGTGCAGGCATGCAGTGGCTTTAATTCAACAATACATGGGGAATGGCTAATAAGTGATCGTACTGAATTAGCCAACAGCTTAAATAAGCAATTTTGCTTAATGTTACCAAACTATAAAACATGTGTTAAGATGTTAAAACACCAAACTGAAACCTTTTACAAGGAATCATGTCTGCATGAACCACATATACTGTGGTGAACATGCAAACAAAAACATGCTCCGACAGTATATGCATTAAATTTTGATTTAAAGCTTCCGTGACTGCAGGGATTCATATTCTTGGTTCTTTCGGGAAAGTCACGTAGAAGGGAAATAATAAAATCGTAAAAATATAAACAATAAATTCTCACGACGTTTCGACTGCAACACAAACAATTATCATCAGGTGTGAAATCCACAGAAAGAAAATTGAAAAAAGTGGCGGAAAAAACGCCACTTTTTTCAATTTTCTTGCTGTGGATTTCACACCTGACGATAACTGCTTGTGTTGCAGTCGAAACGTCGTGAGAATGTTTTATATTTTGATTATTTTATTATTTCCCTTCTACGTGACTTTACCGAAAGAACCAAGAGTATATGCATTGTCTTTGAAACCGACTGGTCCACACCAGACAGCTTTCTTGAGAGCCTAGTCTCAGTGTTTGCATGTTCACCACAAGTATGTGTGGTAAATGCAGACATGATTCCTTGCAAAAGGTTTCAGTTTGGTGTTTTAACATCTTAACACCTGTTTCATTGCCAGAACAGGTAAAACCTATTCTTATATTTTGATACTGGCAAGGGAGGTCACATGACAATATCACTCGACAGCACCGAGGCACTCGATAGCAACCGAAGAAAATAAAATATATCCAAGCGCAGGACAGTGTGCCACCTTTATAGCTTTCAACTTCCACTTCACAATTTGAGATCCAGAAAACTAATATGGCACAACTTCCACCATGGTGTAATGGGGGGGGGGGGGGGCGGTTAGAGGTTCTCATCTTGTGACAGCACTCCAATGTGGCTGTAATGTCCTGTCAGTGGGTACGACTTTCAAATCGTATTTTTCACGAGCAAAGCATCAAATTGGTGATGCACAGCCCAAGTGTAGCTCCGCAGCACAGCTGTTTTGCATCGTCTCTTCCCGTTCAACCGAAGAGAAACCGACTGCGTTGGCTCCTCACCTTCTCGAGAGAGTGCAGCACCTCGTGGCGTTCGCGCAGCTTTTGCACACTGAGAGCGATCTTGTGTCGAGCCCCTTGGTGACGCACTGTGCGGGCCAAGCGAACGCCAGCACGTTCGAACACAAAGCAGTGGATCGATTACTCGCGATGCAAACGCAAAATGAAGATCCAACTTTGAGCGCAGCAGCAGCAGCAACTGCATTGTTTAGAGGTGGGTGAGAATGCTAGCTGAAATGAACGTTATAGCAAAAAGGCTTCGAGACCATCGTGATCTGGAACTGAATGACAGATGCACAGACAGCTTCCAGCCGACAGATGGCAGTGACAGATGCTGTGAAGCAGCTGTTGCTCACCCACAACCCAGGGGACACCAACGAGTATTCTGCCCAGCTGTCCGCCAAAGCTAACTCATATTGCATCATAACATACATTGGGAGGTAAACTCTACAACGATGTACATCTTTACCACTATCAGGGCCGCCAATGGAGACAGGCAACATCAATCTTGATTTGAAGCTTTCGTGACTGCAGAATCCATACTCTGGTTCTTTCGGTAAAGTCACGTAGGTAGAAAAATAAAATAAAATCACTTTGGGAAATGAGACAGTGTAGACTTGTGTTCACAGTGGATATTCATTCATTCACACAAACATGCCATCATTGCAAATGAGTACACAACAGCTGAAATATTAAAAGGCACTTTCTTGTTGTGTACATACAAACCTTTGTACATCTACTGCTGGATGAGGGCCTTCCTATGTCACGTGGGTCGTGGGGGTTATTTGGCCAGACCTCACCATGCTAGTCAGTGCGGAATGAAGGCAGTAAAATCAATTGTACTGCACTTCTGTGCTACGCACCATGTCACTCTGCAGACTATAACCTGTTGTGTATGGAAATGACCCATCCAAGCATTATTCAGGATCAAGCCTACTTAATGTCTGAGATCTGACGTGACCAGATGAAAGGTCATTGAACTTTCTTCAAAAATGATTTTGCAAAACAGTGGCTATGTAGACAGATATTAAGCTTGGTGAACATGTTTAGCACTCAACTACAATGTTTAAGGATAACTCAACTGTGTGACCCCCCCCCCACTAAAACTACTTTGGCTGTGCCGAGAGGTATTCAAATCATTTGTAAAGAAAGTTGAAAATATTTGCTTAAATACGGATGCTCAGCTAAATCCTCACAAAACAGATTTAGCAGCACCGACGGCTCAAGTTCAATACTGTGTATGAGGCACGTACCACAAGTGGACAACTATCTATTAAGCCCACTGGTTAACGCAGCACCAAGTTTAACAAAATATGTTAAACAGGCACACACGTGTGTTGATAGTAGCTATGCCACGTGTTTTTATGAGAACAATACTTGAAAGACTTAAGCTAAGACTCTACCTCCAGTAACGTTGCATATGACATCATGCCTAAAGAGTCAAGCCATGCTGTTTGCCAAGAGTCACGGTCTGTTGGATGATGTATGGGGCACGGGACTGCTGTGCAAATGGTTTTCGGATTACCATCCAAAGAAATAACACGTTACCGCGGTTTTTGTTATTCCACGTGGAAGCATGTGATCTCCACTCGCACAGTAATTCAACAAACACTGCTCACGTTAATCTTGCAGACACGAGGGACGGTCACCCACAGCCACGAGAACGTCTATGTGGCATGTGCGTACACATTCACCAATCGTTGTGTGCTGTGTATTTCATAGAATCTAAACAGTATCTAAAATATCAGAACAGAGTAGAAAGTAGTTTAATACAATGACAGAAAAAAGTTAAAATGGAGATGCTTTCTTGCTTAAATTAATGCGCAAAAGGTGTGAAACAATGCTCTGTTTTACAACATTAGAATTGCAGCGTGTTCTTATGAGACAGCTGCAATTCTAATGGGCTGAAGTGGTAAACACAACAATCAGTAAACAACTAGACATTAACCCTAAAGGTTTTCTTTAAAAAAGTATCAAAAGTCTAAATGTCTTTGCTTAAATGAGCATCGTGGCAGTGTCAGAGGTTGGAAGCGCTGCCTTTTCTATCGCTTTCCTCTTCTGATATCACCTTTCACCAATCTCTCATATCTCTCTTCTGATTACAACTCATTCCTCTATTACATATATTCTGAAAAATATCATGCCTCTTATGCTTCTTCTGAATACATCTTATCTTTCTCGCTTAGAAATTAATATCCGTGTCTTTCATATATCTCTCATCAGAAGACATCTCATTTATCACTCGTACATCCATTTAGAAAATATCTCTATTAATACATGTGGCAAGCCGCTCTTTGCGCTTTCATCGTTCCACCCTTCAGTGTAAAACGTTTGGACATGGCTCGTTTATGGTGCAGCAATTTGGTGTGATGGGCACGATAGGCCTCCTAGCCATTTCCACACATGCATTTCAACATAATAATTAAAGTAATGCAGACAAATCACTGTCAAGCAAACACCCTGGTTTCAAAGGTTTAACAGAGATCTGTCATTTAATTCCGTTGCCCATCAAGTTGGCATGCTGGCTCATGGTTAATGCGTTGGTGGCGATGGTTGCAGGCAAAGATTACCATAAAATTGTCCAAACGGATCGTGTCCTTTGGCCTGCACAGCTATAACATACTAATTTAAGTGAGAAAATAATATATATTATGATCATTTACATAGAGTTATTGGGTGTCAGTATCTCATTTAACTTAAAAACCTGGTTTAGTCATTCATGGCGGGAGTCTGGATAAAAATGCTGGATCTCACTAGTGGCTGCCGAGAACTCTGACGCTCACGTAGCCCAACAGCTACCCAGCATTTTTAATGTCTGCAGCAGGAGACCTGCTTTTTTTAATTTCCCTACAGAATTTATCAAGCAGCTGTGGGATTTTAAACACTTGAAGCTCATTGGGCTCAATGGCAAACTCAAGTCAGCACAGTTACCTGGTGCTCCAGGTGTTTCTCGGTGAGCGACATCATCTCCTCGTAGGTCAGCTGGGAGAAGAGTCCTGCGTATTTGTGGAGCCGAAGGCTTTTAAGCCACGCCGGCACATCTGAGAAAAACGGGCAGTTGCAGGGTAATTCAGAAAATGCAAATTAAAATCGATTGTGTGTTAATCAATAGAACGACGTACATGCACAGCTCATTTGTCAATACAACGAGGAAGAGGGCTACCCCACACGCCCTGCTGATAATGCGGTGATTTGACCGTACAGCAACCACACTAGTCCTAATAAGATGGTGAACGCAAGCAACATAGATGTTGGAGAATACAAGAACACAACTTTGGA
Organism: Lethenteron camtschaticum; assembly: GCA_018977245.1. Lineage (NCBI taxonomy): Eukaryota > Metazoa > Chordata > Hyperoartia > Petromyzontiformes > Petromyzontidae > Lethenteron > Lethenteron camtschaticum. The sequence continues at coordinate 12,563,567 of MU249579.1, forward strand.
TTTTGCTGTATTGCCCTGTGCTGCCCACCAGAAAGCTTTTCTACTATCCAGCCTCAACCCTGCATAGCTTTTCAGATATGATTCCGGGCGATATGGTGGTAGGCAACAGTAAAACCTCTAAACTCTATCCTTCGCGTGCTTGTCCTCCACGCCTGATACACCCTGCTCACCCCGCATGCCACTGCCCTCCTCCAGGAAGGTGTTGCGAGCGAGGGTGGCCCGTCGTCAGGGTGATCCCCGCTGCTGCCGCCGCTGCCCGATGATGCCACGCTGCCCTGTGGCGAGAGCGGGGCATGTGGCTCCGATGGCGGTAGGCACACCACGTAGGGGGTGGTGGTGGCGGCTGCGGCGGCGGTGGGTGGGCGTGCAAGCCTGGTACGCCCCGCGGGCGTAGGTCCTCGTGCGACAGCCACTGGTGCGCCAGGCTGGAGGCTGCCGAGGTGGGTGTGGGAGACGCCGAGCGCTTCAGCAGACCTGGGACCAGTGAGCGGGCAATGCACAAAAAGGTTGTCGTGATCTCCTGCTCAATTGAGCATCGCAGTGGTGCTCATCTTCTTTTACAATGGTCCTAAGCCAGTGGTGGATATGCAACACTCCTGATGGTGGGTGCAAGTTTCTCAATAGGATGGTGGTGCCTTTTAAGAGCAACTAACTCTACCAAAGCGTATGTACCTTAACATTCTATTTTGTAAGTGCATAGCGAGGCTGTCCCAGGATGAACGAGACGAATGTGAAGTGTTGTTACGAGAAAAGCTTACTTTTTTCTCGAGTTAAATAATTATGCTTTTTGGAAATAGTGAAGTCTCATTCAAATGTATGTATTTTCTACTTTATAATTAATATGAATATACTCTCATCTGTGCCTATGTGTGTGTGTCTCTCTCTCTCTGTGTCTGTGTTATCTCTCTCTGCTTATGTGTCTGTCTATGTGTCTCCGTGTGTGTTTTGTCTCTCTCAAATTTAGCAATCTTTAGAAGAACGTAATCAACCAGGTAGGGTGTTGACTGTTATGTTAGCCGACTCTCTGTGCTGTATTGCATTATATTTCTAAGTATACTAGGTTTGTTTTCTCTTTCATTTGTACCTGATGGTGATTGCTTGTGTTGCAATCGAAATGTCGTATGCTATTATTTAATTTATTTTTCTTTCTACGTGACTTTACCGAGAGAACCAAAGAGTGACGACAACAAATAATGACCCGCAAATAAAAACTTTATACGTTACTCATCACAGTGGTTGTCATCTGTCTTGAACCACTCAACCAAACTAAAGAAATCATTAATCTGTTGGCTTGACTTCACAAACACTCGAGGAATAAAAATGGTCCACAGATCAACATGCAATTTGACGTCATAGCCACATGTGACATCACGTAGCGACATGTGCTGGCTTGCTTGATGCAGTTTATAGGCCATAATCATAGGCAATCATTGTGAAGATATCATCTTCCAATGGATGAATCATCATGCTCGTATAAAGGTGAGATTTTCCACTGTAGGCAAATGTTTACTTCACCAGAACTTTGGAACTACGTTCATCTAATGCAACGGAACGTAAGCATGTGCATTTAACATGCTGACATTATATATCATAAGGAATGTTATTCGAGGATATCGCTATACTATGAATTATTACGTATTAATAAATGTGGACAAGAGAGATTCTGAGTGGAAATTGGGCAAATCAAGTTTCTTCCAACGACTCATTTACAAGTTTTAGCTGAAAGGTTAGCAACTTTGAAGCTCAGAATGGAACGTCACAGAAAATAATTGTAGATACAATCATGAAACGCACGTAAAAAATTGCCATTCACTTTTATTAATTTAAATTTTTTACCTACGTGACTTTACCGAAAAAAACCTAAGAATATGAATAGGAGCCAGTCAAAGGTTTGAAGCTATCCTCCAATGTCCTATAACCACAGACCTTCGAGGATGGGTGTCAAGTGTGTATCTGGCAGAGGTAGTGAGAAGGTACGGTGTTGATAACAGAAATAGCAGTAGCCTTGATCGTTTCTTGAACTTGTACAAATCCTATGAACTTAATAGGCAACTATTTTAGTCTTGGACAACACACATTGGAACTTGCTGTACGCAATTAGTCCGACACATTTAATACAACGTTCGTCCACCCCCTGCTTTTAATCCATGCCCAGTGGCCTGACACAGGTATCTCGCCTAAGTTGCAATTGCTCTGGGACCGCATGTGCCCTCTGTAACAGTCTGCCACCCGGCAGCTAAAATTAAACTGCTGCCACTTTCTCTTTAATCACCTACCGTGTCCTGTCTCCACTTCCTGCACAGTCTCGCACCCACTTCATCTCCCCATCATCCATGCAGCGTGTACAAAACTCTTTGGCATGTTTCGTGATGGGTACTGCAAGATGCGACCATGTCCTTCCAGTGCTCGCTGAGCAGCATTGGCTTCCGGTTGCCGAACGAATACATTGTAAGGTCGCACTCATGACACACAAAGTGCTTGCCACAAAGTAACCACAATACCTTGCTGATTTCATCAAGGAGCGCAAACCATCACGCAAATTCTGCTAATCGTCGCAGCAGCGGCTTTTGGCTAGCCATTACACAGACGGTCACTGCATCGCGTGCTCTCAGATGCTCTGCCACGGCCATCTGGAACGCGCTTACTTCCCATATTAGGAAACAACTGGAGCTATGTACTTTTAAATCTGGATGTAAAACTCGTTTCTTTAGAAATGCTTTTTGTGTTTAGTTTAACATCCTTCCTCCGCACCTCTGATTAGCACAGTTGGCAATGTACGATGTGAAAAAGTTCAACATACATACATATATCCCCAAAGCAACCCCAGACATAATCTCAATCACTGACACGTTTAAAAACTGGCAATAGCAACACCAAGAGTACATGTAGAAATTGGTGCATTTATTCACGACACCTCCTGCCTATGCCTTCCGGCCGGAAAGCCTCGGCTTAGAAAGCATGGCCAAAGCTTTCCTAAGTGGCAGACACAGTTGTTGACAGTCTCTAATTCTGTGGCCAGTTCCAAGAACCTTAAAAATAGTGAATAAAAAAAGCACAAAGTTTCTTTTACAATAGATGTGCTGCTGCAAGCTCACAAGTTCAGATTTTTTTCGTAGCCTAAAGGGTCAATGTACATTAACAAGGATTTCTGGATATTCATAGCCTACAGTACTTAATCATCATTGTGTTTATAAAAGTACTTTACATTATAAGTTTTAGTTCAGGTTACTTACTTCAATAAAAACTATCTATGTTTAGATCTGCCTGTGTGCCTCCATATCAGTGGCAAGTAGTTTCAAGTGGCATCTGAACTTGGATTGGCTCTCCACTAGGTTGACACGGCCTTAAATCAGTATCTGCCATCATGCTATTGATATTTACACTGGGAAATGAGGTTGGCCAGCAATGATGTTCAAAACGGCATCTCTATCCCTGCCATCATTGCCTTGAAGAGGTGTTCGTTCTTAGTATGTGTTCACTGCCTTATACATGTTTGTGCAAAAGTGTTGTACAGAGACTGTGTGTGTAAGGTATGATTCACGTGAGAGCGTGAGACATGCTGAGAAAGGGGTGTTGCGTTTGTGCTTTTGGTTATTGAAAACAATAGTTTAATAAGTTTTGTTAAATTTCGATTTAAAGCTTTCGTGACTGCAGGGATTCATCTTCTTGGTTCTTTCGGTAAAGTCACGTAGAAGGGAAGTAATAAAATAATAAAATAAAACACAATAAAATAATTCTCACGACGTTTCGGCCACAACGCAAGCAGCCGTCCTCAGGTGAAGAACAGGTGAAGAACAGGTCTGTTCTACAACGCAAGCAGCCGTCCTCAGGTGAAGCACAGGTGAAGAACAGACCTGTTCTTCACCTGAGGACGGCTGCTTGCGTTGTGGCCGAAACGGCATGAGAATATTTTATTATGTTTTTTTTTATTATTTTATTATTTCCCTTCTACGCGACTTTACCGAAAGAACCAAGAAGATTTTGTTAAATGAACCAAGGCCTCTGCAGCGGATGTTCGCCTCACCAGTGCTACCGCTCAGGCCGTTCCCAGACAGAGCTCCTCCGTGGCCATTTTCCTGCCAGCCGAGGCTGCCGTGGTGGGCAGCAGCCATCCCAGAATCCCGTGCGTGGTGCTGCGGAGGTTGATGCCAGCCATTGAGACGGCCTGTTGAGTGGCGACGCTGGTGGCCCAGGAGAACGGAGGTGTTCACTCCGCAGCCACCGACACCGTCTTGGCTGAAGCCTCCTGGAGATGCCACCTGCTGCACAAAGTATCACAATAAGGTCCACTTCTCCACCAAGACTGCATTGAGTGCCTAAAGCCCAGCCAAACATTGAAGTCGTCGACATGGATAACCACTCATTCGTTTCAACAAATATAATCTTGTAAAAACATCACTAAAATGGCTTTCATGTTAAGCAACCTTGACGGACGTTAAAGCAACATCACCAGGTTGTGCAGTGTATTTTGGTTGCCTCGCCAAATTGTATCGTGAATCAAGAATATTATATTTAGGTGGGACAAATCTCCCACTTGACTTTCCACAAAGTGATGCTCATTTTATCGACCCTCAGAGGAGTGATGAGGTGAGGTGACCATCAACCAGGCTTAAATGTTACGATCTTATGATCGCTCTAACCACACAACTGTCTGGCCAGATAGGCTTTTAATGGCCTTTGATGAATGCCTAAATCACTAGTTGCACAATACAGATTTACAGTGCTATATTAAAATGCGGACGAAACAAACTTCCGCATGTTCCACGTTTATGACTATGTTCTTGCAAAGTAAAATAAATGGACTGACACAATGGTCAGAGTGAAAGTCTATGAGAAGGTATAATTGACCAAAAGCATGAACTTCCATGGCAAAAGCATTTGTATTTCGTCTGCTCACTTATTTTATCGGTTGCGGTAAGAATTACGTGTTTATTACCGTTGACCAGTGGAACATTTGTGCAACAGCTAAATGACTCAAGGCCCCAGACCAAAAGCAGATCCATCTTTCTTTTTTTCAAATAATTGTTTGTACTAGATATTTTATATTCCGGGAAAACTGAGCCAAGTTATACTCAAGTTGTGCTACGAATATGACGTAAGAGCATGTGATTCCTCTTCACATAGTCCTACTAAATATGAGTGAGGTTTGGAAAGGGCATACATTATTTAAACATTAGTATAGCTTTCACTACGCCAGACATTCCGTTTTTAAGAGAAGAGGGACACCAGAGCACAACGATCCTCTGTAATTTTAGGTTATTTTCAGCCCCAATAATTAAATTGTAATAATTATTTGTGATAAATATAAATGGGCTTAAATAATCCCATTTTCAGGTGCTATTTATATTGATGCATCGCAAGCCTTTACAAGAAGGCAGCTTAGGGAGGCCTTCATCAAGCAGTGCATTGATTATGACTAACAATGATGAGGACTTGAATAACATCTGCCCAGGTGATTCAGTGGCAGAACACTCAATGCACAATTGTATGGCTACGAGTTTGAATCCTGGTTAGGGGTCAACTCAGTCCTTTCATTCCTGAGGTCAAAAATGTGTCCTATAGATAGTCTGGGCCATGCTGTGGGAATGCAGATTTTCCACCATTGGTTCAGGGCCTCCAATAGATATGCAGTATATATACACACTCTACTTAACCAAAAACGATCCACCAAAACAATTACCACAGAGCACCCAAGAGTGGACAGGTGCATTGGTTACTAAAATAACTTGCCTAGATCCTCTATCAACCAATCCAAGATTTATGATGCGCAGTACTCGGAAAAAAACCGATGCAAGCATGGATAGCACTGGGCATATTAAACAATTAAACTAAACAGGAGAGGAAAGGATATGTTTTTAGTCTGGTCTTAAAAGCACCGATTGTCACGGCTGACTGAATTTCAGTCAGCTGACTTTTCCAGACCACCGGTGTTGCAGATGAAAAGCTCCGTTTGTCATCCTAAACAGAATGGATTTCACACACAGCAGTGTCATCCTAGACGAGCGTAGATTACGTAATGGCACGTATGGGTGGATTGCATCACTCAGGTAGGCTTGTTGACCGGTTGTCTTTGCTAGAAAAGCGAGCACTGGAATCTTGAATTGAACTCTCTTATGCACTGGCAGGAAGTGAAACTCCTTCAAAGGCTTGTAAGAAGTGGGGCAAGGGTATTTTGGAGACCCTTGCCGAGGCCATCGTTTACTCCGTACAGCAACAGTCAAGGAGTGTGGAAACAAGACTATATGCGATGATGGTATTTGCGACATCTTTGTGTATGCAATATATGCAATTTTAAGGTGACACGGAGCTCGGGCGTGACGAGTGCATGACCGGATTAACTCTCTGATAGGCGATTCAATGAAGTGATGTTTGTCGAGTGTAATGGCCAGCAACTTGAGATTCTTTCGTTTTTATCGAATTGCCCGCCACAACAATGAAAACTGGCACGTTCAGACATAGTAACGTCCGATGTGTAGGAATCTAACTAATTTCTTCTGGATCTGAAAGTTCATAGCAATTACCCTAAATCATTGCATTCGTCACTGCACCCTAAAATTTTCTACACAAAGTGATTTTGGAAAATTATGATGCAAAAATTGTCAAGATCATTGCTTTATAATCATGTACAATCACGTACTTTTTCACCCTTGCAAAACAGAACTTATCTCAATGGGTTATTTCACCTGGTGAAATAATGTCTAGGAATTAATGAATATTTCAAATGATGGCAGCATGAGAAACATCAGTGATGAGTATTCTGCTTGATGTACTGTACCCGGTAATTCCATCAGAAAGTAGTGTCTAAGTAACACAAAAATGCTCTGCAATTGCCCGATTGTTCTATATTCTTGGCAAGTAGTTTCAAGCAATGGGCACAATGAATCAGTAGCCTGAATGATTGACATTTGAAGCAAGAATGGCTTTGCATCATTTTGTATAAACAACTGTGTGTGAACCAAGCATAAGCACTGCTGGGATGGGAAAATGTTTACTGTTCGCATGTCCTTACAAAGGCCTTCCACACCTACCCACCAGTGGCACAGTCACCTCACCTGGTGGTGTTGACTGTGGTGGTGGTGCTGGTGGTGCCGCTCGCTTGGCGGGCAGTCCACCGAGCCCCTCCGGCCAAGCGACGTGGCTGCTGTCCCGGGACCGCCGCTGCCGCTGCTGCCCGCCTCCTCCAGGCTGTTGAGCCAGCCTGCCAATCCGCCACGGTCGTCGGCGTCCAGCGCCGGGTGAATGAGGGCGTACGATAGCAGCTGGCGCGCCTCGTCAACGCGGCGGCCCGTGTCGAGCGCCTGGGCGAGCGCGCGGGTAGCAGCGCCAGGTAGCCGGCCTTGGCGTCTGCATTGCCGGGCTTGAGCAGCGGTAGATGTGACAGCAGGAGGGGCACGGCCTTGTCCAGTGGCTCGTGCTGCCACTGCCCAATGCAGGCTACAGCAAAAGCAGGACAAGGCAGAGCATGAGGCTAATGGATAAGGACCATACATTGATGTAGCTGCCAACACTAAAAAGTACAAACAAACACCGAGTAAGCTCCAAAGTGCCTTAAAGGAAGATGGATCCCTAAAAATAAAATGGCTCTTCTCTTGTAGCTACATAACGATCTTGTGGTGTTCTGGGCTGTCTGGCCCAGGGTTTGAGCTTTGTGAATGACAAAAAAAACTAAAGTTTTCAAGTGGCTTTCAGTAGTGCCATGGTAGATCTTTAGTGACATAACTGCAGTGATGTATTGAACAGTACAAGGGTCACGATACTGACATTACAGCGTGTGACGTCAGGGGAATGATGCTCAAAGGTCTGCATTACCAGGTCAGGAATCCATTTGCTGTACTGGCATAATCTGGTCACCTCACACCCAAATGGGTTTGTGAGTGTTACAGTCCATGATGAAATGTGCACAGTTAATAATGTGGTGCACCTATATATAGTGCATATGAATTGGACACAATATTCTATGAACTACACTCCCATATTGGCGCAGGACATACCAGTGAAGAGTATCTGTGTCTGCCAAGTTTGGATATCCTCATAGAGGACATTGTCAAATTGTGAATCACCTACACTGTAGATATTAACTTTTGGAACTGCAGTCAAGCCTGCCTTAACATGTCCTTTAGCTGTGAGCTTGGCAATACCCAACCTGCTTTGTTTCGCAAACTCGGCCCTCATGGGGATCTTTGTAATGGTGTTTGTAATTTAAGTAAACGTTTGGCCACCTGATGATGATGATGATTGCTTGGTTGCTTGTGTTGCAGTCGAAACGTCGTGAGAATTGTATTGTTTTATATTTTATTATTTTATTGTTTCCCTTCTACATGACTTTACCGAAAGAACCAAGAATATAATAAGAATATAAACAAGTGTATTTTTGCTCAGAGATCCCTACATCATATATCCTTATATCTTGAAGAACTTAAGATACAAGGCTAATCTGTGAATGTACAATAATGTCGTGAGACATTTTCAACAATATCGTGACGAGCGGAGTTGACCGTACAAAAAGTGGTGCAAGTAGAAGCACACTAATGTGGAGATGCAGATAAGCACATATATCGACACACCATCATTACGGAGGAAGATTAGTAAACAAGCAATAGACAGAGAGTTGTTTCTCTACTGTAGATTGAGGTTTACAAGAGACAGCCTCGTGATGTCAGATAATCAACTCATTGAGGTGCATTGTATCACTCGTTTGAGCAACCACTGTCTGCAACTATTTATCACCGAACCTCTACAACTCTGCGTGCCTCAATATATTTACTGAAGACAATTTCACCGACGCAGCTCACCAACTCGTTATTACATTCACACAAACGTACTGTACATGTGGCCCTGCGCACTCACTCACTCACCCCTCCCCTGTAACAAACTCGTGTGGGGCACACCCCGGGGCATATTCCCCGGGCCCCAACATCTCCAATCTGGGCACCCGTGGAAAGGGTGAGTGTGACGGGTACTGCAAGATCCAATTGTATCTCTTCAGTGGTCGCCGAGCTGCATTGGCTTCCGGTTGCCGAACGAATACGTGAGGTCGCACTCATCACACACAAAGTGCTTGTCACAAATGAACCACAAAACTTGCTGATCTCGTCAAGGTGCATAAACCATCACGCGAACTGTGGTCATCCTCGCAACGGCTTTTGGCGAGCTATCGAACAAAGACGGTCACTGCATTGCGCGCTTACAGATGCGCTTCTGCGGCCACCTGGAAAGCTTTTCCTTCCGATATGAGGAAGCCACTTTGAGATATGCACAATTAAATCTCAATTGAAAACTGATTTCTTTACAACTACCTTTTGTGTTTAGGTTGTTGTCCTTCCCCTGCACCTCCGATTAGCACGGTTCCCACCTCCTCAAATGCAACCTGCCCAGCGCCCCCTCCCTCCCCCATGGTGCACACTTCATCCCTTTCCTAATCCACGTGCGCAACCACCCGCCCGGTAGTCGTATGAAGAGCAATGTATTATTTTTTTACTTTGCACTCAATTGCGCAAAAAACTATACGGATCTCGGCAATGGCATTGGTAAACGTTGTGGATAAATTCGTAGCGACCAGAATATGGAGGTTTATAATGATGGGGCAGACAAAAAGTGAGGTTTGATGTCAATATTCCTAAGGCTGCCTTAAAAATTATCTACAATAATATTCCAATTGTGATTCGAGGCATCATGTCATTTACCGCAATAGCTACAGGAAAAAAAAACGATCACAAAAAGACTTCTGAAGTCACTTCCAATAGGGTTCTACTTCAACAAAGAGTGCTTTTATTGCACAAAAACTTGACGTTTGCGGTTGAGTGAAAACCAAAATTTTATACGTGATGGCTGTTTGTACAGTTACTGACTTGTGTCACTAGAAAACTTGCTCAAATCCTGATCACTGCCAAGCTTTGAACTAAAGATCCCAGCAACTCGACAGCCTTCACACTCCGCCACTGTTGTGTAGAGAGTACAGCGAAAAGCAAAAAAAGCCACCGCAGTGAAAGCACATGGGCATTACACTGGGCGAGTTGGCCAGACAGCTGTTTACTGCAACAGCACGGCTGTAAGAATGTTAAGTGCGACCAAATGTTACTTTCTTTACAGCACCTGTGGCCAGCCATACCACTTTCGCTGCATGCAGCGTGAAGCAGCCACTATAGCAAGAAAAAAACATGTTACTTTTGAGTGTTGTGCAGCACCCATTTCATCTACACTTGGGTGTCCTAAGCCAGCGATGTAAATTCCACACGAATGTGGCAGGGCCTGGCATCTCTATAGGATAATCACTACTGATCTGTCACCAAGTGGTACTGATATTATCTTCTAGCACTCCAGTTTTCTTTACCTAACAGCTCAATGAGGATTTGAGGTTTTCTTGGGTAAACAAATAACTACAAATCACCGCAGTCAACCCCGAAACAGACTTTCACGCATGACATACAATTTGAAGCTTGTGGCTAACCACTGGCTAATCCCAATCACGATGAATCTACATTGCCACCATGGAAAAGTACTCATGTTGATACTGTCACCACTGAAAACATTGTAAAAACAGCAGCAGCAACTACCTAGTTATACTTCATTCACACAGCACTAGTCCTATATGGAGGCTTTGTGACAAATTGTTTTCACCTGGAGGAATGAAACCAACTTCATTGCAGCAAGGCCAAGGAAATATCTCTACGTGTTGTATGTACGTCGAACTTTTCACACCGTACTAATCGGAGGTGCGGGCGAAGGACAACAAACTAAACACAAAAAGCAGTTCTAAAGAAATGAGTGTTAAAGAGAGATTTTACAAAAGCATAGCTCCAGTGGCTTCCTACAACAGCAACATGAACAAGTTAACGAGCAAATCGGGTAGTGACACCAAAGGGAGCACATTGTCACCGACGATGAAACGCGTGGCCGATGGACGAGAGAAGTCGACCACGTGATTTGAGTTTAATAAACACATTTGAAATGCAGTACGCTATGAGGTGGTGGGTAACGTTTGAGAGGAAAGCCCCTTGTGCACCCTCAGCAGCAACACCCTTTGGTTGCACATTGCTCATTGGAAGATCGTAGGAAAGCAAAAGTAGCAACGAATAGCGAGACCCACCACCATCGGTACACGCTCAAAGAAGAAATATGGCAAAGAGAGGGCAGCAACCGCTCAATGTCGAGTGGTTGTTGCCCCCCACGAGCANCCCCCCCCCCACCGTGTACATAACCGCAGAAAGATGCATTTGTGTAAAAACAGCAGGCAAAGTGACCGTGTGCAATCTGGCCCTCTAATAATAAACGCTCGCAGATGAGCCTCATCATGCCGGCTGCCTCACCAGCGTGACCAATCATAACAGGAAACATTTCAATGCAAACAGCTCATAAGAGCCCCATTTTAGCACAAGAATCGTGTAAAGAGGCCAGCTTGCTGAGGTCACACACACACACACGCAGATTCATCAGCGGGTACTCAGCCTTTCCCTGTTCTTAATTAAATGTATTTGATGTAACCAGGGAAAACCGCCGTTGCTTAGAGATAGCTATTGTTAATTTCACGTTGCTAAACATGAATCTGATTGTATAATGGCAGCATTCAACTCTAATACAAAGCAAGTAGATAATAAAGAAAAAAAATGTGACTTGAACTTGCAATGCTCAGCGTTTGCAGTGGGTTTTATTGTCGTCTGTTGTTGGTTAACTCGATGAATTCTCATATACACATTCCTTGAAGGTCTACTACGGTCATACAAGTAATTTTCCTCGGCCTACATTTCAATGAAATAACGTTGGTTAATATTTGTTCAAACCTGTACAACACACAACAGGGAGATACAATATTCATATAAAGGTAATTAAGTTGAAGGGCATTGTCAAGATTCGGCTTTCGTCCTTTACGTACTTGTAACAAAATGAGCGTTAGGCTGCGCTCCAAGTGATGCTGAGAAAGCGGTGAAAATTCCACTTCATTCATAGGAATTCCAAGTTGACTTCCTTCACACTGTTACTCACATTATTGACCCAGAAGGACGGATAGGCGAATTGAACCCTTGGCCAGGATTTAAGTTTCAAATTAGGCACTTTGCCATGACACCATCCTGTTTCTGCTTAATAATACTACTACTACACAATGTGCACTCTTGCAAATGATGTCACAGGGTCTTAACATTTTCCTACAATCATCAAGAGGATGTTGGAAATTGAATTGTGCAAACTGGCAAGGAGCGCGCACACCAACTGCTAGACTGTGCAGTCACGCCTCATAAAAAGTTAGATTGTTCATGTATGGTAGCACCTTGTTCATCAAGGACATTTGTGCATACCATGTGCAGTCTACAAGACACATGAGATACCATACACACACTTTATTCATGCTTCACTGCCAAAACACCAAGTACTGTAAAGCAGTGTAGGCTAGGCCACTATCATCTGTCGGTAAGTAAATCTACAAACTTACAAACGTTTGTCCTGCACAACACTGCGATCTCCGGAGATAATTTTCAAAACATGTCATTGCTCAATGGCAGTGGTTCACGTACTCTGTTATGAATCCAAATATCGCTGAGATGTATCAGAATAGCACAGATCACAGCAGTATGGTAGACGAGGAAAAATACACTAAGGTGATGATAAAACAGAAAGGCACGGCAGGGCTGGATCATGTGTATAGAGCTATTCATTGCCGTCCCAAATACACTAATTCTCTCCAGACACACAAGGCACAGGTCAAGTCTCGGGGCATGGTAGTAGTAGTGCAAACATCCAGCCAGTACTCTGGCAGACACTAATGTCGACAGGGAATAAACCTGAGTGAGCATCTGCAAATCATAACCCATCGTAGATCATCCACACATGTGTGGATGTATATAAACAAGGGAGCAGCGGTGCAGTGGTTAATGCGCACTGCACTTTAATCCCAACGACCTGGGTTAAATGGCAAAACTTGCAGAATAGTGGCATATAAAGCATGAACCTGGTGTGGCATGTAAATGTAAGACATTTTTGGGCGAAAAAGGCAGCTGGGCATGCTGCTGCCCACACCACCCCTTCAAGTGCTGTGCTGGCTGTGACAGGTGCTCACTTACAGCACTTGCTTCTGTGGTGTACAGGCCTCTATGGGGATATTTGTCTTTATATATAAAGTCCAGTCTCTGTGCAACTGCCTACCCAATACCCCACTGGCCTCGCCACATGGGGAACGTGGCATTTGGCACAAGTGTCTTACCCAGACGGGGCGGTGGTGTAGGGGCCGTGTGCGGTTTGCGGGGATGGGTGAGGGGCAATGTCGCCACACTGCCAACTCAAACGGCTGCTATAAGAAAAATCATTTTGAAATAATTTTGTAACCAAGTGTAGCTTGGACTGGCTTGGAATGGCTGACTATTGGGTTGTTTGGTCAAACTATGAAAAGAAGATGATTCGGGAGATTGCTGTTTTGCCGAGAATTCTTAACTCATGTCCTTTTCTCAAGCAAATAACAACCTAGTTAAGTTAAAAACCTCTAGTGCCATGCATTCAGTAGTTCTATATTCTGCAAAAAAGTGTTAACATAATTAATATATTGCAGGTGTGCAATGTCAGCATTTTATTTGGCAGCAGGAACCCAGACAGACGAACAGAAAAGTTGACGAAATTAATATTTTAAAGGTAGTAAGTGCACTTTTGAAGTATGCATAACATGTTTAAGTTCCTTAAAGGAAGCCAATATTTTGCTTTGGTCTAGTTTGAAAAAGAAAGTGCATGCAGACATGGTTATTAAAAATGGAAAGTGCTCCAACGTCCAACTTTTGACCCTTTATATAACTTCTAATTCTATTCTATTCCTTCTTTGACAACAATAAGCGATGTTGCTTTGCGACGCCATGCTAAACAAGCTTCCGTCTTATGTTGCCTCCGAAACGTCGTGATTTAATTTATTGTTTTCTTTTTAACTTATGTGACTTTACTGAAAAAACCAAAGAGTATGGATCCTTGCAGTCACGAAAACTTCAAATTTAGAATTATAAACAAAATGACCAGACTTCTCTAATTCAACAACTTTAAAAGCTCTGCTTTAACAGAGTACAGTTTCAAAATGACGAGTCTTGTATTCATTTATGGAATGTCAGTCTGTAAAGGCTTTGAATTAAATGCATTATTTACCATGGAGATGCAAAATGCATTTTTGTGATGTCAATTCAAGTCTGGTCCCCATGGCATATCTATGAAGATGATGATCATTAAGAATTTAACATTTTCAGAATAAGTGGTTGAGTAGCTGAAGAGGTCTTTGCCAAAGCAATGAACCAGTACTCCCTGATGACCAGAGTTAAAATCATGAACTCTTGCCCAAGTTAAAGCAACTTTTCAAGTGTAGCAAGTTCATGATCTGAGGCCTGTGACCAGTGAATGCAAAAAAAATGCCAAAATCTAACTGTATGAAAAGTTAAGATGTTTCTTCCCATCAGTGGCATAAATGTTTTTTTAATAAAAAGTGTTTGTGTAATATCACCCAAGCAGAACTTTAACATAATTTGAGTGTTTATACGGAATGTACCAAGGCACATAATTATGATACTATATGAGAAAAAGTTTTTCTGGATGGGAGGGATGGATGGATACACTGCTAGTATTCTTTGGTTCTTTCGGTGAAGTCACGTAAATAGAAGAAAAGATTATTATAAAATAAAGTGAATAAAAATACCACGACGTTTCGATCGCAACACAAGCGGTCACAACACAAGTGGTCGTCCTGATGACCACCGCTTGTGTTGCGATTGAAACGTCGTGGTATTTTTATTCACTTTATTTTTACTAAAAAAATTCTTCTATCACTTTCTTTTAATTTTTTCCATCTACGTGACTTTACCGAAAGAACCAAAGAATATTAATTCCTGCAGTCACGAAAGTTAAGTCAAAATTTACACTGCTAGTATTTACATGTAAATAAAAATTTACATTGATATGCAGTGAACCACTTCATATAGAGCATGAGGAAGAACCATTAGAGTGCTGGGTGAGAGACCTAGTCTTCTGGGACAATTCACCAACTACGTGACGCTCTGCCAAATTTAACAAGAATAAAGTGTCTTTGCCTTGTGACGGCCAGAAACTGAAAAGTACATTAAAATCTAAATAAAAAATAAAAACGTTGGGTCTATGAAGAATACATTCATTCACTTCATAAATGACAACTGCGAATAAATATAACACCTTGGTACATCGAGCCAGGATTAAAAGAACACATTCTACCCTCCACAGATGCGATTTCATATTAGAACAACCCTCCCCAGTTGAGTACATATATCTCTCACAGATCCATATGCTCAAACAGCTATGCAGGATTCCTTGAACTCTAAAAATACGGCAAAACGTTTCACGTGAAATTATATTTGCACTGTGCTACTGAGCTTGCCTAATCAAGGAACAACTATTGAACACAGTTCACCAGCATTTTTTTTGGCAACGAAAGTCAGTGTCTCCATTTTCAAATGACTATGCAGGCAGTAGTAATCACTGTTAGTGGTCCCGAGTCAGTAGCGGAATCTCCACATACCTATTGCAAGATCTGGTATCCCACCACTGCTGACTTCCCACAAAAATCGTGCCCCGATTTTTTTTATTCTTGCACAAGTGAGATGAGCACTTTAACCATAGTGCAATATGACAATTCTACATACATTATTATTTATAATCATGTATGTAATATTACAACAAGCCAAATACGGATGTCTGCAATGACAGCAATGACCTCTAAGGATAGAATTTTGACTTGGTGTGAAAGTTTCTTCTACGAGTGGATCGCACGAGGACATTTGGCTGGGAGGTTGTCCGATTCTCAGGACCTCTGTGCATCCCATTCCCTCTTTCTAAACCCCCTCGCTTTTGTTCTGCTTCTGTCATTTCCTGTTATGTGTTTGTATGAAAGCCCAGCCGCATGGGCATGGCAACAGTGAGCAGGCCGCTCACATCTGGATGGAATTTAAGACCAGTGCAGGAGCACTTGGTTAAAGGGAAAGGAAGGAAGAGGCAGAGAAAAGGGGGCAGATGGAGAGAGGCAGAGAGAGGTGGCTTAAGATGAGGGTGTGGGGATGAGGAGGTAGGGGGAGGCATATTGCATCGTGATGAATGGCCTGATTTGAAGAGGCTTCAAAAACAGGGGGTAGGGTTGTTGGAGGTCATAGGTTACAAATTCTGAATCCTTGACGAATACACGTGGGTCACAAACACACTCAAAATCTAACACGTACACACCGAGCAGCACAGCAATCTGTACAACCCAGTGCTGTTGGAGGAATGAGTGCGGTTTTGTTTTACAAAACTCACGAAATACGGCATGTGTGCAACCAGTAAAGCATATAGGTTTGCTTTCAAAGCACTGTGCATGAGGCAGTATTTACAAAATCGCTTTTCAAAAAAATCATGTCAGATGCTATGATTTGTACCATGCTCATAACTAGAGAGGTGGTGGCAGTTGGAGAGTCGTACCTTTTGCCAACAAAGTCTGCTTATTTTTCATATTTAAATAAGAGTCTGGCACTGAGGTTGATGGCTGGCCAGAGGTCGCAAACGGGTTTTGATTCCTTACCCGTACCCGGCCGCACCAGGGTCGCAAGCCGTTCCCTACCCGTACCCTACCCGAAATGAGTGACAAACGGCTACTCACCAGTGACTCACGGCCTACCCTTACCCGTATCCGGCTGCACCAGGGTCGCAAACGGCTACCCGTACCCGGCCGGGTACGGGTAGCCGGGTATCGGGTCGGGTACGGGTATCGGGTACCCGGTTGCAACCTCTGTGGCTGGCTGACGAGGTTAATGCCAATGTCAGAGAACTGGGCTGACACTGCCGAGTGCCTGGGTTAGAATCCTGGTCAACCCACTTCATATATATTTGCAGGTTCTTAAGCAGAGAGAAAGCTGATCATTTCAGCGTAAGTTGAAACCTGCCAGATAGCTTCCCAATAATAATGCCCAAATGTGTAGTATGTGGGCAAAACAGGCAAAGTACTGTAAAAATAAATGTGGCGTATTTTTCTTATAATTACAGTGTGCTGTGTACTGCCATGATTACTGCATGTGCAATCGAAAGGACGCGTGTGGGTATAATCACACATGCATCACAATGCACGAGTGTGGGTGTAAGCTCATATACCCAAGGGACTCCGCAGAAGATGTTTTTTCTGCACAGAAACATTCCACGTTCACATTCCTAAGATGGACACAACGCATGTTAATTTCCCACCAAGACACGCTCAGTGTATTAGATCCAGAGTGGAAAAAGGACAAGTCGACCCTTAACAAGAATTTGAACTCCCAACCTTTGGACTACGAGTTGCCACAGCATCACCTTGAGTCCAAGACAAAATGTGTTATTACTTTCTCACTTGTTAAAGCCGTGCACAGCGTTAATTTTCCATATTAATTTATAACGTGATATAATAAAATTACTTAAACTATTGTAAAATATAATCACGTACAATCAAGACCAAATTGTAATAATAGGTTGTGCAGCAATACCACAGGTCAAGTTCATGGATAAGCAACTGAGCCCATCAGCTCTATGCAACCGATAAAATAGGTACAACTTCGTGGAAGTCAATGGTGTTTGTTCAATTCACAGAATTATGTCCACCACTGGCTCAGAGATTGCCAAAGGAGATGAGCACAAACTATCTACCACTCGTTTGCACATGGAGACGATTTAGGTAAAAATATTAGGTAAATACTGCCATAGACTGCATATAGGTCACGATTGTCTGAGAAAAATATGCATCCCATAGCAGTGCAGCCAAAAGGTTACGTCTTCCAAGGTGGAAAACACCTAACCGGGTTTTGATGTTGATGTCAACATCAGGGGTTAAGCACAAGAACGGGCCCATTCCGGCTCTGACGTTAAATATAGCCGGCACACGCGGCAGGAAAAATTGAGCAGACACCCGGCTCCAACGTGACCTACCGCATCAAGAATTTTGTCCTGGTGACACAATGTAAACAAATCCCAAATAGAACGCAGAATACGGTCACTTATGGGCCACGTGGCACCCTCCCCCCCAGCAAGCAGCCAACTGGTCCAGGACTAAGAGATAAGCTGCCACCTCGCCACTTCCGTGCAACATATGGACGGGTGAGGCCATGCCATGCCAAGGCTCTCACCGTGGACCACTGAAAGCGGTTCGTGATTTTTCGTGGCACTAGACTCAGCACACCCTGCATATTTTAGGAACGTGGCGTGGCTGGACTCCAACGGAATGCGACGGCGTTAAATTCAGAGCGAACACGCAGCTGCCGGGATGTCCCGCCGAGCTCGTGCGTGCGTGCGCAGTCTGAATGAATCGTTTTGCAGTTTTCTCACTGCACAGGTTGAAATTTGGGCTTGTGAGAATGTCTGGCTTTTTATATTAAAAAAGAAAGTGAAAGCACAGCCTGTCTTACATTGGCTAACCGAAGGGAATGTTCCACCCTTGAGCAAGCAGTGCCTCTTTCATTACTCCAAGAGCAAACCTCGGCCGCCTTGTAGAAGTGAAAAAAAATCATGGCAACATAGCAGAGATTTAAGCAGTGTCCAGTAATGATCACAGAGAAAACCAAAGAAAAATATTTTCATGAGGAATCCTATGCATTTCTTTAGGAAATTTGTACTATAACATTCAGAACTATATCCGTAGAGTTTTGCTGCTCATGGTGATTGTATAATAATGTAACGCACGTGGTGTAAATACTTTTCGCGTCAAGGCCCCTGGAGCAGGAAATGTTGGGGGAGGAGGCTGGGGTATTTGAGTCGTCTGAACGCACCGTCAGTGCTACAGCAACCTAGACTAAAAATACCATGACACTGCAAGTCATGCATCCTATGATGACTGCGTTAATTTGTCAAACTTTGAATGTTGAAACGTTATGAATGCTTGGGTGGTGTCCATCTCCACTAACAGTCCTGAACAAGTGATCAAAGTTCCACATTCTAGAGGTGGGGCCCAAGTTTATTCAAAGAACAACAATTGTTGAGTTAAACAAAATGGGAATCATGTTATTACCCCTAAAAAAACGCGATCGGTTGAGTCAACTTCTAAAGGGATTTGATATTGCAACCTTTTCGATGAGGAGTCAATACTTGAACCACAGAGCCGCTCTTGCAGTGGACTATTAACACCCGGCAATACAGCGAGGAGGCTGACTAAAATGTCTAATTAATGAGTGCTGTAAATAGACTGAAAGTGTAAGTGTCATATCGAGAGTCTTCTTGTAGCCCCAAAGGACCCGTGCACACAGCTGGCCAATTTGCGACACAAACTTCATCGAACAGGTGAACATGCTGAACAAGTCCTGGACCAATGAGGGCATGAGCAGAGGGCATTTGAGAGCTCAATTTACACAAGGGTCTCAAAAGGCCCAGTTACCCAGTGCATAGTCTGGAATGCACCACTCATTGAGAAGCCTAATAATGCTTAAGCCATCGCAATAGACATTAGCTGCACATGCACATATCAGCCATATCCTCTCACCAAGTGCTGATTGAAAATACCACGCTGAACACATGAGCCATGAGAAATATCTAAATTGTGGAATATTAAAGGGATCTTTTTCAAGAAAATCTATGGCCGAATGAATGTGGTGGTCAAAACACTTGCCACCGAGCCAGTTTGCACAAGATCGATGGTACGAT
This sequence comes from Lethenteron camtschaticum, assembly GCA_018977245.1. Classification (NCBI taxonomy): domain Eukaryota; kingdom Metazoa; phylum Chordata; class Hyperoartia; order Petromyzontiformes; family Petromyzontidae; genus Lethenteron; species Lethenteron camtschaticum. Next base: position 12,583,175 of record MU249579.1, read on the forward strand.
TCCCACAGCCAACATTACATTTTTGCCGAAAATGGCACCAGTGTGCTATTCATTCACCATTAACTAAATCACCGTGGCATAATTGGAAAAAGCGAATTATTTTACGAAGCTTCTAATCATCCTGAATGTTAACCGACATTTTCTTAAAAACTGTACGCAAGCAACTGGTCTCTCAATTATTTACAGAGTAATAAAACGGAGAATTTAATGTCAGCCAGGAGTACTATAAGTCAGGAAGGCTCGAATGACATCACTGCAGCATCACCCAAGTGAGTTTTAATACATCACTGCAGATGCGACTCGTGTTCCTGAGTAACTTTTAAAAAATTAGGAGCAAAACTCCAAACTTGTTCAGAACAGCACAGGACACAACGTTTAGCTAGATTCTACAATCGCTATTTGTTTTTTGGTCTCCATATCCACTTAAATACAAAGAGCATTCAATACTACCTTTTAGTGCTATTGGTGATTTTATAACCATTATATAACCTACACAACCATAATTGGGAATAATCAAAAAGTAATCGTACAATATTTAGTAAAGCCAAAGACCAAAAGATTAGTAACTGGGTCTTACCCAATAGCGACACATGGGAAAGAGAACCCCTCCCAGTTCTCGGTTGTTGCTAAAAGCGCCGCTCTTCCATGCTCTGCTGGCTGCAGCAGTTGCACCCACGCTTTCCACAGCCAAAGAGGGGCCCCCTATATTTAGATGCCGTGTTTTCAAACTGGATGTTGTATCTCCCCGAGGCCTGTGCGAAACGGCTGACTGCAGGATTCCAGCCATATGTCATCCATTTAGAAAGACAAGACACTGTGTAATTCATATGTAATCACATCAAGGAATTTAAGTGTCTCCTTGCCCAGATGAGCAGGATGGGTGTTATTGGCGCTCTACAAAGGGGTGCTAATTTTATCAACCCCAGACGAATGATGGGATGAATCGACTCCCAAGTGGGATTTCAACTTGAAACCTCCCAATCGCGTCAAGTGCTCGAAAACCACGGTGCCACTAAGTTGCCCTCTGGAAAGACTGGACCCCACCGATCAATGGGGAATTTCCACCACTGGTTCAGAAAAACCGTACGAGCACAGAGATCAGCCCTGCCAGATGCTCGTTTCAGAATGAAGGCTCTTTGAATATTAAAAATTCCAATGAATTGTTTGTTGCTTCTCTCCAATGTATTGCCCGAGTTACTATGTCAGTTCTTGGCTTGACGAATATTTAGAACAATGATTATTTATTTCCCAAGCAATAATATTTTATCAACGACCCGCTAATGTGAGTGTTCATGCAACAATAGGCCAATGAAACAAATTACTTGTATGCTATTACACCGATTGCAAATATGTACCGTCAATAAAAAAAAGTACAAGCTGAAACAAAATAAAGTGGCACCGTGAAATTAAAAAGGAATGGTGTGAAAAAAAAGGAATGGTGTGAAAAAAAAAAGCAACATGGAATCCTTAGTTTAATGTAATCCTATTCTTTATAAAAGTTATTATAATCACAAAAAAATGTGAATCATGACCAAAGTTTTTGGTGGTTAGAATTATATTTTCAAGGGCTTGGTTAGCACGCTGATAGATTAAGGTCTATTCATGCAATGTGGGTCATAGGGCTTGTTTGACATACTTATTCAGCTGGTCAAGGAGAGTTAGTGTTTTAGGACAATCCAGGATTGGTTCAGATATTCGATGCCACTTGGTGTTAGCAATGGCTGGGAATCAAATTAAGGTTGCCAGGTTCATAGTGCAGTGCATTAATAACTGAGCGACCACTGCACTACAGATAGAGCATATTAATTAACAGGCATTGTTAGAGTTTATTTAAATATCCATATCACTTTTTACTGTTGCAGCAATGACAATGAATATCCACTGCAGTTGCATTACATTTTTTATCATTCGGCGGTTTGAACTGTTTCTTTAATTTCCCTTCATTTGCGGTCCCGGCTCTTACTTTTAATTCTCAAATGAACATATCCTTACGTTTATGTTTCGGTGATTTAGTGTGGTATAATTACAGGAAAAATATAACTGGTCATCTGAACTGCAGGCAGGCATTCCTACCTGCATTTCATTACATAAAGCACCTGGATCCAACATTACTATCCATTTAAGCAACTAGACCCCACAAAATCACATGGCAGAATTCTTAAGAAAAGTTCATCCAACAAAACCAATTTCCTGAATTGTAATATTTCAAAATTACAAACGTGCCTAATATGTACGGTCAGAATACATTTCGATTTGGAGCTCTTGCAGTGAATCATTTTGTGTCGAAGAACAGCTGCCAAAAAAATACAATACAGAACTACAGGACATAAGAGTAAATTGCATGGGTCTCTTATTCAATACCAGGTGTTGCACGCACATTCCCTGTAAAGTGTTCATTATATGGAAATAAACCCAAATAGTCCATACAGCTGGAATTCAAATTTATGTTTTTGCGTAGTCATTGGCGACTTGGCCGAGACATTCAACTTACTATACCTTAAAACAAAATCGAAACTTGGTTTCAAACTCATCGCCTCGGTGGTGCTGGGCTAAATGCTCTTGATGGAAGCACAACGGTTAAAAACCCCTGAACCAACCGGCCAGCAAACAAGTATAACCCGTAAAAACAAAGTTTTTCACTCTAAATCCTTTATATGCGTGGCGGCTAGAGTCCTCTCGTCCTCTGGCTTGAGATGGCTGCCACCCATGGGTCAGATGATTGTCTGCCACCATTAAGCAATTGGTAATTAAATATTTAATTTATTTTCCCGAAACAGTGTAAAATTTAGGAATTTTTTTCCCGTACATTAATTGTCTCGCACAACGAGTCTGTGTGCAAAATGTCAGCTCGATTGGATCACGGGAAATGGGTTAAAAAACGACCGAAAGATTTGCACGGCCGTAAGCAAGCAAGCACAAGCAAGCAAGCAAGCGAACTTAATATAAAGGATTTAAAAAAACCATTTAACTTCCAATTCACAACATTAACAACATGATACATTTTAGAGTTATTTTATTTAGTCATGAATTTGAAAAAAGTGTATAGTTTAAATGTTAAACACCATGTTAACTTCATTGCCACTGCTATACAGTCGCAAACACGTTCTCCCATTCTAGGCACAGCTTGCCACAGAAGGCGCCACGCATATGGGAAGCGCTTATTTATATTGGCCACCATACACGTGCACACTCTTCCTCCTCAACACACCAATTCTCCCATTGGTTACTGGCAGGCCATGACTTAAGCCGAAAAGAATGTTCCTCCTCTGACGATCCCGAGGATTATTTTTTAAAGGCAAAGACGTTTCCAATTTTCGGCGAGGGAGACGCAGAAATGCTCTGATCATGCCTTCTGGAGGAAATGGACCTCTAGGATCCAAGTGTACACGGGGTTTTGCGTGTGTGTGGACATGTGCGTCGGCTTTACACGCTGGTCTTACAGCTGGGTGGGGTGCTGCGGTTAAAGCACTCAATTCACAACCATAAGGTTGCGTCGTAGGATGTCAACTCAACCCGTTCTATCTCTGGAAGTCAACAATGCTTGTGACAAAATGAAGCTGCCCTCTGCAATTGAAAATAGAATTTACACTCCTGGCTAAGAGGCACCAACAGAGATCAGCGCTTGAGGAAGGAGACACTGAAATGAACGTCCTCAATAAGATGCCCTGCTCGCATAAGTATTACTGTACGCATAAAGTTCTCTCAAGGCATAAAGTGAAGCAATATGCATTCTGGTAACTCCCCATAGGCCACTTATGAAGACATAGGCCAGATAACTGCTTATGTGGTCTCTTCAATGTGTACTGTGCTTTGGGCCCGACAAACAAAGTTCAATTATTGGCCATTGACTTACATCAGTTGCGAGTGACGTCTAAACTGGTCACCAGTATGCTGAAGTATGGGGAAAGAATCACCATGACTGGTAAGGTATGAGGCCTTCATCCAGCAGTGGTGAGACAAATGGATGTAAATTATTAGTGATAAGCACAGCATGATTTGTCTTCATGATGCGCAGTGAGTGGTTCACCATTTGCCTATGATCTACTATAGCTATCGACTATAGCATGCCATCTACTGTACTATCAGTTTACCGCACTGTACCCAACCATTGGGCTGTGTGGATCTTCATTGCATATTCAAGAGCCGGTGGTGAAAATCCCACATTCCCCCATGACAGCAATCAATCAATCTATCTGCAGAGAGAACTACGGCTGCATCAACGTCCGGCTGGGATTTGAACTCACAAACTTAAGATTGTGAATGAGTTAAGTGCTCTAATCAGTGCCACCTGGCCACATTTAGCCATGGTACATATACCGCCCATACCAAGTGAACGCCTCAAAGTTCAGCTGGGCTGAGAAAATAAAACCATTTACATTATTTTTTGAGCATTCATTCATTGCTAAGCTGAAACCCATCAGCTTTATTACAAATAAGAACAATACTTAACTTTGGGTGGCATTTGGGTTTAAGATTCAAACTCAGGATCAGTGGTCCTGGCATAGTAGTTTGTTACTTGTACATGCATATTTAACCTCATTAAGTTGACTCTCGGTAAAGAGGTCACTCATGCAGTCACCCAGTCATTTCTGGTGAACAACTAAAGCAAGCAGTCTGATGAATATAGTCTCAACTTCATGAGACACACATTGCTCAAACACTTATAATAATCCAACATTATTTATTTTCTCTATTAATGTTCTATGAATAGTCATGCAAACAGTTCAAAACTAAACATGCATCACCTGCTTTATTGAAACACTTCCCCGCTCTTCAATCTTCCTATTTATAATTCTATTTGTGGAGGCTAGATGGTCCCATTTTAGTGCGGTATTTATTTCACGTAGCATCGAAATCAACAAACACACACTCGTAGCATACATTCTAAAGTGACTTCATCTGACTGCAGACTATTTCGACTTTTGCATTCCCCTGTTTCTGAATAAAATGTTCTGTCAATGGAGAACCTATTCACACAAATATCGATTGGATGTGGGGATGTTTTTGTGGGATGTTTTTGTGGGGAAAAAAACCCCAATATCCATTGTCGGGCAGGCTACAAAAGCTTGGTCAGCATACCCGTTTGCAATGAGGCATAGGTTATATTCATATTGCTGTGCTGCAATTTCTGTGCAGGACTGCCAAACGGCATGTGACATCATCCATACGAGGAGCTGGAGTTGTGGTGAAACGTTCCTAACAATAAGACTAGTGATAACTGTGAAATAAGTAGTATATCCTAACCTGAGTAAATCTGGCCTGGTGGTATTGGACGTCATCTGGTCCAACACCATGTGAGACGAGGCTCGAGGAAAAGCTGTCTCGGGTATGGACCAATCAATTTCAAGGACAGTGCATACATTATCAGAGTTGTGTTTTTTGTTTGCATTCCATCGCAGGTATTGTGGTCAATGCAAATATGACTCCTTGTAATAAAAGAAGTGTCAGTTTTGTTGCCAGAAAAAAGGGTAAAAAACCAATTGTCATATTTTGCTACTGGCAAAGCAGGTTCCAATGGTGGTCTGGTGGTATTGTGGCGATGGTTTTTGAATTGTAATAATAATACTGCGATTTTAATCCTGGTTGGAAGTTAACTCGGCCCAGCATACTTCTACGATCACTAATGTGCTACATGGACTGGTCCCCGATGAAATAAAAATTCCTGCATTGGCTCATAACTACCAACTGAGAAGAATATTGTCCTCAACTGTTTTGAGCAAGGATGTACTTTTAATTGAAGGAATCACAGGATTCCAGATTTTCCAAAAGTCTAACTTTGTCCTCACGTGATTTAATAACACTGGACTAAAGCAGTGTGCAAGCATGACATGAAAAGCTCTCTGAAATATGTAACCAATTGATAGTCACTCCCAAAAAATGTGTTTAACAGACATGTTCGGCAAGTGTTTGCAATTTGTGTTGTGCAAATCTTTTTCAAAACAACACAATTACTAACGTCCGCTTGGCAATAAAAATCATCTTACCGCTTTACCTGTTATGATGGTAATTCTCAAAACGGAACATCTAATGACAGCTACCCCACCTGTGCAACAAAACAATGGAATTGCAACACGACAGGTCAGCCTAACTTGCATTTGGGATGTAATGGAGACTGAAAAGTGAGCCAATGTGCAGCCGATCCAAAAATGTTTTAAAGCCACCCATTACAATAGTGACCACCAAAAACCACAACAAAGATGGGCAACATAAGGATGGAAGTCTGCTAATTCAAACAAGAATTTCCAACTTTGGCTTCAATATGCAGACAGGGCACTGCACATAATAATTATAATATGAGACCATAGGATGGACTCTGTGGTTCTGTGCTCTGAAATCACATTTATTATGCAGTTTGGAGTCTAAGCTCTGGGCTATGTCACAGCGCCATAACTGCACTATAATGTGTTGGTATTGAAAACTATAGAGGCACTGATGAGTTGAGTCGACTTTTTTAACATTCCAAATCAACTCAAGAGGTTTGTAGGTCATCATCAGCCATAATAAACGCACTGCTGGATGAGATGTTTGTGTTTATGAAGAAACAACAAACGTGTTTTCTGGCTAAGTAATGGAGCAGTAGCTCTGCATAAGCGATTGAAATTCCACATTCCCTTGATGGGGGCCAGTCTTTGTTCAGGACAGCCGATGCATGTTGCGTCGAGGACACGTTCCTGAAATCCGCGACAACAAATATTGAAACGACGCGCATCAAAGCAAATCTGCAGGGTAGGTGAAGGCTGAGAGGCGATGGATACGAAAAGGGAAGGATGAGCTGTCAGCGATGTGTGGGTTTAGGCGACGCAAATCAGGTCCTGGTATTCAGTGACGACGTATGTGCAAAACCATGTCAAAGGGGAGATGTAAATCGGAGCATTACTGTACCATGAACACACCTTACGTTATAAACATAATTTCACGAAATGGGAAAAAGTACATTATTTATAACATATAGCTTTGAACAAAATCACAGTATTTTACAAATTATAACTTTCTCCACCATGAATAGTACAATTATCAGCCTGTTTCAGTCCTGTTAATGTATTGTTAACAAACCACAATAAACACGTCATATCCTGAAAACAATCTTTACATGCAGTGCTTGGAACTAAATGATGTTATTCTTAATGTTAAACAATTAAATAAATTACTCTTTGGTTCTTTCTGTAGTCGCGTAGAATATAAAATCCAATAATAATATTTATATTTTACGTGACTTTACCGAAAAAAAAGAGGAATTCCTGCAGTCACGAAAGCTTCGAATCTCATGAAATAAATGTATCTTAAATATGTGCCTCACTGAATGCATCTCACTGAAGGAGTATGGTTTAGTGCATATCTCTCGCAGTAGTCCTTAACCTGTGAAAATCAGTGTTTCCATAGGACAACTACTTTTTGGTATCCCACTGACTGGCACTCATTATTAAAAGCAAAATAATTATAGGCCGAGTCAACATTGACCAGCAGTTAAATTAACAACATTTTAGTAGCAACTGGGCACAAAAACCAGAATCCATCATACCTGTGTCCTACCTGTGCTATGATATGGATCCTCGTCTAGATGCTATGCAACACAGTGGAGCAAGCAAAGTAATTGATACGCCACTTGGAAACCACGAATGCCTCCATCTGCAACTTGTACTAGAGACTTACCAATGTGTCTGGAGCTAGACCATGCTATTATAAACCTTAAATAAATACAGTACTCTTTGATTCTTTCGGTAAAGTCACGTAGGTATAAATTATCAGGTGGGAAAACCACATCAAAATTGTTTTTGTTGCTGTGGTTTTCCCACCTGATGATTGCTTGTGTTGCGATCGAAACGTCGTGATTTAATTTATTTTATAGCTATGTGACTTTACCGAAAAAACAAAGAGTATGGATCCCTGCAGTCACGAAAACTTCAAATCTACCTTAAATAAATGTAAAGAAAGTATATATTGCTATTAAAAGTCAACTATTTACACCCCAGGATGAAAGGTAGATTTTTGTTTACTGTTGCTCGCAATACCAGCGCCTGAAGTAATATTTAATGTAACTTCTTTAAAGGATAAATTCCTTCGTTTACCAGCATGTACATGTGCATACAAGGGTACCATTACACCCAGTATGAGAGGGTCATTGATTCAGCCTAAGCCAGGGGACAGCTGGCCAGGAAAAAGTCTATTGATTCTTCATTAGGGTAGAACAGCAGCCTCTGTGCAAGCGAGTGAGATGTGTGTTACGAAAACACTGGGCGTGCACTCTCACCCGAACCCATGCAAATTGGGTGGACTGCACGGCCAAGGTCACAGTGAATTCTGGAGGCATACAACTCACGCAATGTTGGGTCAGTGGTCATGGAGAAAAAACTGTCACTGTACATTCAGCAACAAAGTCCCAATAAGGACACGGCAATGCAATATGGAGGAAGGAACAACTTTGCTGCACAACATTAAGTGTCTACCAATGGTTAAAATTCCACATTTCTGTAAAAGAGCTCACTCTTTCCACTGTTGACGCTCCACACATTGCTACTCATTTTAATAACCTCAGCAGCGATGTGATGACGATGGCTTGTGACTAGTTTTTGAGGCTATGATCTTCCCACAGCAAATGATTAACAATTGACTGTTTTTCAACATAAAAAAACAAAAATGTTGTCCGCTAACCTATTGGCTAGCTGGACCCATACGCGCATAATACATTTTGTACAGTTTAAAAAGGAGTGACATGCTGAATGGACAACACGATAGAGGCAAGCACATCATTCCACGTGAGTCACAAATTAAACTGCAAAATTGCTTTTGAGATATCTACACAGGGGCTTTCATGAATGCATGCATCAGTGTGGCCTTCCAAGCAACTCGGAATATGACGTCACAAGTCAATGATTGAGTGAGGCTTAATTTCTCAATTTTACGGACCTACTTTTTAAAAGCAAATAATGAAACAGCTGGCAAACTTAGGGTTTTATATTATATATACCTATATATTGCACCGTAAATAAATAGGCTCCACATATTGAAGTGTCCACCGTGGTCTTGAATTAAATTATGCGATCTTTTTCTTAAAACGGACATTTTTAAGTTGACAGGTTTTGTAGTTTTCTTACATGACACCATTGAAACACACCCATTTAGATGTATGTGAAATAAATTGGGACAATGAAACATCGGATTAAAACGAATAATTAACATGGAGTACACTATTCCATTCCCTCGTACTGCAGATGAGAAGAAAGTGATTACGGAATGGGGAGGGGATTGTGGAAACAGGAGAGGATGGTGGCACAAGACAATGCCGTTAAAAGAGAGAATGCCATCCTCAACCGTTAACACAAGTCTCTGACTTGTGTTCCTCCAAACGACGTGATTTATTATTTTATTACTATTATTACTTTTATTAACTTTTAATTTTATTTTTTACCTACGTGACTTTACCGAAAAAACCTAAGAGTATGAATCCTTGCAGTCACGAAAGCTTCAAATCTAGAACGTATTCATATGTTTGTGCAGGTAGCTTGTGCCCAAGGGGCAGAGCACAACATAATGACATCATGCTTTCATCATGATGCGTGATTTGCATGCGCTCATTACAGAACACATTGCTTTACATGAACATAGTTGTCAAATATGCCACATTGAATGTTTGTTGTTTCAACGGCAGCAAGGAAGACTCCCAATTTTAGCAGTGTCAAGCCAGCCAGATTCATAATTATAGCAGTGTTGCTCTTCTACTTGAAAGCATATGGCCAGTTTTTGCAAATGCAGAAATTATCAGGCAATAAGAGAAAACAAGAGTTCGGTAAATTGACTGGTGAGCATTCTGCGCATAAGGCAACATGGACACAAACATGTAAGGTAGGACCATGCTAAATTAAATCGCGACGTTTTGGGCGCAACACAAGCATCCTTCTTCAGGTGGGGACAACGTATTGCGCCCGAAATGTCGTTATTTAATTTAGTTGTTTTCATTTATTTTATTTTTTACCTACGTGACTTTACCGAAAAAAACAAAGAGTATGAATCCTTGCAGTCACGACGCTTCAAATCTAGAATTAGGACCATGCTGTCTACCTGCATGCAGCTGTGCAGCCAATTTCACAAATAAAATGCATACTACATAAATACCCTGCTCTGAGTGTAAAAACAGTTCATGACCATCTCTTAATGTAGGAATACTACATGAAGGGGTTGCAAGTCAAGACCACGTGCCTGGCCACACGGAATCTCCAGTTCTGATGCTGACATCATTTTAGGCTGAGTTTATATAGGAAAGGCTCAAGTCAGCATTAGATATAAAGTGCCACTGTAAGGCATGGTCTAGAAATTAATATGGGTGACTGGGAATTTACACAAGCGTGCTAATCACCATGGCATGAGCATGACACATACTTAGCCTGACTGACCTTGAGGGCAAGTGCTTTAGAGCACCTATTCGGACTGGCACAGCAAATTATAAAGTAGTGTAATCAGCACAATACCTAGTGTTAATGTTCACATACTGGATAATGTACTAATCTGAGGTTGAGGAGAACCTTTGAGGGATTCGGCACAAATTCAGATAGTCATCCCTCGTTACACAGCAACTCGATATTCGGAATTTCGCCATAACGTAACGTATACATTCGGGAACAATTTTGATCTACGTTAAATTCACATTCATGGAATTTTTAATCTCTAAACTCAAATTTTTTTGGGGGGGAGGGCAGGGAAACAAAAAAAATGCAGTTTGTCATTCATCCTCGTGGGCATTTCAAGCCGCTCCAGGTCGTTGGTGAGGTACACTGTTCACACTTGATTGGTTTCTGGCGCTCATGTGCCGTCGCCCAAGCTCGTTTTTTGTGTCAATCACGCCTCGTGCCGTACTGTGCAGGGTTTGTCCCCTTTTTCAAAGTTTGTCAGTAAAAGTCAAGATGTCTGGAAAGAGGCCATTAAGTGCAAGTGATAGCAAAAGTGCATAAAGAATACGGTCCAGTATTTTATTTCACAAGTTATTTGAATATTATGAAGATTTTATAATAACATTATTAATATAAACGTGCTTATAAAATGTTTCCTGCATTCTTAATTGTCATTTTGTTAATAGAATGTTTCCTGCATTCTTAATTGTCATTTTGTTAGGTTTTAGGGCAAAAGTTTGTTATGGAGGAATGCATCTCCAATTTAATATGGATATCAATGGGAAAATAGGGTTCGATAAATGGAATTTCGCTTTACGGACAACTTTTCAGGAATGTACCAGTTCCATAGAAGGATGTCTGTACAAATTGGCAAAGCAATGCTTAACCTGGAATAGCAACACAATGCTTCCATCAGTACTCGCCCAAATTTATGTTCTTAAATGTAAATGTATACCATTATTTGCTTACACTTCAATGATTCAACTTCAAGTTTATTTTGTTTAACCAGGTGAGAACTCAAGTCCCATTTGCAAGTGGCCTGGGTAACCAAAATGACAAAAAGCAAAACAAATAAAGTACAGCAATGAAGCAAATAGAAATCATAACACAAAGTGACACATGAGAATTAAAAAATATTGCACAAACATTGATTAATGCACATAGCGGTCGATGGCAAACTACTTTCTTGAGCTGTGCAGGTCAGCGGTTGTATATCAAAGTCTTGTGTCAATACTTCGTTATATATTCATGAGCAGCTTTGCTAAAATCTTGTGCTTAAAAACCTAGCCATCTCCAACATTTTATATATAATGCAATAGGAAATAATGAGAAACTACTTAAACCTGCATATAATTGTTTCCATCAACATTGACATATTAAGTTTCTTAAAATCGGTCAACAATTGTGCCAAGCTGGCACGGGACACAATACTGACCGCAATTCCATGCTCAATTCCTGCTTGCAAAGTCCACATTTACAACTCACTGGAAGTTATACAAGGGTCCTTCCAAAGTCAGCTATGGGATTCTTGCCTTTATAGTGCTTAAGTCAAAAGTCAAAGACTCTATCTGCCGCTAAAACAAGTGTGGGGCAGAGTTTGTAAAATTCTATATTCATGTCGGAGCAATCTCCTCATTGAACCACCACCGTTAACTTCTCAGAAAGAGGGGTTGGCATCTTCCCCCCACACACCTCTTCCTGATGCTGAGGGGCATGAGTGTGATTAAGGAATATGGCTTATGCAGCTGCGATGGCTGTGTTGGTTACACAGTCGAAACCTCCCCCGGCTGATAAAGAAGATATTCCAGCTGGCTATGACAGAATGGTAAGCCCATTCATTGTTACTTTTTCCAGCATCCCATGGCCAAGAATGAGGAAGCTTACTGCAGGCTTTGCCTGGGAGGTTTGGAAAGCCGTTCTGCACTACAATGATGAACGGTGGTCTTGAGTTGTTGAGGTGGAAACTGCCTTGGCAGCCACCATTTGTAGCACCGCACCAATCACAAACCGTAAGGGAAAGAATGGTGACCCAATATCTGAGCCACAAGATCAGGTCTGCAGATTTCCTGAGCATTTCTGCGAGGTCTTGGGGGAGGGAGAACCTTTCATCAACTCAAACCAACATTATTGGGCAAGGGAGGCCTGACCTACAAACATTTCAAAACCTCAAAGCTTGGAAAAAGTAGCCACCTCCTATACGCAGCTCTATGTTGAGCAATCTGCCAAGGGTGTGCTAAAATAAAACTGGAATCTGCGATCAAGTAAAGCACTGGGCAAGGATTACGTCACAAGTGAATTGTGTCAATTTTTTGCAGGCTACCCTATATGACATAATTAACGGTTGGCCCACCACTGAACATGTTCTGCATGCTTGAATATATATCCTGGTGTTCTCTCTTTCTAAGAATGTGGCATCTCCCTCCTTGGCATGCCAAGAAAGATCTTGACAAGGACTATTCAACACCATCTTGTTAGATGATTGGTAATTTTGGTATTGGAGTGATGGATGAGAAAAAAAGTCGACTAAACTTCAAAACCAGCACGGACATGTTACAGCCCGAAATGGAAACATTTTTAATTACAATTATCGGAGTCTCATAGACAACCACCTAATTGTCAGATATCAAGAAAGCCAACACATTAAGTGATGTTGTTGCATCAGTGGTGGAAGTTCCAAATTCATTCTTGATTTCAAGCTTTCGCGACTGCAGGAATCCATACTCTTTGGTTCTTTCGGTAAAGTCACGTAGGTATAAAAATTAAATTAAATCACGTTTTCTGGCCCAACACAAGCATCCGTCATCAGGTGATGATGACGGACACGTGTGTTGCGCCCAAACGTCGCCCGAAACGTCGTGATCATGTGACGATGACGGACGCTTGTGTTGCGCCCGAAACGTCGTGATTTATTTTATTTTTATACCGACGTTACTTTACCGAAAGTTCCAAATTCATGTTTGAGGGTAAACTCTACACTTGATAATCAGTCGTTTTTTATTCACCCAGAAGGAAGATTGCCCGAGTCAACCAGCAATAGTGGGATTTAAACTCGAGGCCTTCCAACTGTCAGTGCAGCACTTTAATCACAGCAGCACCAATGTAGATTGTTTTCATGTTCTGTGGGAAATAAGGAAGTAAAGCAGTAAAGTGTACTGTCATGTCATGTGGGTGACCATCCTCCATGTGCACTAAGTTAGAATGTGAGTTTCGATTAGACAACAAAATGTCATAGAAAGTCATTGTCCACCACCGAATTACAAAAGCAACTTTCCTAAGCAGTATCATTTTTCAAAGATGATTTACTCTATGTTAATGTAGAACACAGTAATACGTTTACAGCTTATTGGCACCAGTTAGTGTGTTGACAGATAGTGTTAGTTCTATAAAACCCTTCACCACCCCCAGGACAGCGAGTTATTTTGATATCCTCCATTTTATGAATATTTATTATTTTTAAAAAACATCTAAAATATATTCCAAATGTACTCTTGGCATTATACCATTGAATTTTTTTTTTAATTTGAAGTCTTGCAGAGAAATGCATCCCTCTCTGGAGAACACACGTCATGTTTGTGAAGGAACTTCAATACATGATATTTCCATACTGGATAGCATACCCTTACATATCCTTAAAGAGTGTTGTTAAAAGAGCAAATCACTTACAACTGAAATATATACCAAAAGCAATAAAAACAAACATAAATAGTATTATTTGTGTAGGCATTGGCGACCAAGCCGAGAACATTCCATACACTTTAGAAAAATGAACAATTCTCACACCTGAAATGTGTGATGGGTGGTGTTAATCTCCAATGGCTACCTTGAGTCAATGGTGAAAACTGCACATTTCCAAAGCCACAGTTTAATTTTCCCAAATCGTAACCGATTTTATTGACTTTGGAGTAAAGATGTTCAACTGCCAATGGGTTTTCAACTACCGAACTTCAATTATGAGCCAACCAACAAACAATGCCACCCAGCCAGGTTCGACTTGACGCTGAGATTAAATCACAGATGACCCATATTCAAACCAAATGATCGAACAGTGCTGGATCTGTGCTTTTACACAAACATTATGCATCCCATTAGCCACCCAGCCAAACACTTTATATTCACACTGGGAGTCACTGAATTTACCCAGGCAGGGCAGTGGATGAGATTCTCACCTGGGTCGTTGGCCTCGCGCTCCAGGACACGTAGCTCAGCACTCTCCGACAGCGAATGATCCAGGCAGAGCTGCAGGAAGCGTGCCTGGGTGCGGCTCACGCGCTTGAGAAGTGCTAGCAGGGCCACCGTCTGCTCGCACTCGTTCCAGCCCTTGAACCATCCCGAGAGGACGCCCACCTGGTCGCGAAACATAGTGCCGCCGCCGCCTGCCAGCATGGCCCCCGCCGCTCCCCGGCGCTGGTGGCAAGATCGACCTGGGCGGGCGTGCACCTCACCGTGGCGTCATTGGCTGATCTCCTCTTCATGAGGGGATGCGCACAAAGTTGGCCAGACGGCAGCTGCAAGTGGACATAGGGCTCTCCGCCAGGTGAATTTCACTCGAGTTAGCCGTCAAAGCAGGTAACGTCACGATGGAGCAATAGCCGACAGTTGGCGTCATTCATTAAATGGCCGTAGAGGATCGAGGCCCTGAAGCTAAAAACGACCCGAGGACACGTTGTCACCTGACGTTCACTAAACCACTTATGGTGTTTGCTTCAGCAGCCAAGCAGGGTTTTCCACCTCCCCGGACATTTACGGATCACGACTATTAAAGGCATCGCACGAAGCAGCGTCACCACGATCACGCCAAGAATATCTTCACTGTTGACTCGTGGTGACAGCAGTACTATTTTGTTTAACACTTCTTAGAAATCAAGCTCGCTTATCTGAATGATGCACCTCAAAACCTTACCAATTTCAGCAAAATGGGAATATATCAAGTGAATCGTGATCTCGTAATTCTATTTCCTCCCGACGTATTTTTTTGCTACTTTTGGAGTCAGGTCCTGCCTTGCGGTTCTGTGCGCTCTGCACTCAGCTGTGTTTGCAGGAGTCAGGTCTTGCCTTGCAATGCTTGTGCTCTATCTTGGCTAACTTCACTGCCCCAAATCCTCGTCTCCGTTGACCTCCTGCACACCCATGCCTCCGGGGCTCTGTGTGTAACAAAACCACACAAACGTAGAGCTCAGTGTTGTATTTTTAGTCCTCATCTCATCCCACAAGAGGTGGCAATTCAGACCAAGAATTTGAGCTTTGTACAGTACTGATTATTTTGTCTGTACCCAAATGTTATTGTTTGATTGCAATATACAGTGGCCCGTTAAAGTATTAGAAATTACAGGATTTTGTGCAGGCAATCATTTATTTTGTTTATTTATTGTGGTGTGAATGTACTTTATTCGCCAGGGTAGCATGTCTCAACACATATCACTTTTACTAATCGCAGTACTGCACTGAGTGTGAACGTGTGTTGTGACTGGAGCAATATGACCTTTGGTAGTTTATTTGTATATTTGACTGGATAAGCTGAAATTCAAATAGTATTCATACAGCATGACAATTGCTCTATCGATGACCTGTGCAATCGGGTAATAATAATGGTAGCATGAACGTAAGTATGCTGCAAACATTATTTTAACCATGTAAAAGAAATGCAGTCTTTGCGGGATAAGAAAAAAGGTTAGAAATGCAGATAGCAAAAAAAGTTTACGGAGAATGATAATGACTAAGAATATTTATTCGTGTATTTTAATACAAATATGATACTGCAAAACTACTGCCATGCAAAATAAGTACGTATTATATGTATGAATACAAAATAAAAGGCTGAAAACAGTATATAGTAATATTTCTACCAATTCAGTATAACATTACATGGAGTAATCAAGTTAACTGCATAAACGATATTATCAGTTATAAAACGAAACAAATTGCAGTACTGTAATTATGAGACTATCATAAGCATGGCAAGAGAACACAGCCTTGTGTTAAATATATAACAAAGTACAGAGTGGTACTATAGTAGGCAGTACATTGCAGTACTTGTACTGCTGTAATAAAACAAATCATACAATTTAACTGTAATTAGAACAGGTAACCAAATAAATGTATAAACAAATATAGTATGCATCATAATAAGAACTACTGCAATATAGTAACCACGCTGAAAATGACGTGTTCACCAGAGGGCAGCAAGATCCATTGTTGTACTATACTCCAAGCTCCCGCATCTATGCTCTCCACTATTACCAACTCCAGCAGTTGATTTGACAAAAAGGCTGTGTACATGGATCATACGTAATTCAAATAACAAGGCTGTAGGAACACGCAAGTTTATTTTTTTTCTTACGTATGCCAAGATGTTCAGGAGCCCAAAGTCTACTAGCCACAATTTCAGGAGTTCGTTCGTCTAGTTTTGCTGTTCCTCCCAATTAAAGGAGCGCAAGATCCCAGCGGTTTACTACATGGTCCGTAGTTTAGAATACGTAACAAAAACGATGTGTACATCATAATTAAAAAAACTAAACGACGTGTTGGAGAATGTATCAAGGCCACTCACTTACACTACCTCGAAAACACGTGGATATGAACGTAAGCCAGCCTACGACGAAAACCCTCGTGAAGTCACAACCAAACAAAAATCCATACTCTCAAAAGTTGTAAACTCTTGTCAGATCCGTGACGACACTCGAGTGTGCATTTTACAATGACAACATTTGTCCACACACACACACAACACAAAAAACCTCCCATTGAATAATATGAATAATAAACACACCAAGAACGGCGCTTTAAACTCTCGTGTGCGGGACGGGAGGCATCACCGAGGCGACAAGAACCGTGCACAGTGGCAGCATTTGCGCTACGACTCGTCTCCTCCGCTAAAGTTAACGGACGCCCCTCGCGGGTTCGCCTGCGGGACTCGACGCCGCTCTCCCGGTAGGGACGTCCAGGAAAACTGCGGGGTGGGGGGAGCCCCGAGCTCGAGTAGGCCGCGCCGGACAATTTCACTGAACTTGGTTGGGGGGGGGGGCACAGCGGCCCTCGACGCTAACGACTTTCCTCTTACGTCTCCGCAACACGCAGCAACTACCTCGTACCTAACTGATCAGCGACTGTTCGATTTTGTGTTTTTGTTCGAATACAAATTCCCTTCAATTGCATCTCAAATCATGCGTTACGCGTCGCACTGCGATTACCGCACCACCGCACGACGATGATTTGGTAACCGGGTCACTCTCTCTCTCTCTCCAGCACGAACTACAGAACATTACCACGTCAATAACTCGTAATTAATTGTAAATGTAATAATAACGATAATAATACCATCGCTTGCCTTGCGTTGGCCGGAGCCCCGTGCATACGGCCGGAGCAGCCGCGGCGCGATCCCGTTATGGGACTGGAATGGCACCGCCTCCCAGAGAGCACGATACCAAAGTGCACCCAAAAATCCAGACAACACGCCCATCGGCATGTTCACAAGGTGCACCCCAGAGGTCCACACGACACTCCCATCGGCATGTTCACAAGGTGCACCCCAGAGGTCCACACGACACTCCCATCGGCATGCTCACAAGGTGCACACCAACCGCCATTCGCCACGAATAATTACAAATTAGCATAATTTCCGATAATTACGCATTTTCCCAATCTTCATTTAATTTTATTAATTTTTCAAGACCCGACATATACAACAGCGGTGAGGCCACGTGAAGTGTCGAACGCCCACTGGCAGGAGGTCACGGGACAGACCCAGCAGGTGCCACGGGTCGACTGACTGAGATGACTGACCATGCACCACCTGTGCCCGCTACTGTGCCACAACTTGCTGTGCTTTCGCCACCCGGCGCTCCGCCCATTTAGCCCCCTCTATATAGCCGAACAAAAGCTTTTTATGCATGCGGTGGCTGGGCATGCGGGTTACATGACCCAGCCAACGCAGCCTTGCCTGCTGGAGGAACTCACCGATGGGACTTTGTCCACATCTTTCAAGGATTTGTGAGCGCCTCACACAATCCAGCCTGGTTAAACCCAGGATGTATCCTAGGCAGACCAGCCTAAATATTTATAACTGGTGAAGATGTTCCATTAGAGGGGTCCACGTTTCTCAAGCGTAGAGAAGGGAGGGAATGACCATGGCCGAGAAGACCTGAAGATTCGTGCGGAGTGACAGACCAGGTAGCTTCCACACAGCGTTACACAACCGATGAAATAATAATACCGCTCGACTGATTCAGAGTGAGACCTCTGCTGTCAAACCAGAGCTGGTCATGAGCACACTGCCCAGGTATGGGAAACTCTCCATTATCTCCAAAACTGCCCCATCACCAATTGGGAGTTGTGGGGGTGGAGTGTCCGATAGTACAAAATACCCAGGCAGGGGCTTAGTTTTGGTGGGGCTGATGATAAGGCTCCATCTCTTAGTGGCAAGCTCCAGGTTCAGCAGCAGCGCCTCCAACTCCTCCTCTGAGTGAGTAGCAATCACCAGATCATCAGCATACATAACATGGTGAACCAATAGGGAGCCATCCCTTGACCACCAAATGGAAATTCCTCCAGTACAGCTATCGAAGACTTCACGAACTACGTGGTCGAAATAAATGTTAAATAATGTGGGAGCCAGTTGACAACCCTGTCACACCCAAGGTGAACAGGGAATGGCTCCGACTCCCGGCCATGTAGTTTTACCCGGGCCTGCCCACCATCATGAAGATCCTTCCTTCATGATTGTAAGGAGAGTCAGGGACTCCGAAAGCACGAATAACAACCCAGAGCCCAGGCCTACTGATGGCATCATAGGCCTTGACCAGGTCAATAAAACATAGATGTAGTCCTATTGGAATTCCCTACACCTCTGCTGTAGCAAACGGGCAGAAAATATATTATCTGTCAGGACCGCCCTTTCCTAATACCACATTGAGGCTCCGCAAGCCTCTCCTCAGCGTGTCTGGAAAGGCAATGTGGAATAATCCTTTCCAGGACCTTTCCCGGCACACTGAGGAGGGAGATGCCCCTGTAGTTGTTACAGTCTGTTCGGTCCCCCTTCTTAAAAAGGTGGTCCCCTTCTTGAAGAGGGGACCACCAGGGCATCCTTCCAATCCTGCGGAACCCGTCCACTGGTCTCAGACTCTGGATCGCCTTCTGTTCTTCCTCAACAGATGGCACTTTAGCCAGTCACTCACAGAGGGTGATTACTTCTTCAATCACACACCACCAGCAAGTTCACAAAATGCACCCAAAATGCAGAATGACAAGCGAACTGGACGATTTACAAGGAGCACTCAAGAAGCAGTGGCCAGAAAACCCGGAGATGCGCCCAAACTCGAGCGGTGTAAAGATTCATCATTTCCACCCCCTCCCTGCAAATCCCAGGCGATTCAATGGATTGCCACGATTCAAGATCACACATAAATTAAGTGAACAATTAATTCCATGCCTCCTTTTTACCATCTCGTTTGTATTTCTCTCATTTTTTTCTTTCTCATTTATACAGTTTGCTTGTTGCCTTAGCCTAAAAGTAATATTGCTAATGCATTCCCATATACTTTCAATTAATAGAAAAAAACATGTATTTTTACAAACATTATTCAATGTATGTATTAAGATTAAATGCAAATCTATTTTCAATTGGAGATATATAAGGTATATACATACAAAGCAGTTGAACATGTTCAACGGCATATTAGGTTTGTATGTATGTGTGCATGTAGTTGCACTTCTTTTGCACCGAATGTATCCAACCGTGCGGGAACATAGTATAATGATTGGTAGATGTCACTGTAGTTGACAATATGTTAACTTGTTAAATCCATTATCTCCATATCGGGCAAAACTGCCGTAACACAAATCATGTTTTATAATATAGCACATTGCAGTATGTATTTTTGTTTGGTTTTCACTTTGACACTAGCACATAAGACATGGTCACGAGGTCTTGTGATGGATCAATCTGCATTGCGAAAATGTTTGGTTGACTGATGGTCATTCGCCTTTCCAGCTACAGAAAAGTGCCGTCCAGTATTAAGATACAGAAAACTACCGCACAGTATTGGCTCATAATACGTTTAAGTAATTGATTCAGAGCTGAATTTGGAAATGCTCCGTTTGTTATAGTGTGATCAACTGTTTAAAATGAATTACATACAGTACATGAATAATTTGCCAATACATTTGTGTGTTTATTCCCATATCCCAAGTTAAACAATTCTACGGTCTAGAGAAATACAGACTGACTCTATTTAAGTAAACAGTAGGTCTCACAAAGAAGCAGATAATACATCTCAATGTGTTTGCAACTGTGTAAAATAAAGTGTATTTTATTGGCCGCATTCACTCAACTCTGAACTATTTGCTTAAGTCACCCCCTTGTGGTGTATTCAGGTATCCACCCTGTACAGAGAGGATGGTGCAGATGTCTTGTGACCTCCCGCCACTCTAATTTAATGATAAAACGTAACATTTTTAAAGTAAGGTTTATTTAAAAGAGAAGTGAATATGCAAAGGGAAAGCAATGTTCGGGGTCAAATAATTGGGGGTTACAAAACGTCTGAACCATCATGTACAGTACTCGGCTCAAGTTTAAAAGGTTAGAAATATTACAGCATTGACAACGTTATGAGTATATGAAATTGTGAACAGCTTTTACACGGTGTGTCATCAATAATCCCAAATACATTATGAAAATATTAAATAAACGATGTGGTTATTAATTATGGGGTTTATAATAATAAACCCTATTGTTACACCTTGTCTCACTCGTGCTGATATTTCCACATCGCACAAAGGTAATCAAGGCTGAGTTGATCTAGGGGATTCCCAGGACCTGTGCATATATTTGTCACCGACCTTGGCTGTGAGCCGGAATCGAACTTGGATCGCCCCAGACCACACCGCATAATAACTACTCAATGTCGACCGCACTAATCACTACAGAGCACGCAATACACTATAGACCAAACAAAGATCCCCCGTATAGTCTTAACAGACTGTAGGGGCAAGTGCTGTTAGCGAGCACCTATAAAGGCCGGCACGGCGCACGAGGGGTGGGTGGCCAATACCACGCTCGACCGCCTTTGCCTCCCAAGCGGCTATGTTTACACATCGCACCAGGTACTCATTTGAGGCTGAGTCGACCTAGGGGAGGCCCAGGACCGGCTCAGATAATCGTCACTGGTGTTCGCCGTGAGTGGCAATCGAATCCGGGTCAGCCAGGTTCGTAGCGCAGCGCACTAACCGCTACACTACCGCTCCCACCAAACAACACACTGCAGAACACACCACACACTCACATATCACGCCACTCACTGTGAACCACACTCAACTCAATGTAGACTGCTCACGATAGGCTACACAATGTATTCACTATAGACATAAATGTCGAGTAATTCCAATTTCCTGCGATACAATGTGCCTTGGTGCGTCATTAATTTTAGGGTTGGGGAATTGCTTTCTGAGATTTCAGATCTCAATTCTGCAGATCGATTCCAAGCTCAAAATCTATGGCACCTGGAATCGATGTGTTGTTGCCTTTCAGCTCGATGCGTCTCGTTTCTGTTACGTGGGATGTCGTTGCATCACTGTGGTCTCATGCATAGAATCACATTGCATCTGTGCCGCGTTTATTATGACTGCAGCGACTGTCAGATTTAATTTCACACTATGGTTGGAAAACATGCGTGCCAATATTCAGGAAGTTGACAAAGATAGCATGATTAAAATTCCAATGGAATTATCGTACACAAACTTACATTACATACTGTTTTATTTCCAGGTTTGTGTTTTTATAATATATTAAGGGAATTATACAAATTAATAAATATCGTGCATACACACGGATTCCGTAACGCTTTCCGGGCTATTTAATTACTCCATTACTCGAGGTGATATTACAGGACACAACGTGAAAACATGACGTGGCATGTTTACCGAGGACAATTATTGGAGACGAGCCGGGGCCGCGAAGATGAAAGAGACAGATGAGCGCAGGCTGGAGTGATTTTGGAAAACTGAATTTTCGTGTTTGCGCTGGACGTGTGCTCGACGTGTGCAAAGGAAGTCTCGATTTTTCAACGGGATCTCAATCGTATCCCAAGAGACACCAAAGCTGCCAAATTTCGTTGGGATCCATAATTTCTCTTTCACGCTAAGAGCGATGGAAAAATGTCACTTTAGTTCAAAAGTGCCATCACACCATAATTGTACCTGCGTGGCACGTGCAGATATAACAAGAAGCATGTCGAGTTATTTGCCATGAGATTGGTGATTTATTTTATTTTATATCTACGTGACTGTAGCGAAAGAACCAGAGAGTATGAGATTGGTACTACAATTTTAAACGTAAAATTTAGGGTGTTTCACTAATTAATTATCTAACTCTAAACGGTGGTGCCACGGTGGCGAGATGTTAACTGCCTCGCCTAATATATAGGAGGCCATGGATCCATCCAATCCCGACGCCTGCATATGTGGAGTTTGCGTGTTCTCTTTATGGTCGCGTGGATTTTTCTCAGAGTCCTCGGATTTTCCCCTCCACATTCAGAAACACGCGTTTAGAGTATTTGGCTTCTATAAATTTCCACGTGCTAAGCCACATCGTTCAGCTATCATTTGTGGCCAGGTCGCTTCTGAAAAAATACATATAAAGCTCAGTGGGCCTTACCTGGTACATTTTTTAAATATAGTTTTATAAAACACCACTCCCGTCCATCTCACATCGTATACAAAAGTAAAACTAGCATGAGGCTATCATTCTTCCTTTGTGCGTCAAGATAACCACACACATTGACATCGTGAGTCATTTCACCTCCTGTAAATCGTGCTCTAAGGTTGCCATCCTATTTTTAAGGCCATAGGTGAATTTCCTCCCAGCTTCGAATGCAGGTTACGCATCTAAATGATTTTCATTTCCCCTCCAGCCTGAAATCAATAGCGGGTGGGCCGAGTTATCAGCATCCCAGCACGCGTTGTCATGTAACTCTTCACGATGATTTCGAATGGGAGACTTGTCTTGCCAGGGCGATTTGAGCCCAGGCCATTTAATTCCTGTGTTATGCTCTTCATCCCTCCACCATTGGAACCTCTTTTGCCAGTAGCAAAATATGATCATTGGTTTTTTACCCTTTTATCTGGAAACAAAACTGACACCTTTTTTACAAGAGTCATGTTTGCATTGACCACAATATTTGCATTCGGAATGCAAATAAAAAAACACAACTCTGATAATGTATGCACTATCCTTGAAATTGATTGGTCCACACCCGAGAAGCTTTCTTTAGAGCCTAGTCGCACATGGTGCAGGACCCGATGACGCCAAAAGGCAATTGAATTGCTTTCTCAGATGTTGCCACCTTTAAAGATTAATAATGGATAGCGAGCCTAAGTGCCTCTGATCATATTTATGAATCGTATATTAAAGTATGCTTTCCTGCCTAATTATACAGAAACGCAGCAAGATACAAACCCATAGCGTCAGCAAATTAATTTGTGATTTCAGACACGTCAGGGTACGGCCAAGTTTGGTGGAGTGCTCATTAAGCAAAGCTAATTAACAAAGCCTGATGTGTTTTGTTCAGGAAAATGAGGACATTTAATCGTATGAACTAAAGACCAATCAACAACCTGCTTGTCACGCGCAAATCATACTTGCATTCAAAAGCTTAGGATTGCTGAAACAGAAGTTCAGCTGCCAAATTGCTTCTCAGAAGTCGTGTGGGCAATGCCAGTCTGATATGGTGATTTACAACTCTAAGCATTGTACACGTAATTATGACTGTTACTGTAGTACAGACTAGGTGTACACAGTGCGGGGCATACTATTGATTACAGAGGCGCATCATATGCAGCATAGGAAGTGTAGAAACATCCATTGCTTCCCCAGATATTTTTGGTAGTTCATAATTAAAGACGTGTTTTTCTTTGGTTCTTTCGGTAAAGTCACGTATAAAGATACCGAAAGAACCAAAGAATAATTCCTGCAGTCACGAAAGCTCCAAAATTAAGAAAGACGTGTTTATTCTCACCTCTTATTTCTAATTTGAAATCAAAAAAGTAAAAACGATCTCTGTGCCCAAACAAGGACGGGGTAGTGCTCATCTCGAGACTACCAGTCTTATAAGAAAATCACTGTTCATGGTCCACAAAGTGGTTCTCATTTTATTGTCCTGGAGGATGAAAATGATTATTTAATTTCAACTCCAAGGTGAGATGCGCATTCATATTACAGCACTGCTTGGTCAGTTGTGTACGCATACAGTACAATGCATTATAATAAACCGTTAGACATGCTGTAGATGCACATGCATGCATACGCAACAAACGTGATTTAAAAAAAAAGGGTTAAACATCTTTGCTTTGCTTGACCCTGAGCGCACAAACTCTTTCATTTATAAGCGTTGTATCCCAACCACCAACTTTCCAAGCACTCCCATCTCCGGTAATACCTCGACCGCTCGGCTCAATCGCTCGTTCATGCTACCATGACTTTCCACACTCATTACTGCGATCCGCTCCCTTGCACGCTCCATAAATCCCCAACATCCCGACCTCAGATGGCACACGTGATATTATTGCTCGGCTCCTTTTGTCGAGTGTTTTTTTCTCTCCAATTATATCCCAGCCGCGCTATGGGTGTCATGTCATGAGACAAATTGTCCATTTAGATCTCTCTCGCGGAGCAAGTGCAACCCCTTTTGCAGAAGTACTGTATTCGAGAACGACCCGTGGAAGCAAATATCACACAGTACGTTCGACAGTGCGGCAGCCAATCCCTCACCAAACCGCGTTTTTTTTTGCATCCACGGCTTTTCCTTCGGCATACCAATTTTCTAACCGAGGTTTGGAGTTTTGTGTATTCGCGATTTGGCAACCGGTACTTGTTCATTTAAAATCACCCCGCATCTTTGCCCACCGTCCAGGTGGACGGTGGGCAAAGCCCCCCTCCTCCTTTGAACAATCACCTACCTCACCTATTACCTCATCGACGTCATCGCCATCACCATTGACTGCAACCTTCAGTATTAAAGCTAAATAGCATTATTTTATTGTGTTTCTATTATCTAATTGGAACATGTTTTTTTTTACATTACGTTATTGTGTAATGTATTTGTGTTCAGTGAAGGAACAGGCAACTTCGTTCGGC
Source organism: Lethenteron camtschaticum (assembly GCA_018977245.1). Lineage (NCBI taxonomy): Eukaryota > Metazoa > Chordata > Hyperoartia > Petromyzontiformes > Petromyzontidae > Lethenteron > Lethenteron camtschaticum. The sequence continues at coordinate 12,608,681 of MU249579.1, forward strand.
TTTGACGAGTGTGACCGCGGCAGCGGATGCCCGAACCCTCTATTTCCCATAAGGCCTTATTGCCAACCGCGGTTTTGCCAACCACGACGGTTTTCAGGAACGTACCACCCGCGGATGGCGAGGGATCGTTGTATATCCAAGATCCCTCCAAGTGACCTCTGATCCGCATGGAGGGCAGCAGAGTTATGGTCATCGCATAACAGTCGGTGCTGGAATTTAGTGCAGGACAACATTTCAGAAGATTGTTTTTTTGTGTGCAGTCATTGGACATTGGGCTGAGACCCGATACAGTTGAGCACCTGGTCTAATGATAATCACAGGCGGCTGTCTAAATTCGAACCCAGGACCTCTCTGGTTCCAGCTTAGTGCTCCACCATCGGAGAAAACCGGCTCCTGAGCTCAATGGTGGGAATTCGACGGTCGTCATCCCATGAAAAAATTACTCTGCCAAAGAAATGTGGATTTTTTCTTACCACTGGCTCAGGTCTAAGAAATAGCGCCAGCCCATTGTTCGTTTGAGCAGAGAGACACTCTGATTTGGCTTCCAAGGATATTATAATAATGTAATTAAATCATCCAGGAAAGTGTCACGGAGTCTCAACACTTTTTTTACATCAGCAAGGTCTTTCTTCAAAGATTCTCCCACCTCCTCATTGAGTACCCAGAGAAGATCCATCCAATTAAGAAGATAAGACTCAACACGCAATGCAGATTGAATGACCTTTAATACAAGACAGTCGTTGCAGGTTGGATATCTCTTGCATGGTCCACTCACCATCACCCAAAGCACGCATTGCATTACAGGCGTGTCACCAAAATTCACCATTCAAGCTGGTAATTACTGAAATTCCTCAAATGGTAATGTATGCCTATGTAGTCACACATTCTTTATTCGGCAACCATATATGCAGGCGTGACACTGTAATATAGTATTGTTAACACGTACTTATTCTCATGCAAGTAGCCAAATTTACCAATCGGGGTTATGCAGCAGCGCTTGGAGCATCAGTCACTAGGTGACGCTACAGCCTTGTCTGCACGTTGCCTAATCAGCGACTGCTGTTTCTACGTGGCAATCGGCAGTGTCAGCCTTGAATACAATGTGATATATTTAGTTACAGTCCATCCTTGCAATCCATTTTATGTGGCAAAAACATTCACAATGCACCTGTACGCCTCGATATGTTTCATCCTTTCTATTCGCCGGGTGGTGCCGTGGGTAGTTAATTGAAAAAAGGTTTTGAATTAAGATCCACGTTTCTGGCTCAATTCAGCCGGCCATTTACCCAGGGTCATTACATGGGCCAACGTCGGTCATTGTTTTGGGGGTTATATCGCGTAAATGTAAAAATGTTTTGTTAAACCCGCCACTACCCGACACAGCCAACTAGCAAGGGCTGTCACGTAAACAGAACGTGCCAATTCGTCACTTGCACTTTAACGCCGGTGTGTTGGAGAGCCAAGCCATAACATTTACAATCTGAGTACGACGTTTCGCCAGTAATTACAACTAGCGTGGGCAATCAGGAAGAATGATCAGCACGAAACTAAAAGGACACCAAAGAAATATTAAATACTCCCAAACACAATGTTCAGCAGTAGCAGAACACGCGTGCCAACAAGGATACTCAATTGATTTTGATAATGTTGAAGTTCTGTGCAAAACTAGCTACTACTGGTCAAGACTAATTAGAGAATCTATAGAAATGTAAAGAAATAAAAATAATTTTAACCGTTCGGATAGGTACCGACTTAGTACTGCGTGGAAGCGAATAATCAAATAAAACATTGTGTAAATGCATGCCTGCACAGGCCACCATACCTAAATAGCGATTACCATTGGTACGGCTATTTTAATACACACAATGGACAGGAAGGACAAGATCAATGGGCCCGCATAATACGCATGCATAATGTTCGTTGACTCAAGAGCGCAGATGTTTGGTCACTACATCTACGCCTCTATATGAGGAACGAAACAGGTGGACTTCTCCAAAAAGCTGGCTGTCGCCTGATGAAGCTAGTTGTAATTACTGGCGAAACGTCGTACTCAGATTGTAAATGTTGTGGCTCGGCTCTCCAATACACCGGTGTGCTGTACCAGTGACGAATTGGCCACGTTCTGTTTATGTGACAACCTTACTCGTTTTCGATTTAAAGCTTTCGTGACTGCATGGATTCATATTATTGGTTCTTTCGGTAAAGTCACGTAGAAGAGAAATAATAAAATAATAAAAATAAAACGTAATAAGATACAATTCTCACGACGTTTCGGCCACAACGACGGCTGCTTGCATTGTGGCCGAAACGTCGGGAGAATTGTATCTTATTATGTTTAATGTCTATTATTTTATTATTTCCCTTCTACGTGACTTTACCAAAAAAAAACAAGAATATATAACCTTACTAGTTGGCTGTGTCGGGTGGTGGCGGGTTTAACGACACATTTATATATTTACGCGATCTAACCCAAACAAACCCTCTGTTATGGTAGTGTATTTGTTGGTGGATCACTCCCTTCCCATGGGCGTCGGGGATCCATTAGCCTGGCTTGCCAGGAGAAGCCAGTACAGCAAGTGGACTAATCGCCATGTGTTGGCATTTGTATGGGGATAGAGTGTTGCCCCTCGCGCGTGTGGGTTTTCTCCGGGTGCTTTGGTTTCCTCCTACTTGTCTAAACACTCATTAATTTGCTGAAAACATCTTAAAATGAAAAAATAAAACAACGCAGGGCCCTCCTGAAAAGAGTCCTACAACTCAAGTGCGGCTTCCCCGATGAACAAGTAATGTTATTACAAAATTATAATTACTGCGGCTACTTGCGGTGCCGTGTTTTACCACCCGGGTGTGATTAATCCATCCGTTCACAGTTTATATTTGCACGCGTTGTCTCCATTATGTGACCAGGCGAAGAATCCTGCGCACCATCATCATCAACGGCGGTGGCGGCGCTGTGCCGTGGGACTTGGAGCCGTTTAAAAGGGTTAAGGTGCAGGGCTGCCATTCATAATTCGTGCCACTGCTGACAGGAGGGGCTTCCACTAGAGGGAGCTCTAGAGAGGCCCTCTAGAGGGTTTCATTGGTTGTCTTCTCCATGCTGGCCAATAAGTTTAGACCCCATCACGCGCAAACCTGGCGAAGCTCGTGGTCATTTTAACTCCAAGGTTTAACCTGCTTTCGTCATTCCCTCAGGGGCCGTCCATAAATTACGTCACGCGGACGATTTTTGACCCCCCCCCCCTCGTCACACGGCGTCACAAAAGTTAGACCCCCCTCAAATATGACGTCACAAAGCTCTGCACCCCCCCCCAAACCATGTTTCCATTTTGAAATAAGACATCCTTCAAATAGCTTTAAACTATTGTCATTGTAGTGCGTATTTAATGTGGCGCTGCACTCTGATGTTGTAGAAGAAAACATTAAACAGTTTATTTAATTAAGTAGAACGTGTTGTCTATATTTATTTAAAGTTGCGTATTTTGATGTGACGTCACATTTCTCANCCCCCCCCCCCGCGTCACAATCGTCACAAATGTCTGACCCCCCCCCCCCCAGGTGCGTGACGTCATTTATGGACGGCCCCTCAAGACGATACCAGGCAAGAGTAANACTGTCGTTCATGCAATGCAGCTCGGTGTCGAGTGCAACTTACCACGAGGCTGTCCAGCCCTAAAGTTAATCAATTCCAGCCTTGCAAAGTAGCGCTCTGCAAGTGGGATTTGGTGGATCGAGCAAGAACTCATCACCTGCTATGAGTCTCCCAACATTGATGTTGCTGCCAGGAGGTACAGGATAGTACGGGCGAGTGTGCTCATGCACGCATCGGTGCATATGTAATGACAGCAGTCAACTTACCGTGTGAGTAGATTAGTGGCTACGGGAGATAATGACAGGGGAGTCAGTCTCCAGTGCAAAGGGACTAGTGGCCACGGGAGGTAATGACATGGGAGTCAGCCGACAGTGCGAATGGACTGGTGGCCATGGGAGGTCATGACAGGGGAGTCAGCCTACAGTGCGAATGGACTGGAGACTACGGGAATGATCGAGAATAGGAGTGTGGCCAGGTGAGGAAGAGGACAGTGGAGTCTGCTGGTAGAGCGAGCGGTCTAGAACCAGCGAGAAGGTTCGGGAATAGGGGCGTGGCCTCGGACCGTATAAAAGGGAGATGCGCGGGAGACCGGGGCTGTTGCAGTGGGGGTCTCCGCATGTTCGAGTGTGAGCACGTGGCTCCGTAAATAAAGAAACCATCTCAAGACAAGTGCGTCGAAGTCGTCATTACACATACTTAAGTTGCCGTGACCCTCACGTGCGTGCTGACACGTGCAAAACAGTTGTTAGCGGCACTGAGTCCTCGTACCCAGAAACCAGAGTTTGTTTCCTCGGCCACAGTGAACATCAACATCTTACCCACACAATACCCGTTATAATAGTGTGCGTGTTTCTCTTCTAATGGATCATGGCATCTCCTCCACAGATATGAGCTGGGAGGGTGATTTAGATAGTTTCATTGAGCCGATCGCCGAGAGATGCGTTGACACGAGTTGTTGGCTGGTAACACAAGAGTGGGAAATGGACAAATGTGGCAAATGACAAAAGAGCAAGTGAATGTTTGTCTGCAGTGGTCCCTTCGTTGGCCATGAGTTGTGCCTCCTGATGGCACTGCTGCTGAATGTGCATGAATGTTACGTTACCTACAGATTTTTCACCCAAACAGCCTTGGAATTCATATTCTTGGTTCTTTCGGTAAAGTCACGTAGATAGAAAATTAATAATAAAAATTAAGTTACAAAAAAAACACTAATGTAGACTGTATCTTGGTTATAATCGGAGTGAGTGTACTGGCAGTCATCAATATAGACTGTAGCAATGGTTATTAAGCTGGGTGAATGTACTGACAGTCTATAATGTAGACTGTAACAATAGTTATTAAGCTGGGTGAGTGTACTGCCAGTCTATAATGTAGACTGTAGCAATGGTTATTAAGCTGGGTGAGTGTACTGCCAGTCTATCATGTAGACTGTAGCAATGGTTATTAAGCTGAGTGAGTGTGCTGCCAGTCTATAATGCAGACTGTAGCAATGGTTATTAAGCTGGGTGAGTGTACTGCCAGTCTATAATGTAGACTGTAGCAATGGTTATTAAGCTATCATAATTTTTGCACTGCTTTGTTGTTCTCGAATCTCAGTTCACACCGTGATCATCTTGGGATTGTAGCTGCTCCAGGGCCCCTACACGACGGTACTGACCACGTTAAAACCGTGTCGCACAAAATGCTCAAAACAATCAACCAACGGGTGTGTTGTGTTTTCACACCAAGAAAACACACACGTGGCTACCACTCGAATATTAACATAAATTTCGATTTAAAGCTTTCGTGACTGCAGGGATTCATCTTCTTGGTTCTTTCGGTAAAGTCACGTAGAAGGGAAATAATAAAGTAATAAAATAAAACATAATAAAATAATTCTCACGACGTTTCGGCCACAACGCAAGCAGCCGTCCTCAGGTGAAGACCAGGTGTGTCGGGGAGACAGCGTCTGAATGTCTCCCCGACAGACCTGGTCTTCACTCGAGGACGGCCTCTTGCGTTGTGGCCGAAACGTCGCGAGAAATATTTTATTATTTTATTATTTCCCTTCACGTGACTTTACCGAAAGAACCAAGAATATGAGCATTAACATAGTCACCGGAATAAACCTCTGCTACCTATTCCTGTGGTCGTGCATCACACACCAGTGTCATTTTCAGCGTCGGCAGAAACGCACGCTTTTTGACTTTTAAAACGTATTTAAAGTGTTGCCAGTGACAACCATTTTGGCAAATTAGAGGCTGCCTGCACATCCATTTCGACGTGAAATTGGGTATGTCTGTAAGTGGTTGAACAATGCAATGGGTCTGGCTAGCTCCATGGTGTTAAGACGTCGACAATGGCACAGCGGTCACGTAATTGCTCTTTAGTGTGTATGTTTAGATGCATATATATTGCATTAATAATGTTGCAGTGAGCACCCATTCAGGTGAGCGTGGGACACGATGGATTTGTAAGGCCGTAACAATGCACGCGTGGCCATCATTGTTTCCCAGATTATGTTGGCCATAGATGTTCATTTGAGGCTGAGTCAACCTAAGAAAAACTAGGTAAGATACTGATTACCAAATTTTATATATTGTGCTTAAACTAATATGATCATTTTAGTTGTAGCAGAGCAGTGAAGTCAATATCAGAAGCTTGTGAGTGTAACAATTGATTGGAGGGTCGCCTAAGTCCACTATCTCCCAGGGATTGATAAATGAGTACCACTTTGTGGGAAGTCAATATTGGTTGGTCCCATTCATCGGGATATGAAATATCTACCACCTGCTCAGAGCCACCCATGGACATGAACATTGCGTACCCAATTCTCATTTAAGCCAAGTAGATTTTATTTTTAATTACTCCACAGCACCTCTCATACAGATGAATGTTAATTTTAGTTGCCACCGCTGTGCTTTAACAAAAAAAGTTTTCATATGAAAATGAGCGGCTTGTTAAGGTGATAATGGTGCTCCTTTGACTTTTGACTGCACATTATTCGTGCAACCAAAATTGTAATGAAAATATAAGGATAATTATTGACTCCCAAAGTAAGTTTCACTTTCTTTAATTTGGCACACGGATGGCCCCGTTTCGGCAGTTGCCCTGCTATTTTATAGTCGAGATCCGTAGTTCATGAGTACTGCAACAACAAAAACAAATACAACAATATCAATATTGCCTGATATACAATATTGCCTGATATATTGAAAAGTGATCATTTATCAGTCAAAATAGGTTTTTTGTTGTTGCTTGGACAAAAAGTGGCACTGTCTATGTATAATTGAACGATCTGTGTTGCTACATTGTAGATGGGCCCTGGTGTATCAAAAAACAGAACAAGGTAGTAAAACTAGAAACTGGTTTTTAATCCGCTGCCCAAACAAAATGTGTAAATAAAGGACAGTACGAATATAGAGCGTTTTCTTGTTTCCCCCTAAAGATGTATTTATCCTGTTGGTCGAGTTTCGAACTTCGTTATCTCAATTGGCCTCTCCACTTAATGACCGAATGATATTAATGTCGTACCCTTTGATAGACATCATCTGTATCTCACCCAAAATAATTGATTTAAAAGTATTTTTAGTGTTTAGTTTACTGTCCTTCTCCCGCACTTCGAATTAGCACGGTTTGCTACATACGGCGCGAAAGAAGTTCAACAGACATACATATCTGATGCCTTCGCACGAACAAAAATACACAATTAGTATGGACAGTACCTGCTTCAGGTGGGTTTTTATAAACACTATTCCGACTCTGCAGATGATTTAAATCAGGGGTCGGCAACCAAAATAACAAGAAGAGCCATTTCTTTCCAATTCGGTAAAAAATTCTGTATTTCAAGAGCCGCAATGCATCTGAGTACATGTACTCATCGTCAAGAAGCAGCCCGTAAAGAGCCGCATGCGGCTCCGGAGCCGTAGGTTGCCGACCCCTGATTTAAATAAATTGCTTGTGTAATTCGATGCCATTGTTCCAAACATTCTATTTTCTAGGAAGTATGACTTTGAAGTGCAATACCTTCGTGCGTGATCCTTGTTTTGTTCAATTCAAAGGTGGAAACCTTAAGCATTTGATCCAGCAGTCAATTAAAGGCTACACGGGGATCTTTGTCTTTGTGGCGTGTGACAAGTGGAGCCGTTTTGCGCTGCTCTACAAACCCGACGACCCGACTACCAGTCCTGGGCCCTTTCGCAGGCACCACAGTGGCAAGATGTTAACTACCTCGCGCCTGGTATGCAGGATATCTTGGGTTCGATCCCAACCCTGACTCCTGTGTATTTGGAGTTTGCGTGTTCTCCCCGTGGTCACGTGGCTCTTTCTCTGGGTCCTCCGGTTTTTCCCTCCACATTAAGAATTATGCGTTCTGAGTATTTGGCTGCGATACATTTCCACGCGATGAGCCATTCGTTGAGCTGAAAAAGAGCTATATATCTCTGTGGGTCTAAGCTGGAAAAATATAAAAAATTAAGTTGAGTTTAAAACGCGCCAGTGTATTAAGAACACGTGATTTGGCGCAGCAACCATGTTCACACTATGCAAGCACTTTACGCTCTATTATTACAAACATAAACACTCATGATTTATATTTTAAATTAATGATTGACATTTATGACCGGTTTGTTTAATACCCGCTGTTTGCCATGGGCTGCCTTCATCGCATTGAAGATATATTAATGATTCTTATAATTCACTGCGTCTGACTGATGTCGCAGTGGACGAGCATCCGACTGGAATTACGGGAGGGAGGTCAAATCTTTGCCAGAGTTAACTCAAGTCTTTCATTCCACGTGATCGATAAATTCACTGCCACTTTGTGGATGTAATTACCCCTGTCATAGGAATGTGGAATCCCCTTCCAAGGCTAAGAGTGACGGAGTTTTTTTTTTTATACCCCAAATTCTCCACGACAGCGCTCAATGATATTTTGTACTTTTTTTTTATATCTGCTGATGGCCCACGTGCTGTAGAGAGATGGTACTTGCTAATAACATCTGGTAAACAAGCAGTATCGGTTTAGCATGCCTACCTCTGCCGATGAGCCCCAGGAAGACGAAACCGGTCCAGTGTTTGCACCAACACTGCTCGTGAACACAAGGCAACCCTATGGCTAACTGCATGAGACATAGAAGAAACGGCCCTACCTTATAGGTGCCCTGGCAAAACTACATATTCATGCTAACTGAAGATTTTAATTCTAGATTTGAAGCTTTCGTGACTGCAAGGATTCATATTCTTAGGTTTTTTCGGTAAAGTCACGTAGGTAAATAATTAAAATTAATAAAAGTAAAATAAAATAAAAATCAAGACGGAAGCTTGTGTTGCCTCCGAAACGTCGTGATTTTTAATTTATTTTACTTTTATTAATTTTAATTTTTTACCTACGTGATTTTACCGAAAAAACCTAATATTATGAAGATTTAAGCACTCGTAAACCGATCTGTTTGCCTTTGGCATTCGTCCCACCGAGAGGATCACGCGTTATTAAGGTTCAATGGTACTGTCTACTGATTATAATCGTATCAATTCAGTGCTCGACTCTAAGCTGGTAATGGCCTGATCACATTCGTTGTTTCGACGAGACGTTTGTAGGTACTGCCTATATGAGTTACGCAATCTCAATTAAGAGTCCTTTATTTGAGTTTGTGGACATTTGTATGTTTTCCTTTTCATAAATTGTTATTTTATTTTATGTAGTATTGGTTATATATCCATAATAGAGATTGTTTTGGGGTTATATCGCGTAAATGTAAAACTGTTTCGTTAAACCCGCCACAACCCGACACAGCCAACTAGTATGGGTTGTCACGTAAACAGAACGTGGCCAATTCGTCACTAGTACAACACACCCGGTGTGTTGGAGAGCCAAGCCACAACATTTACGACGTTTCGCCAGCAATTACAACTATCTTCATCAGGCGACAGCCAGATTTGTGGAGAAGTCCACCTGTTTCGTTCCTTATGGATGCTATTAGTCGCGAAAGCCAAACGTGTTAAACTGGTTTTTATATTTACTCAATAATGGTTGTAATATGAAATACATGACCCGCCATAATAACGTGGTATTTCCACCAGTGGATCAGGACAGCTGAATGAAATTAACATTTCCACGTACTCAGATAAGATATCATGTACTTTCACATACGAATAAACTAACATATTTCATCCTGGTATTTCGAATCGTCAACACACTTGCAAGCAAATATTCCCACCACGTGGATCGGTTCCTTTATAGAAAGGCTACTTTAGGCTTGTCACAAAGAGGTATTATTGTTATCGACCCTGGAGAGTGGTAATGATGCCCCTCGATTGCCGTTTGAATTTGCAGCTATTCGATTGTGAGCGCTGTGCGGACTAAACATATACCCGGCTGAATATCTGTATCATTCACCTACAGTCGAGAGAGCCCAGGGCGACCATATAACACTACTACCGCTTCCACGCCTACCACACCTACCGGCATCACACCGGCATCCCTACCACCAACGCGTTTATCACATACACCCTTAGCACCAAAACGACTACCACCCATTTAATGCCATACGACCACCCATACCACCAACACTACTATCACCCAAAATACCAACGCTACAACCACCTACGAACCCTATCAGCTCCTACTACGACCACTAAACCCCTGCCTCTTCCCTATCCTATCACCACCCACCAAGACTCAAATCACTAACCGCCCTATCAAATCCACAACCCCCCACCCCACCAGCAACGCCTACCACTCTTACTACCACCACCACCACCCTCCCGCACGCCTACCCCCCCCCCCCTTAGGACCATCACTCAGCACCAGGGGCAAGTGCTTAGGCTCGCGCTGACGTCACGCGCGTCGGATAAAGCGAGGAGCGCGCAGCGAAATGGGACGTGGCTTATATTTGAGAGTCCGCTCGCTGCTCGCTACTCGCTCGGGCTCAGTCGGCGGTCGCACAGTTTGTTTCCCCCCGGCTCCGGCTGCCTACAGCCTCAGCGCACGAGGGCTCGGCTTTGACGGCTACGACGCACGCCTGCCCGCACACCACACGCACTGAGACGCACGCACGCACGCTAATGTCATGCACGAAGACTGCATCTCGCGTGGACTCTTAAACACAGCCACGCCAAAATAAAGCGGCAGGAGCAGCAGCAGCAGCAGGAGCAGCATCGCGTCGCTTGCAGTTCATGTTCACGACATTCTCTCGCGTCGTTTGTACCCGCAAAGCAACGATAGGAATTGGGCTCTGAATAAAAAAAAAAGAGAATAAGCTTCTCTCGGTAGACTCACAGGCTCGTGTCGGACACGCGTTTTACGCATTGAGCCCGCAGCGGAGCACTGCGGTTCTGTAACCACGTCCGACAAACACCAAATGAACTCGCGCTGACGAACTGCGTGGCTAAGAGGGAAGGGACGTGCGCTTGGTGTGCGTTTTTTGGGGAGGGCGGCGGGAGAGGGGGGTGGTGTAGTAGAGAAGGGGAAGGGGTGTGGGAGTGGACAGGTTACCTTGGCACTCGAGGGAAGCCCCGCTGCAATGCGTTGCCCGTGAACGCAGGGAGGGGAACCTCTCCGAAGCCACCCGTCCTCCCTCGACATCCCGTCGCGCGCGCGCCGAGAGAGAGAGACAGAGAGGGGAGGGAGAGAGAGAGAGAGCGCTCATTTCTCTCATTGCCTCCTGCCGCTGTCACAGCGGCCAGCAGCATGGGCGAGGAGCTCTCGGCACCTCGTCGTCTGCCGCCCCTGCAGATGAAGATCATGCCGCCGACGACGACGAAGAACAAGAAGGTGACGACGCTGGTGACGATGAGCGTGCAGCTGCTACTGCTGCTCCTGCTGCTGCCGCCACCGCCCTCGGACGCGCTCTCTGCGAGTCGCTCCACGCCGCCGGGCTGGGAGAGCGGCTACGTGTTCTCCCCGCCCGCGGGGCTGTTGCGCAGGCTGGCGGGTAGCGGCGACGCGCCGGGTGACACGGCCCGCGCCGAGCTGCTGCTGCAGGAGCCCTGCAGCCCGCCGGCTCCCGCGCCGGGCGACGCGACGCCTGCAGCGGCGGGGTCCGCCGCCCGGACCGGCTCGTCATCATCCTCAGCCTCATCCCCAGCGGAGCCCGAGCGCACGGTGCTGCGCGGGTACCCGCTGCCTCCCCCCATATGGTTCCGCGGCCGCATCGGCAGGGTGGTCACTCTGACGGTGCCGAGCGACGCGCTCAAGAGGTGCGCGGCGGGGAACGCGACTTCTGCGGCCGGACGAGGAGCCGCAGGGGGGCCGAAGGGGCACCGGGAGCTCCAGGAACGGGGCCCTTGGACGTGACCGCACAGCTCATGGAGGCCGTGCGGGGCATGGACCCCCGTGTCCGTCTCACGCTGCGTCTGAGGCCGCGGCCCGCGTGGAGGCACGTGCATACGCAGCCGCTGCTCGTCATNACCACCACCACCACCACGGGTGAGCGCGTCCAGGTTGGATACCTGCAAGTGGCGTCGCGCTTAGTTTGAGCGGCGGGGGGAGGAGGGGGTCTGGGGCCACGGGGGAGTTGGGAGAGCGATTGTGTGTTAAACCCCGGACGGGTGGCGATGTCGTTCGAGCAGCAGCGCTTGGCTCAGCCCGGGGGGGAAACAAAGGGGCTGCGAGTTCAAATACCGGCGGCTTATTATCATCAATACGATGTCGATCAAATCAGTGTCGGGGAGTTCACGGGTGGTCGTCTTTACGGATCACGCCACTGGAATGTGGAGTTTTCACCGGCGCACTCTGGTCAGCCACTGACAATGGGCGTTTGTGCGGTGAAGTATGGTCAAACANCCCCCCCCCCATGACGGACACGGCGTGGGGAAGCCTTCATCCAGAAGTGGATTGACATGATGTGCATTTGCACACAAGGTCTCAAAGCGACTGGGGCTTTGAGACGATCAAATTGGACGTGTTCCTGAGCAAGTTAATTATATATTCCACATTTGTGTGGCGCGCCGCTACGTCAGTCTAACATCACGAGGGGCAACCACCGTTGCCTTCCAGCAAGTGGCTATCCTTACGTTGCATTTTACGTAGATTCTCTACGGGATTTCACCTGCTCAATTGAGACTTCGATGACAACGTAATTTATATCCCTTGCCCTGACCAAAATCGTNAAAAAAAAAAATTTGCGCGTGCTCGCATTCAAGGGCCGATCCGTCAATTAAATATCGATTCTTAAGTTGGCAAATAGACAATGTTAAAGACAACTATTACTAACGAGACAAAAAAAACTAACAAATAAAAGCATTTGCACGTGATTCGTCCTGTGGTAGTGGTTATGGAGGGGAGGGTTTACTAATTAATGTTCAAATATCGTACAAACACAGTAGTACCGTCACTTGCAATTTGCAATGTTGCATATTGTGGACTGTAACATAACAGCGTTATGATAACGCAGCTACGATTCAACGACGAACGGGCACCCTTGGAACGCCTCTCAATCCCACTGAACGGGGACATCTTCACGCGAGCGGAGGTTCAAGCACACATTTGCGAGGTGGCCGTCAAAACTAAGATCGCACTATTTCATAGCCCGCTGTCCACGGTAATACATCGTTTCAACAACTGTATTTAATAACATTTTTTTTTTCGTTCGTTATATCTTACGTGCACTTTGCAAAAAATATGGCGATGCATTTATGATAATTAATGGGTGGGCTCTCGTCGTGTTCTTAAAGAAGAAGAATAAAGTTACCGGGGGCATTGAACTGGATGGATGGAGGGAGAGACGGAATGAAATATTCTTAGGTTTTTTCGGTAAAGTCACGTAGGTAAAACATTAAAATTAATAAAAGTAAAATAAAATAAAAATAAAAACCTCTCCATAACAAAGGCTCACCCTCTTAAGCCTCACCTTACCATATGAATAAAAAGTGTGCCGTACTTGGCCCTTCCCCCTCTCTAACCATTATATAAACGGAGTGGTAGCTCCTGCAATCTCTCATTTACTTGATACAGCTGTCGTGGCTGTGACGGTACCACCTGAAGACGGAAGCTTATGTTGCCTCCGAAACGTTGTAATTTTTATTTTTATTTTATTTTACTTTTATTAATTTTAATGTTTTACCTACGTGACTTTACCGAAAAAACCTAAGAATATGAATCCTTGCAGTCACGAAAGCTTCAAATCTAGAATTAAACGGAATGAAATATTGGCAGGCTGGCCTTATCCTTACACAACCCGCGGGTGTACGGCGATTATCTGAACCCTCGTAGCTGCAGGAACGCCGGCAGCTGTCAATGGGCTACTGCTTTCCCCCCGCCTCGTCGGAATTGGAATGTTTATTTAGACTCGAGGAATCCGATGAGCCTACGAAGAAGCTCCCTTGTCCACAGATGCCCACAACTCTCTGGCTGTCGCCTGACGAGGCTGGTTGTTGTGATTGCTCGGCGGTACGTCGCTGTGCTCGAAATGCAAATGTCGTAGTGGGTTTACTCTCCCAACACACAGGTGATGTGCTGAACTCGTAATGAATGTGCATGTTTTGTTTACGTGACACAACTTTACGCATTGGCTTCTGTCGGGTGGTGGCGGGTTTAATGACACATGTATACGTATGTGATCATACCCCCCCAAAAAACCCTCTATTAGAGATGCCCAGTACATGACCAGTTTTGAGTAATCCTGACTGAGTAATCCTTGTTAGGTGTGTAATCAAATGCAGGGTTACTTAGCGTACCTTGGTGGATTTATTTTCTACGAATGTTTTTTTAGAAAGACTTATTCTTTTTTAAAAACACATGATTTGCACCGCAATCATCATGAAGAAGTGGTGGTGTCAGCGTCTTGGGTGAGTGTGGGAGCAGCAGCAGCAGACTCATACAGGATCACAACAGAAAAACCATGTAGCTTATTGCAGCTATTGCCAATATTACAGTGAAATCTGATACAGGGTTACGTTCACTTTTAATCAGAGCGCATTGCTTGAAAAATAAATGACATCACATCCACGGAGGAAATGGGCAATGAAATAAGGTTGGTGCGCAGGTGTTAGGCGGTTTATTTCCCTGGATCGTAAGAGGTAGTGGCCGATTGGGGAGGCCTTCATCAAGCAGTGGATTGACCATGGCTGATGACCATAACGATGACTTAGAAATCCTATCGCGGTAAACACGGACGCGCAGCATCCATTATGAACATTCCTTGTACGTATAGCGCCGTGCGAAATGTTGTTGCCACAAATGAATTCAAGATGTTGGGGGATTTCAGATGACAGCTCCATACGCACACGCTCATGGGAATGTCCGTGTTTTATAAAATATGTATTGTGCTGCCACATCAAATAAGACGCGTAGCAATCCCTCTGCGTGGGTCTGTTGATAATGTAGGGTAATAGGTTTACGCAGTCACTCTCCGAGTACAAATAACGCAAGTGGACATATACACGCGCATTCTGCTTTGCCTAGCCTCCTCTAATATCGAGTAATTGAATGCCCTCTATTAGACACTCTGAGGTTATTTATTCTAAGCCATAAATGATTGTTATAATGAATATCTGTGGTGCTTCATGTCAGCTGGAGCTGTCCGAGGCCGAGCTCCAGAAAGTATGCCATGGTAAGTTAAATCCTGAGTATTTTTTGCTGCTTACGAAGGCCTGGATGAAGAGTCTCGACAGCAGATGGGGCTTGTAAGTGGCAAATGCAAGAGACGCGAGAGTGGAGCGAGGAGGACCTGCAACGGTTGAGAGAGATGCGGGGACAGGAACTCGAGCGTTGGATCAGTGACGACTCTAAAATCTCGATCACTCTGTGATCGTGATGTGTGCGGTCGAATTGAATATTTTTTTGCCGAGTGATTTTTTTTGCGCAACTTACATTTATTTATGTACATTTTATAAGGCGCAGCAGACCCAACAAAGGGCTTCAGAGCACCGTACAGTAAAATGCGTATAAAAAAAGACTCATATCCAGTTTACCCCACATATCCTAGAACATATATAGGTTTTTAGTTTCTTTCTAAATGAGAGAATATCGGCGGTCAGGCGCCGTTCTTCAGGCACAGGGCATTCCAAATGCATCGGGCCAAGGACCGCAAAAGCCCTGAGCTCCGAAACGTTTTTCTGCCCAAAAGCGTGGCTGAGAGCAATGATTTTCGTTGGAGAGAGCTGTTTGACCAGCCCAAGTTGGGAGCGTGTCAAGAAGGCAGCGTATGGAGGCGGACGGCGAGGCTGGGCGGCGTGGAGTCTATGGACAACGCTGAGCATTTGGTACGGATCTTACAGTTTCTCGGCAGCGTTACCATCACACATTTGCACGCGCGCGAGAAATGTGCTCCGTTCATTTGGCGAACACAGGGAGTGATCGCACCGACTCCTGCTGGTCTCTCTTTAATCCGAACTCCTTCCGCTTACCCAAAAGCCACGCGCTGTCACATCCTCCCAACTTTGAGCGGTCTACATTATGTACGGTATTTTACATTTTTAGTCGAGGGAATGTTCATATTAGTTTTATTTATTTTCAGCGCTGACACCCGAAGCACATGGTGTCCTACTCACGTGCATGATGTCATTGGGTCTTTAACATTCATTTTTTAAATATATATTTATATCAGAGTACAATTAACAAAAAAACCCAACACACTCATCAACAACACTACCTTAAATGAAAAATGTATATATACAATCAGCTACGTTTCGGGCAATGCCCCTTCATCACACAAAAGAGCGAGAGAGAGAGCACTTTGGTCACCGACTCACAGAAATCGATTGATCGCAGGCTCAGTGGTAACTACGCTAAAGACTGACGACCAATCATCCCGTGAAGTGCATTCTTTGATGGCCATCGATCAGCCGGAATGTTTATTTCATAAAGATAATGATTAATGCCTTCATGACTTGAAGCGAAAACATATTTTTGTATGGTATATGAGCATGTGGAGCATGCGAGTTATTTAAATGTAAAGACGGGTTAAGCATCTTGGACGTTTAGAAAGGAACGTGGAAAGAAAGAGCGGTCATCAGGGAAGAGGAGGCTGTGTTTGGTGGCACGGCCAGGTTATCGAGACACCCACCGGAGTGGCATCCTGTGTTAATTGTGTTGAGGGTTTGTTTTAGTTTAGTCATTGACTCCGTCTTGGCCATTGATGAACTGTGGAATTTGTGTGCAGTCTCAGTCTGTGGATTTCATTGCATCATTCTCTTAGCCTCGTCGACGAAAGGAGGCACACATTCAGTCCACTTCTTAATTGTTAAATGTTGATGTGATGGGCATAATCTCCCCTCTGATAGTATCAGGGCAGGCAATCAGTGAATTCAGTCAATAAAATATCTACACACATCGCCAATTACTATATATGGTCTTCCCCAAGTACTGAGCGTGACTATATTATCTCAGATTTCATCTTCGTATATACGCGTTCATTTAATCTCATCGTAGTTACGCTCTGCTCCCCTCACAGCCAATGCGCAATGGAATAAACACTTAGTTCACGAATACTCTTGTCACTAACATAAGTCATACTCGTGGCACCCAGAGGTTGGGCGACCAAAGATTGAGAAGTGTTAAGTTGACCATGAGAGCGTAACGCGCACGCGCGCGTTAAGGGGTACATCCCTTGAAGGGGTTTTATTTCATACAACCAGTCCACAGGTGTTGACTGTTGCAGAAAGGCAGGAAGCCATTCGTGATGCGTGAGCGCATCAGCAGCATTCACTTGACTTGGATGAGAACCTTCAATTTGTCGCGAGTCGTCAACNAAAAAAAAGAGCCGAGAGTGTGGTAGAGCCCCATTGAAAACCTGGCGCCAATTGCACACGTTTGTTGATGTCGTGGCGTTTGCGTTATTATTGGAATTTTGTTTTGTTAAAGTCACCCTTTTACATTCCCCCCGCCCCGCACTCGTAACGATTACCCCGATCTGTGCGCCCGTGCCTCGTGCGTGCACGGAATGACTAAGAAGTACCCTCCCCGTCCCCCACTCCTTGCCTTCCGCTACAACTGGACGAGTGAAACGAGTGGCAGGCAGTGCTGGAATGACAATGGTGGATCTCTACGACTATCGCCAAAAAAAACAACAACTCCGCGTTAGGAGCGCGGGCATTCCAGATTAGAAGGCAAACCGAGTGCTCGTGACTGGGCCCGCAGCTCGGGTTACGAGCGCTCTGGGTCGCATTTTCATCGCTGAACTTTATTTATTGTGCCCCCCCCCCCCCCCGTAGTTTTACACCCTCTGGAAAAATGACCTTCCTCGCTCTAACACTACGATGAGCTGCTGGGGTAGCGCTACGATATTGTTGCCGTGAATGGGTTGTGGCTAGGGTGCATGGTAAGCGAGGGAGACCTTTCAATGGTGTCAGTGGAGTGCGCGCTCACCCACGGTGCCACGTGGCGAGGGGTATTCGAAAGGAGAATTAACTCCCAAACATGGGCACAAGTGGCGGCAGTAACCTACCTGCTGCACTTCCTGACATCACCATCGTTGAATGATCCCTGGTGTTTGTGTATCTGTGCAATGGGGCTGACTGCCGTGTCACGATACACCTGTGTGTAAACCCAGTTTACAATGCACCTATCACTTACAGGCTGTTTCCATTGCTTTGGCTCGTGAGTGGAATACTAAGCTGTTTCGGGTTGTTCCGAGTAGAGGCCAGGCATAGTCCAATTAAATCCTTACTCTGTTGTATTTGTTTTGACTTCAATTATATGGTCGTTCAAGAAACGACGACTATTTGCTAGGTGTCGCGTATCAAGGCGTATTGCTGCGACCACAGTCAAAACAAGGCGGTGTCACCACGCAGCGATGCGTGGATGAGTGGCGTGTGATGCCCTCTTCTGTTGGAAACTCTGAGCCGGCCGGGGTAACTCTGCAATTCTATGGCTCCGGGTGGGGGGGAAGCAAAGAGACCAACAGCTATTTACTTTTCGATTTAAAGCTTTCGTGACTGCAGGGATTCATCTTCTTGGTTATTTCGGTAAAGTCACGTAGAATAGAAATAATAAAATAATAAAAATAAAACATAATAAAATAATTCTCACGACGTTTCGGCCACAACGCAAGCAGCCGTCCTCAGGTGGAGAACAGGACTGTCGAGAAGACAGAGTCTGAATGACACCCCAGGCTTGGAGCGTCTATTTAAGCTGGGATGGAGGGGGGAAGAGCGCCTTGACAAAATAATTTGCATATCTATTTACTTTCCAACGGCAGACGTCCCAAGAAGGATCTTGCTTCCGGACAGAACACTCAGCTTTTGCTTTAGCACTCTCTCAAAAGATGATAATGTCTTGGATATAGTGCATGGCTTTAGATCTGGGGAGAGTGGTCAACGCACTGCCTTGTGAACCCCGACAATTCACGGCTAACATTGGTAGTGGGCGATATCTAAACCGGTCATGGGCCCCCCCCCACCTTTGCAAGTGAAGGATTGTCAAACAACCTCGATGACCGATATGGCGGTCGTGGTGGTAGGGTGGGGGTTCCTTGATCCAGCAGAGAATTGACGGAGGGCTGAAAATGATAACAATTTCAGATATACTCTTTGGTTCTTCCGGTAAAGTCACGTAGGTAGACATAAAATAAAATAAATCACGACGCTTCGAACGCAACACAAGCGCCCGTCTTCAAGTGAAAATCGCTTCAAATCAAAATTTCAGATATATGTTAAAAAGCTACAGGTAACCGTGTGCCACTTTTGGAAGAAGAAGAAGATAGGGCACCATCCCTTTCGTTATTCTCCACTTACAGAGCAATGTAAATGATATCACGTGTCATCGGCTGACGTGAGTTCCACTCTGTGGGATGCCCCGTTGAGAGACCGACTTGTCTTGTGGCAATATAGAAGAAGAATGCTCACCTCTGGCCCAGGATGACCGGTAGATATGAGCAACTCTTAAGGTTGACTGGGGATATTCTTCGAACACGGACTTTATTTAAATGGACGGTTATCGGTGAAACATAAACACGGAGATTGCACTAATGTATCGGATTGGAACACAACACCCATTGTGCTCATTTGTTCCATTTTACACCTCCAGTTTTTGCCGATTGCATATAAATTGCTGTTAGCGTCACACCTCTCGACCTGGCGAACGGAGTATCACACGCGCTAACAATTGGGGTCTCTTGTAAAGTCACGATTAAAACACGCAAGTTAAAGGCGATTCACGGTCGTGTGTTTTATTATTATTATTGCGCGATGTTTTAAAAAAGAAAATGAACAATCGCTCGCCCGTTCACCCTGCCATGTTAGCCATTCTTCGACGATTCGTGCAAACTATCACACAGGTATGTGTGTGTGTGGCACTTTACACCCGTGGGTGGTGGGTGGGGTGTTTTAAACCCACCTCCTTGCTTCAACCGTTAGTGACAGTTTGGGTGACCTTGTTTGTGGTTCACATTTGGTCGTGGCCTTCTGTTATCGCGCTGCGTGCGTGGATGTCAGTAGTCGCGTGTCCCTCTGTCGTACCACGTGCTTGGGACTGTTCATCCGCAGGGGCGGAAATTATTTTGAATTCACAATGTGAAGATTGTGACGCGCACACGATACCACAAAGGCCCAGTGTAAAACATAAATATTTAAACACGGTTGTGTCGGAAAGTGTGTGGGCGCAAGGACATTTATTTTCAATTTTTACCGCGCAACGCTTTATACGATCCATGTGTACATTTTTTTTTATACCGATTATGTTCTTTGCACGCTCAAGGACTCGTCAAAACAATTTTGTGGGAAAGACAATTCCATTCTGGCCTCGGTGAGCAACGCTCCACCTCAAGTGGCGTCAGAGAATGGCTCTGGACGACGACGTCACGACGACTGCTTCGGAATGCATTGACGGGGGGGACTTTGTTTGTTAATCTACCCAAGTTTGGGAGCACATCTTTAATACAATGGGCAAAGGGTGTTGGTTGCATAGGAATCTAAGCAAAGTGTTTCAATCTCAGCCGGTGTATGCAGATTTAAGTGAAAAATTTTAAATGTGTTTTCAGTCATCGGTGATTGGGTTCCCAACAATCAAGTGGCTATACATGAGATCCTGTTACATTTTTGCAGTAATTGAAGTATATTGGGTAAACATTACAGCTGGGCTATCAGAATGCTTTAGCAATAAATTACTCTACAAATTATAATTTAGAGAGGAATTTCTCACCTCATCTCAAACTCTTTTCCTATGTGTGCCGCTGGTTGGGAGGTGATTGATGACGCCATCACCATGAGTCACGTCACGCTGGGCGTGGCTTGTAGGGGGTTTCCCGCATTCAGGAGGCAGGATGCCAAGTTGTCCGCCGTTTTTAAAGTGGCCCGAGTCATACGCCACAAAGAATACGTCGATGGCAAACATTATGTTGATACATCGAATTCATTGACTGATCGTCCCAGGTCTATTACATATACTTACTGCTGCAAATGCAAACCTAGTGACTCCTAATGTTTCAGAGAGCTTTAATAGTCAAACGGGCGACGCTCTGCGCTGCAACCACACAATGAATGTCTTCTGCGTACAATGCACGGAAATGACTTTGCCATGCCGCCGAGCTGATTTTATTTAATTTCTGTCTCGGCATTTATATACACACGCATTGTCAATATTATTTCCTGGCCTTTCTCATGATTTATGCGTCTGATTTTATTTCTGCCTGTGCCACATCACCTCGGCAGCCTCCATTGAATCGCTGCCAGAGGTCGCAAACGGGTTTTGATTCCTTACCCGTACCCATACCCGGCCGCACCAGGGTCGCAAACGGGTACGGGTACCCGGCCGGGTACAGGTACCCATACGCTACCCGTACCCTACCCGAAATTAGTGACAAACGGTTACTCACCGGTGACTCACGGCCTACCCGTACCCGTACCCGGTTGCGACCTCTGATCGCTGCACACTGCAGGGTTCCTCCCTCTCCTGTAATGTGTGCTTGAAGCTTGTTAACTCCCTCGCCCGGTATGCAGGAGGTCGTGGGTTTGAACCCGACCTTGACGCCTGCACGTTTGGACTTGCCACGCTCTCCCACATGTTCTCCCATGGGTAGAACATGGCAGATATGCTATACCTTTACACGTGATAAGCCACTTCGTTGAGCTATTATTTTTGGTCAGATCGCTTCTGAAAGAGAGCTAGAAAGCTCAGTAGGCCTTACCAGGTAAAATAACAAATAGCTTAATAAAATAGTTTAATCGTTTAAAATCAACACTGCTTGCTATTCTCTCTTGTACAAGAACGGCTGTGGTTACATGTTCCTTTACTATAGCTCAGGGATGTCAAAACTTATTGAATTTTTGGCCAAATTGACGAACAAGTTAAGAGCCATGGACCACAGACATTAACCGATATTAAATGTGATACATACTAAAACATTGTAATGTGTGCATTACTCACCAATAGGGATGTAGTTAAATAGTAGAAAAGATATACAAGAGGTATTACTGGAGTGACATAAGAAAAAAAGGCATGCATAAAATAATTTAAACATAAACATTAACATAAAATCAAACAACAGGTTTAAGTTCTGATTTAAAGCTTTCGTTACTGCAGGGATTCATATTATTGGTTCTTTCGGTAAAGTCACGTAGAAGGGAAACAATACAATAATAAATATAAAACAATAAAATTGCGTGAGAATTGTATTGTTTTATATTTATATCAATTAAATATATATAACAATAAAATTGTGTGAGAATTAATTGTTTGATATTTTTATTATGGTATTGTTTCCCTTCTACGTGACTTTACCGATAAAACCAATAATATTTTTAAGTTCAACAAATTAAAATACAGAGTGAAACATAGAGTCAGAAAAGGCCATAAAAGTAAAAAGTTCTGGAGTGCTGCCTATTAAAATTCAGAATTCAACATTACAATTCGTATAAGCATAATAGCAGCAAATAGTTGGACATGCATATTAAATATTTGACATTCAGATGAAAGACAGCAAGTCGAAAAGCATTTACATTTATATTGTCGGGATAGTGAATTAATAGCTAATTTTAAAAGTGACTGTGATCATATTGTCTGTGAATATAGATACAACATTGTTTGATCTTTGTAGAGCATACTCTTAGTTTTTTCGGTAAAGTCACGTAGGTAAAAAATATTAAATAAAAATTAATAAAAATAAAATAATAAAAATCACGACGTTTCGGAGGTAACACAAGTCTCCGTCATTAAGTCACTTGATGCAGCAAATCTGGCTGTGACGGTCCCACCTGATGACGGAGACTTGTGTTGCCTCCGCAACGTCGTGATTTTTATTATTTTATTTTTATTAATTTTAATTTCATTTTTTTTACCTACGTGACTTTACCGAAAAAAACTAAGAGTCCTTGCAGTCACGAAAGCTTCAAATCTAGAACTTTGTAGAGCATCTTGCTTGAAATACAAATGTCGATAATGATTGTGTATAATAAAGGTTTTCTGGGTTAGATCGCATAAATGTGTCGTTAAACCTGCCACCACCTGACACAGCAAATTAGTAAGGTTCGTCACGTGAACAGAACGTGACAATTCGTTACTAGTGCAACCACAGCATGTTGTGGCTTGGCTCTCCAACACACCGGTGTGCTGTACGAGAAACGATTTGGCACTTTCTGTTTACGTGACAAACCTTAATAATTAGCTGTGTCGGGTGGTGGCGGGTTAAATGAGACATTGATATATTTACGCGATCTAACCCAAAAAAAATCTGTGGTGTGGATGATACTGGTCGCGAAAGCCTTCCTACTACGCATTACATTTCTTGTGTATTTTATGGACTGTGCAACAACAAAACATGTCCCTCTTAAAACGGGTTTCTCTTCAATGTAACTGGACAGGATTGGTTGTAAATTATTCATCATCCAATTAGAAGACAAATTTATCTCACTGCCTATTTCTTCGAATAGATATCAGGAGCACGCCCGTCTGATTGCAGCGATTACTGTGATAGACCGAGAAGTTTTCACCAAGAATAAAGCTCCCACATTATCACCCAACCTCAGCACTGGAGTGCCTGAGCGATAAGCTCGGATGCAAGGAAGAAGAATACACCAAGTACATGGGGGTACATTCCTAAACCTTAGAACTGTCTTAAATACCTGAGCCCAGAAAGGCCACCCAAAGCAAATCCCTCCCCCCCACCTTCCCCCTCTCTAATGAGTCCGGTGTGCCTGATACCGTCGATGCCCCTGGTAATGTTGTCCAGAACGTCAGGATGTTGCAATGTATGATGTGTGAGGGAGGATGTCGAATATTCATATATATTAAAAAGAGCAACAAACTCCAAAATGGAGCAGACAACACAATTGTTTAGGGCAGCGCTTTCAAGATGACCGCAACACCGCCGTCATCGTCAATTGCCAAGTAAGTGGGGACAACCGTTGGTAAGGGGGCAGATGCACGTGACCTGAAAGCAAAGGTGGTGCCCTGCAACTGTTGATGCAATTTGCTGGCCCACCCCGACTGGACGTGTGTGTGAAAGAGCTTTGAAGCTCCACGGATTCTTCCAGCATAGAGGATCTGATTCTACTCGAGGGAGCTGTAGAGAGCCCCCTGGAGAGGAGATTTGGCCAACTCTTCCATTCTAGATTTGAAGCTTTCGTGACTGCAACGATTCATATTCTTAGGTTTTTCGGTAAAGTTACGTAGGTAAAATTTAAATTATTAAAAGTAAAATAAAAATAAAATAAAAATCACGACGTTTCGGAGGCAAAACAAGCTTCCGTCTTCAGGTGGAACCGTCACAGCACGATAGCTGTATCAAGTGAGAGAAATTCCAAGAAACAGTATTTGTATATATACTGGTTGACATCCTTGGAAGAGGTGAGAGTACCTAGAATCAGAAACAGAATATTTATTGACACTGGAGTAATTCGATGAGCTATAAAGCTCTTTTTTTCTAACAGATGTTCAGTAGGGACGGGTAAAAACGTTACAACAACGTTACAAAAACATGATTTTAGTGCAAAGTACAACGGTGAACATCCACCGCACGCGACCTGCCGATTAATTCTCTGCGGTGTACAAATGTATCCTGCTGAGTGGACAGAGGTTGAAGAAGCTAACCCATTGTTTCAACTGCTGTGCTGTGAGATCGACCCCTGGATTACAAATCCAGTGTTCCTAGCAGCATACCGACAAATCTATTTATGAACTATAGCCCTTTTATTGTTTCGTTGACGAGGTTTTGTGCATGCAAAATTAATTTTGATTTTTAAAAATCTCACCAGATATCCAGGTGTGCATCGGAAACAACCGTTTCCAAAGGGTGACAAAGATGAAGTGTTTAGTGACATTTCACAAAGATCTGTTTAACTTTGAGAGAGATTTATGGATCGGAAATGTTAAACGTTTAGTCTTCTGTGCATTTAGTCTTATCCGCAGGTGTCAGTTGGACACGAGAATGTGGAGGGAGGAAAAAACTTTGTGTATTTAGGTAGCAATGTGCACGATACAAGAGGTTGTGAAATGAAATTAAGAGACACATTGCATATGTAACACGATTTTTGTTCCTGGGTACTAAGTGTTAGTTTCTAATCGCTTATGCCTCAAAAGTATAGAAAATGGCTATTATTCCCCACAAACTTTACTTTTGTGACCAGGACTTTATGTGAAAGAATGACACAAATGCACACGTTTTCTCATTGAAAATAGGTACATTTCAAAATATCATTGTTCTGGTCACAGAAGGAAAGTTTGTGGCATAAGCAATTAGGAAATAACACTTACTACCCAGGAACAATTTTATTTATATATTTTTTTGTTACAATGTTATCAGGATAGCGTTTTGATGGATATTATAAACCAATTTGAGAGGACAGAGATATCAAACTTCGTGTAAAAAGGCAAATGTTTGCGTATTTACATCTTGAAAAGACAACTGGGCAGTTTCTATGTCCAAACTCGATGTAACATCTTACCAATTTGCACTTATATTTATTTCATTAAAATATACTTTACCAAACATACATAGACACACGTATATGGTATAATATGCATAGACGAAGACAAGCATCCCCTGTATAATCTTCAGAGACTTTTGTGGCAAGTGCTGTTAGCAAGCGTCTATGAAGGCTGGCATGGCACGCAAGGGGGTGGGTAGTTATCAACACGCCCGGCCGCCTTTGTCTCCCCAGTGGCGATGTTTGCACACCGCACCAGGTACTCATTTGAGGCTAAGTCGACCTCGGAGAGGCCCAGAAGCGGTTGAGGTAATCGTCACTGGTCTCAGCCATGGGCAGGAATCGAACTCTGGTCACTGGGCATAGCATAGTACACACGCGTAGACAAACACACGATGGTATATTTATTCTTTATGAATTAAACTCCTGTCTTTTGACCTGGATAATCAATTGAGATGGAACATTTCGTCAAGAATGTCAAGTGACACGTACATAGTGAACACGCAGTGATATGCATACGAACAAGCATTTTAAATTATACGACTTTTACAGCGTATTCGTTTATACAATGTCAAATACATTTACACTGTCAAGAATAGGATCAAGGCAGTCAAGGCAGCACACATGCACATCACGCTGCATCTAAATGTAAAACAATTGTGCACGCTGCCGTGCAAAGATAATGTTCAATGTCTGCAATTAACTTTATGCGATCGGACTCCTGATGGCACTTTTTTTTTGTTATTTTGTAAATCGGCGTTCAGATGTTTAGCAGACATAATGTCTGCCACCATGTAGCGATCGCTCAAATTATTTCCGAGAATACCCACTGATGAGAATGTATGTGGAGACATGGTATATTGGATTCAATAATGAGGAATTGTGTGCTTGCCTTCCATTGAGAAAGGTGGGTTCTTTAATCAATCGGGTCAATACAAACGAGGTGAGCAGATTGAATACATTTGACATAGATTTTGAAGGCAATCCCATCTGAACTCTCTCACAACCATCAATTCAGAATGGAATGATAGGTGCTGTAATGCCAAGAGGCAGTGTTCTTCACTAATTCTCAGAGGGGGGGGGCACTTTCGCTGATTAGACATAATCAGTGTGAGGGCCGCCACACATTTAAAACCGGTGGGTTTGACAGCATGATGAGGTTTGTCTTGACATTAGTACCAATCATCATAACAATCAGCGTGATTGGGTAGCAGAGTGATGTGTGTACTCCAATCACAGTACATTCTAAGATTTTGATTATGAAGTAGAATGAAGTCATCTTTCAGCTTTAATTGATACACCTCCTTGCCCTTGTTGACCAATCAAAGCCAGAACTACGTGAATCTGCCCGATTACGCAGCAGCATCCATATTGGAAGATGTGAGTCCTGTGACAGGAACAGCGGCACAACCTGGATTTAAGGGAGTGATGAGATGAAATTCGAAGGCATGGAGTCTTCTTCTAAGACTGCTTATATTTACATGTAAAAGGTAAGTCCTTGGACGGTTTGTGAAATCTGTCGCAGAGTAAGTGGAGTTGGTTCTAGCCTGCTAATAAACCAAACGCCAAGGTCAAGATGTCGTCATGGCCAAAACCGTCCATGCCATCACACCTTTTCAGCCTCACCGATGCTAATGAATAAAACATTGATATTGGTCCAGTCCACTGAGGTAGCAATCAGCTTAGCAGATTGTAAACGGCACTTTTTTAGCTCCAACATTTTAGTGACGAGATGTTGTACACGGTGCGGCAAAAACCGTAAATTTGTACGGTAAATCATAGTGGGTGCTTGCCCCTTGCATCATACGCTTGGACACTACTCAACATGCCCACGTTCATCTCGTATTTTAAACAAACAACAATATACAATGTATTCAGTCAGTCCTGAAATCTCTTTGGTTTCTGAACTTTCGCTGCACCCTGTATATTTGAGCTACAGACGGAAACTGCAGCAGGGCTAGCAGTGGGCACTGATAGTGACCGACTCCGAGGGCTCAGCTGGCCATTGCAGGCAGATTTTGGGTCACCAGCTACATTAAATGTAGATCACCCTCTCCGTTCCACATATGTTATGAGATATTACCAGAGGTGGGACAAAGTCATTGTTATGCAAGTCCAAGTCGAGTCTGAAGTCATCAAATTCATGACTCGAGTCTGACTCGAGTCCAAGTCACATGACTCGAGTCCACACCTCTGGATATTACTTTCCAAAGAGATGCAATTCCCTTTGATAAATCTCTCATAATGATATCGGTTGGTTGTAAATGTAATTTTTAACCACTCGAATGCATTAATTATTAAAATATACTATCCGACACATTTTTGCTTGGACCTCTAAGCCATCTCGCCACCTCTTCAAGGATCATATAACACACAAAAACATTTGCTTTTGGGTTGTTTAACATCGAAGTTGGAAAGCAGTGGCAACCTAAGATTAGTGACATTTTAAAAAAGGGTATCCTTTCAACATTGAGTGGATTTATAATGAGCCAGGGTGCTCGATCAAACCCGCAATCAGAATGAAGCATCCTGGATAAAAATGCATGGTCAGAGGTTACCTCAATAAATGTGTCAATAAAATGAGAACCATTTTGTACGATGTCAACAGTGGTAATTAAACGTTAATTGTGCCAGAGCACTACTGCCAATGTAACACCACCGAATGATGTGTTTAATTACATGAAGCGATTGGCCCATGAAATGGGAAGGTGGAATTTCCAGAGCCTGTGATGCATCTCGTCCCCAATGGTGGGGGACGCTTGAACTTTGACCTTTTGGCTGTGCAGAAGCGCGACGCAATCGCTGGTGTAGAATTTGCGTGTCATCCTTGCGCAGGGGCCATGCTGTATCGTTCCAATTTTAGTATATGCACTGGTGTAGAAAGCGAATATTCTGCATGGCTCGCTGTTGGAGCAGCGTGTGTTGTATACGAATCATACAAAAGTACGTTAATCATAACATTGCCTCATTGTGGGGCGGACTGACCTGCCAATCTAAAATGAAAACACAGCGATGCTTTGAAACGGATGTCAGAGGGCGAGTGATGTCTGGAAAGTTGAGGCAAGGCCAGTTTGTTTGTATTTTGAATGCTGATAAAGTTTTTTTTTGTCTCACTGTACAATATATGTAATGCATTGTTATACACGGAACACTGCAATTGTGGAGCGCAAACAATGCGCACAAACGTGTAAGTTATGAAACATTTTTATAATGGAAATACTAGAGTCACATGTACATGCAGGTATGTGGCCAATGCGTCATCGCAGTTAGCACGGTTGACTTACATTCTGACAGTTAACAGTTCAAATCTAATTCGGGTCAATGCAGCTATTTTCCCTTCCAGGTCAATTAGTGGGTAGCAGTTTGTTTGAAGTCAACAGTGATCATCTTATGGCCAGACTGACCAATATCGTGGAAACTGAAAATGTGGAATATTATGGTTTGTCGCGGTTGTACTTAAGGTGTTTGAGAGAGAATGTGGAATCTCCACCTCGGGTTCAGCGCTGGCAACGTGTGCGAGGAACAAACACTCTGATTGAGCATGGAGACATCTTGACGTTTTTTACTATGTATATTTAAAGTGTTCTCTCGCCACAACATAAACATGTTACCGAACAAAAATTGTTCCCACTCTGAGNAAAAAAAAAAATGTTGTTCCATTTCCTTTAAGTTACCCAAGAGGTTGACGGTGTCCATTAAGGGTTACATTTTGACATCCCATCGCGCTCGGCGCTCGACATGTGCGCGTGCTAACGGCTTTGCAGAATCTTGCGGCAACACCCTGAGAGCCATCCTCGGGAGAAGACATTCACGGTACGTGCTGAGAGTCAGCCTTTCAGCCTTCAACCAGCAGAGACGGGCGAATGCACGCGATGATGGTGCTCACACGAATCTGGTTATATTCACGCCGTGCCAGGGGAACGACCCCCCCCCCTGGGTTGCAAGTCGCGTGGTTTAATTTGCAATACGGTAATCGCACTTTGTTGTTGCACTGTTGAAAAGAAGACGCCTGTAGGTACACTCAGCGTAAAGTGAGAAGCTGGAGTGACGTGTGAAGCTCGTACTGAGGAAGCAATTGAAGCCAAATGTGATGCTTCCTCGGCCACCGCCTATGGGTGGCGTACTGATCTAAATAGGTACTCGCTAATATTGCACGTGTGCACGTGTGTGCAATCGTACTTGCCCCTACAGTCTGCTCCATGGAGATGTTTGTCTTTGTTTGCGTGTGGAGTGCAGTAGTGCAGTGGTTGGTGCACTGCGCTACAACTCAACGTCAAAGTTATATTTCTGCTCACGACCGATAACGTGTGGCGAATATTTGAACCGGTTCTGGGCCTTCCCTAGGTCGACTCAGCGTTTAAAAAAATAGTACCTGGTGCAGCCTGTAAACATTAGCATTGGGAGACAAAGGCGGCCAGGTATGGTGTTAGCCACCAACCCATTTTGTGAACCGTGCCAGCCTTCATAGGTGCTTTGTAACAGCACTTGCCCTAACAATCCGTTTAGGCTATACGGGGGGGGGGGAGCCTTTGTCTTTGTACGTGATGGTGCAGTGGTTCTTGCGCCGCACCACGATCCACTTGGGCTCGATTCCTAACGTCAGCGGAACGTGCCAGCGTGAGCAGCATGTGGATACCGGAGCTGTCGTAGGCCTCTGCTAAGTTGATCCAGCTCAAACGAGTGCCCGGTGCGGTGTGTAAACATCAGTAGCAGGGAGACAAATGTGTCGGGCAGTGGAGTAGTTGCGGCCAAAGCACCCAGCATTATGGTAATTCTTGTCGGCACCAGCACTTGCACTGACAGTCCGTAAGTCGAAACGTGCTTGTTTTGTGTGCGCTCAACAACCGCATGTGTTCTGTGTGTGTGTGTGTGCGCGCGCTTAACGCGTGAGGAATGAGTATTATGTCTCACGCGCACAGCATTTCACCGCAAGTGATTGATCAAGATGCGAGTGCTGGTCTCTGTATTACGCACCTAATTTGAGAAGGGAAAAAATGTGTGCGCTTATTGATGATCCGATTATGAGGCTAAAAACGTGATTTCCTGCTCAAATGAGGATTGAGGCAGTGCTAATCTCCCGGTAACAGTCCTCGGCCAGCGATGGAAATTCCTCATTCCTATGATGGGGCGAGTACATTCATAGGACAACCACCGTTGACTTTCGCACAAAATGGTACTCATCGTATCAAGCACAGAGGAACGGTGGGGCTTGAGTCAACTCCCAACCAAGATTTGATCTCGCAACCTTCCGCTGTGTGAGTTGTTCGCTTCTACCGTTGGGCCACCAGGAGACGGTTGTGATACTGGCCATAGTAATGTGGAATTTACACAACTGGCTCAGGGCTGCCAATGTTATTGTAACTTGAGCAGCGAAATTCGTCGACNTTTTTTTACGTTGAGGTTGTTTCGCAATGAAATCTCTGAAAGCTATTGTTGATCATTTTCAAAAACCTATTCGTGGTCTATTGGTGGCATTAATATGATACATATTTTACAGTAGAAGCCTAATGTTTCCCATTACATCTTGTAGGCTTCTGACAAATTTAGTTTGTAAGTGTTCAATTTCCTTTTTAAATTATTTTATTTAATCTGCGAGCTTTGATTCACTCTAACGCACAACTAATGTGGGAACGGCCCCGTTACTAAGCCTGTATGTTGCGTCGTAAGTTTATACTGCGTATGTAATTATAGTTGATCAAATATCATTTACAGTGAAGCCGTACGAGTTATCTTAATTATCTTCAATAGAAATATACATGTACAATTCAACGTGTCCTTTATAAATAAACATACACGGAGAGCTCTGTTTGACAAAACACTGCTATGGAGTTATTTCAATAAGCACTCCGGTACCAGCAGCATTGCCTTAGCACCAGGCCCAGGCTAACAGCGGTAGAAATGGGGGGCGCTCCCGCGGCAAACGCTCAACTCAAGCACAGAAGGTCGAGAGTTCAAATGTCACTCGGAGGTTGACTCAGACAATCATCCATGCGGCGGTTACTAAGCCTGGCGGTACTCTCTTGTTGCCAGTCTTGAGTCATTGGTGGAAATTCCACATCAAGTTCAAGTTAATTTATTAGGTATAGCCCCGTGAGCCATTCGGCTCTTGAATCGGGTGCAACCGCAACAAACAAAAAAACAAAAACATGAACAAGAAAACATCTTAAAGTGACAATGTGACTAAGTGCAAACAGAAAATACAAAAAGACAGCAAAATATTGCAGAAAAAACACCGTACACCAACGCTGTGTGCACAAATCCCAGTGGGATGCAAGTCAAACAACAACAACAACCACAATACAACTTAGATTAAGGCCATCAGTCTTACTCCGTACTACAACAAACAACATGGCCAAACCAAAAAACTTTTCGAAATCACCAAAATAAAGCCATGAAAGCAATGAAACAGTGATCATAGGAACTGTGACGGAATTTTCACAATAAACGACATAAACAACATGTACTACCAAAACCCTGATGGTGGGTATCCAATATCTGGGTGGCAGGGTGGCGCAGTGGTAACTCTCGTGCCTCACAGTTAAGAAGATCCTGAGTTCGATTCCCGACTCCTGTTCTGCACGGGTCTCCTCCAGGTTCTCCAGTCTCCGTTCCTCCTGCGAAAACCTGGCAGGACCCTCTCCTGAAAAATCACTTTGAGGCTCAGTCAGGCTTTCCTGGAGTAAACAAGAATAAATTATGACCACATTATAATTATCTTCAGAGGAAAACCACTGTAGACTGCCCACAAAGTATGACCGATTTCATTGATGCCAGACAAATTGCGATTCTTAACTCCTGACCTTACTGGTGGTGAGGTGGGGGCTTTGGCAAAGCGCTACCTGAACCACGTTTGTGGAACAATTTCTGCTGTTTCGATCGCGGCGCTCATTTCAAAGGAACCATAATGTGCTGGCGCATGTGAAAATACTACGTGTACTTGTTAAGGTGGTAAAATATTTACGTGGCGCAGCATCGCATAAATAAATAACTCTCAACACTCTCTAAGCTCTCTTCGGCAGGCCGGAGGCTCACACACAATCTTAGAACCTAACCAGCAGCCGCAGAACATGTTGTGGACATTGTTCACACTCATTAAGGATCATCAGTACGGCATAGCCATGTAACACAAGTGCCACCGACCGTGCCCTGAATCTAATTGAGCCCATTGCTTTGAATTAGTGCACAACTCCAAACCCCTCGGGGGTGATGGGGTCCGAGGCTTTTCGTCTCCACGATCTAACTCGAAGCCGTGGGTCATGCGGTAAATGCGCTCGTTTTTTTTTTTCGGGCACACTCTGCGAATGTGTCTCCATTTGGCACGATTTGTCGACTCTTTCATGCCCGTCCACAGAAGTTTCACTTTTGACAGCGCTGCTCCGCCGCATCCAACATGCCACCTGAAAGACCCGCGTTGTGGAAGTTATCGACCATCGTAACTGACCGTGCGCTCTTCTCCCGGTCAGTTCCACGCGGCCCTCGTGCGTTACAAAACGTGCAGGCACCGCTTCACGCAGCCAAGGGGAAGACGAATTGGCGGAGAGTGGTAACGTTTGCAAATGTTAAGAATAGCTCCTCCCGTCATGGAAATGTGGAATTTCCACTCAGTGACCCACAGGGCTGCCGGCAGAAAAGAGTATCACACCCTTGCTCACTACTGCACGGCGATACCCTCGTTTTGACTTGTGTAGATGCAGTATATACGTCGATGCAAAAACACCCGACGAGTATTCAAATATCCCGTTGTTTATTGACCCAACCGTCCGACTGGTGTCAAAACGAATACGACAGGTTTGATATTCTTAGGTTTTTTCGGTAAAGTCACGTAGGTAAAACATCAAAATTAATAAAATAAAATAAAACAAAAACNAAAAATCACGACGTTTCGGAGGCAACACAACGGAGACTTGTGTTGCCTCCGAAACGTCGTGATTTTTGTTTTTTGTTTTATTTATTTTATTAATTTTGATGTTTTACCTACGTACTTTACTGAAAAAACCTAAGAATATGAATCCTTGCAGTCACGAAAGCTTATCTACGACAGTTTGGTCACGCCATGACCACCGTCATCCCAAAGCTTGTTTTGACCAGTTTAGCCGCCTCTTTGTTCACCGAAGAACCGACAACATTTCGATTTAAAGCTTTCGTGACTGCAGGGATTCATCTTCTTGGTTCTTTCGGTAAAGTCACGTAGAAGGGAAGTAATACAATAATAAAAGTAATAAAATAATCTCACGACGTTTCGGCCACAACGCAAGCAGCCGTCCTCAGGTGAAAACCAGGTCTGTCGGAAAGACAGCGTCTGAATGAACACCACCAGGCTTGGCAGCGTATATTTAAGCTGGGTTGGAGGGAAGAGCGCCTTGACAAAGGAATTTGCATATCAAGAGGAATTTAGCATATTTATGGAAAAATGCAGATATGGGATTTCGGACAGACCTGTTCTTCACCTGAGGACGGCTGCTTGCGTTGTGGCCGAAACGTCGTGAGAATTATTTTATTATGTTTTATTTTTATTATTTTATCACTTCCCTTCTACGTGACTTTACCGAAAGAACCAAGAAGATGAACCGCCAACATGTAAAACACTGTTCATCTCCCGTGTCGCCGCTCGGCATTCTAATTGCTTCGCGTGGCGGCGAGGGAGGCTACGACGTCGACACACAGCGAGGCTGGGCGTGCTATGTGTCCGCTCGGCAGTCACGGCCCATAAAGAGAAATTACCCTTCGCCAAACACGGACGACACGCGGCGGGAAGCAGCCGCCGTCTAGCGCGAGGGTTGAGCACGTGCACGCTTACGCACGCAACCGCCGAGCCAGAGGGCGGGCGAGCACTTCATTCAATAAGGTGAAACCCGTAATCATATTGCGTGCGCGCCATGCCACCTCGATATGAGATTAGGCGCAGGTCACCCAGAAGCCCAGAGTGCTTCCTCTGAAAGGTCATGCTTGNCACACACACACACGTGCACACACACCTACCTCGCACACGAGCCCTAATGGGCTGGCTAATACGAGCAGTCTCTGTCGGTCCCTGCCGTCTGCAATGCTATCAGTCTGGGCTCGACGCCAGAGGGGTCCCGACTTGTCTTCTCAAAAGATATCAGCAAAATCACCGCTCGCTGCAACGCAATCGTGCGCTCTCAGTCTGCTGCTCGTGGACAACAGCTGTGCCTGGCACGTGTCGCTCCCCACGTATCGTGCCGCGTGTGCGTGAGCGCGTTTAGTTAGTTTCTCCCAGCGGGATATTGCTTGTATTTTATGCGTGTTCGTATACTTAAAACCTATCCTTGTTGTGCGTGATGTGGAGAATTAACGTGTTAATTTAAGGACGTGACTTGTTTACTCGGATTTACGAGTCTATGAAGATCCGTGGATACATTATCCATGAATGCCTGTTTAAAGTTCAGATGCAATTTTGTATTGCAATTGTCTCAATTAACAATGTATCGTTATTATGCATTGATTTTTACATTGTGCTGTACTGTATTGGATTGTACTTTTGCATGTTATTTAAAATGGGTTACAACTGACTCTTAAGCACTACAATTCATGCGTGGGTAACAATCCTAAATATATGGATTTTTTTAATCTTCAAGAAATAATTTGTTTTATGACAAGCAGTTCCAGAAATGTATCGCGCCATGATCAGCTACATAAAATCTAGTTGTCTATCTACAATTCTTGTCGGTAGTAGAAATTCAAACAATATTCTAGTACAGTTACAATCAGAAGTAGGAAACATAGTAGTCACGTGATACTGTTTATTTCAATGTTAAATAATATAATCGTACTGAAAAACCTTTACAACAAGTGCACATGTTTTGGTTATTTCGGTAAAGCCACGTAGAAGGGAAATAATAAAATAATNAAAATAAAACAATTCTCACGACGTTTCGGCCACAACGCAAGCAGCCGTCCTTCTACGTGACTTTACCGAAAGAACCAATATGAATCCCTGCAGTCACGAAAGCTTTAAATCGAAATAAGTGCACATTACCTGCTATGAAATACGGATTGAAAAATGTATACCGACAGCGTAACAATAGATCAAATTGCAAAATGGAGTGCGGAGGGGGGATTATTTTTTGGAATTGCAATGCCAAAGACAGAAGGTAAACACGTGAATTAGAGAAAACAAGTGTATATATGAGAGACATCACTTGGACCATTAAGCAAAGCACGTGGTTTGGGTGGGACACCGCGAGAAGGCAAAGGTGAGCTCTGGTTCAGGCGTGCGATGTAAATGGCAGCCAAAGGAGAGGTCGCATCAGAGTGGACGACCAGAGTAAATGGAGCGGTGATATCGGATCATGTGCAGCAATGAGAGAAGCCTTGCGCGGAAACCCTGCGCCTCCGATTAGTACGGTTGGCTA
The DNA here is from genome assembly GCA_018977245.1 of Lethenteron camtschaticum. Classification (NCBI taxonomy): domain Eukaryota; kingdom Metazoa; phylum Chordata; class Hyperoartia; order Petromyzontiformes; family Petromyzontidae; genus Lethenteron; species Lethenteron camtschaticum. The sequence continues at coordinate 12,644,423 of MU249579.1, forward strand.
CGTACGGTGCGAGAGAAGTTCAACATACGCCGATCGCAGGATTGTGAGGGCCAGCGCCGGCGTGGGGAGGAGGCCTTCGTCTAACAATGGATAGACTATGGCTGATGGTTATTATGATTGTGAATGGTGGCACATGGATATATAGGTCGGAGCTGGGAATCGAGAGGTGTAGTCGGCAGTTGTTTATTTACAGGAGCAGAACTAAAACGGCGAAATGCTGTCTGTGTATATACATAAGTAAAAAAAAATCTATTCACGCATTATAAGAGTTACGAGTTCCACCTGCGTGGAACCGCGCCAAACAATTGTTTATATCTACCAAAAGCTCATTCCGTGTGCACTGTGGGCATTGCGCGTGGTTTCAGTGTCCGAACAGTATGGTTGCAAGGAATGCAGGGGCCTCAGAGGCCTTATAAAGGAATGCCCACCTAAACACGATCGCGTGTAATTTAACTTAAATATGCAGTTGGATACATTATTAACCCAATTCAGAATCTGAAATATGTATTTCTGCAAAAGGCAATTTAACAATTCACTTTTTAAATCCTGGCTATGGGCTTCAGAGCAGAGTGCTGCCATTACTGATTTTCGGTTTTCAGTCTGTCTGCTTTATGTTGAACTAAGCTGGGTTCAGTGGAGACACTCTCCCTGCTGGGTTCAGTATAGACCAGGGGTTGGCAACCTGCAGCTCTAGAGCTGCATGCAGCTCTTTAAGGACTGCTTCGTGATATTATACTGGTAGGAACCCACTGGTTCCACCAGCCCACAGGGGATTATTGTGTCCGTCCGTCCATCGTGCAGGGAGGGGCTGGGTGGGGAGGGAGGGCCTGCGTGGGAGGGTGGGTAGGGCTGGGTGGGGGGTGGGCTGGGTGGAGAAGGAGGGTGGGGGGGGCTGGGTGGGAGGGGCTGGTCACCCCGTGGTGACCTTATAAAACTCACGCCGGCTTGTGCCCGCCCTCACAGTCGGGAATATTTGCGGAATACACCACGCCGCCGTTGACCTGGCCATTGACCGAGCAACCCAACGTTCCACCAGCTCCCTCCGCAGGAAGTGTTTTATTAAGGACCCACCCTCTCGTACTCACATTGCATTGCAACTCTTGAAATATTGAGGTTTGTACCGAATAAAAAAAAATGGCTCTTATTATTTTAGTTGCCGATGACTGGTATAGATACTCTCCCCTCTGGATTTAGTATTGACACTCTCCCCTCTGGGTTCTGTATTGACACTCTCCCATCTGGATGTCTCAAACAAGTCGGGAGAGTGTCTCTCCTGAACCAGAGGGGAGAGTGTCTCATTGTGTGTGGTGTTGTAGCCGGCGCCATGGGGCTCACACATTGTGCATGGGATCAGGTGTGCGGACTCCTCGGGGTTATCGCCATGCCTGTGGATTCGTTTTAAGTCTCACTGCGGAGCTTTGAGATGCAATCGCAAGTTCAGAGCTCAAGCTCGTGAATGTTTGGGGGACGCTACATTGCCCATTAGTAATGAGCGACAGTAAACCGATATTCACAAAAAAAATGAATCGGCCAAACAAATGCCATAGGTTGACATATCACGTAAAACAAGTTGCACTTTGGGATGTCATTGGAGGACGAGTTGGCAGTATCCAAACTTTACATTGTTCTTTAAGAAAGTTTGACTTTATTTGAGTATTTTCGGCCTCATCTTTTTTGCCTTGTCCACATGCAATCGCTGTTTTTAACTCCCCAAAAAAGTTCACGTTTCTCACTGACAAAGGTTCAAACCCATGCCAGACAGCCTGTGATATAATACGCAGCCTAGAGGAGTATCTACAATGTTACATCCTGAATATTTTTTGGGTTGGGTCTTCAACACGTGTTTCAAAAGATCATGTAAATATTCATGCTGGATTCAGTCTCAGAGATGTTGCTAGATCTGTCAGAAGGAAGTGATGGCGAGCTCTAGTGGCGGCATCATTGGTGCTGTCAGTGATGTCCTCTTGAGTGTAAATGCAGCTGTAGCATTCATTCGGGCCTTTGAACTCTTATGATGTGCTTTAGGGTTATACTGCACGTGGTTTGGCGTGTTACCGACGTTTCGCTCCACTTGCTGGGAGTTCGTTTGGGACATCATGCCAAAAGAACACGCGGCAGAACCCGAAAAAAACATCAGAGAGCTGCACAGAACAACTAAAACCTACGCATAACAGGGCCCTCTCTTACCTTTCCTGTGGCGATGCAGCGATTGCTCCGCGCGGTAGCTGGGCAGAGAGAGCTATGAGGGTTTAACGCGTTGGCCGCTGTATCAAAACATGCACAGACAGCGTGGCCAGCTACAAATGCAATATCGCAACATCTGCAGCTCACACCTGTTACATATTTGGGCCATTCCTTAGATGCTATACACTACGTGTTTGAATGTAATTAAACTTCAGGCACTCCAACACTCTCCCGAGTAACTTAAGATCGTGAGGTCAAGGGGTCAACCCGGTCAGCTCTATTAATGCCTTGGCATTACTGCCTGCAGTGGGCTTCTTATGGGTGAATTTCTACGTAATATTCATATTTAGTTTTTCTTATTATTACATTTTTTATTGCTGATGTGACGGTGCACGTCTGCAATCCAGCACTATTGGAAGCAGAGTTAGTGAATGATTTAGATGTCGCGGTGTGCACAAGACACTACATCTGAAGGGCTACGAGGTAGCCAGAAGGTGGCACTACAGGAGATAGGTAACCCCAAATTTCCCTACAGCTACAATCTAGATGTTTAAGCGTTATTTCTTCGTATGCGTGGCGGTTTTCTCTGGGCACTTTGGCTCCCTCTCAATAACAAAATAAAACTAAATATTTCAATTGCGAACTGAACAAAACATATCCTCGACAGCCGTTTCTGAAGACTCCAGTCGAGGCTTTTTGCTATTATTAATTAACTCGCATGTCAGATGCAGATTTGTTCTCTATACAATAAGAAAAGACTCATCTTTGACCGTATTCTATCCCTTCCATTCTTCCACTGTTCCACAACACTCAATGGCTCACTCACCCCATAACGGTCCACTCACCCCTTATCACAATGAATCTGTCCCCTGCCTCCACCGTGCTTCCTCATGTCACACATAACCTTTAAAGTTCCCACGTGTGGCTCGTTACCTTGAACGTAAAACAGTAACTTGTTTTTAGTGCCGTAAAAAATATTTACATGTGCGTAGTACATCCATAGGTTTGCTTATGTTAGCGTACTTTAGACAGATTTTTGTTCACACAAAAAACTGGTCCCTCGGTGGAGAAACGCCAAGACCAACGGGAGTGGGACACAAAGAGGTTCTATTCCGTCACGAATCCTCATTGCACACGAATATGTATTTATCGCAACTTAAACGTTGCACAAAAAAAGAATCGGATTATCACGTGACGTGGCCAATCGAATCTGTGCCACCTGCTGCTGTTTTACCCTCCCTCGTCCGGTGGTTGGTGCCAACCGATTGAGGTGCCCCAAGCACACGTGACTCCAATCATTAGTCTACATCAGTGGTTCTTGACCTTCACTGCAGCCCGCACCTCTTTGATTCTCAGAAAGGGCATCTCTTGTGATAGGACTTTGTAGGATGGACGTTGAGATTCATAAGGGCACGGGGTGACCAGCAAGGTCTGAATTGGTCTGTAATAAGGTAGGCACTGATAAGGAGTTGACAAGTATGCGTTACTCCCTGCAAGCATTAAGATGTCCTGATCAGTCTCTCAGCTTGTCCCCAGCCACACTTACCAACTGCTCCTGGACACAGCATCGCTTCCTTAAACCCTCGCAGCAGCAGCGGCGTTTAGCTGGCGAGCCATCGAACAAAGACGGTCACCGCATGGCGCGGCGCTTTCAGACGCGCTTCTGCGGCCGTCTGGAACGCTCTTCCTTCCGTTATTAGGAAGCCACTGGTAGCTATGCACTTTAAAATAATCTAGTTTGAAAAAACAATTGCTTGACAACTCTTTTGCGCGTGTTTAGTTTGTTGTCCTTCCCCGCACCTCGAGACTAGCGAAAGACGTTCAACATTCATACAAATGCAGCGGCGGCGGCAGGTAGAGCCATGTCACCCATCTCCTCGACCATCATTCTCACACGGGGGAGCTCGGGGGGCGGGGTAGATGCAAACAAAGACGAAGATCCCCCCGTGTAGCCTCAACAGACTGCTGGGGCAAGTGCTGTCGGCGAGCACCTATGAAGGCCGGCACGGCACACGAGGGGGTGGGTGGCCAGCACCACGCCCTTTGTCTCCCGCAGTGGCGACGTTTACTAGACGCCGCACCAGGACCGGTTCAGATACTGGTCACCGGTGTTGGCCGTGAGCGGGAATCGAACTCGAGTCACCGGGTTCATAGCGCAGTGTAGCGCTAACTGCTACACTACCGCTCACCACAAGATCCAATGCTTGTGCCACAGACAAGGTGACGTCTAGGCCGGGCTCTGCATGTGACTGGACGCGGAGAGGACGCGGTGCCTTGCTTTGGAGCAATGTCCTTGCAAGAGAAAAGCATTGCCTTTGCAGCCCGCATTGTGTTATGCTGGCAGCACCATTGCACATTTTCACATGGAGGGGGAGGGGGGAACAAAGTAGACTTTCTGCAATGTCTAATTTTCAGATGGTAGACAAGCCACTAACCTTTTGACGTGTTAACTTGGAGTAAAAGGGGTTTTCTTAATTCAAATTTTTTTAATTGGCTTCCCACAGTCGTGTGACCTCAATTCGACCTCCAAAGTAGCCTAATTTCACTTAAAAATTCAACAATTTTATTGCGATGAGCATTGAACTTAACATAAATAACACTGCCTTAAAGAGGAAAACAATAGAAAATCAGCGGCATTTCGTACAATGGCCCTTCCATGATTCGTATGCTACGAAGAGAGGATGCAGGGAGCAGCTTGTCTGAGTGAAAGGTCTGCCTGCCCTGGAAGTTGTATTATTAAAGCGTTTAATTCCCCATGGGATTAGGCTGAGAATGCACAAGCAAGCGCTTGCTTTCCTTTTCGTGTGTTTTGATCAAATAAGAAGTTAATTAACATGGCTCACGTGTGACTTTTAACCACATTGTACGAGATTATGATCGGTGGCTAACCTTGTAATATAACTTACACGAGCTGTTATTAAGATGTATTTCTTTCGTGCTGTAGCCTCACACGTGGTTAATGACCTTGAAATAAAAACAAAGAATACAAATCACCGTTAAAAATAACTATACTGTAAATGTATTTGCCATGAACACGATTCACAGCAACAATGGTTATATTTGTATTTGTGTAAATTGCATTGCTACATATTTAACGGTTCATTCGAAGTGTAAACAAATCTCACCCGTTAAATTGCCTTTCAAATTCATTGGGCTCTCATATTGGTAAAAGACGCATATATTAAAAAAATTATTATCAACACCGATATAATGAACTAAGTAACGTTAATACTTGTATTTTATCAAGTGTAATCAGTTTTTTTATGTTCACTGTTCAGTGTGAATTCGCATGCGTGGTTTTTCTCCAGGTGCTCGAGTTTCCTCCCGAATGCATGAATACTAATTTGCTGAATACATCTTAAGAGGTAGAGGACTGCAGAACAATTGTTGGCCTGGTAGCCTTCAATGTTGCCTGTCGTTCCTCAGCGATTATGACAACACAAAAAAATAATCGTGAGTTTTGGTTTACGTCTGTACATTCATCTGTGCAAACTTCCACTCCTATGTAAATTACTGACTATTGGCCAATGTTGAAACTAAATAAATGTAACTGGCTCAAAGGTTGCTTGACCTTTCACCTCCAGGGAACATGCATAGAACACGTGTAGGCACTTGACAACAATATTACACGTGTTTACAAATGCTCGGATACACTTTGTTTATCTTTAATTGCACTTTCATTTAAAATCCATCGTGGTGGCATAGTTATAGCACCAAACTCATATTCAGTTGGTGATTAAATTAGATATCGGTCAGAAGTTGACTCACTAAATCATCCCACCGAGGTTTGAAATGACTACGACTGTCAGATATAACAGTGGTCACGCTTCGGATTTCCACCACTGACTCCATCAGTAGAAATGAGCACTACCTCCACAATATAGGAATAAGGAGACCTGTTGGGCTTTAACTTGTTTTTTTCCTTCATGGGTACAAAACCAGAAGTCGGACTCTCCGATGTGCCCATATCTGTTACCCAGCAGATATGCCTCGAAAATTGCCTCTTCCTTTCCATTTGTCAATCCGGTTGCAGCCGACGTAAACATTATCTGTTAATTTTCCACATTATCCCCCAAACAAGTGCGTTTTAATGGTGTTTCTCACTTTCGGATAAAAGCCACTCACGGGCCTTGTGGCTATGCAATTTACTGCCCAGAGTGGTCAATCAGTGTGACCCGTTAATCCTTTGAGCAGACGTGGCTTTATGCCTCCAAAAGCAATGTTCTCTGTGTGGCAGAATTAACCAATGAGTGTATAGGTCTATGTAACAAGCGTCCCACGAAGCCACGATTTTAAATAAACCTTCAGACATTGCGTAATATTTTAACTCTGTTCTGTGCTTAAAGGAAGTGGTTATTTTGTGTGCGTGAAAGAGTTTGGTTTGCATTTAAAGGAAACCGATCTTTTGTGGATTTCATTGCAAAAATATAATTAAAGATACGTTTAATTATTGCTCAGCAATGAAGATGGATTATGGGTTACTCCATCCTCCTTGTGACGTCTGAATGTGTGTGGTCCACCAAACCCCTCGTCCAAGAGACTGGACGGGCAGGTCTATGCCACCATGTCCAGCCATCACTGCCTCTCAAGAGTCAGTTGAGTTGATGGTGTATAATTTATACATTTGTGAGCAAATAAATAACACAATGAGATTGTGAGATTGACAATTGTACTTTTAATTTATATCAAGGGTGCTAAATATTCACTCCGCATCAGAACATTTAGGGGGCACTGTGGGACCATTTGCCAAATCAATTAACATTCTGCTGTGGGAATCAAACCTTTGACATTGTGCAAAGTAGATCAGTGGATAGCATGTGGACTATGCAGCCACTATGTGCGTTATATAGATCTGTGATAGCCACAAAGTTCACCATTTCACAGCAGTCTGGGCACTTGAGCCTCAGGCTTCTCAAACCTCAGACTAAAATGAGCAGGTGGCAATGATGGGAGGGTAAACCGTGCGGAAACTTTTGGGACAGGAGGTTGAAAACCGCTATTTTAGCCTAAGTGTTATGTGCTGTTACAGTCAGCCTACATGTACTCTTTAATCATCAGACACAACGGAAGTGCTATCATTAAGCGCTGCATCTCTGCCACTGAGTATAGTGTGTCTGCAAGCCGTAATGGGCAGTGGATTGTTGTTTAATGATGTGCTGCGCCATCCCTTACTGTGCCACTTTGGGCTCATGACCACTGTGTTTTCTGCGTATGTCCATGTGAGAGTGTGCGTGTTTGTCTGTGCAGCAGTATCCATTGTATGTGCGTCTGTGCGCATGCCACGAGATGAATGTTTCTGCCCTGCATTCACGTTTTGCGATGGACACAAAAGTCAAGCGCCAAACGAAAAGGATTTTTTAAACGACGGGCAGAACCGCTGCCATAGGACATTAACCCTTTCCCATTTCGATGACGTACAATTACGTACACTTACGTCATCTGAAAGGGAATCGAACGGAATCGCAAGAAAATTTAAAATAACTTTATCGGTCTCGAGGCTTCGGCAAAGGCCATGGGAAGGCGTGTGGCACAGCTCAACGCCAGCTAAGGTAGAGTGCGGTCATGTCGCCCAAGGTTCTCTGCGATGAATATAATGTCTTTAAAAACAACGGCGCTGTGCCTCTCTGAAAAAAATTAACGATAACCGCTTGCGCGTTCCAAGATTCAGCGGTGGACGGGACCCACCCTGAAACTTGCAGACGCCTCGGAATGGGAAAGGATAAACTGTGAGCAAAGGTAATGCATTTGGATGAGCTTCCCAAGACAAGTTCAGCATATTCTGCCCCTTTTGATGCTTGGTTGCAAAGAAAGTGATAATCATAAGCATGACGCCATACACATTGGTGATGGCGTTGTGCAGAACATTATGGCATTCACACAAAATTATCCCTTACAGCAGGGTTTGGCCACAAGAAATGGAACCAATTTACAGATTTTCTTTTAAATCTGAACTGGTGATGCTGCGGTGATAAAGTTGCAAGTTTTAATCCTAGCCGGGGGTTCCACATCACCCGTCAATCCCTCTGGGGTTGATAAAATGAGTAGCACTGCATGTAAGGTCAAAAGTGGCACTTCCACGAGAAGACTGGCCCCCGTCAGAGGAATGTCGAATTTCCGTGAATGGCGCGGGGTCACCAGTACAGATGAGCACGACCCATGCTCATTTCAGCACGGAGGCGTTTTGACTGTTTCGCTGCGGTGATTGATGGCTGCACTGGGACCATCATCTATCACCCCACTGCACTCGAAAACCTGGCTTAATCTTGCGTGGCTGCGGCGAGTTCAAGCCCAGCGCGTCTCGGTGGTGCCGGTCCAGTGCTTCTGCACTGGAATTAGTCCCCTGAGACGCCCAGCCACCTTGATCTAGTGTCTGAGGCAGTTATCCCGGTGAAGGAGGGGGGAGAAGGGGAAAGTGTAGGTAAAGAAATAAATAAAGTTGTATACACATTACTCACAGCGCTTAGAGAGGAGAGAGAGAGAAAGGGAGCTGGTGAGAGAGAGAGAGAGCGAGCGAGCGAGAGAGAAAAGACGTGCTACGAATCACTCGCAGCGCTCACAAGCAGAGAAAGACTCGCAGATCGGATTGAAAGGCTCCTTTGTGCCGGGCACTTTCAGTGCCGCTGCTCCTCGAGCAGCTTTTGGTGGAGGATGCAGAGTGGGGCGGTGGCGGTGTAGGGGTGGGGTGGGGAAGGTGGGAGTGGACGGGACCAGGGGACCAAAGAGGCGGTTGCCCCCGTTACCCGGGGGTGGGGGGGGAGTTTGGGGGCCCACGTTCTGGCCTCCCCACGCTAGCAAGAGGCTCCCAGAGAACCCTGAATGCCAAATGAGGCCCATTCTCTAATCCCGTGGCTCGACTTTGTTCGTGGCCTTGGTGTTGCCATTATTTGGCCGGCACAGCGCGTACGGAGCCTTTGTGCTCTGTGTGCGGACTTCAACTGAAGCCGAGCTTCCCCAAACTCCAGTCCTCACTACTCCACTCACGGTTCGCATTACCACATCAACAGATGCGGGCTTGTGCCTGTGTTGGCCACATTTACATATGGATAGAGAACGGTAAAGTGGAAAGTCGGGAGGTTCTCTCCGCTTGAATGTTAGTGAAGTTTACGTCATTCTTTGTTTGGAACTGTTAAGGAATTGGCCGAATATCTCAATGTAGGAATTTCCTTTTTTTTAAAGTCTTGATATACTCAGTTAGGCTTTCTATAATCAGGGACATGACTCTCCAATGTGTTGTTTTCTGGTTGTACCGTGTTGTGTTGTTTTGGCACGGTGTCTGACAATTTTCTCCAAATGCTGGAAGCTTCTTCAGGAACTGAAACATGTTTTAAGTGGAGCGGGAATCGTGCCGAACACGCGGTACGACCCGAAAACAAGACGCACTCGTAATGGGCATTACATTTATGCAACCAAGTTTAACTGGCTGAGTGGTGCTGGAAGCTGTGTGCTCAGAAAGTTGTGCCTTACCAGGGTCAGGAGGGAACCACATCGTTTGGTATAGGAGCGATCAAAATGTTTCTGGCCTGACAAAGAAGGAGTGGTGTCTGAATCAAATGTGAATGTTCATTTAAAAGTACGTTTCTATCGTGATGAATTGTAATTTTATTCCCGATATATATTTTTTTCCACCTAAATTGAAGATAAACTCTACTAACATTCTCGAGAATCAGAGGTGGCAGGGTAGTTCAAAGGTCAGAGCACTGAACTGACACAGCTGAGGAGCTGGCTTTGAATTCAACAGCATCTATGAAATACTGGACATCTGTGAAAAAGAGCTTCATAATTCTAGATTTGAAGCTTTCGTGACTGCAAGGATTCATATTCTTAGGTTTTTTCGGTAAAGGCACGAAGGTAAAAAATAAAAATTAATAAAAGTAAAATAAGATAAAAATAAAATAAAAATCACGACGTTCCGAAAAAACCTAAGAATAAGAGCTTCATAGCTCATCGGATTATTCCAGTCTAAATCAAGGTTCTGATTCTGAAATCTGGTTCTCAAGTGAAGCTCGTCAATGGTTTGAACCCAATCACCAATGAATGCACAAAGATCCCTGAAAGTAAATTAGGTTTTTCACTTCACTGGGCTAATTCCAACTCCGAGAGTTACAAATTTCAGTTTGTGTTGATTTTCAGAGCACATAAAAGGTGCATGCCTAGAGTTGTTAAATACGTCTATTGTAGTGACTTAGAAGTAGTTCTATACATAATCTTCCAAGATTGCTCACTGGATGCAATGGATGTAAATTCCATAAATTTGGGACAACAATACCATAATTGGGAAAAAAATGTTTTTATATTATCTAGTGAAAATCCATTCGAGTACTGGCTCCGAACAACTTCAATATATTTTCACAGCGAAGGAATCAGTCGCAGAGACATTTGTTTTCTAGTGACAACGAAGTGATGCAATTGAGGCGCATGGCATAGATCTCCTCCTGGCAGAGAAACACGATTTGGAATGTCAACAGACCAAGTTTCACTGCATTGATTTGTAATGCCACTGCAAACCCAAACGCGGCATCGTACAGCTGTCATTCAGTGCTTTGGAGATTGACGATTTGGTGGCTCGGACACGTTTTTTAGAAACTCCCCAACTTTCCTGGCCCTTAACTCACCGGAGTGGCAGTACACATCTACGCGCCCTGCATGTGCCTTGGTTTTCTCAAGGTATCTTGCTTTTCCACAAGCGAAATACTGCGCTCATTTAAAAGGAAATAGGGCAAACGTACAAATGTAGGACCCCCCCCCACACCTGGAAACAAAGACTTGAGACTCCTGGATAAATAAACTGCACGATTGATGTATCGTTATCAAGGTTCGCTCATTGCATTGTTTCAGGATTGCTCATTGCATCGTGGATAGCTGTCGTGTTCGGGTACCATTTCAGCTCATGGTGAGATGATATTTGAGTCAGCTGTGCTCGTGTATGTCTCTTCTCAATGAATGCTGTTTATCAGACCAAACTGCACTGGCCCAGAATCAAGCCAGCACTCAGTGGCATTTACAGCAACTTGCTCATTTAAAAGTCAAATAAAAACACTCCACACTCCGACCGTAATAAGAACAGCGCTTGCTCTATTTATCCAATGCTGGATGAATGCCTTCCCCCAACACCGTGTCGATCATGGGGGGTTGTATAACCATACTTCACCATGGAGGGGGTCAACGCAGATTGGTGATGGAGGCACCTGGGACCCGTTTAGATGTCACTCACCATTGATGTCGGCTGTCACCAGGAATTTGACTCAAATAGCTGGATTCGTATCGCAATACAATGACAAACACGCCACTGCTCTCCCAAGTAACATTTGAAAACTGTTAATGAATACTCACCCAATTAGGGGCATTGCACGCGGAGTTTTAAATACGGTGAGTCAAACTCCGTTTACGTAGGGAAGGAGGGGAGATGGGTACCCTGGTTACAAATATCCGGGGTCCCAACACGTGGCATGACTACAGGTAACCACGGATATCATTGAAAGAATGTGACGAATGCCTCCGTTCGTCTGTGGTCCGGACCTCGGATAGTTGGAAGTATTTACCAAATCAGTCGGTTTAACCGTGGTATCTCTCACCAGAGTTGAGCTTAATGAAAGAATGGGGGGCAAAGAGAGAGTAGTGGCTGATGCATGAGTGTGAATATGCTCTCTGATGAGATATGCATGAACGCATGGCGAATTCTCACATGGATTGGATGCAGCGCACAATAGTGAACGGCAAAGAGGGGTGGGTGTTGTGTGGGTGTTGTGTCGTGTTGTTCACTGCATAATCAACGTTTTTGGGTTTAGATCGCGTTATTTATAAATGTGTCGTAACCCTCCACCACCCGACACGGCCAATCAGTAAAAAAGTGTCACGTTGACAAGACAATTAGTTCACTGCTTTAGCCCACCGGTGTGTTGAAGCGTGAAACCACAACATTTACAATTTGAGTAGTACGACGTTTCGCTGGTAATTGCAACCAGCATCATCGGGCAATTCGCCAGAATGGTGAGGCTCTGCTGTGTCTCCCGTTCTTATGTAGAGCAGCAGCTCTATATAAGAACGGGAGACACAGCAGGATGCAATTACCAGCGAAACGTCGTACAACTCAAATTGTAAATGTTGTGGTTTCGCGCTTCAACACACCGGTGGGCTAAAGCAGTGAACTAATTTGTCTTTTGTCAACGTGACACTTTTTTACTGATTGGCCGTGTCGGGTGGTGGAGGGTTACGACACATTTATAAATAACGCGATCTAAACCCAAAACGTTGATTATGAATAATATTGGTCGCGAAAGCCTGCGTGTTAAATTGTTCACTGCAGTCTTTGTCTTAATGTCACGGGGAATTCAGGACCCCAGAGCTTTCAGAGAGCGCCCTCCACTGGATGAGCTGTCGCGTGCGTCCGCTACGGCTCGACGTTTCGCCAGGTTCGAGGTGGAAACTTTAGAGATCAAACGTTAATTTGTTGGTACTGGTAGGAACCTCCTGGTTACACCAGCGCACAGGGGATTATTGTGTCCGTCCGTCGTGCATCCAAAATGGGAGGGGTGGGCTGAGTGGAGAGGGGAGGGTGGGGAGGGTGGGAGGGGAGGGCTGGGTNGGGTGGGGCTGGTCACCCCGTGGTCCCTTATAAAACTCAACGTTTAACCTACTCAGCCGGCTTGTGCCCGCCTCACAGTCGGCCATATGTGCGGAATACACCACGCCGCGTTGACCCTGGCCATTGACCGAGCAACCCAACGTTCCTACCAGCTCCCTCCGCAGGAATGTGTTTTATCCGAGAGAAACGTTCAGGTTACTTCATCCCAAGAAGAAATGTTCATGACAATAATGTGCGCGTGTGTTAATCAGGTGCACCGGATTCCTGCCCATGTGTATAAGCACTAAGCACTCATCGTTGGTTGGTTGGAAATTTTTAAAATAAAAACACGATACTGGACCCTCCTAAACAAGAGCCACGGTGGCGAGATGTTAACTAACTCACCTGGTATGCACGAGGTGTGGGTTCAATCCCGACCCTAACGCCTGCTGTATCCATGATTTTTTTTTCCAGGGGTCCTCTGGTTTTTCCTCCACATTTAGAATCAACATCACGCGTTTGGAGCATTTGGCTGCTACAGATTTCCACGTGTTAAGCCACTTCGTTGAGCTATCATTTGTGGCCATGTCGCTTCTAAAAAAACTATATAGCTCAGTAGGCCTTACCTGGTAAAATAAAAATAGTTAAAAAAAATAGTTTTTCGTTTAGTCAGTGTGGCTTTCCCGGACAAGTAAGTAAATTATATTTCACTACGCTTCGCTTATAGAGAATGGCAGTCTGGCAAAAACATGAACACCTGATAGACGTAGGGTGGTCCATGACCACAGAACTGGTAAACTCATGTAGGTGGCACGCATTCATTTGAACTTCATTACTAAACATGGATCGGGATCAAAAGGATGATACGAAGAGAAACAAAAGCACGATCGAGTGCACTTGAAGAGTTGAACATCATAATGAAAAGGAGCACACCAATGTTTCCAAACATAAAAGTTTTCAATCAGTGCGTACTGCCAGTTATGACATGGACACTGACAAAGCAAAATCTGAGAGGCGCGTTTTGGGATTATGCTTCACGATGCTAGTTTACCCATGACTCTTTCAGGAGTGACCACCCAAGTTTCCCCTGTGGAAGTGGGGGAGGGAAATGATTGCTGTACATAATCCCAACTGAGTAATTTGAGGGTAAATTTTCTAACTTGGCATAATTTGAAATCGTGACGCCGGTACACGATGGCTCGCTCACGATGGCTCACGATGGCTCACTCTTGTGAATGACACCGCGGGGCCTGCAAAACAGACAGCACGCACTGCTTACATTTAATACATCCGCGGTATTAATCACGGCGGCCGCAGGATTTGAACCGCGAACCTCTGCGACGCGTGGCAAACGCGCTACCGCTAGGCCCGTGTCACGTGTCACCGCCTGAGACAGGCCTTCGCGGAAGCACATTTCCACCGCTTACCAGTCCCTCCAGAAAAACGCGGAGTTTTTTGGTGTTGTTGCGGGCAAAAATCGTTGATTATGCGGCACGTTTTCTTAAAAATGCGATGGAATATGCGGGATATTATGCAATTTTATGCGATTAAATTGCGGGAACTTGCAAAAATTGCGGGAACTTGCAAAAATGCGGTTTGATGAAAAGAGAAAAAAAAGTGATTCCCCAACACCCTATTCACTAGGCTACTACTTTAATGTAAAGAGTCATTTCTTATTACTTCCTATGATAAGCAAGCATACTACATCACAGAAAGTGCTGGGAATATTTAAGTTCTCATCTTGTTTTATTTCAGACCTTAACAAACAGATGGCTCAAACTTACAAAACATTGAGTCGAACAAGTTCTGTAGCTTTACAAAATGAATATGCTACAACTTCTGTAAAAATGAATAAATAAATATAAAAAATAAAATGTGTGCTTCCTGTTTTACAGAGGTAGCTATACAAAACAGACATCTTCTGTTAAAATAAGTGTTTTCAGTGCACAGTAACGTAAGCAATACAGTAACAGTACAGTCTTGCAGTAATGTAAATTTACATACTACTAACAAAAAAGTGCAATCTTACAACTGTAAAGTTGCATAAACTCCTGAATAAAACTAACTACGTAGCCTCTAACACTTCATAACGTTCCCATGGCAACAGGGGAAATGGCTGCGCTTGTGTGAAGTAAACGCAACATTTTTCAACTTTCGCTAAGATATATGTGACTTTTTGCAACGAAAATGCGGGGATTATGAAATCATGCAAGCCCGCATATTTTGCGCGCGGAAATCTGCAATTTATGCGGCGAAAGTGCGGCGTATTTGAAAAAACGCGCCCCCGCATAAATATGCGGACTTTGGCTGATTTTGCGTGGAATCTTGCGATCGCATAATCGCGTTTTTCTGGAGGGACTGGCTTACTCAGTGCCATCGATAGAGAAAGATGCACTGCCCCATTGCTCGAGCGGGGGACTTACATATATTGGCTTGAATGCATGCACATACCGGATATCTGTNAAAAAAATAGCATTATTGCACATCGGATTCGTCCAGTACGAATACATATTCTATTTATGAAACTCCTGTTATCCGATTGAATGTAGGGGCGGGTGCCAAATCGCTATTTTATCGGCATGGTAAATAATGGCTGATCACATATTATTAGATAAACACAGATAATAGGATGAATATAATCTTGATTTGAAGCTTTTAAAAACAGTCTGCCTCAACAGCAGACCATGCTTTCCCACCTGATGATGGACGCTTGTGTTGCACCCGAAACGTCGTGATCTATTTTATTTTATACCTACGTGACTTTACCGAAAGAACCAGAGTAAGGATGAGTATACAGTAGTTCTTCCAGGAATATACTTTGTGGGTGACTCTCATCTGTGCATTTGTGCGTCGGAAAGACAGCGTCCGATAGACCTGTTCTTCACCTGAGGACGGCTGCTTGTTGTGGCCGAAACGTCGTGAGAATTATTTTATTATGTTTTTTTATTTTATTTTTATTTCCCTTCTACGTGACTTTACCGAAAGAACCAAGAAGATGAAGCCCATAAAAAAGTGAAAATTCCACATTGCTATGATAGGGACAAGTTAGAGAAAAAGGACAACCACGACTGATCTCTACCAATGTATTGAATGATGTTTGTCCTTCCACTCAAGAACCAACAATACTAGAAATAATAGCAATTACGCCAAAACAATCAGCAAGCATAATTACTTTTTTTCAAAATGCAAATCGACATTTTGAGAGGATGCGACCTGTCTTAGAAAGCGATTGTGATTGCTGGATAGATACATTACAGTACTTTAAGATCACCATTATTGTACGTTCAATCCATTGAAAGATATACTTAATATTTCCAATGAGCATATCAATGTAAGTACCAGCCTCAGATGGGGCATTGTGATAACACAAAGTCTCAACCAGTTTCAGGCCCAGTATGACCAGCACCAAACCCTTTGGCCTTCATCAGTGGTAAGCGATTCACCTAACTTTGCTTGCAACCAGTACACTGTATAAAGGTCTTCGTGATCTGTGGGTGCCATGAGGAGAAGTTAGTATATGCTGGACATTTCCGACAAGGATCAGCTCGAGAAATGACAAAGATGATTCCGAAAGGCTAAATGGAAGGCAATTGGGGACGAGGAAGGAAACGGATACATTTGTGGAACAATGTGATCGGTGGGATGGGACTTTCCACGAGACACACTGGAGATTGCGAAAAACAGAAAGCATCTATCATGGACATCAACCCCAGATATGAGGATGACGTCAGATAGTAGTAGTAGCATCACTTGCAGAAGCAGTGTCATGCAGCTTTTACTTAATTTTCATCATAGAGACACTGGTGACAAATAACAAAAAAAGTTTGAATATTCTTGACGATTGCAATTTCTGAATTATTGTTAAAATGTTATAATACCAGACAAATGTCTCGTGTTATAA